>OW796119.1:4045558-5267855 GCA_941860345.1 Chrysodeixis includens | reverse complement strand
TCTCAGTGCAGTTTCCCTTCAATCCATCCCCAATCAGACTGGAAGCCATCGAGCTACCAGAAGTACTGGAAATGGACGGTCTTCTCACCAAGATCTAGGAGACCAGAAGATAGACCAGAAGATCAGAAGACCAAGGCCTATACAGGGTGACTTCGAAGTCGTGGGCAATATTTTAAACTAAGACACTAATTGCGTTAGGGCTACTTTTACGCAAAAAAAAAAAAAATTGCCTAGTTATTAAAAATGTAACGTATACTTAAATAATAAGTAACATACTACCGTAATAAATTACTATTGAAAAAAAAAAACAAAACTAATCAGATAATGCCAATGATCTAAAGTATCAAAATATTTAAACGCGGCCGTCGCATCATCCACGGCCGCGCGGAACTTAGAAAAGTTTACCTACATTATTATGTTTTTTGCGTAAAAATAGCCCTAACGCAATTAGTGTCATTAATAGTGTCTTAGTTTAAAATATTGCCCACGACTTCGAAGTCACCTTAGACAAAGTTACATTATCTTCTCAAACTAACGAATCACTCCAATGTATTGAACTGACAAGTCAAAGTCTCGTCACGTGTCAAAGGAATGTCATTCCCATACATTTGAAGTTTTCTATTCGTATTGTAATGCGATGTAACATTGTCTAGGCCAGAAGATAATAGAAGTAAGATTAATTGCATAGCTAATTAATGTATTTATTTATAAATCTACGGTTATTTTTTCGCTACTTAATTTTAAGACGTTGAGCACCTTTAAGTGGTAATAAGTGTCACTTAAAGACGTAAAGATGAAGTGTCACTTAAAGGTGTAAAGATGAAGTGCTACTTAAAGGTGCAAAATTAAAGTGCGTTTTAAAATTAAGTTGTGTTTGAAGAGTAGATAAGTAGACCATTTAAACGAAATTACGTATATTTGTATTATTTTGTATTTATTTAGAAAAAATGTATTAGACCGAAAATACCTTAAAAATAAGGTTTTTTTTAACAATAGTTTTTTTTATAATAATGTTATATGTTTGTCCAGTCTTCGCATGAAAAGACCGAGTAGACCATATTGAAATATAACGTGTAACGGAAATATCGTCATTGCTATTAGCTATCTTGCAATAGCAAAGCGACTGCGATCGTTTTACAAGAAAACTCTGAACATCAACTTGTATGTACAAAATGTAATTTTAATTGTGATATTGCAAAATTCTCGCTATCGCTTTGTTCTTGCATTTTAGATAATACAACTGCTGTTCTTATTTTAATATCGCTTTTACGTATTAAAACGAACAACTGTCTAAAGAAAATCAAGTCTAAACTGATAATACCATACATTGTAAGCATCAGCTGTTCAAAATTGTATGAAATATGTTTTTTTTTAAGTTGTTCATTCTCATACAAAAAGTGTTATTTAAAATTTGAAATTATTATTACACATTATATAAATAATATTCTTATTTTGTCTTTGTTAATATTCCAAGTATAATTTAATACATACATAGATGGTACTTCGACAAACATCGGAAGTCGTCGGCTATTTCCGTATTATGCGCAACAGTAAGACAAAATCGTAATTAATAATAAAAACATGATTATAAATTATTAATAACAATAGATGTTAATTATACAATTAATGTTTAGCTGACAATAAGATTTTTAGTAACAAATGTGTAGTGCAGTGTAATTTGCCTTAGTTTAAAATATTGTTACTAGCTTTGTCCCACTACTTGGCAAATATCTCTCAATTTTTCTCTTGACTTTCTGATATCCCACTGCTGGGCAAAACTCTCCTCTTCTTATCTCTTTCTACAGCTATAAGTGACTAGTTTTTGAAAAACAGAATGTTATAAAAAAGTACTTCCTAAATACACAAAAATCCTTTTTTTCTCTATTTTCTTGGACATAGGTAATGCATTTATCACGGTTTTGTGTATTTTTTAACCATTTTTCTTCATCGGTCGAATCGTGGGCGACAGCTAGTATAATATATGTTTCTATTGCTATATTTCTAATATATTTAAAACATGCAAAATACACTGCAACACACATAGCTCTTATTACTTACCGCATAAAGTTCAAATTCCTATACATTCCAATCTTAATTGCCATACGAAATTAATGTTCTATATGGTGCCATTGTATTGTAAATTGGATATTTAAATTATTTATTCAAATATGGCTGAAAAATTTAAAAACGCATTTCGATTTAAAATTAATAAAATATTTATTTAAATTACTACAAAAAAGCAACTTTGCTAACCCGCGTAAAAGATTCTAAACTACTATCAAACTATTTGAGTCAAGCCAAAAACATAACCCATTCATTTCAGACGCAGTCGGGTAAAACCATGTATCTTTTGGATTGATTCAAGCCATTTACGTATTTGTATAAAACAGTTTGATAGTCCCAGAAATCTTAGACTTGTTTTTAGTTTTTTTTAGCCTTTTTAACGAAAAATAATTGCCAATACTGCGGGTTAATTAATAAAGTAAATAGTACATAATATAAATAATAATTTAGAATAATTTCAAATTTACTAAGTCTTCTTGAAATTCCAAGTTAATTTAGTTGTTCGGTTATTGGCCAGAATTTAAATGCAACTTAGAGATAGGACGACTTTAAGGTGTGTTTCCACTCACGCGGAAGCTGAGCGGAGTTGAATGGAAATAGGTCAATCAATACCTATTTGACATCAAGTCTTCTTACCAGATAGTTGATGTGCCACCGAATGGGGCTTGTAAATGCGAAAGCGAATCCCGTACCCCCGGCCATAGGTAGATGAGGACGCTCCAGTGGATTATATTCTAATTCTATCTAATAAAAAAAGCCACATTGTAATCCAGTTAGCTAGTTTTGAAGATCTAAGCATACAGAGGGAAAGCGACTTTGTTTTATCTAAAAGACGCGGTGGTAGCCCCTTATGTTATATTTTTACTATCTCAGTAACATAAGGAATGCAATACATCATTAAGTATTGAGTATGAGATGACTAGTACTTCCGCGCATAATATAGTCAAATTAAAGTTCTACTCCTGTCCATTCCGCTCTACTCCGCTCTATGTCAAAGAAAAACCGCCTTAATAAAAGCTGTCTTTGTCTTTTAAAAGAAAAAAGTCGAAACAGAAAAACAATAAGACCGTCTTACTTCTAAGTTGCGTTTCTGCATTTTGGGAGTATCTCAGCCATTCCTATTTAATTAAGTTATAATCAACGAAAGTTTTCATTTTTATATTAAGATTTATATTTTTATATTAATTTTAATTATACTGATTAGTTCAAATTTATCACCATATGAAACCGCTTCAATCGAAATTTACTTGTATTTTTATAGTTTTAAGGCTGAAATTTAAAGTTCCATGATATTATAAAAAATGAAAAAATATTACTGAATACGATTTCCATATACCTACATATTGAAAGACAACAAATAATTTCTGGAAAGCTGATCAATTTATAGAGCTACAAGGATCTTTTGGCACGTGGATGACATTAACATGAGGGCGCTGGTGTGCATTCGCAACAAGAATCAACTCAACTGTCTGTCAAAAGTGATGGTATTTCATTTATGACGGGATTAGTTCCGATTTTGGCCACGTGACAAAAGATCCTTGTAGCTGTATAATCTGTCAAATAAACTACTCACCACTGTGGTTAATTGTTGTGCATAAGAATTATAAGTTTATGACACACAGCGCGCATATATAAAGATTGGCAGGCGATTAAGAAATTTTCGTATTGTTTAACTTCATAAACATTCTGATTTTTATCCAATGTTATGTCAAATGTCAAAAATATTATACATATACTTAAATGTGGTAAATCGTGGTGTATTAATTGTCAATTTGTTGATACTAATATTTTTGTTAATTATGAGAATACAAAAAAAAACTCGCTCTAGCGGCTTTTTGACAAATAATTGTGTCATTCCATTAAATTTAATTAATGTTATTATAGTTGATAAATATAGATATAATATGTTATATAGAAAACACATAGTTTTTGGGAAAGTTGCAAAAACACTGCCTATAACTTGTATTTTATAAAGTCCCACAGCTGGGCAAACATGCCCAGTTTTAGAACGTTAGTTTTTAACTTGCATACATTCTGCCACGCATCGTACGGTCAGCAGCAGAAGTCAGTTAACACAACGGGATTTTCTTAACAACTGTACAAGAGCGAATTCAATGAGTTACTGTTGTGTTATTCCGTAGCAAAGTTGACTTGTCATTTAATATATTTAAAACATTCCAAAAACAAAAATTCACATGTTATTGAAATGTTCTGGCAATTAGTAAATCAGATTGTGTTAATCGACTTTTGCTGCTGACTGTACAATACGTATCAAATTTCTGATATTATCACACAATATACATATGCATTAAAAATTTGAGCTCAATAAGAATTTGGGAAGTAGGTATTAAACATGCAAGATTCGATCATAGACCAACAGACAAGTGGAACTACATAAAAGGTCCAAAAATAAGGATTTTTGCAACTTTTCCTATAAATTAAAAGGACTCAATAAATACAGAGTATAGTTATTACAAATTATATAGAGGTTTAAACGATGTTACCATAAATAAGCTAGGTGCTTACTAAGCTACACATAAATTATTTTAGATTAAACTTGTTTTAATGTTTATTGGAGATTTTTTAAACTGGAGATACTAGACTACTATACGTATTAATATTTTTGAATTTTATTTTATATAAATTTTTGTAATCGCAATTTTACATCGATTTAGTATGTTTTTTTTTCTTATAATTTTTCCCGGAGATGGTAAGAAAAACGATTTGAAATAAGACATTAGTAATACATATATCTATAAAATTGAAATGTCTGCCTGTTTTTTTTTGTTTAATCTCCAAAACGACTGTACCTACTGATTTTGATATAATAAAAACATTGGCAAGCAGCAGACAAAGTGTCGAGAAATTATCTAAAGTTCACCAAAAGCAACCTCTGTATAAGTTATAAAAAATATATTGCGTTTACAACACAAATTAATCAATTTCAGTATAGACAAAAATCAACAGTAAAACTCAAAAAAAAGACTTTTTACTCAAGTCTTCTCCATAGTTTTTTCCCATCCAATAAATATTGAGACAGGTCCATAGTATAGTAATCACTAGCTACATACTGTGTGTATATTTTGTATGATAACAATAACTATAGGAGTTATTCAAATTATATGTGAATGTTTTAGCTTCGAGGCGGTTTATAAGTTTGGCTATAGCTCTTTCTCGCTCTCTCCAAGGAAGGGGGAAAAGGATAGAGTATGTTTGTGAAAATTAATATTATTTAGTTTAACTTTAGGAACAGATTAATACGGGATGGAATTTGAAGTTGAATACCGTATGTCACAGAGCGACTGCCTATCTGACCTCCACAACCTATGTTACTGGGTAACACAGTGTCCCATAGTAAGACTGCGCGTCACAACTGTAATGACTTAACTACTGTCAAACGATCAATGTATGACAGTCAGGAGCAACGACTTTATAGCTACAAGGATCTTTTGTCACGTGGATGTCATTAACATGAGGGCGTTGGTGTGCATATTCGTAACAAGAATCAACTCAACTGTCTGTCAAAAGTGATGGTTTTTCATATATGACGGTATCAGTTCCGATTTTAGCCGCGTGCCAAAAGATCTTTGTAGCACTATACATACATAAATATCATAATCTTTTTATAATGTAATCTATTAATTTGTATGTACAAAATATGTCCATCCTTTTCCCTCATCGATAGTTAAAAAGAGATAGCGATACTTAGCTCGTATCCTACCGCCGTTTACAAAGTGTGTTCTATCTAAAATATTAAACAAATTGTTAGATGCAGTGTTCAATATATTGAATTTTATTGAAGGCAACAATATATTAACTTAAAAATAACTCTATTCAGAGTATATTATTGTAATATTACTTATATTTTAAAAGTAAAGTTTGTGAGTCTGACGTTGTAGTAATCTCAGGAACAGCTGAAGCGATTTTGGAAATTCTTTTACTAATAGAAAGCCACATTATTTGTGAGAGCTATTTAATCTCTTAAAACTGCCCAATGAAGTGGGAACAGGCCAGCTAGTAACTTGCTATCTCCCTTGCTCTAAGGTGAAATGTAGCGAGAGAAAGATCTATGAGAAAATTTATTTCTTTACAAATGTGAACTCTATTCACAAGAGAATAAAGTGCATATTACAATGTATACTTTGATTATAGTTATTTTTAAGTTGATATTTAAGCCTTAAATTAGTGATAATTCGCGTATTCCAGCTGGTATTATTCTTTATAGATTTAAATTAACACCCGATACTCAATCGACACTTAAATTTAAGTAGCTGTTTTATGACATACCATCTCTATCACTCCAAAGTGTAAAAATACAGAGATAGAGTAGAGAGCCACTTAAATGTAAGTTGCGTTTGAGTGAGGGTGTGTTATGAAAGGCACTAAGTACTTATATAGCAAATTTATTGTCAGTATTTTTTGTTAAAGACCAATATCTATGTCATGAGCTCTTAAAGTAACTATTGCAGTTGTGTGAAAGAGAAACCGTTATATATGTAGTACGCTGTCTCTTTTTCACAGCAGCAATAGTGCAGGGAATGTAGAGTTACATGTCTCCTTACGCTGAACGCTCCAATGTATTGAACTGACAAGTCAAAGTCTCGTCACTTGTCGAAAAGGAATGTCATTCTCATACATTTGAAATTCTCTATTCGTTTTCGGTTGAAGTGGGATGTAACATTGTCTAGGCCGTTTACTTTGAGAGCGTATGCTATAAGTAGGTACAGAAAAGATTTATAAACGAAGCGTATATATAAAGTATATGTATAAAACTGAAATTAGAAAAGGGAGTTTTTGACTAGCTTGGTGAAAAATACCTACAGTGAAAAGTTGAACTCCCTGTATTTAAAGTCGCTAAAGCTAAAAAAGCGTTTTATTCAAGCTTCGAAATCTTTTCTGAAATCTACCCTCGTCTTTTAAAGTAATATTACTGCAGTAGTGTCGCGTGACAGCGCACTACACGACGTAGCGCGCCGTCTCTCGCACACAACTGTGGTAATATTACTTTAAGGCCGGCCTCAAACACTCTGGAATTCAAAATTTGAAAGTCTGTTCTTTATTTCAATCCAAGCCACTTTTAAGTTACAGGTGAGTAATACTAACCCATTTCTTGTATACTTATTTTGAAAGGCCTGTTGATCTAGTGGTTAGTGACCCTGACTGCTAAACTGGAGGTTGGGGGTTCGATTCCCACCCGGGACAAATGTTTGTGTGATGAGCACGATTATTTGTTCTGTGTCTGGGTGTGATTTATGTATAATATGTATATAGAAATATATAAGTATGTTTATCAGCTGTCTGATTACCATAACACAAGCTCTGCTTAGCTTGGGATCAGATGGCCGTGTGTGCATATTGTCCCAAGGTATTTATTTATTTATTATTTGCAATAAAGAACCGACTCTCAGATTCTGAATTCCATACTGTATTAGACCGGCTTAAGAGGTGGTGTGTTTTGGTCTAAATTCTTATGTCATAATAATTTATTTATTTATTGTCCTTGTGATATTATCTTGTTATCGAAATGTATTTACAAATATTTAGTGTTTAAATAGATAGTCATATTTTATGTATTGTTTCTGTACTTGAAAATAAACAATTCTTTAGAAAGCTATAGTATATTCTGAAAAAATGTTGGATTTACATACATTGCGTACATTTTGAATGGTTGTCCCACGACGATTTTATATGGGAATGCCATTTTTTAATCATTCAAGGAAGTGTGGAGTAAGTAAGTCTTTTATTGCAATGAAAAAATCGCTTTTCCTTTCATACTAATTTTTATCTAGCTGATGATAATTTTTGTGTTAGAATCCACATTTGAAATAGTTAAATAAAAATAATAATTATTCGAAAAAAGTGTTGATTATCTCATACAAGTTTTGAGCTCATGAAAATTTTGAATCCTGTTTTCTTTTTTGCTAATGCACTTGTTTGTTTCCAGAAAGTTGATGATTTTCACACACAGAAACGAAATATTAAAAATTTTACTATTTATTTAAATGTAAATTATAAAACTATTTATTTATCCTCTGTAGTGTGATATATTCTTGTTATACATCAATGTATTTAAATATATATGTTGTGTTGTAAAAATTATATGTATGTTGTGCTCAATGGAGATTCCAAATCAACATTCCAATTTGTATTAGAATATAAAAATGTACTTAATTTTGTCAGTTTAAAATTGTTGTTAAACAATACCAAATTCTCTGAAATTTTTATAATATTTTTATTGTTATAAACAACCTACAAAATCGACCTAGTAAGCAAAATTTATAATTAGTTAATTTTCTTTAATTAAAGATTTTTTTCTTGAATGATATCCTATGGTATCCTAAGTCCTTTTTACATCAGCTACCTGTCAATAAAAGTCAAGTTAATCGGTCCAGAGATTTCAGAGATTAGCGGGAACAACAGACAGACAAAGATTGTAAAAATGTTATTCTCGTGTATGTATACTCATATGCAGGAATAAAAAACGGTCACTTCAATATTACAACCAGACATTTCAATTTTATCCTATCGAAAATGTTATAAATAATTCAGATAATTTGGTATCTTATATTATAAACTATATATCTTTAATAATTATGAAAATATTAGCGAAATTATTGATAACGTAAATAGTTCAAATATATTTAATTTTAGTTAACTTCCGTTTATGGTATTGTTATTTCAATAAAAAATGTAAACTTCCTTATGGACTCATAAATCAGTACTTATTTTAGGAAATATATAAAAATTGTTAGATCTCTTTTGTGAATTACCGTCTTTCAGACGAAGTTAAAAAATAAATAAATATAAAAAGCAATATATTGCATATCTATGAAATTGTATAACAATATAATTATTTAAATAATCTTATGATCGCTTAGTTATTTGTGGATTAAATGTAGACATTTTTCGTTGGTAATGTTAATTGAATGTATATGAGCACTTTGCAGTATAGGATACTACTCCTAGGTGTTTTGTTAATAAAATCATTTATTGAAGACGGCCATTTTTTATTACCCTTCATTCCAAAAATTAGGTCTCACTAGCTGTTACCCGCGACTTCGCCCGCGAAAACGTCGATTATATCTACAAAAAAAGTCCCCTCTGACGCAGTCCTTATAATATCTAATATTCCATGACTTTTTGACACAACACCTCAAATTAAGCAAAGGTACTAAGTAGCTTGTGTTATGAGTACTAGACAACCGATAAACGTAACTATATGTTTGAAAATACATATATAGATAAACATCCAGGCTCAGAATAAATGATCGTGCTCAACACACAAACATTTGTTGTGGTTGGGAATCGAACCCAAAACCTCAGGTATAGCAGTCAGGGCCACTAACCACTAGACCAACTGGCCAATCTGATGTATCGCAACTCGCATCAAATTTCTCGCACCGAATTATATTCAGAACTAGGTATGCCGCGATATAAGCGTGCCTTTGAATTATTATCTTAACAAGTATTTATGTTCCTCATAAAATCATAAAATAATTATGAATAAGTATTAGCTAGAGTAGATAAAGAAGTACCGAAAAGTTTGCATAATAATCATATGTTTATCAAAGACAATTCGACAATTATCTTAATCTGTAATAACTAGAATAAATTTTGATAAATTCACGTCATGATATAGTGACGTAGGACTATAGGTACATATAGTGCTACAAGGATCTTTTGGCACGTGGCCGAAATCGGAACTAATGCCGTCTTATATGAAAGCCATCACTTTTGACAGACAGTTGAGTTGATTCTTCTTGCGAATATCCACACCAGCGCCCTCATGTTAATGACTAAATTCTGTATATGAAATTTCATGAAACCTCGCACATTTCCCCGCGTTGAGTCGTTCGAATCTGAATATTTGGTATACCAAATTGTAAAATTCATAATTAGGTAGATATATTAACACGTGAGAATAAACACTCACACATATTTACCGGGATAGGCAGACTAGTTTCGAACCCAAACTAAGTCATTAATTTAATATAGGACTAAAAATACGTGTGAGTCCACCTCATGATAGTTATTACGATAAAATTAAAAAATGTGTTTCGATTCACGCTCGATTAAGTATGCGTTGATCTTTAGTCAATATTGATACAAAATTCAAGGAAAAACGTCCAAATATCTTTCACAAAAAAACACAAAATATGTTCTGGGGGTTTTTCAATTCAATGTTAAAATT
Source organism: Chrysodeixis includens (assembly GCA_941860345.1). Taxonomy (NCBI): domain Eukaryota; kingdom Metazoa; phylum Arthropoda; class Insecta; order Lepidoptera; family Noctuidae; genus Chrysodeixis; species Chrysodeixis includens. Next base: position 5,257,600 of record OW796119.1, on the reverse strand, counting down.
AGGAATAAAGGATGTCAAAAAACTGGTATTTTAATGACAACTGATATATTCCTATAACCCAATTGATAAGTTTCTAATCTAATAATAATAAACAAAGTACTTATTAGCACAGTATACAAATATATACAGTATGAAGTCTTCATAAAAACGGGTGCCACGCGAGTTATGCCTACGCTATCGGATCGTGGCATGATACAGTGCCGAGCGTGTCGCATTGACGAACGGACGGTGTGTTGTTGATGTAATTAAAATGAAGGCCTATCGCTGTTACGTACCGCGCGGCTGTAGGCATTTATTTTTTTGAAACAGCCTTGTTAATCTACTGTATATATTTATACTGTGGTCTTAATCTTCGCCTCACGTGTTACAAAATCAATTTGTTGCTTTTGGTAATCGCAAACGCATTCTTTAATGATAAACGAGGCGGTATAAACATTGCTTCATAACTTTAATTTCTTATGATAGCGATGCGTTTACGTAAATAATAGGATTATAGAATTAAACACATAAAAACCCCGCTTTTGGTTAAAAAAAAAAATGGTGATTTAATGTTTCCTGATGAAAATTATACTATAATATAATTATAAACAGCACCCCAAGGAGGTTTTCGGACTTAAGTCGGAACTAAAATAATTCAAAATTAGGCTTTAGATCTCCTATGATTTTTGTATCAAAGAAGCTGTACAAAATTATCTATTACCTATTTAATATAATCACAGTCAACTATCCAATTCACACACAAACTGACATACATATATAGGTACTTAAATTTCCCATAGAGTGCTAACATTGTATACATTATCTAGTTTCCCAGGCCGACGCGTAATAATGTTATAACAACATGATATAGGTACTGTTCTGAGCAAAAACATGTATACGCGATCAGATAGTTGCGGTAAATTTTTCATGCGAAATTTCTGAAATATTCCTGATATTGTAAGCCAAACAAAAAATGTTTAATTTGAAAGAAAATTTCATGATTTCATAGATCATTTGACTAGGCCCTAAGCTTTAACATGTTACATTTGCTCGTGAGGATTCACAAGTCAGTTAGGACAGTCAGGAACAAAATTCGATTAACATAGTTAGATTTTCAGAGAAACCGTGCGTTGCCGTTGTACTAATTAATCTAAATAAGCCACCAATCGGATTTTCGACGAAAAACTTTTGGACCCGTATTTATTCTTTTATTGCGTAGGTAAATAAAAAGATAGACGATAGTTACTGTTAGACGAAATCTCGTCACGTTTCTATGCACTTCAGCGACAGCTGGGACTTTTCAACCGACTGCGGCAGAGGGGGTTATTTTTGCAGCTATAAATTGTTAATACAGGGTGTCAGCTAACACCATACCAAGTTTCATCTAAATTGATCTAGCCGTTTGAGCACAAAGGAGGAACTTGTTCATAATATTAGTAGGTGCCAGGTTTCCTCACGATATTTTCCTTTACTTTTCGCGAAATCTTAGAATTAACTTACTGTTCACCTTTTGAAATTTATTACAGTTATTACTGTACTAAGTAATTTACATATCTGAGCTAATCTAATCAGGAAATTCCGTTTTATTTATCACATAGTATGTAATTATAATTATCTATGCCTGAATTTCAGCACACGACGCAGGGATATATAGATATATAGCTGCCTGGTAATAAGATATATATATGACGCATGACATAAATGATCAAGATTTTATAGTCTGATACGGTGGACAAATCGTTGGAGGTCTTATTATATTTCCAATTGTAACTCTAACATTTCAAACACCACCCATTTGTTGTCGTGGCAAAAAACCCATTTCAAATCTTGGATAGCTTAGACAGCTTTCGAAGCTGTGACAAAACTGTGGTAAAACCGTATGACTACAAAGACAAAGGTTTCAAGTTCAATTTCCACGGCGGGCACCGAGTTTTTAAATGGTGTGTGTGTTTTAGAAATAAATATCACAGCTTCCGTGTTTCGGAAGGCACGTAAAAATGTGTGTCTTGCGCCTGATCTCTCTCCGGTTGTGTCGGATTGCCGTCCCGTCGAGCTATAGGTATAAAAGGTACTTACTTGCATCTGTATTGTGTGTGCACCCTAAAACGTCATACTGTCTCTATCTACAAAATAGAATATGAAAACAAATATAGCCGTTTAAATCATCACTAAGTTCCTAATTAAAAAAACGATAGATAAGTAAAAAGTCGGCCTTAAGTGTCATGTTGACTCATTCACCTCCAAGTGTCATCCTATCTCTGTCATTCTCACTGAAGTGTCATACTGACCAACATTAATTAATCATTAAGTATCATTGAAAATGCCATCTCTGTATGGTGTCCGGATATAAAGAATAGCACGACCCCATATCCTCCACTGGGTGTCGTAAAAGGCGACTAATGGACCTTAAGACCCAGTGCACTGTACCAAGCACCTTGGGTCACCCGAATGGTGGCGGGTAAACAACCAACAATCGCATTCCCAAAGAGGGTTAGTGCTAGGCAGGCGGCTGACTATAAAACCAAAGCCAGAACTTTAAGCAACATGTCTAGAAGACGTGTTGCGCCGACCCCAAGGAAAAATTGGGATAAGGGCAGGGGAATGATGATATCATTGAAAATGCCATTGAAAATGGAATGCAAAGACAAAACGTACCTACCTAATTTAATTACGACAAATAATGTCGTAACTACAACCAGAGCTATTAAATCATAGAAGTTAATTAGAACACACTCAAAACAAACCAGAGATCGCAGCGGAACGAATTGAAACGTACACTTGACTATTAAACAATGGGTTTCTCACGGCTTATGTCAACAGAATGGACTCGTGTTTGGAAACAGTAAGACGAGAGAAAATAGCCTGAACGTAGATGTCGGTATCCTGTTATGCTATCTCATGAAGGCTGATGGGAAAAAACCTTGGGAACTAAAGACGAAAGCAGAAAGAGAAATATAGGGTAGGGATGGTGAAACAATGGCACAATATTTTGGGCACGTCACTGGTCAGGAAATTCATTATGCACTGCGAAAGAAAAATGTAACATACATTCTTGTCCCTTAGAATTCGAGCTAAATTTCCTATAGATTTCTCGATCGAACGTAGTTCCAACTCGTGCCACTGTAAGAATTAGCGCTAGTGTCGACTTCCAAAGTACCAAATCGATCTCAATTCTGTTGAATTATAACGCAATTCTTTTGGAGGTAAGCGTACCAAAGTATATAGCGTATGTATCAAAAAACGATTGAGGAAAAAACTATAATTCAAAAAGTTCATTGTCCTTTAGTTTGACAGTTATAGGCTGATGTCATTTTACAGTTCATTATTAGGTATACAATGTTGATAAAAGCGAGAGGCATTAAATGAAACCACATATTCTGTATATCATTATAAGGCTACACAACAAAAATCAAATCAATGTAAGCAATATTTTTATAATAACTTTCGTGAGGATGATTCATACTTAAAACGTTATAACGGTTTACTCACGCGTATTTATCGGGATAGCCCGACTAGTTTCGGACCCAACCGGAGCCAACTAGATAACTATGCCTATAAAACTTAGTCACCTAATCAGGAAGATACAGCATGTTCAAACTAAAAAAAAACTAAAAAAATATCCTGTGACTAAACTATTGCTTACATTGATTTGATTTTTGTTGTGTAGCCTTATAATGATATACAGAATATGTGGTTTCATTTAATGCCTCTCGCTTTTATCAACGTTGCATAAAAAAACGTATGTTAATTAAATAATACTGTTACTCATAAGTCCAAATAACACGCACAAAAACATTGACGAATCGATGACAAAATAACGTTATCTTAGGCAACTGCAATGTAGATAGAAATGGATATTTTAGACTGTTTTAGAAGGTGCCTAGTGGTGTAACTGGTACTTGGGCTGCCAAATGCAAAGTCACATGTAAAGACTTTCGATTCATAAGCTTAGTTATTACAAAAATAATATGCACAAAGACACCCAGACTCAGAGCAAGCATTTATGGAACTCACAAATTCTTGTCCTACGCAGGGATCGAACCCGCAACTCTTCGCGCACAGTGGTATTTGGCGCTAAAAAAGGCATTAAAAATAAGGTTTTAGTGTTAGCTAACAAGTTTAGCCGCCATGGGACCCTTAACACGCAATAAACATTTTGAATCGCACTTATAATTTAACTAACAGGTAAATGTACCGACCTTAATGGCAAGAGTAATAAAATAACCGGATCGAAGGGTAATAATCCGGCTCAGAGCGGAATAACACGTGGAAGGGCATTGCCACAAAATCAAATACCAATTAGTGTGTGAGTACTTATCAAAATGTTATTAAGAGAATGTTTTGTAATGAACTAGAGGCATACCTAACGTGGCCATTTGTTCTTTGACGGGTCTATTGGTCTAGTGGTTAGTGAACCTGACTGCTGTACCAGAGTTGTCTAGTACTCTTATACTGATACAATTTCGTTGGGCGAAAGCCATGGAATGTTATATTACATATTATATTTGAAATTTTTAGTTCTAATTCGATGTAACATTGTCTAGGGCCTAACATAATCTGACGATTTTGAAATACGTTATTTACCTACTCCGGGAAGACTGGACAGTAATATCCAATTTAGCTTGGAAACCGTCAGATGTATGTAAATGACATTCCTTTTCCACAAGTGACGTGACTTTGCCTTGTCAGTTCAATACATTGGAGCGATTAAACCGTGGTATACTGCCTTCGGAGAAAAGTAACTTGTCTACAAACCCTGACCCCAACCTTCGTACTCAGTATTCCAGTATCCTATAGTAAAACTATTGTCACAATTCTAATGGTTTATTGAATTGTCAAAGATCATAATTATTACAATCGTTGTTAAAGCGATTTGAAAGAAATAAATGACAATAAAATTATCAGCTGATATAATAATACTCTACCTTGAACTACTAATGTTAATTACTCTTCTAAGGTATTTGTTCATTCAATTATTGTTACTTGATGCCGGTTTTAACATCACCTACACAGACTGCACGGATAACCGAGTGATACAGATCACCACGCCAATTACCACTGTACGCGACGTGTTCGCGGGTTCGATCCCCACGTAGGGCCCAAGTGGATTCCTTAATCATGAGCTGACGCGGCGGCAGGGTTAGGCTCTAAACTATTCCGATAAACCTATGTGATGAAATAGTTACATCACATAGTGAATCCACGTGTAAATTATTTCTACATAGAATAAAACAAAGTCGCTGCCCGCTGTCTGTCTGTCCCTATGTATGCTTAGATCTTTGAAACTACGCAAAGGATTTTGATATTTTTTTCATAAATGAATGTTTTAAGAGAAAGGTTTATATACCTAATCAGTATTGCACACAAGCAAACATGAGTTGCTAGTTAAAAAAATATATTAAATAGCTATATTGCAATATTATAAGCCATAGCAGTAGTTTTGCAAAAGAGGAATTCGCTTTCGTTTACCAATCGCGTCTGACGAGATTGCTGGGAAACCCAGCTTTCGTTAAAGTAGGGATATAAGTAAGATAAGTACCTACCTATGTATCCGTTTAAGATTAACCTACATGATATAGAAAGTGAGCTTTTAAACTGTACATTTTCGAAAGACCAAAATTTTGAGTTTTGAAAACCGGTCGTGACTCAAAACTTTCGCTTTTCGAAAATTCTGAGTAATAAACATAATTGAATATGTTTCTTTCTTAGATTTTGGAGTTTCAGTTTTGGAGACGTCTCACTATTAATGCCACTGGACATATTATAGTACACAAGCGTGCGCAAACACAGGTGCGCTCTCTATTCCCGCACTCTCATAACCCGATGGAGCGAAGAGAGATCAAACGCAGGACAAACATTCTTATATGACTTCCGAAATATATCTGCTGTTATTTTTATTCCCAAACTGAAAACAACATACGAATAGTCGGTGCGTGCATGGAATCGAACTCGAAACCTTTACTTTTGTTAGACTTGATAATACTGGGACAGTATTTGGCGTTTCTAGACAGAACAGGCAGGGTGACAGACCCCAGATTTTTAGCATGACAGCCAGTATTAACTACAACCTCCGACTATTAAGAATATCGCTTTGTTAATATTATGTAATTCGTTAATTAACTATACTCATAATTGGTTAATTTGTTTTCTAATCATAGTTAATCTATTTTGAAATGGAACGATATTATGAAATAGCTATAACTAACTTATAGGAACTACTTTTGTATCAAGATTTTACATAACAGGTCATTCGTTAAGCGATTAGGGTTTAAATAAATTTAAACCATATTTTATTAACACTAGAAAGGCTGAAATAACGACCTACCTTTAAAGACGGCTGGGGGTCATTTGACCCTTACGTATGTTAATAGTTATTTTTAGATCGTTTTCCTTATAAATAGTGTTTGTTCAATAAAAATCCAATGAAAAAAGAATAACATCAAGTTTTCACAAAAAAAAAGTTCATTTTTAAGTACCCATACATAATGTTTCATGTACAATTTTTACAAATTACAGTTTACAATTGTTGCATCTCTCACATAAAGGTCTACAAGAATCATAATATACTCTGTTGCTTTTATTTTTGCAACTTGAAATGTAGCAATGACATCTTTTTGTGAGATTAGTTGCGGAAGAGTGTGATGAGGTCTCACGCTGTGAGGATATGGGCAACTCAATAAGAAGTTTCCAGGATGAAATAAATTTTTCATCAATATTTTTCTTCGTGCATATGGAGTGGGACCTGGCTGTCGGTCAAAACATTATGGCTAGCCCGACGACCCGGTGTTTCTCCATTTGTTTCAGAATTCTAAATGATATTCCACTAAATTCCACCTGGTGATATCACACTATTAGAATTTTCAGATGTAATTCTTGATGTGGAACGTACACCACGCATACGTCTTCGAGATCGTCTACCACGTGATCCTCGTTGACTAGGTACATTTTGGTATTGAACCGAAGCTGAAAATAATAATAATGATTGTGTTATTGGACAATGAAAACAGGACATTGAGTCCTGTTTTCATCTTCAAACATGACAAAACATTGGCGAAAATTATTTTTATTTATCGATCTTACCTAATGGTTCACTGCAGTCAAGTCCATAGCTTGAACTCGGCCAGAAGTATTAATTTCTCTAGGATCTGACTCTGCACGTATTTCCGATTCGTCATCTTCACTTTCCGACAGATCTTTCGGCAAGGATTGTAATAATTCCAGTATTTCATTATGACGGACTGTTCCAGACATTTCAAATCTCAATCACACCAAAAATAGTAATGTTCACACTATGAAAGCTCGCGTAAATGAAGTCACTGATTTGTACAAGTAATGCTTTGTAAGACGATAACAAACAATATTACAAAGTACCCACAATAATAATAAATGTATTTGTTTACTAATGAGCGCTCACTCGTTATTATGGTCATATGACCCCGCGCCGTCTTTGTAGGTAATTCATCTATTTATTTACATTCAGATAGATATATGAAAATCATAATAGTGTTATTGTGAAATTGACGCTATTTCATTAAAAGTCACGAAATACTTAGTCACTTAAACAAGTAGTATTTGATTTATAAACAATTTAATTTCGAAATGGGTCATTTGACCCCCGTCCGCCTTTCTAGTGTTAAGCCACACATATACACTTATGTATATTAGTAAAAAGTGCAAATATATTTATACATATGTCTTCCAGCCGATTTCGGCTATGGTGACTACTTTTAACTATAATTATTTACAGAGGAGCTAAGGTGATCAGCTCTTCAATGCACCCTTTAATGGCTGCAGTACCCTATTTTATGTGTAAACGTGCGCGAGCATTGACACATGAGGATACCGTCGACGTAGAACTTATAGAGGATACTGCTGGTGGTTTAGCCTTAAGAGCATAACGCTTCGCATCCAGTTTGGATTTCCTTTGCTCTTCGAAATTGTTTACGGTGTTCTTCACTAGACCTCTATTCAGGGTGGCAAATGGCCTTTTTTCCCAGTTCTGGGTATCAATATTACACCTTTTCATGTCTTTTCTGAACATCTTTGAAACGTAATCTAGAACTGGCCGCCTTGTTTCCACCTGCCGTTCTGAAGTTCAGAAAAAAAAGATGCGTTTACCTAAATAGCCATCATTTCTACGTAAGACATATCCGCACCATCTAACTGTCGCCGCATCAGGTACGCCTCCATGCCAAAAAAACGTACAATAAACATTTCATAACAAATGAATGTGTAGCTTAGTTAGGAAACCAGCTCAGTATAAGAAATCTATTGCAACTGTTTGTTCGTGTTTACATGTATTTGCTCGTGATTGTACGAGTAGCAGCCGCTAGTCTAGTGATGTAGCCAGCTAGCAGTGCGCTAAAACAATAGAGATCAAATATTATTCTAAATTTTAGAGAGCTGCAGCCTAAAAACAAAATATAAAAGCCAGTCTTTTGTTATTGCAGGTGTATCTAGCCATCTAGCAGCTGGTGAACGTGTCAGTACAATTCAGAATGTCCTTTAAATAATAAATCAGAATTATCTATAAATAATCATCATCTCATCTTCCTGCCCTTATCTCATTTCACTTGGGGTCGGCGCAACACGTCTTCTAGACATGTTGCTTAAAGTTTTGGCTATGGTTTTATAGTCGGCCTGACACTAGACCCTCTTTGGGAATGCGATTGTTGGTTGTTTACCCGCCACCATTCGGGTGACCCAAGGTGCTTGGTACAGTGCACTGGGTCTTAAGGTCCATTAGTCGCCTTTTACGACACCCAGTGGAGGATATGGGGTGGTGCTATTCTTTATATCCGGTGTCTATAAATAATCAATCATCCAGTATTTAATTAAACAACTATTGTTCATATTTTTAACCGACTTCAAAAAAGGAGGAGGTTCTTAATTCGTCGGAATCTTTTTCATGTCCTCAAGACGAATCTATGTGATTTGTATTATTCTAAACAATAATTAACCAACCTGTGCCCAGTGAGTTAGTGTAAAGACCAATGCTCAAAACCTTCCTAATATGAGAAAAAGCCTGTGCCCAGCAGTGGGACATATACGCTGGTATTATTATTATATTCTTCAAGGCAATGATTAAAAAACATAAACAAACAAGATTGTACTCACAATCGTATTTTCCCGCTTAAGATAAATTATATTAAAACTCATTGCATACATAAATATGTTATCTTAAAGAATTAGTAAAAAATAAAGGATTAAATATAATTAAGTTAGGCCTACAAACCTTGAGATTAAAAAAGCGTTTTTTTAAATCCTAAGATAATTTTTTGCCTGAGTACAATATTCGGGGATGCCCCTTCATATTTCAAGGATATTCTCACCGCTGGCCGGTACACCTGTACATACTGGTAGAATCCGCCGTGTTCTACCATGGGGGGTTTCATAGATATTTAATTCACATGCACAGAGACACCCAGACTCAGAACAAGCATTTGTGGATCGCACAATATCTTGTGCTACGCGGGAATCGAGCCTGCGACACGTCACGGCACATACACTCGGCTATCTGTGCAGTCGATTCGTGCATAGCTGTAAAACGATCTTTTTTAACCTAAAGTGAGCTCCCCGGACGACTGTAAACCAGCCTAAATGCCTATCCATACCAAAAAAAACAGATTTCAAACGCAAAGTATGTTATAGCCGCAAAAAATTAACCTCCTTTTCATTCGGGTAAAAAGTAAGTAGCCTATGCGCTAATACCGGGCTTCATACCAAATCTCATTTAAATTGCTTTTGCCGTTTAAGCGTGAATGAGTATCTAACATCCATCCAGCTATCTATTCATCCATACTTACAAACTTTCGCGAATATAAACCTTCTTGAATCACTCTATTAAAAAAACCGCTTCAAAATCCGTTGCCTAATTTCAAAGATTTAAGCGAACAGACAGACAGACAGCGACAGCGACTTCGTTTTACACTAAGTACTAATGATAGTGAATAGGATTTAGCTTGTTACCAAAACAAATGATAGTGAAACCCATATTAAGTCCCAATCTCAAATTCACCATTTTTATAGACAAGGGGTCGGCAAAACGTCATTATCATCATTTTCCTGCCCTTATCCCATTTTACTTGGGGTCGGCGCGCGGCGCAACATGTTTCCTAAAGAAAAAACCTCATATTTAAATACATTATCCTATTAAATATTCAGTACTTTTTAATACTGACATAGATAACGCATTGCGTATATGATAAACAGACAAATCATAAGTACAATGTATTTATTTGATAAGGCAACACGTGCTAGTGATAATTTTAATCTGGCAATGTTTTCACTTTTCTTAAGGACCTTGTACCCGAATTTTAGTTGCAAGGTAAGGCTATGTATAAATAAACTTCATAGGTTTATAGAGAAAACTGCCTTTAAAAGTAATGTTATTGCATAGAGCGGCGTCTCTCTTTCGCAATAATATTACTTCTACGGGCCTGTTGTCCTAGTGGTTAGTGGCCCTGACTGCTATACCGGAGGTCGCGGGTTCGATTCCCACCCAGGACAAATGTTTGTGTGATGAGCACGATCATTTGTTCTGTGTCTGGGTGTGATTTATCTATAATATGTATGCATTTAGCAATATATAAGTATGTTAGTCAGTTGTGTAGTATTCATAACACCAGTTACTCTCGTATACTTAATTTGAGACTAGATGGCGTTGTGGAAATGTTGAGGAATATCCAAATATTTCTATTTAAGAAGTGGTTTTCTCTGTCAAACGTTTAAATATCCTCAAGTAAGTAATTAAAATGCAATACATGTGCATTCGATTTCACTTGCTTTTACCTTATGTTGTTATTTTGATTGAATGGACGCGGCCGAGATAAAGAAATCGTCATACTGCAAAAAAATAAAGCATTGCCGCCATATCGTCATTTTATAACTTAGTTTATTTGTTATTATTATATACATGTATATATTCATTGTGTGGTCATAGTATTGACATGTCATGCAGAGAAAAGAGGATCACGTGGTAAGGAAAGTGGATATGAATGTGGATGAGTACCTATAAGGGAAGAGGACGACCAAAGAGACAAAGGTTGGATTGTGTGAAAGATGATAATGGCTGCAAAGAGTGTGACTTACGAGATGACGTCAGATAGGAACGTGTGAAGGAAGAAAACATGCTGCGCCGACCCCAAAAAATAATTGGGTTAAGGGCAGGCGAATGAAGATGATGTTTGTATTTATTACTTATAAGCCTGAAAAGGAAACCTAAGGGCCTACCAACAACTCTTATTTAATATTATTGCAGTTGTTGAAGATAGACGCTTATTTATTATTTATTATTATTATAAAGAAAATGGCATACCTATACCTCTTTTAAGTACATAAAAAAATCCTTATTTCTATATAAATAAACAATGCAAATGTTACAACTATAAACATCTTAATCGCCGTATTAAAACGTAAATCAATACCGATTTGTTTCTAACACAACTTGCATCAATAAATACATAGCATGCTGAAAGATAACACTGAAATGTACAAAAAACGTCATGTTTTAATTTATTTAACTTGCAATGGCTTGTTTGCATTGAAAAACGTTTGCGATCCAAGATTATACGCGCCAAGACAGTATGTTACCGCCGTTGGCGCGAAACGGTCGCGCCGGCCATCTTGCCACAGACTACGTATCGTAAAATTGTTTTTTTTTTTTTAATGAATCCGGGAAGAGTTGTGTGTAGTTTAGTTTAAAAGTGTTGTTTTGTAAAATTAAGGTTTAGTTTTGTTTTATTCGGTGCGTGAGTGTATTTTAAATGAAATTGAAATGGTAATTATAAATGTAAATATTATGTTCAATTTGTGTGTTGTTTTTGATTTTGATAGGTGGATTATTTTCTTCCTGCGTATTTTTTCGTGACACTATTTTCCGTTCAGTACCTTAGTTAGCATAGTGGAAGATTTGACTGTGTGAGTTTTAAATTGGATACTCGGAGAAAGAAATCCCTTATAAAGTTATCAAGTCCAGAGCCTTACTCAGTCATAATATTGATTTTTAAAACATATTGATTTATTTAAATTAAAAGAAGCCATTAATTTCGTAACTAGTAAACGAGCATTAAAAAAAAGACTGAAAAAAGTCATGATTTTATCTACAATATTTGGTGTCACAAGTATTTGTTTTAAAATCAATCGAAATGCTTGTAAATCTTAATAATCGTTTGAGAAAAACGTGAAAATTTAGACACTCCAAAAGTAAATTCGAAAATAACCAAGTTTGAATAATTTTCAATACCAGTGTATGTTAAGCCATATTTTCCAATAACCTCTCTGTTGTAGTAGGTAACCTTTTCTAAAACTTTATTGCTTTTAGGTCTCATCGGATTTAGCTGATCATCATAGTTACTAGAGAACAAAAGACTTACAATCCAACCTCTACGGGCCATTTTACTAGTTAAAACATTGATAATATAGAAACACACTAAAACTAATATGTGACTGGACTGGCCTATTGGTCTAGTAGTTAGTGTCCCTGAGTGCTATACCAGAGGTCGTGAGTTCGACTCCCACCCAGGACACATGTTTGTGTGATGAGCACGATCATTTGTTCTGTGTCTGGATTTAGTTTGACTAAAATATGTATACAATGTATTAAGAAATATATAAGTATGTTAATCAGTTGTCTAGTATGTCTCAAAAGACTAGATGGCGTTGTGTGAAGGTCGTGAAATATTTACATTTATTTATTTATTTTCCGATGGAATAAATGTATTTTTTTTTATGAAATGCGTCTAAAACACAACAGCACAGTTGCGTGTCTTAGTAACAAAGGTATCAAAACTTGTCTTACACTAAAAAAGACACGGTCTTATGTATACATAATAATATTTAAATAGGTACCAAACACATCTGTAGTGTGGTCATCATTAGCATTTTAATGATAAGGAAAATGCTTGGATAATTGAAAATTCCATGAAAATTTTAACGAGATACAAATAATATGAAATTAATTAAAAACACCCATAATTAGGTAAATTATACGCCAAATAGGAACGTGTGGAAGAAGAAGACGTGTTGTGCCGACCCCAAATATTTAATAAGGGCAGGGGAATGATGACTTCATATTATCCTGTCCCACCGCTGGGCAAAGACTTATAAAATACAAGTGTAACGCACTAACATGATGCTTGCTTGTTTGAGGTTTTCCCGACTTTCTACTTTGTGGAATCTCGTATCATCATATCCTCCACTGGGTGTCGTAAAAGGCGACTAATGGACCTTAAGACCCAGTGCACTGTACCAAGTACCTTGGGTCACCCGAATGGTGGCGGGTAAACAACCAACAATCGCCTTCCCAAAGAGGGTTAGTGTCAGGCAGGCGGCCGACTATAAAACCATAGCCAAAACTTAAAGCAACATGTCTAGAAGACGTGTCGCGCTGACCCCAAGTGAAATGGGATAAGGGCAGGAAGATGATGGAATCTCGTTTTCAGAATATCAACTCTTGAAGAGTAAGCAAGTTAATATATTTTCTTATATTATTATACTAGTTTGCCCGCGACTATGTACGTGAAGTATCTAATACTCCCGCGAAAAAAAAAGAATTCAAGGACCAAAAAATTATGTTGCCCGATTGTCAAACCAACCCAATACGCAAACAAAATTTCATGAAAATCAGTCAAGCCGTTTCGTAGGAGTATGGTAACTAGCACTGTGACTCAAATATCCATACTTTCACATTTATAATATTAGTAGAATAATATTAGACACCACATATAAACAGTGACGTAAAATACAGCAAAGAAACCTAGGTAGATTCTAAATATTGGAATCTGGAATCAATGCTCAATCCTTCTCTACATAATATGCGAAGAGGTCTACGTCCAATAGTGATATATTTTTTGACTAGAATTAGAAAACTTACTGAAAATGCTAATTTTCAATTATGAAAACACGTGCTTATAAAAATGTTTAGCGGAAGAAACAATAGGTATTTTGATAATTAAAAGCGTCAATAAATTGGAAACAATTGCCGATTAGATAGGTTTATGTTATCTTTGTACTGCCTTGGAATATACACTTATTATAATACAAGGGATTATGATAATTATTCATATTTGTAGATATTGGCGATGTGTTTTTACTTACAATGCCATTTTAGGACAAAAGAGTGGTGTTAGCGACTTTTGACAAAAGTATATATTTCTTAGACTAAAAAGTAAACGACTCACCTGCAAAGCAAAATAGTTACAAATAAGTACATAACAGGAAAAAGGAAAATTAAATTAAACGAAGTAAGATCTACTGTGAGAACTGGGAAAAAACATTTTCCTTTGAAAAAAAAAACCGCTAGTATAATTTGATATTCGTTACGTTACGGATCTTCCTACAAATTTTTTGTTAGGGATTTTAGATAGCAAATATGATGAAGATTATTTATTTATGCTTCTTATACTTATAAAGAGCAAAAGCGGACTTTCATATTGGCTCATATTATAAGTACCTATAGATTTACCTTATAATTCTATTTTTCTGGGTGGCATCTATTAAAATTGGTTGACGGCGTCAGATAACCACAAGGTCCGATGAGACAGGCTGAAATAGTGATTAAAGGAAATTCTCATGGGGGACATTCCCTGTTTTAGATCTTTAGGTCTCTTGTCAAACCAACGCAGTGCCTTCAATTTTAACAGAGACCTTAAGGGGCCATTGGTAAATGCCCTAATCAAAACATTGGTAACCAAAATAAACAGAAAAATTTGAACTCCTTTAAAATATGCGCATATTCCTTCGTTCGTTTTTTGTTTTAGAAACAAGATAAGATAATAAAATTTAAAACATCTTCCTTAAGAATTTTAATTCGGACACCGTTATTTTGGAAATATCAAAAGAAACCTTTTTCCTCAAGTTTTGCCAGCGGGTTTTAACTAAACTTGCGTCCCAAAGACCGGTTCGGTGCGTAAAGGCGCGGCCTACAAAGTACCTACTTACGAAATAGCAGTAATATCTCGACAATCACAGTCCTTATTGAGTTTTTGGGTTCAGTACCTTAGGCAAAATAAAGTAACACTTATAAACTAACATGATTAATGATAGATTGTTTGTTAGATAAGGCAGTGTTATGTCTTCGCCGTTTTAAAATAACTCCCATAAGTAGAGTATTGTATCCTTGTATCTCAGTGGGTTTCACAGACATTGAATTCACATGCACAAAAACACCCAGATTCAGAACAAGAAACTGAATCGCACAAATTTTTCACACGCGGGGTTCGAACCCGCAAATCGTCGCAAATAGTGGTAATTTGCGTGGTGACCTATTACACTCCGCTATCCATGCAATCTGGCAGCAAATCAGGAGTTTCTTTTTAGTTTAAAGTATTGGCGGGTGTAGGTAGAAAAGCGCTAGCTAGAGACTCAAGGACCCCCGAACGTCAAAATTTTATCACTTTAAATTAAAAAATATGTATATGTATAGACATGTGCACTTTATACAACCGGCTCATGAAATGGCCCAACGATCGGTGCGTGCTGCGAATTCTGATATCATCTTTATATAAAATCTGATATAATTCTTATTTAGTAATTAGCCAGAACCATCGAAAAATAAAATATTGAAGACAGTCGAGTAGGCCTTCTCAGGCACTTTCAAAACGTTACTGACTCTAGTTGCGCGGTTCCAAAATGTCATTCACATGGAGAAGAACCGCCAAGAAACTCAGCCAAAAAATTAAGTCAGCAGGAAAACCGCGTTTAGTTTCGCTAAACCGAGCACTAATATTACACCTATACAATTAGCAGTCCAACTTTTACTTCTACATAACTTGCATAACCAAACATGGATAGCAGCATAACTAACTATGATACTTAATAATCGGCACGTAGTGAAGAACTACATTATGCAAGTACTATTGTCGAGTTATTATGTCAGTTGCAAGGTTAAATCTAACTAGCAGTTACTTTAACTGTGTGATAACGCTTGCAAATACGGTGTTGAATATGGTGCTATATTTCAATTGTTAAAAAACTAAAACTTGTAGTTTTCGTTCACGAATATTGTGTTGAAAAATTTTGAACGGGCAAGATTTGAACTTAAATTTTGTCTCGACACACACTGGCACAGTGGAAATTTTATATTTTTCTTTTATCTTAAAAAAAGAACGACCTCCGGAGGTCGTTTTTTTTTCTAGGGAATTTAATCCTTGTGTCGCGGGGGTCCGCTGTCTCCACTGGGTCGGTGGGTCCGAATCCGTGGGTCTTCACAGACATTCAATTTCCATGCACAGAGACACCCGGACTCAGAACAAGCATTTGTGGAACGCACAAATTCTTGTCCTACGCGGGGATCGAACCCGCGACACGTTGCCCACAGTGGTAATTGGCGTGGGGATCTATACCGCTCGGCTATTCGTGTAGTCGACAAAAAATGACATTTTAACGTTAAAAAAATATTCGAAAGGTTTTTATATACCGTAACTTTCAATCGAATGTCCACTAAAATGCAAAATCGGACCAGTGTATGACACACCAATGGTTTACTAACTAAAGTGTGAATTAACTGTAGCGTGTACAATGTAACCCAAGTGTACATTCACCTTAAGCAAACAAGGTCTCTGACCGCAAGTTCAATTTAATCCTTCATACATATTACGTATGGGATGACATATATGACGTGTCAACTACTTGGTTTGTTCAAAAACTGGTGATAGTAGGTTGCAGCCAGAGTCACGCAGAGCATGCGCGAGCGATACCGTGTCGCTGGCTTAGGTAGTAGAAGGGGCTCGGGGTGTTTTTAGTCGGTGGGAGTCCGACATATCGCCACGCAGTGCCCTCGGCGTGGGTTGAAGTAATTAGCGTTTTACCCCGAAAAAAAGTATAATAATGAGCGATATGTAAAAACATATCGATGCAATATTTATCTCTGAAGGCTTAATACTACCACCTAAAGTATCCCTTAGGCCTCTTAATCTGCACTCAAAGGGCTTCAGAAGGAACATATTGGGTTGACACTCCCTCCCGCTGCGCCCACAGCGGACGGGGCCGTTGATGATTTCCCACAAAAAAGAGTCCTTTTGTAAGCTAAAATCATAGTGCATACACGTGCCTGAAACTATAGGAAAAAAACTAAAACTAAAAACAAATACATGTTGAGTATATTTCTCACGCAATAACAACACTCATTATTACCACAATTAAATCTTACCTTTATAATCCACGACTTACTACGTCACAATTTTTATTTCAATCATCATATCGCTTTGATAAACGTATGAGTAATTATTTTATTATAAAACTAGCTGTAACCCGCGACTTCAGTCGCGAAAAAGAAAAGAGGGATGAAAAAAATATATTGGCCGATTCTCAGACCTACTAAATGCATATAAGTTATACAAAATTTCAAGAGAATCGGTCCTGTCGTTTCGGATGAGTACGGTTACTAATATTATGACACGGGAATTTTATATATAAGATTAATCTGTATCCGTACCGTTTCTATAGAAGTATCTAAAAAGGGCCTATCTAAAAACGCATTCGAAGAGAAAACACGATATTTATAAAATTAACTAAATACCGAATTTAATTACATAATTATATACAAGGTACGCAACAAAAGCAATAAAATAATTTTAACGAAAAATGTAACTGACCTTAAAAACAACGGCATGCAACTTGAAACTAATATAAATGACAAAAGATATTATCATATCACCTAGGTCCTGTACTGACTGAAGTCGGTGTCAAAACCTTTAGCACGTTGTACTACAAAAAAATTAGTGTTTAGTACAACGTGCTACTATTGCTTAATAAAAAATGGCTGAAATGTGAAAAATATGTATTTGCAGATATGAATTTACAAGATATGATATGAAGTTTCGACGTGACTTTAGAGAATTATATTTCTCCTCACGCTGGCACTGAACGCTGCAATGTATTGAACTGACAAGTCACAGTCACGTCACTTGTCGAAAAGGAATGTCAGTCCCATACATTTGTAGTATACCATACGTGCGATGTAAAATTGTCTTAGACGACTTCTTAAACATTTTGGCCCTTTGGTTTCAAATACATTTTAATTTAACCTTCACAAAATTGGGTTATCATTTGAACTTGAGTCGTCGTAGTAGAAATTGCACAATGATATGTAAATTCGAATTACACGATTCACTTACTTAAATATAGCGACTTCAGTTAACAGCCTAATAATAGACTTATTCTTACATTACATACTATTTTTTTATTGACAAAGATTAATTATATTACTACTAGCGACCCGCCCCGGCTTCGCACGGGTGCAATGCTGATATACTAAATACGCTACAGAAAAACTGTGAACGTTGTTTATAAAAAAACATAGCGGCCCGCTCCGGCTTTGCACGGGTTTAAAATATGTAACTCACTAAAAAAAAGGTTAAAATCAATCCTAAATACGCTACAGAAAAACTGTGAACGTTGTTTATAAAAAAACATAGCGGCCCGCTCCGGCTTTGCACGGGTTTAAAATATGTAACTCACTAAAAAAAAAGGTTAAAATCAATCCAGTAGATTTGATTTATTCATTTACTGCCCGTAGCCCGCACGCGTTTTTGGAGTACTTAAAACAATTCCCCTTTCTTTATCTTTGGAATATCTTTTATACACAATATTTTCACTTTTTTTTACATTTTTCCTTTTTTTTTACATTTTTACAATTTTTTAACATTTTTACTTTTTTTTACATTTTTACTTTTTTTTACATTTACTTTTTTTTACATGTTTTTTACATTTACCTCCGACGCGCTATTTATAGGCACGCTGCCGCCGCGCCGCGTCGCCGTAAACGCTACGTTCCGCAATTTTTAAATCTGTACATCTTCAAAAATATTCATTTAAATCAGATACTGTAAAAGGCCAAATAGATCTATATTAAATCAACAATGTATTTAAGGTATTTAATTGGATAAGGATTAATGCTGTATTGGTTAAAATCGCTTCGAATATTAGTCATTATTTGTCGTAAAAAGTAAATGACAAAAAAATGTTATTGTGGGATATCCATAAGAGATAGACATATACCATCGCGGAGTTTTCTGTAGACCTTTTCATTGTGTACAATACTTAGTACATTATTTTGATAAATCTCGTAGGATTCAGCCTGCGTTTGCAATGTAAGCGGAAAAAATGTAATTATTTGCGACATCACATTAGAAACCTCAAAAATAACAGTATTTGTCCACTATTTAATGGATGATATTATACATAAAAACCTTCCTCATGAGTTACTCTATCTATTAAAAAAAACCGCATCAAAATCCGTTGCGTAGTTTTAAAGATTTGAGCGTTCATAGGGACATACAACAACATGACAGAAAAAGCGACTTTGTTTTATACTATGTAGTGATACGTCATAATGAGAGCGCAGTTGCAAGCGAAAATGAGTATTCATTTATTAATATACGTACGATAGTCTTCATCAAATATGAATTTAGCAAAGTGAACTAACATTATTTTATTATAAGACAAACAGCTTATCATTGGTACATAATTATATACGTATTTTATTACTGTGATAGTCACTTTTTAGTATCTACTGCTACTGTGCGTATTTGCAAAGAACTTCCTCATATCTCCTTAAACTCCAAAATAATTTGTAAAGAATATACTTTAAATACCTAGGCAAAATTTACACCGGCCACATGCTGATCACTGAGGAGTTTTTTTTTAGAATAAGAACACTTTTTTTTCTTGGTAAAAGATGTACTATTTTTCCATTTAAAAAATCGTGAAAATGTTATATATATTTATTAATTTCTTGTGACGCGGGAAGATTTCAGAGACATTCAATTCACATGCCCAAAGACCATCAGTCTCAGACCATGCATATATTTTGTGGATCTAAATCTAGTCCTACGCGGGGATCGTACCCGCGACACGTCACGCACAGTCGTAATTGGCCTGGTTATCTGTACCACTCGGCTATCCATGCAGACAATTTAGCGATTCGCATCTGCACATATTCATAGAAAAACCATTGAAACTTCATTTACACAGTAACAATATTTATGGAGACTTAGCAACAATAATTCATAATCATAATACAAATCATTATGATTAGCAGAAATAATGACAGTCACCAACGAAGAATTTCTATAGTACACTATAATAATATAGGGTCGGGTGTCTCACAGTGAACCAGGCAGCTACATTGAACCACCGCCGAATCTCGAAAACGCCACGTTGCTAAACCGCGCTAATATGAGTGAAAGAGAGGTATTTACGATCCCTTACTGCCCACTAATTTGCGTGGCGATCGCGTGCCAATTGGTTGTGTGAGGAGCATTTGAAAGCAAATTGACTCAAAAAGTAAATATTTTTTTCCAATTTCATTCTTTTTTAGCTTTTTTCATTTAAATTATATCAATTTATTTATATGTACACTGTATTCTACGGTTATTTAGCAATTAAAAGCGCTAAAATTCGAGTTTTTAAGTGATTGGTATGCCGGTAATTTTTTAAGATTCGTTATCAAAACCTGGTGTGTCTCACAGTGAACCACCTGGGGGCGTTACACATTGAACCATGGTTTATTGTGTACATCCAAGTCGTTAAATGAGTTTTTTTTTCTACAATTGTTTTAATTTGTTATAAAATGGTGCGAAACAAAGTAACGATAAGAAAAAGAGGGCGGCATTCGACTGCCAGCATGCTTGAAGCCAAGCCTAAGTGTTAAGCTGCACAGATCAGGTGCCATGAAACTCCGGATGCCTTTGGAACCCGATTTGGCTAATTATCCAATTAAAGGATCATAAGTTTTAAGTGATTTTAATAAATATAAGACTGATTTTTATTATTACAAAGTATTTGCTTTATAAATTGATCTATAAGACATAGTTAATAAGGTGGCTCAATGTGGACCACACCCTGGTTAAATGTGTACCACCGGTAGTACTCATTGAACCAAAAATATTTTTTCAGAAAAACCTGTTTTACGCCGAAATTAAAAAGAATATGAGAAATTAATGTTTTACAAAATTGAAGCTAAATAAATATGCTAACTATACACAAAAAATTGAAGGCATTGATTGAAAATCCAGCCCAATATGGGATTTTGAAATTTACCTGGTTCAAAGTGAGACAACTTACCATACTATACAGAATGAAGTCTTCATATAAACGGGCGCAACGCGAATTAAGATTCCCCCGGCTCCTCAAAAGGCGCGTTATTATAAGGTCGATAATATCGCAAGCGGTAAAGTGAAGTCTGAAAGTGGCACCGGTAACAGAAAACCTTCGTGGTAACCGGTTGTCATAGTATGGGCATGTCATGCGGAGAAAAGAGAATCCGAGATTAGGAAGGTGCTGCACATGAATGTGGATGGATATAGAGGAAGAGGACGACCAAAGAAACGATGGATGGATTGTGTGAAAGATGATATGGATGCAAAGGGTGTCACTTGCGAGATGACGTCAGATAGGAATGTATGGAAGAAGAACACGTGCTGCGCCGACCTCAAGTAAAGTGGGTTAACGGCAGGAGAATGATGAATATCGCATGCGGTATTGCGATAATGAGGCCCGTCTTGCCCACAGCTGCGTTTTTAACGTCCGATATTTCTACTGACAGGACTAACATTATAATCGCTGGTGTGTGTACGGTCATTTGAGTACTGATACAAAACATTCTAGAACTCATATCGGAATATCGCAGGACGGAGAAACGCAACGTCCTACTTCCATTGCGGCGTTATTATCGCAGCAGTGTGTAACTACATGACCATTGTAATATAAAATGTACTGAAAACAGATACCGCTATACCGCATGCGATATTATAGACCTAAAACATCGCGCCTGTGTGGGAGAGCCTTTATGCCTACACTATCGGATCGTGGCATGATACAGTCGCGAGCGTGTCGCAGTGACGAACGGACGGTGTGTTGTTGATGTAATTAAAATGCTGTAGGTGAGCAGCCCTATCGCTGTTACGTACCGCGCGGCTGTAGGCATTTGTTTTTTAGAAACTATTGTATTTATTTATACTGTGCCTATTATTATTATAGTCAGTCAAGTATAATCAATCAAATAGCTAAATTCGATTTCCTATACAAATGATTTATGATATGATGGAATTTTCTCGATAAATTAGTCCTATTATTGTAATTAGCGCTATAATATCAGAAATTTTCCATCACTTTAGAAGTCACATGCTAACAAAATTCACTCTATTTTACTGTGTTGGTATTGTTCTAGTGGTTAGTGTCCCTGACTGTTATACCAGAGGGCGTAGGTTCGATTACCACTCAGGACTAATGTATGTGCGATGAGCACGTTTAAAGAAAGTGCCTGAGAAGGCCTATTCGAAATAAAAAAATGATTTTGATGTGATATGGCTTACAATGTCTTCTTTCAACGTTATTAGCAAATAGTTATTATTTCGATTCGAACCTATGAACTTACACTTGGCAGTCCAACAGCCATACCTCAGTCAATATTAATTTGTAAGCATCTGTGTTAATAAAATCTTTTTTCTTTACAGATAAAATGCATCAGATTATGCTGAAAACTATACACAACAGGGTCTTCACATACTGTATATAATAGTGATAAAACAGACATTTGAAACTCTCTAGTCAAGAAACAAAATGGAGACCTCAACGCCAACCAGAAGACTTAATTCGGTAAGTAATTAAATATATAAAATTCCCGTATCACAATGTTAGTTACCGTACTCCTCCGAAACGGCTGGACCGATTCACTTAAATTTTGTACATGCATTTTGTAGGTCTGTGAATCGGCGAACAACCTTTTTCCGGCATTTTTTATCCCTACTTTTTTAGCTAGTAATATATACTTATACATACATAAATTTTTCTTATGGTTTTGCCTGTTGGTCTAGTAATTTTGAACCCTGACTACTAACTATAATAGAGGTTATGGGTTCGAATTCCACCCAGGACAAATGTTTACGTGATGAGCACGATCATTTAATTTTGCTCTGTGTCTGGGTGCAATTTATTTATAATATGTATGTATTTAAAAGTATATAAGTATGTTTATTTGTTGTCTCGTACTCATAATACAAGCTCTATTTAGTTTGAGGCTAGATGGCGTTGGGTCAAAGTCGTGGAAAATTATATTATTATAACTCAAAACGTCCTATGTAGCTAGTTACATGACCTAACGTACTATTTATCAATAATGTATAGATATGTATATACATATCTATTATCGAAAGATCTTTGAAACATTTGTACAGATTATAAAAACGATAATTGTACATTCCTTTATTAATGTAATTAGTAACTATCATTATTTTAATCTTTGAAACTGATCTATTCTATTCATTCAATCATATGATAATAAAATTATGAGTTTGAAACGGAAATTTACTGAATTTCAGGAGTTTGCGGTTTATTGACCGGAGAAATATATAGTATCAGATTCGAATCTGGGCGAATCGATATAACATTTTTGTTTTAAATCATGATATTTCGTAAATTTTGATGAAAGACCTCAGACTATTACTATTACGAAATATTCCAGACTTTTACACAACGCCATCTAGTCTCAAACTAAGCAGAGCTTGTATTATGAGTAAGTACTAGACAACTGACAAACATATATACTTATATGTCTAAATGCATACATACTGAAGATAAATTGCACCCAGAAACAGAACAAATGATCGTGCTCATCACACAAACATTTGTCCTGGGTGGGAATCGAACCCACGACCTCCGGTACAGCAGTCAGGGCCACCAACCACTAAACCAACAGGCCTGTCAATCGTCAATTATTTAAACAAATCAATTTATTGTTTTACGAGTGGCCTAACAAAACCAATTAAAAATTGTTCTGGTTGTTAGTACCATGGAAATAGAAAAGTCTATTGTTTCGTACGGTTGTGTTGTGTGACTAATTCCAGCGCGTTTTGTGACTGAGACTGTGTTTAAATCGAGTAAGAAACATACGATAACTGATAATAATAGGACTAATTAGATGCAATCAATATAAAAATGGTCAGGTCAGGAGTATCCTAAACCGACGGGCGTGTATGAAGCGATTGATGAGTGTGGATGCAGCTGAAGTGGTATGCCAGGATCGTAGCAAATGAAAAGATGTGATCACTGCCTACCCCCAAGGGAATGAGGCGTGACGTTTATGTATGTATGTATGTATCAATATTAGAGGTAAAAATAATGCTTAATTGAGAATCAGAGTTTATCCTTAAATGTAGAATTTAGACTTTTGATCGATGAAATTAAATGTGCTAAATTGATCGTTTGTCTCATAATATATCAGGTCAGGTATCCCAACTTCGCTTTAAACACCATTACTTATGATTGAATCCTGTCTGTACGTAATTTGTGTGCTTAAAGTTATATATGCTAAGCTAGTAAACACTTGTCTCAATCAATATTTAACTATTTAATTTAATAATTAATGACACTAATTGCGTTAGAACTCCTTTTACGCAAAAAAAGTAAGTAGTATCTCTAAGTTCCGCGCGGCCGTGGATGATGCGACGGCCGCGTTTAAATATTTTGATACTTTAGATCATTGACATTATCTGATTAGTTTTGTTTTTTTTTTCAATAGTAATTTATTACGGTAGTATGTTACTTATTATTTAAGTATACATTACATTTTTAATAACTAGGTAACCACCTACGTTATTACTTTTTTTTTAGGTAAAAATAGCCCTAACGCAATTAGTATCATTAATAGTGTCTTAGTTTAAAATATTGCCCACGACTTCGAAGCCACCCTGTACATTATACAGAAAACCGAAAAATATACCTCACTGTGTACGGCTTATGAATTACGAGAAAGCATTCAACTCCATAGAAACCTAGACGATTCTGAATGCTCAATAGCGTTGTGAAATTAATGAACACTATGTGCACGACTCTGTTCGAATCCGAATCGATTCGTATCATGTGATTCGTAACTCGTATGATTCGTGGCACACATGATTCGTAGCAACTTCGATTCTTAGCGAGTACTATTCGTAGCAAGTATGATTCGTGGTACGTATGATTCGTAGCGAGGACGATTTGTAGCAAGTACTAATCGTAGCACGTACGATTCGTAGCAGTTACGGTTCGTAGCACTTACTGTTCGTAGCAAGTACGGTTAGTAGCAAGTACGATTCGTAGCAAGTACTAATCGTAGCACGTATGTTTCGTAGCACGTATGATTCATAGCAAGTAAGATTCGTAGCGAGAACGATTCGTAGAGAGTGTGGTTCTTAGTACTAACGGTTCGTAGCAGTTACGGTTCGTAGCAGTTACGGCTCGTAGCAAGTACAACTCGTAGCAAGTACGTTTCGTAGCAGTTACGGTTCGTAGCAAGTACGTTTCGTAGCAAGTACAGTTCGTAGCAAGTACAGTTCGTAGCAGTTACGGTTCGTAGCGAGGACGAATCGTAGCAAGTACGATTCGTAGCAAGTACAATTCGTAGCGAGAACGATTCGTAGAGAGTATGGTTCTTAGTACTTACGGTTTGTAGCAGTTACGGTTCGTAGCAAGTACGATTCGTAGCACTTACGGTTCGTAGCACTTACTGTTCATAGCAAGTACGATTCGTAGCAAGTACGGTTCGTAGCAGTTACTGTTCGTAGCACGTCTGATTCGTAGCAAGTACGATTCGTAGCAAGTAAGGTTCGTAGCACTTACTGTTCGTAGCACGTACGATCCGTAGCACGTCTGATTCGTAGCTAGTACGATTCGTAGCAAGTACGATTTGTAGCGAGTACGATTCGTGGCACGTATGATTCGTAGCAAGTACGATTCGTAGCACTTACGGTTCGTAGCTAGTACAATTCGTAGCAAGTACGATTTGTAGCGAGTACGATTCGTGGCACGTATGATTCGTAGCAAGCACAATTCGTAGCAAGTACGATACGTAGCAGTTACGGTTCGTAGCACTTACGGTTCGTAGCACTTACTGTTCATAGCAAGTACGGTTAGTAGCAGTTACTGTTCGTAGCACGTACGATCCGTAGCACGTACGATCCGTAGCACGTCTGATTCGTAGCAAGTACGGTTCGTAGCAGTTACGGTTCGTAGCACTTACTGTTCGTAGCACGTACGATCTGTAGTAAGTACGATTTCTAGCACGTATCATTCATCATATGCGTAACGTAACGTAAGTCCGTAAGTGTTACCATACATACCTGCTACGAACCGTTCTCGCTACGAATTGTACTTGCTAAGAATCGTACTTGCTACGCAACGTACTTGCTATGAATCATATGTGCTACGAAACGTACGTGCTACGATTAGTACTTGCTTCGAATCGTCCTCGCGACTACAAACCATAAGTACTAAGAACCATACTCTCTACGAATCGTTCTCGCTACGAATCGTACTTGCTACGAATCGTAACTGCTACGAACCGTACTTGCTACGAATCAGACGTGCTACGGATCGTACGTGCTACGAACAGTAACTGCTACTAACCGTACTTGCTACGAACAGTAAGTGCTACGAACCGTAACTGCTACGAACCGTACTTGCTACGAATCATACGAGTTACGAATCACATGATACGAATCGATTCGGATTCGCACATAGTGTTCATCAATTTCACATCGCTATTGAACATCCAGAATCGTCTAGGTTTTTATGAAGTTGAAGGCTTTCTCGTAATTCATAAGCCGTACACAGTGAGGTATATTTTTCGGTTTTCTGTATAATCTACGGGGTGACTTCGAAATCGTGGGCAATATTTTAAACTAAGACACTATTAATGATACTAATTGCGTTAGGGCTATTTTTACCTAAAAAAAAAGTAATAACGTAGGTGGTTACCTAGTTATTAAAAATGTAATGTATACTTAAATAATAAGTAACATACTACCGTAATAAATTTCATTTATTTCAGTAACAATTTTTACATTGTATCGAAAATTTAGGTACACTTAAAATTATAAAACACAAGAATTTATAAACAATTAATACATTATTGAAAAAAAAAAAACTAATCAGATAATGCCAATGATCTAAAGTATCAAAATATTTAAACGTGGCCGTCGCATCATCCACGGCCGCGCGGAACTTAGCGATACTACTTACTTTTTTTTGCGTAAAAGAAGCTCTAACGCAATTAGTGTCATTAATAATGTCTTAGTTTAAAATATTGTAGCAAATACAGTTCGTAGCAAGTACGGTTAGTAGCAAGTACGGTTCTAAGCACTTACGGTTCATAGCACTTACGGTTCGTAGCACTTACGGTTCGCAGCACTTACGGTTCATAGCAGGTATGTATGGTAGCACTTACGGACTTACGGTTTGTAGCACTTACGGTTTGTAGCACTTACGGTTCGTAGCACTCACGGTTCGCAGTAAGAACGATTTCTAGCACGTATCATTCATCATATGCTACGAATCATACGTGCTTTAAAGTAACTACAAATTATATCTACAAATCATAAAGGTGAATATGTGCTACGAATCATATGTCCCACAGATCATACACATAATTTTATACATGCTGATGTAACAGTTAACTGCAAAGACAATTAGGTTCGTAAATTATGTCATTTTATTAAATGACTCGCGACCCACCTCGGCTTCGCACGGGTTAAATACTGATGAATTATACGAATAATTAAACTGCCTCAAGTTCACTTTATCTATTTAAAACAACCGCTCAATGCCTGATTTTTTAAGACTTTCCCTCAAGCGAACATACAGACACACAGCGACTTTGTTTTATACCATGTAGTGATGTAATTTCAAGAGGTGTATTACAGAAGATATTATCAGGCGCCCTAAGTCAATATATTGATAACACTGCAGAAACGAGGATGCACTATCACTATGCAAAGATTGAACTATTGTGTAAAATATTATACCTAGTATCATAGATATAGGTAAATACAAAAACGGTTGTAGAAAGTAGAAAACATGATTATTTATATTTCTTTTTCACGGGATAATTCCAAGGGAAGAAACCCGGTGCTTTTTAAAGGCTTACACGGGGACACAGGTCCAACATGTAGAGGCCTTGTCGAAAAAAATAATCTAAAATGTGTTGGGGCACCTACCAATGTTATTATAAGATTTTTTTGTGTTTTATGGACACAAATGTTTGAGAGTTGATTTCAGCTTTTATTCGTTAAGATAATTGGAATTTCAGTTATGCCAATTGGGTGTGTGTTGGCACGTTGGATATTATAAAGTACTCTGTGCACGTTGGTCTTCGGACGACTTAAAATCTGCCGCCATCAACCATATGTTAAGTAAAAGATAAAAATAATTCCAGCATATACAAGTCTCATTTCTGGGCACAGGCCTCTTCTCATATAGATAAAATTTTAAGCATTGGTCACCACGCTAGCTCACTGCGGGCGATTACAGATTCTAATATTTAGAATCAAGATTTCCTCGCGATGTGTACCTTTACCGTTTGTGTAGTCTTAGACGCATTATTATTACGCACTAATTAAATAGAGTAGTTAACAAAAATCATGCTACGCATGCATTGTTACGTGTACATTGATTGTATTACCTTAAGTTTATTTCTAAACAAAAATGATGACATGCAATAATTATTGTAAGAGACATAAATTATGTTATTATTGACAATTGACTCGCTAAAATGTAAACTTATATTATGATATCATGAAAACTCCTGTTGATAGACAACGGTTACTGTTTTTATACATTGTGTGTACATTTATAAACAATTATAACAATACTCGGTGTATTTAAACAATCGCCTGATCGAGTATTGTTAGATTTTGTAAGAGCGCGTCCGGTCGCGATCGGAAGTGCGAAGTGTTTTACAGAGCCAAGTGTTACATAAGATAATCATATTATCAGTAATACGTATAGTATTCAAATAACTTTTAAATCTACGTAAGTTTTATTACATTAATATATATATCATTGTTGGGATTATTGAACAATTTAGACTTGTCTTCTTATTTTTAAACGAGATAAAATAGGTGAATTTTCGAAATTAGGACGTATAGCCCAGTCAAATTAGGGGTTTCACCTCGGAATGTAAGATAATAAGCTGAAAATTGGTGAGAACCTTTGTTTGGTCGCCTTAAATATTGTCTCAAAAGTCACAAGTTCTATCGTGTCCGCGTCTTAAGTTATTCAAGGTCAAAGGTCACGAAAAACAATTTTTCGCAAATATCTCGGTTCCTATTGCTTAAATGATATTTTCACCAATATCAAAGTTGTAGAGTATTAAATTCTCTACAACTTTTATCTACACTTTTTTTTTATACGATCAACCGTTTTTGAGGTAGAGCGCGACGAGTGCGCAGCATACAGTCATATAATATATGAGGTAATGCAGGGTCAAGCGTGAGTTTCGGTTATCAGTATGTTGTATAAAGTCAATTATTAACAAAAAAAATATAATTATTAAGCAATGCCCATTATTTCTGTACATAATAGGTCGGGGAAAAAGTATTTTCGCATTATAGTATGTATGAACTTGTAATAATTTATTTTTGGCTATAGTATTTGTATCTGGCTGGTTTTGGTACCATTGAAAGTTAAAATTTTAAAGAACATAATTCCAAATTCTAATTTTATTAGAGAGAGAAAGATTTTATTACAAGTTTATACATACTATAATGCGAAAAGTCTTTTTCCCCGACCTATTATGGACAGAAATAATGAGCATTGCTTAATAATTATATTTTTTTTGACAATAATTGAGTTTATACAACGTACTGATAACCGAAACTCACGCTTGACCCTGCATTACCTTATATATTATATGACTGTACGCTGCGCACTCGTCGCGCTCTACCTCAAAAACGGTTGATCGTATAAAAAAAAAGTTTAGACAAAAGTTGTAGAGAATTTTGTACTCTACAACTTTGATGTTGGTGAAAATATCATTTAAGCAATAGGAATCGAGATATTCGCGAAAAATTGATTTTCGTGACCTTTGACCTTGAATATCTTAAGACGCGGACACGATAGGACTTGTGACTTTTGAGACAATATTTAGGGCAACCAAACAAAGGTTCTCACCAATTTTCAGCTTATTATCTCACATTCCGAGGTTGACCTCTTATTTTACCTAATTTGACTGGGCTAGTATATTAACTCTTTTTTATGTTTGTTCGCGGATAACTTCGTTGTTTATGAACCCATTTCGATAAACAATTTTAATGGAATGATGTTTTCCAAGGTAGTCCCATGGTAGGGAAGTCAGGATCTGATCATATCAGACAAGAGAATATGAGGGGCGGATAACTTCGTCGTTAAACATCCGATATTGATAATTATTTTTCTGTTGAAAAATTGGATATTTCCCACGATAAGCGTCAGGGTCTGATAATGGGAGACCAGGGAAACCAAAGGACACTTAAAAAAAATGTATTGGGCGACTAGTGCGTTTGTAAGATATTTCATTAAGTATTTTAAAAGCACTAAAATTAATACCTTACGTTTGAAGTCTTCTATTCGTTTTCTCATTTATTATTCTAATGGAACATTACATTCTCTGGTCCTTCTGTATCATAAAGGCGCCTTAGCCTTGTCACTTACCACCGACCTAACGCACTGCATTCTCACATCGAAGTCTCAACTGCCTACTGACTCTCGCACTTGTTGAAGCGAGATAGTACACTACACGGCGTAGAGCAGCATCTCTCTTCCACCAAAAAAACATTCTTGCAGCCTACAATTAGCGTATTCTCACCAATCACTAACCAACCACCTAACTGCACCTCTTAAACTAAGATGCAGTTGTGAAAGCGAGACAGCGCACTACACGGCATAGAACGACATCACTCTCCCACATTTACAATAGCGTGTATAGCTTGCGTCACATTTTAGTCAGTGGTTTGCGTCACTCTGATTTAGTCAGTGGTTTGCGTCACTCCGGTTTAGTCAGTGGTCACAAGTGGTTGCGCGATGGTTGTGAGAGGTCGCTGGTGCACGGAGGCCGGAGTGCCGGCCCGGCACGATCCGGCGGGAGTGCTCGGGACTCCGGGGCAGGGACGGTTCTGTCTCAGACACTCGATGCCGAGAAATGTGTGTGGAGATAATAATATTTAAATGTCTTAATAGTTTTTTTCAAGAAGTGGTAGGACCTTAGGTCACTTGCGATGATCGGTAAATTTTGAATTTGAAAATATTCACTAAGATTTCGAATCTCAGAGTTTGGAATTTGGAAACCTACGCGCAAAATCTAAGGACTTGAAATACATTTGTTGTTTTTGTGTAAATTCAGTTTAATTCAAATGCTCCTATTACAAATTTTGATTCATTTCGTCGCCGGCTCCAAGACAGTCACCTGTTTCTGTAGACACCGAAGTTATGAGTTCCGATGGTATTCGTTGCTTACTATTATAGATTATATTGACTTTAATAGGATGCAATGAGTGGCAGGCGTGTTTTTAAATAAATTGAAATTGTTAGTTCTGAGTTATGCTAAAGGAATTACAAACAATTTGACACTAACTACTCTCTTTATAATTTAATTTAGTTTTCGGGGTGATCGATCACTACTCTATTTGGATGCCAGTAACCATAGCTCATTAATATGGACGTAATAAGTATACTTATCGAGCAATATTGGGCGGGCATGCTTCTTGGATTCGTTTTCGAAAGATATCGTAAATCTATCAAGAGCAATGTTCTGCATTATGAGTAGGTACTACGAATTTAAACACAATACAGTACAATGTGTGACAAAAACTATACTTAACGAAGAATATTTCATTCAACACTAAATTTATAAAACTATAAAATAACATTTACAAAGCGTCGAAAAATATATCCTCATCTCCGTCAATGGCGGGAAACGTGCCCAGGAGACTGGCGGCATTACCACGCTGAATGGTAATGCCAATTCTTTGCGCGAATACAGTCCAGCCCTCTGATCACGGGTGGAGTCGACCAAGCGCTTAGCGAGTTCCTTATACAGAGCTAGTGCACCCGTTCCGATGTCTCGTGCGTTTCGTTTTATTTAAATTGATTTTTTCTTTTGTTTTAGCAGTCTTCAGAACGTGATGAAGTGGAGATGGGTGATGTAAGGAAAAACGGAAAGAATGGAGACGTAAGTAACCATCTAATAAAATATTAAAAATAGTTAACTGGCTTTAAAATGTATCTAAAAAGTTTATAATTATACAACGTTGATAAAAGCGAGAGGCATTAAATGAAACCACATATTCTGTATATCATTATAAGGCTACACAACAAAAATCAAATCAATGTAAGCAATAGTTTAGTCACAGGATATTTTTTTAGTTTTTTTTTAGTTTGAACATGCTGTATCTTCCTGATTAGGTGACTAAGTTTTATAGGCATAGTTATCTAGTTGGCTCCGGTTGGGTCCGAAACTAGTCGGGCTATCCCGATAAATACGCGTGAGTAAACCGTTATAACGTTTTAAGTATGAATCATCCTCACGAAAGTTATTATAAAAATATTGCTTACATTGATTTGATTTTTGTTGTGTAGCCTTATAATGATATACAGAATATGTGGTTTCATTTAATGCCTCTCGCTTTTATCAACGTTGTATATTCTGGTGGTACCATATACGTATATTCACATGCATGTAGTAAAAACAGTAGAAAAAACACCCGTTTTTTTCCAAGCCGTTGTCCCACAGCTGAGCAAAGGCCCCCCTCAATCCTTTCACATTTTCCTGTTTTTTTATATGAATTGATATATATCTATTCATGAATATATACTATACTACACTATATACTCGAAAACAATGACTATAAAAATACCAATTGATGTTGTTCGTTATCGCTTGATTTTTATTTAGTTGTTGGAAAATATATGCAATATTTAATGTCACTTTATTTATTTACGTGACTAGCAAACGTGAGTTAGTTGACAATAAAGGCATAATATCTACTTATTTATGTTGTGATTATTTATGTTATATTTTATTACTATTACTATTCTAATAACAATGAATATCTACAATTATTTAATGTTGTTGCTTTTTTAGAAATTAACACTCGATGTATTTTGTTTATAGTCATCATTCCTTATTTCATGGAAAAGCTATATACCAAGGTGTTATGAGTTAGACTACTATGTTTCTAAGACACTTCCCTTAAATGTTTGAACTGATTCAATTTCGAATGTTGAGTCCATTTTAGAAATACTCACAAGGCACGTAAAAATGTGGGTCCACCGCCTGATCTCTCTCCGGTCCTATCGGGTCGGGTTATGAGAGTAAAAGAACAGAGAGTGCACCTGTGTTTGAAGACACGCGTGTGCACTATAATACGTAGCGTAGCTGTACCGCGTAGCTGTCAGTATCATAGTAACATAACATTGTCCGTCAGGGCCGAAATCGGTCCGGACATCCTAAAGTAATTAATAAAAACTTTTAACGATATAACGGTTTACTCACGGCTATTTATCAGGATAGCCCGACTAGTTTCGGACCCTACCGGAGTCCTTAACCACGCTGATATGGCGGTAAACCGTAAATAAATATGCGTGAGTAAACCGTTATACCTATCATTTAAGTATAAACCATCCTCACGAAAGTTACTATAATCTTATATCTTATACACCGTGTAACATAATTAACGCACATCCTGAAACTACTTTGTTCAGAATCGATAACAGAATCCATTTCATTAATAAAAATAAATATTTTTTTTTACCAAAAAATTATTTAGAAATAATTAAATTGTAGACACTATTTTCATAAAGCACTCGAAGTAAACGAAAATGAGCCTTAAGTCGATGCAATAAGGCTTTGGCAATTCACAGCGGTTCACACTTTCAAACACACACACAAGTTCACACTTTCAAACACTAACAAAGATACATAAAAAGGACCGCCGAAATACGTAATACAATAGGAAAGAGCGAGACAGCCGAGCGCGGCGCCGGCGCGGCGGCGCCCGCGTGGCTCGCGCTTCCTCGCATTAGTCATCGGCCGATCGTTATCAGTGTATGTTTGTCATTATTTGTCAAAACAAAACTTTCGCGCACGATGTCTTTCCGGTATACTAACGTACAGTACACCGAGATGGTGAGGACTCTAGCACAGTGTGGTGATAACGTAGCATTAGCGTGTAGAACATTTAATGATAGGCACGGCACGAGTGTTGACCTAGACACGTGTAAAAGACCTAGTGTATTGTGACGAATCAACAAGTGCCGAGGACCTTAAAGATAGGATAGTGGCTGCTTTTGAAACAGTGAAAAGGGACATTCTAGTGTTAAGTGAATTGCGACAACAATTGCGTAAACGAGCTTTTAAGTGCATAGAACAAGGTGGTAGACATTTTGAAAGTGTTTTAAAAACAGGACGCCGTCGTATGAGTGCCGATTAATTTTAAACATGTAAGTTTCTCATTGTTTAATTATTATGATTAATATCTTTTAAACACGCCGCCTTTGTTTAGGTACCTATCAAGTTCATCTCTATCAGCATTTCAATAACAATAACTTACGGTTATTAAAATCATTCATACTAAACAATTCTAATAATAAACATAAACAATTTTATGCAAAGACGTCATAGTATCTACGTACATAAGAATGTAGATAATCTCTTTAGGTTTTCAAATTGGTTTTAAGGGTTTTACTTCTCGTATGTTACGATTTTATGAACTTATGATAGTAGGTATTGGAGTAGCCGCGCGGGCTGCGAGACCTCCACTTTTGTGCGTCTGTGTGCGCGCGTAACGTATTGAGCAATAGGGCGCCCACGCGTTTTGCCAATTATTTGTACAAATTATTCTGACAATATGTAATAAAAAAAAAAGATAAAAATGTTTCAATACATTAATTGTGGATAAAAAAAGGATATTCTTTTTGGGGTGTCTGTGGATGTGCGTTATTTCCGTTACACGTTGTATATAAAAATCAATTGCTGTTCGTGTTAGTCTCGCTAAAACTCGAGAACGGCTGAACGGATTTATCTCATCTTGGTCTTGAATTGTTCGTGGAGGCCTAGGGAAGGTTTAAAAGGTGCGACTTTTTTTTTTATTTATCGTCGGGGCAGTACGAAGTCTGCCGAGTCAGCTAGTAATAAATAAAAAGTTGTGGTGATCAAATAATCCATCATCTTCTTCCTCTTCCAGACAATAACCCATGACTTCCTGGATCACGAGCCGTCCGGCTGGCTGGAGACGACCCTCTCCAGGGTCGGCAGCTCCACAGACCAGTTCCTCTCCAAGAACCGCTCGGCTATGAAGACCATCACTCTGTTCATCCTGAATGGACTGGTTATAGGATTCTTCTTCGGGTGCTTGTATTATTATTTGAATTATAGTGAGTATATTTTTTTAAACTTTCATGTGTATTTATTATTTTATTGACTGCACGGTTAGCCGTGTGGTAGGTCACCACGCCAATTACCACTGTACGCGTTTTGTCGCGGGTTCGATCCCGTAAGACAAGAATTTGTGCGATCCACAAAGGCTTGTTCTGAGTCTGGATGTCTTTGTGCATGTGAATTGAATGTCTGTGGATCCCCTCGCGATACAAGGGTTAAAATCCTTAGTGCGGGAGTAGTTTTATCTATCTGATCTATTAAAATTATGAAACCGTTTTGAAACTTGTGACTCATGTTGCCGAAAGCTCATGCTTCAGGACTCCGGTTTTGTCCGATATTTGTCCTGCAATAAAACGTTAAGTACATCAAATAAATTAGTTTTAAATTCCATTTACGCAACATATTTTGACCTAAATGGTCATATTTAAAAGTTATTTTATTAAGTCTTTTGTAAATTCTCGTTAATTTGAGACTATACCTTGTAAAATATATCTTGATACCTGTGACATTACCGAACGTTTTATGAAGACAGCTACAACCCAAATTTTATTTTTAAAAGTTCAAATTTTTTAACATAAAAACGACGTTTGTGTATAAAAATAAAACGCATTTTTAAAAACAATCATGTAATTATAAAGATACCAGTAAAAATATGAGTAATTTAAATAATATTTAATATTTCTTAAATATTTTTTGGTTCTTAGCTTACTTTATAAATGCACTTTGAAGAGCTCTAGGGACGTGCAAGTGACTGACAGATGATTATCGATAAAATAATACTATGAAAATTTCACTAGTATAAAATGTAGTTATTTAGTTTGGCTGTAATGGTTTCGCGTGCTGGAAACAAGCAGGCGCCATCGTTTTTGAGTCAGTACGAGTGCTGACGCGATGCAAACGCCTTGTATACGCTACCATTGTTTTGTTGATATTTGTGTTACTATGGTGTTATTTGTGTTACTTCGTTAGGTGTTACCTTTTTTTTGTTTGCCAAAATGCCGAAAAGACAAAAAAAACTGTTTTGAATAGTGGGTGTTGCGATTTGTGATCCGTTTGCGCGATTATTTTGAATTATTTTTGTTTTATTTCATTTAAATCAACTACAAACACATTTATTTTTAATTTACATCTGACAATGACTACAATGTCACTTTTAATAAAGCTCATGACGTCACAGACATCGATAAGCTACGAAACACGCCTCCATCCCTAGTAATGTCATTCCGACAAACGTCACAGGTATCAAGCTATATTTTACAAGGTATAGATGGCGTTACAAAAGACGTGGAGTATTATAATTTAGACATACTTTTCGTCTTTCCCAGGTAACGACCCCCTAGAGTTATGCTATGGTTTCGGCAGTCTGATAGCCTTCCTCAGCATAATATACTTCTTCGTCATCTATTTCCAATTCGTGAAGGTTTACTTCGGGAGCTGGTTCGAGAAGCATGTGTGGACTAAAGTTGAGGATGTTGCTGAAGCGCTATGGGCGAGGATGTAAGTAGTTTTATACAAAATTCCCCTTTCTTTGGTTGTTGTAGTGGCCTTGTAGTATGTATGGTTTTGTATGCACGAGGTGCAGGTTCAACCCTCGCAAAGGCAAGTACCAATGTAACTTTTTCAAAGTTATATGTACTTTCTTAATTATTCTAAGATACTACTGACAAACGGTGACGGAAAACATCGTGAGGAAACCTGGATTACGAAAATTGGAATCTGTAATCGCCTCAGTAGGCTAGCGTTATCAATGCTCAAACCATCCCTATATGGGAAGAGGCCTGTGCCCAGCAGTGGGACGTGTATAGGCTAATTCATTTTACCCCTTTTTTTGGTTACACAAGGTAATAATAAGCACCCACCTTCTCGGGGAAGGAAGTGAGTTGTCAAATTAAAATGTTTTTTTTTTCCCGTAGGCCAAAAGGCACTTATGAAATCTTGCGTTAAAATTACAAATTAATGACTCAATAAAAGAGAGAAATAGTTACTTACTGAAAAATGAAAATAAATCTTTATTTTTTTTTCAAATTTTATGTTATGGCTTGGATTTTACAATGGTGCCATTATTTTCCTTAAATACACTTTGCTCGCGACGATTAACACAAATATTAACTCATCATGTTGCGAAAAATGCTTTACTTCGTAATTCGTAGGTACATACAACGTTAACTAATCTAAACCATTAATTACAAGCTATTGACCAAGTGATTAAAACAATTTGATACAATTGTAAACCCTTTTGAGATTCACCGACTGAGTTCGCCGAATTGAATATTTGGTAATAAGATTTTTATCGAGAATTTTTAATTAATTAAATCGTAATTTTGTAGATTCTCCCAAACGTTTGTTCTACACGTTGATCGGACCATTAACACGTCAAATTCAAAGGACATTTAATCAAATTAGGCTACTGTCTAACTAAAGTCCATTGTATACCTTAGAAATGTAGTACTTTAAAAAAAATCAAAATCATTTGTTGGAACAAAAACCAGTAAGTAACATTAATTTACCGTTCATAGTCATATTAGTTACAAAAAGCTGTGTCACAGCTGTTAGCGTCCTAACATCATGCATCAGTACAAGCCAATTTTTTTCTCGAAATCACGAAAAATCTTCTAACTAAAAACTATATTATTCTTTCTAGAGTCAATAACGTTTTGAAAGTGCCTCAAAAGACCTACTCGAAATAAAAACCTTTTGATTTCTCTAAGTATCTTCTATCACTGGACACTCGCTCCTCAATACCGACACTCTATATTTCTAACAACAACTTATTGTTTCTAGATGGTTCCGCTGGTGTCTCACGCTGGCTATTCTGACTGGTATCGGCGTTTACCTCTATATCGACGCTAAAGAGGATCCGGAGAGGCTCATAGCCTTGCTCGGGCTTGGCCTTCTACTACTGTTAGGTAAGTCATTCTGAAGCCAGTATCATCATCATCATCTTGCCCCTGCCCTTATCCCATTATTATTTGGGGTCAATTCGGCGCAGCATGTCTTCTTCTTCCATACGTTCCTAATTATTATATTTGTAATCATAATTATATGACCAATGGCTAAGTTAAATTCTAAATAATAATACGGTAAACTCCCTCGTATTCATCGGGTTAACCCGAAAAGTTTCAGACACAACCGGAGTCCTTAATCATGAATAGCAGCAGGTTAGGGAGTTACTCTAACTTTTTTTAAACAGAAAGGGCCAGAAATCGAACTTCAATCGGTTCAATATATTTAGGCAATCTCGATAATTAAGCGTAAGTAAGCCGTCTCATCATTCGAATATGAATTTTCAATACAAAGTCTAAATATCTCATACTGTAAGCGAAAAATATGTAGATAAATTTTGTATGATAAATACTGTAGCTAACAAACAATGGACATTGTGTTTTGAATGAAAACAATTGGTATATCATCACTGATGATTGTATCAAACAGTTAATAAGTGGTTAGTTTATATTCTTTGTTCAAATTTTAAGAAGATTTTAAATACAATTGTTTATCATTGTGACAATTTGTAAATAAACTGCTGATGAATTTTATGACGCTATTTTTTATGCATTTGTATATGTTTATGTACAGTCACGAGCAAAAACATGTTATGTACGCAACAGTTGCAGTAGATTTCTTATGCGAAATTTCTGAAGCTATATGGAATATTCCTGATATGTAAGCTACTCATAAAATGCTTAATTTGAATTATTAAAATTTCACGATTTCCTAAATTTTTTGACTTATATTGTAAGTAGTAGTGTAAGTGATCGTCTATCCGTTACC
The DNA here is from genome assembly GCA_941860345.1 of Chrysodeixis includens. Taxonomy (NCBI): domain Eukaryota; kingdom Metazoa; phylum Arthropoda; class Insecta; order Lepidoptera; family Noctuidae; genus Chrysodeixis; species Chrysodeixis includens. Next base: position 5,218,680 of record OW796119.1, on the reverse strand, counting down.
ATCTAATCACCATCATTTCCCTTCCCTTATCCCTTTTCAATAGAGATAGGCGCAACACGTTTTTTTCTTCCATTCTCCTCTATCAGACGTCACAGTATCATTACTTCTTTTTCATTCATATCATTCCTTTATACAATCCATTTCTTCTTTGGCCTTCCCCTTCCTCTCCATCCATCTACATTCATACTCATCACTCTTCATTTGACTTTCATTTGAGAGGCCTGTTGGTCTAGTGGTTAGTGGCCCTGACTGCTGTACCAGAGGTCTTGGGTTCGATTCCCACCCAGGACAAATGTTTGTGTAATGAGCACGATCATTTATCCTGTACCTGGGTGTAATTTATCTATAAGTATGTATTTAGAAGTATACAACGTTGATAAAAGCGAGAGGCATTAAATGAAACCACATATTCTGTATATCATTATAAAGCTACACAACAAAAATCAAATCAATCAATATGTGGTTTCATTTAATGCCTCTCGCTTTTATCAACGTTGTATAAGTATGTTTATCAGTTGTCTGGTATTCATAATACCAGCTCTGCTTAGTTTGAGACTAGATGGTGTTGTGTGAAAGTCGTGGATTATTTATGTTTATTATTCATAAATTAAAGAAATGTTCTTTGTTTTCGTCCAGGTTTCGTTTTCTCTGCGAACCCCGGCCGCGTGAACTGGCGCACGGTGTCCACAGGGCTGCTCATCCAATTCATCTTCGGCATCGTCTTCATCCGGTGGACACCCGGCAGGATCGCGCTGCAGTGCTTCTCCGACAAGGTAGGCTAGATTTCCAAACCATTTCATCCTGAATACTTTGTGCGATAAATAGCCCTAAAATGAAATGAAATGGAGTTTTTTGCCGGTTCTTCTCCATAAGAGTGACATTTTGGAACCGCGCAACTAGAGTCAGTAAATAAGCCTACTCGAAATAAAAACCTTTTGATTTTGATTTTTTTTTTATTTTTCTAAATCATAATTATTACAGCGCAATGGCAGCAAATTGTTAGCTAACGGCTTAACGCCTGTCTCACATATATCCCGAGATGCGGAGAGTTAACACTGTCACGCTTCTGGAAGCCTAACAGTCTCTAAAATCTCTCAGATCCAACATTCAAACTCTAAACCACAAGCTCAGCAGTCGATCCAGCAATTAGTTAGCCAACGTAACCTTCAGCCAAGTAGTAATATTAAAAGCAGTCGCTCTATAATAGCAGTTACTATGATAATGCCAACGAGACTGTCAATGAAGTAGGGTTATTAATAATGATTATTACTTCCAGGTAGCCACTTTCCTCTCGTATGGTGTGGAGGGTGCGGCTTTCGCTTTCGGAGACCTACTCGTCAAGACTGAGGGAGTCTTCGCGTTCAGTGTAAGGATCAAATGCTTTGTCAATCATTATTTACGGAATACTTTGAAGTTGTTCCCGGACTATTGTTGATGCAATATACGTATCATTGTCGTACGCAAATAATTAGATCAAGTTCGAGATGAGTTCCCGAGATTTTTTTGTAGAACCCTCGATATCATTTTTGAAGACCTATCCATAGACAACCCACACTTATCCAAAAAAATCAATGAAAAAAAAATCCAAGGTTCTTTTCTAAAGATGGGAAACCCCAATTTCTTTTTCCATTTTTATGTAAAAATCTTAATACAGTTTACAGGATCATATCAAGTTTCAACACTATAATTCTTATAGTTTCGGTAAAAAGTAACTGTGACTTAGGGATAAACAGACAGACTGACATATCGAATCTACTTACAAGCTTTGTTTTTGCCATTTTGCTACAGATCTCTGATAAAGAAACTGTACTAACTTCTGTCTTCTTCATTACTTAAGAAGAGACAGATATATCGTATCTATAGGATTCCTTTTTTGCCAATTTGCTGTGGAATCTTGAAAGAAGAACTATACTAACTTCTTTCTTCTTCTTTCTAGACGCTCCCGGTGATGTTCTTCTTCAGCATGTTGGTGGAGATCCTGTTCTTCTGGGGCGCACTGCAGTGGTTCTGCCTGAAGCTGGGGCTGGTGCTGCGAGCGGCTACCGATACCACTGTCTGTGAGAGCGTTATTGCTGTCGGCAATGTGTTTCTTGGGATGGTAAGGGAGAATTGAGATTGTTTTGCCATATTTTGCTGAACTGAATATTGACTGTTAACCTGTTACTTGGTGTTAAAGTGCTACAATAATCTTTTTTTTCTAACTTATAATTATTTATTTATTTATTAGGAACAAGAACAGTTACATATTCGAGGCTTAATCTACTTAAATTAAATTTGGTAAACATGTAACCCATGTAATGTAAAAATGTGTAATTAATGTTGCTTTTGCCAGCCGAAATCGGTGCTTAAGCCGTCATAGATGAAAAGCCAACACTTTTGACAGACAGTTGAATTGATTGTCGTTGCGAATATGCACACCAACGCCTTCATGATAATGTCATCCACGTGTCAAAAGATCCTTGTAGCTCTATAGGGTATTAAGGGTAACACTGGACTACATGGCAAAGAGCGACGTCTTTCTTCCACAACTGCAAAAAAATACTCTAAGAGGCTCTGTAAATTTCATTTCATTCCATGAGGCAATCATCCCTGTTTTTTTAAGGTTATACCACTTATTTAAGACCATTTATGTATTATAGTACTTATTTACTGTTTGTTATTTCAGACGGAGTCGGTATTACTGGTGAAGCCGTACCTCTCTCTGCAAACACCATCGGAGTTACACGTGGTCATGTCTTCTGGATTCGCCACTGTGTCTGGTAAGACTAATCATGTTATTACTAGCACTATAAACCCGTGCCAAATTTTAATTTTAAAGTGCCCTACTAAAGTGTTGTTTTTTTTTTTGAATTTTGCTTTCCGAAATCCGAGCGGATACTAAGTTACCAACCGGTTTCTCACCGGTAAGTAAAAACAAGGCCGGATACTAGACAATAACTGAATCCGTTTTATTATTGCAATGATTACTTTGCAAACGCCCACCCCAAACGTCACAGTGTGCCGCGGGTTCGATTTCCGCGTGGGAAAAGTGTTTGTGCGACTCACAGATGCTTGTTCTGAGTCTGGGTGTCTTATCACACAAGGATTAAATTCCTTAGTGCGGGAGTCGTTACAAAAAAAATGAGACTGTTTTCCACTTACTTACCGGAAAATAAAATCTTAAGCGTTTTTAAAAATCGTAAGTTATCACAAAACCCTTTTAAAAACCTACAGGTACGATCCTGGCTTCCTACATTGGTTTTGGAGCTGAGCCCAGCCACTTGGTGACAGCTAGCGTGATGTCCGCACCGGCCGCTGTCTGCTACGCCAAGCTGCTCATGCCGGAGACCAAGCGCTCGCTGACTACTGTAGATAATATACAGCCTGTTCAGAGGTAAAGGTCCAAGCTATTGTTTTTTCAGTTTCTGAAGGGCATAGAGCATGTTCACGTGCACCAGACCTAATAACGCTAGCTACAGTTGATATACAGGGTGACTTCGAAGTCTGTGTCTTAGTTTAAAATATTGCCCACGACTTCGAAGTCACCCTGTATACAGCCGATTCAGGGGAAAGGGGGCTAATACTATTATTTTTCTGGAATCGAAGTTTGGTTGTGCAATTATGAAAAAATGGCGGAATAGAGGCCTATAGTCTAGTTAGGGTAATTCTGCCTAGACATTATGATGAAAATTGGGAAAGAAATGACGACGAAGAATATGATAGATTACCTAAAATTTTCAAGAAAGCTGTTGGGCTGTGTTCAAACCAAAACGTTAAGTTAGCAGCTGATTCTAAACGACCGTTACGCAAATTCAGTTTCCATACACATACAATTTATTGCACACCTTACCGACATTTTATTACGCCATGTGTAGTTGCTAACGGAAATACTATAAAGTTTCATGTAACTTCACGTGACTCGAGTGGCTCTCATAACGCTCAGCTGATTTACACATACACGTGTCAAACACAGACATACAGACTCACGTGACAGAAATTGAACGTTTTTACCAAACAAACTATAAGAATCAACTATCTTATAACATACTAGGAGTTGCCCGCGACTTCGTACGCGTTTTCTCGCAAAAACAAAAAAAAACAGACATCACAGATTCTCAGACTGAATACGCGTATAAAAATTTCATAAAGAAAATGCGGTCAAATTGAGCAACCGTCTCCTTTTTGAAGTTGGTTAAAAATCGTTTCAAAGGAGTAAGGTTTTTTTTATAAATATGTGCAAAACTAGATAGATGGATAGAATATTCTTAATGGCACACCACAAATAAAAAATCTATAATTAAAAACATTTCTTAAGGAGTAAGAAACGGAGTAATTAGAGTAGGTATAGAGTTTCTTGCCGGTTCTTCTCCATAATAATGAAATTTTGGAACTGCGCAACTAGAGTCAGTAACGTTTTAAAAGTGCCTGACTTTTCAGGCACTTTCAGGCCTACTCGAAATAAAAACCTTTTGAAGCATAAACAAATAAATACACGGAACACAATACAAAAAGGTTTTCATTTTTCTAGTGAGGACCAGTCAACTCTCTCAGCGGCCACCAGAGGCGCGTCCAACGGTATCGCCATGATCATGAACGTGATCGCCAATATTGTGGCGTTCGTGGCTTTCATAGCTTTCGTCAACGGCTTCCTGGGTTACTGCGGAGGTCTCCTGGGCAACCCCGACCTGAACTTGGAGTGGATCTTCGGAAAAGTATTCATTCCTTTAGCGTGGGTTATGGGTAAGTGGCTTTCGAGTTTATGGAATCTATTTCTGGTGTTATAATTACCGGACACTCGTTGAAAGGGTTTTTGAAGGGGTTGAATTTTTATGATGATCAGTAGTGTAGGCAATGAAATTTCTATCAAATAGGTTATTTTTGCGTAGATTTTTAGCTACCGTTTATAAAATGAGAGACAAATTCACAAATAAAAATGCTTTCTTTCGATGTTTGGTTTACCGGAATAGGATTTATTTAGTGACGTTCTTCTCTATGTAGAGAAAATTATCTCTCTTGCTTTACAGTGAAATAATAATAACATCCGGACCGATATTCGGACACGGCAGCTAACGTTACTATGACACCAGCCACAAGCTGTGATATTTTTTCCTAAAACGCACACAACATTTGAAAAGTTGGTGCGCGCCATGGGGATCGAACTCGAGACCTTCGACTTAGCAGTACTGCAGTCTTACCACTACGAGTAGGCTAGCTTCAAACTGTACAGTGAAATGATTCACTGTACAATGACAGATACAAACACACTTAAGGCTACTTTAAGTGACACTCTATCAAGTCCCGTTTTCCTTTCACCAATACACAGATAGACGCTACAGACTAAACTATTCTCGTAGCGTTATGAGCCGACCATTTTTTCAAGAAGACCTGAGTTACGTTTGCGAATGTAACGTTAAGTATTATATTAAAACAGGAAAACATATACCGTATAATTTATTCCTTAGAAACACATAATAATATACACTTTAATATATTATCACCGTAACATCGTTATTTAGAGTTTCCACTCATAAAACATATGTTTTCATGCAAAATCCGAGCTATTGTTTGTCATTTGTTCTTTCTTACCAATTATGTATGGACGATGTGCTAATTGTAAACTGAAGTATTGTTAAGCTATTGTTAATATTTTCTTATTTTTATTTGCGTTAAGTTAAAATAATGGGTTTAGTAACAACTGTTTTGTTGTGGATGTCATCTTGAAATGTATACTTAAATAAGAAACGAATATTATTTGTTTAAAGAATTTAAAGAAAAAGAAAATAATATATTTCATTAGTCTCGTCTGTATTATAACCGAAAAAAATCATAATCCTTAGTCGCGCTAAGACTAATCAACTTAGCAAAATACTGGAGTCATTATTTTTTCCTAGCATATGCTGTCCTTCCTATAACTGGGCATAGATTTTCCACAAACCTTTTAGGTACAATCCCCTATCTTTGACCTTGTCAAATCAGCCTTCTTTATAGCATCCAGTTGATAACTCATAATTTTTCTAGCCAGTATTTATTCCATTATCCTTTGAAAAATCTTAAGAAAAATTGACTGCACGGATAGCCGAGTGGTACACAGGTCACCACGCCAATTACCACTGTGCGAGACCTGTCGCGAGTTCGATCCTCGCGTAGGACAAGAACTTGTTCATTCCACAAATGCTTAGTCTGAGTCTGTGTCTTTGAGCGTCTGAATTAAATGCCTGTGAAATTCCCGAATATGCGATAAAAGGAATAAATGAGAAATTTCTTTTTTATTCTCTTAATTTTTACTTTCACCATCTACATTGTATATATTTTTCCTCAGGAGTTCCGTGGGAAGAGTGTGAGCTAGTGGGAACCCTGATTGGTCTAAAGACAGTCGTCAACGAGTTCGTGGCGTACCAGAGAATGGGAGAGATGAAGAAAGAGGGACTGCTCTCGGTAAGCATTCATACTAAAGGTTCAGCATTGATCGCCACTCTAGCATACTGCGGATTGGCGATTTCAGACTCCAATATTTGAAATCCAGGTTTCCTCACGATTTTTTCTTCCACCATTTGTCGGTAATGTCTTATAATAATTAAGAAAGTACATATAACTTTGAAAAAGCCACATCAGTACTTGCCTGTGCATGAACGAACCTGCAACTCGTGCTTAAAATATCCACACATAGAACCGCAAGGCCACCACAAAATTCTCACCTCAAAATCTTCATTCGCTTTCAGGTGCCGTATTCCTCCCATACATAAACGTAACGCCTCTTTCCCTTGGGGGTAGGCAGAGATCACATCTTTCCATTTGCTACGATCCTGGCATACCACTGTAGCTTTCTTTACGTATTCCTCCCGCATATCTAAAAGTTATATTTAAAAGTTTCTGTTTTGAATTACAAAAAGTCCTTTATACGTAGTTCCCGTTTGCCTCCAACATATAATATCAATTGTATCTATTCCCCAGCCCCGCGCAGAGCTGATCGCGACCTACTCTCTCTGCGGCTTCACGAACCCGGCGTCTGCGGGCATCATGATCGGCGCCATCGCCGCCGTCGCGCCTAACCAGAGAGAGGTGCTGGCCAGTGTGAGTATAATAATTCATAAAAGATAATTTGTTTGTATAAAACATGTGTAGGAACTTCTATGAGAAAACATCTTAAATATAACAATTCGGTTTCAACATTACAGGCGTACAAATTATAATTTGGTAAATCTGCACTAGGTATTTGCAGACCAAGTGGCAATAACATTTAGCACAACAAACGAAAGAATAAAAAAAGGAAAATAAAGTTAAATATTATCATCATTTAGGAATTATTTTAAATACATACTTACTTAGCTTGTTCTGGATCACGGAGCATGGAAAAAAAGAGGGGTGTTTCTTACGTCGCTTTGTAACTGGACAAATAGCGGAGTGGTATAATCCACAACGCCAATTACCATTGTACGCGACGTGTTCGATCCCCGCGTAATACAAAAATTTGTACGGAACGATATAAATGAAAAAGGAGTAAATGGTACTGTGACGTCCGATAGAGGAATAGAATGGAAGAAAAAAACTGCAGGAAGATGGTGATGATAATGAACTATTGGAAACCCTTATTAACTTTTTTCATTATTCATTGTTTTAATATTTTTGTGAACTGAAGTCGTTTTCTTTGGAATTACAGATAGCTGTAAGAGCTTTCTTCGCGGGCTGTGGGATCTGTTTCATGACAGCGTGTATAGCGGGTACGTACACAAATAATATAGAAATTAAATAAATAAATATCTTGGGACAATATCCACACACGGCCATCTGATCCCAAGCTAAGCAGAGCTTGTGTTATGGTAATCAGACAGCTGATAAACATACTTATATATTTCTAAATATATACATATTATAGATAAATCACACCCAGACACAGAACAAATGATCATGCTCATCACATATACATTTGTCCTGAGTGAGAATCGAACTCACGACCTCCGGCTTAGCAGTCAGGGTCACTAACCACTAGACCAACAGACCCGTCATATTGAAAGACAATTTATCTGTCAATAAGTAAACTACCTGAAGATTATTTTACTCACTATATTTTTGTTTTTTTCAGGTATTCTCATGCCCGAAAGCGCTTTTGGATAAGATAAAAAGTGATATTAAATAAATTATTTAGGTACTTAATTTTATACAATTGTTATTTATTAAATAAATATTTTAATAATACTTTTGTTTCTCAATGTATTTTATAACACATCTCACCCGTTTGTCCTTTTATTCGTTGGTATTTTAGGGCACAAAAATCAGTTTTGTATACCCATTGTAGGTTTGTCTTAATAAACCAGGAACACTATAATCTTACTAAGTTTTTCCCAGACCTTTACGGAACACACAAATGGTCACAATCACACTCAAATTGCGATGATGACGATAAGTGTAATAAGACAATTAACCAACCTCTTGCAAGCACTGGTAGAAAATCAGCACCCTATAGTCCGGACAAAGAAGAAATAGTGGGGCCTCTTTCCCTTTTCAAACGTGACGTTTCGACCAAAAATGTCACTACACTATGCACTCATTAGAAACAAGTCTACATTTTATAAAACACCTTTATTTAATAACTGTAAAGCGGTACAGTTATGATACCATATCGAAATTGCGAAGTATTCGCTAGTGTCATTTTCTTTTTCGTAATCAAAATTTTCTGTAGTTTGGCTATCTGGTATCGCGGTATGTATAGGAAGCAACCGACTCTAACTAGTATACCGGAGCGCAACGAAGACGAGGAAGAGCATCTCACTAACAAATGGGTGCCTAAGAAGAAACACGAGGTTCTTAAAGCTAAGTATAAATGTTTAAAGAAACTCTTCCAAATTTATGACGCCAGCGTCATAGGGATCCTGCCCGAGTCTTACGCCGGCGAGGGTTGTCTTGAAGAGGATATTAAATCTAAGAAGAAGCGAAAGAAACGCTCGCATCGCACGAAAACCGATGCTTGTGCTGGTACCACGGAGGTATCGAGCGGTGACGTGACTACAGTCAAGTCTGATAGCGAGAGAGAATCAATCGCCACTGCTGTCATCCGAGATTTGAAGATGACTCAATGTTCCTGCACTTCGACGCAGATGGAGTCTATAGTGTCGAAAGACCACAAATACGCGGCGACACAGGACTCTAAAGAAAACATGACGGTAGAGAAGGACAGAGAGTGTGAGTGCACGCAGACGAGCGAGCCCCACCCCATCCCCTACCTCATGATAAACGAGAAAAGGAAGCTCACGAGGTTCCAGTGCTTCATCCAGCGACTATTCGGTATCCGTCGAGAGAGGCCGTACAAGAACTATGTTCTACCAAACGGCCACGTGTATGCTGCCAGCGATAATAATATCTCCCACAATTATTGCGAAAAACGGCGGAGAAAAGGTTTGAGGTTCAGGAGACTGCGACGGCCGAAGAAAATTCAGTCTGAGATTGCTCTGAGGGATGTGAAAAGTCCCGTGATTTTGACTTATGTGCAGTCTGTGCAGAGGAATTGTTTGATGGATACCACGCCACGGCAGTGTCCCATCACTGGGTGTCGCATGATTTCATACGGTGGGTAGATTGCATTATTTTCTTTTTAAACGTTTGTGACATTGTAGTGTAGTATAAAGGCAAAATGTTAGTTGGATGATGCCTGTTAAACTATCAGATTGGTACGTAGGTTGAGGATTGTACTTATCATTAAAACGATAAAATTGTTCATAACCACAATTTTTTTAGTTCATATCAATAAAATAAACAGACAGAATTAAGAAACATATTTAAACAGGAATAGTATAGCGTTTATGAATAATGGAACGACTTACAAGCTTTTTCAGAAATGTCACATATTTTTTTCTTGTTAAGATTCGTAATTGACGTTCACCCGTACTTAATGGATTGATTACAGGCATAATAAACTACAACGATCACCTGAACCTCTGCCACTTCACCGACAGGAAGTACATCTGCCATTACTGCCACGAGGGGTTCGAGCGGGAGTACGACAAATACGTTCACGAGAACGAACACATCGGCATTTCCAAACTAGGGGGCGCCAACATGTCCACCCCCTCCACCACCCGGCAGTCCCTCAAAAAGGCAAGTAACACCCAAACTGACCCAGAAATGACCAAATGCGACGTACCAGAAGACAAATTAAAGAAGATCGTATCATTCTTCGACAAAATCAGCGACCCTGACCAAATTTTAACGGAAATTAAGAAGAATAGGTACTCCGAGTCGAATCTGCGGCAGTCTAAGACTGAGTCTGTCGAGACGGCAGAAGAGTCTGATTCTTCTGACAAGAGGACCGTGAGTTGCGTGAACCTTCACCGCAAGGTGGAGAAGTCGAAGTGCACTTCGTCCGGGGAGTCAGAGGTCACTTCAAAACACCATTTCGGCGGGCCTATCACTTGCCATCTTTGTGGAGAAAATTTTAATTATAGGTGAGTTGGTAGTAAGTGAAAGGTCTGTTTCAACACTTATATCTTTCTAAGCTGGCGTTAACTTTGTCTGTCTAACTAATTACTGAATTTGATCTTTTTGTATCCTTACTTCGGTAGGAACCTTTTACCACTTTCTGTCACGTATAAAAATGAGTTTTATCGACAAGGGTTTTTGGCTCGCAGGAGTTCAATCCGTTTAACAAATAGTCCTGTCAAAATGTCTTATAAGTTTAAAGAAAATCGTCTACAAAAATAATCTAACCAAAAATATTTTCCCCATTTCTAACAGCCTAAAATTTTGTTCGCAGGCGCCAGCTAAGTCTCCACGTAGACTTAGAGCACCGTGTACACGACAAATTCTCAAAGTTCCACAGTTGTGCGGGCATAGTCAACCAGCGGCCGCCGCCGCGGGTCGACATGGTGTCCGAGGACGGCAAAATTAAGGTCCAGAGCATCGACAGATCGAGGTCTGGGGTCAGAAGGTCAAATTCCACGCTGAGTCAGGAGACATACTCCGATGTGTCGCGGCCAAAGTCTGAGGAAAGTCTTAGCTGTGATCCGTCCACGAATATTGTGTACTACACGTCTGTGGATACAGTAAAGAAGCCTTCAGTTGTGAACACTATCGTGCAGAAAGTCCGGAACGGCTTCAACAGTTATAAGTGGGAGCCCGGGACGAAAATTATTCGTGTTTGATACCGTGCTGTATAGTGGCATTTGTGTTTTGTTACTTATATATGTAAAAGTCCAATTTTGAGTGTTTTATTTTTGTGGTTTTGCATCTCCAAAATACACCTAGCTCCAGTGGAAACCAAGCAAGAATCAAATAAACCTATCAACGGTCCGTTGGTTTGATTCCTGCCTTAATTTCGTCTGTACCCATCTCATCGATTCAAATTCGAATAATTGTTCGTATTATTTACTGAAGCGTCATCAATTGACCAACTAAATAGTAACCCACTGCCTATGTATTTGAAACTAGCAGCATCAGGCACACAATGTCAAAACATTTTCAATTTAGGCCAGGTAGATTAGAAAAGCATAGTGAATTAACGTGCAATTTTTAAACCCACTTGGAGAGATTAGATATTATTTACCCTTGCATTTTGCTAGTGCAATGGATATAGCTTTCAATAGCTAAGGGAAAAACAGCAAAAAAAAGAAAACACCTTTATAAAAAAACCACACATGTTTATTGTAGTTGTTTTCATATAATATCCCTAACACATCCCACTTGTGAGACCGCAGTTACTATGGAAGCCAGGGGGAACCGAGTTACATAAAACGTAATATGTTAACCTTACACTAATGATAACATAAGCTTACAACTAACTGTTTCTGCTGACCATACTTTATGTCTATAGATGGTGTTGTTTTTATGATAAACTTCAAAAAAGCATATAACAATTCCCTTTAAATATATATTTTTTTTTTTGTATTCCTCTCTTAACTGAATAAAACGAATTATAACAAAAAGTCATCAAAAATTAAACATTGACGTTACAAAAAATCTGCCAAACAGTAATTACAATTACACATTTCAACAACACCCTGTATATCACATAAAGTACGGTCAGCAGAAACACAATAAAAGAGCCGCATTAATAAATATTTTAACGGTACGCAGTAACATGCAAAGAGTAGCACAAACAGCGCAGTGACTGAAAAATTGCCCGCAATTTCCTTACTACTACACAATTTGCATGGTCACTGCTAACTTACCTTCAAATGTGGCATCTTTACAATTTTAACCCTTGAAACTAGAATAAAGTGTTGGAAGTTAGAAAAATAATGTTGAAATATAAAACAATAGTGTAATCCCGCGACTTTGCTTGTGTAGATGTCTGTTATTTCTGTCAAAAGTAATCTTAACCCTGTCTTCAATTTTGAAGTAAATTTTAGTCCAATTAAGACAAGAAAATGTGTAGTAACAGACAGTTATTTTTACATTTATAATATAAAGCCAGTAGCTACAAGTCAGATACTAATTGTTAGGTAAAGTTATGAAAGTAAAGGATGCCACATTCGATCACAATAATATACAACTTAAAAGAAATAACAAGCATTATTTGTTGAAAAACCAACATACGATGATCTTAGACTATCATATTAATAACCGTATCACCCTTAAACATTTATAAACGACAAAGCAAAAGTATTCAAGGCCTGTCCATTTCAGACAAGTTACATTTCTCCTCACGCTAACGAATCTCTCCAATGTATTAAACTGACAAGTCAAACTCACGTCACTTTTCGAAAACGAATATCATTATAGTGCTACAAGTATCTTTTGTCACGCGGCCGAAATCGGAACTAATGCCGTCATATATGAAAGCCCATCACTTGACAGACAGTTGAGTTGATTCTTGTTGCGAATATGCACACCAACGCCCTCATGTTAATGTCATCCACGCGCCAAAAGATACTTGTAGCTCTATATACATTAGAAGTTCTATTCGTTTTCTATTGTAATGTAATGTAACATTGTCTAGGGCAATTATCACGACACAGTCATGATATTATGGCTTATAGAGAGCCAACCACTTATAGAAATATTTTTGCAGTTGTGGAAGAGACGCCGCTTAACGTCGAGTAGTGCACTATCTCGCCTCATAACTGCAATAGTTTTGCTTTTAAAGGTGGGGAGGCATCTTGTACTGACTTTAAACTTTGTCTTATATATGAATATGGGTTAAAAAACGGTTAAAACGAAGATATTTTTGTTAAAACACATTGTTTCGTTTCTAAATACCAAAATAATATACTGTATTTATTAAAAATAACACGTAACTTAATTTCTTTGTTAATTAAACGAAATATAATTGTATTTTCATAACAATGAGTTTTCTAAACCCTTTTTTTTGAGCGGTAGAGTTCAATATTTTTGTGTGTAGTTGATTTTTTATACAATTTTCGTAGTACATTGTTTTATAAAAGATTATCGAAGTCAGTCTACCCTCAAATTGTAGGTTTAAAAATTTGAATTTATCAACATACATAGCAATGATTTACGAGCTTTTCGCGAATGTTAAACATTTCGCGTTATATTTATTTTTCTTACCACTTTTAGCGACAAAGTTAACAAAGAATTAAATCCACTCCATGAGTATATAATTTTACATAAAAGTTTTTGATAATCAGACTGAAGAGCAAGTTTTGACTGCGTAAACTGGCCTGCTAAGCAAGACTATAGTATATAGCCAATATCTCAAAATAAAGTTCAAATCTTATCATTTTTTTTTTAAATTATATTTCCTTCTCAAGGGATAATTGCCCCACTGGTTACAGTGTGGCTGGTTGGTTAACGGTTTATAATACCAGCCTGTATCTGTATAAAGGCTGGTACTAAAAAGCATTTCAGGTAGACTCAAAAAAATTGTATAACAAAATCAACTACCCACAAATTCTCATTAAAAACTTCCGCATACCCGCCTAACAAGTACATAATAGGTGGAAAACAACTTTCGCACCGGTCGCGATCTCACTACTTCACATACCAATCCTATCTAGCACCGAACCACGATATTAACCGTTTCTTTGAGAATGTATTTATTATTTAAAACTAGATATTTTGAAGGTTGAAGTACTCGCAGTGAGATATTGTGAGATCTATTTAAAAGGCTGACGTGAAATTGGCGTTGATTTGTTTATGACATTTGAAAAGCTACTTTTAAACTATATTATGTTAATGATTTACTCACGAGTATTTATCGGGATAGCCCGACTAGTTTCGGACACAACCGGAGTCCTTAATCATAAGCTGACGCGGTGGTCGAACAATTCAAAGTAGTCGGGCTATACCGACAAATATGCTTGTTTAAACCGTTATACATAACATATAATAATGAATCCATCTAACGATAGCTTTTGCAATATATTTGTAAGCTTCACAATCGTTTGACAAAAAAATACAACGAAAATGTTACGTGATTTTTGTCCAACAATTATGAACTTTATTTTACTAGTAATAAGGTATGTTTTCGATTGTCATACACAAATCTTTTACGCTCTATTAGATATACGCCAGCCTTAAACCTTGAGATCTTAAAGAAAATTGTCGGGCTCTGGTATCCTACAGTTTTATACAAATGATTTTGGTTTTCAATTTTTTTAATATATTTTCAAGAGTAACGTCAAAAAAAAAAACAATTTAACAGCTACGAGTACTTAAAAATAAATATTTCATATACAAAAACTGATTTCATACAAAATATAACAAAAATAATGCGTTTATAATATACAAAACGTCACAAATTTCATGTCCAACGGATAAAATGTGAAAAGATTTAATAATAATAATTAAAAATAGTCCAAATAACATACTCTTTATACATTCTCTTACTGAGCCAACAAATTGACGGCGTTATAAACAAAATTAGAAAATAATAATTTTATATAAAACATGTCTGCAACACTGATTTTGCATAAAAAAAGCAGTTCAAAAATCCGTTTTGTGGTAATTCCAAAACATAAACAATTAAATTGATTACTGATATAGTTTGTCTATATACAACGAAGTTATACTTTTGAAAATATTATAAATATCTCAATCAATACCAAAAAGTTTACTTGGATTTCAAAATTAAAACTAAAATGAACGTTTAGAATCGTTTATACCTACCCCCGGAGGCGCGGTCGGCCCGGAGGGCTAGGGGTGGAAAGGTATTGAGACATTTACTAATGTAATGTATATACAAACAAATAAATATAAAATTGTAATAATAATAATAAAATTAAAACGCCGTCAATCACCCCCAAAACCTTATCTTTCGTCTTATAATGTCAAAATATGTCGAAAATAACCTCTCTTTCAGCTTTAAAAGTTTATATTATTATTATAAATATATAGTATATATGTGCGACTGTAATCTACGTGTCAGAGTGGCCACACATAGCCATCGTGTTTGGTGGACAGATTGAATAAAACAACAATTTTAAACCACAAATAATACTTATCGAAATAATATTGAGTTTAGTTAAATTTCATCGATTTTTAAATACGAAATAAGACCTTTATAAATTTAATTCCGAATATTGGAATCTGATATCGCCAATCCGCAGTGAGCTAGTGTGGTGATCAATGCTCAAACCTTCCCTATATGGGAAGAGGCATGTGCCTAGCAGTAGGACGTTTATACATATGCTGGTTTATTTATTTTAAATTGAATTTATCAAGCAATGATATCATAAATAGTAAAATTTCTCAGCATTAATTATAGATACAAATATCTATAATGACCGTCTGAAAACTAGGTGCCTAGCCATGTTTGACTATCGCGCTTAAACATAATTACTCTTATGATATCTGTATAGATTTTAATGTATATCTCATTCAATCAGCGCCCCAAACACGTTTTGTACAAACTGTATTTATAAACAACTTTAATACACTCATGATTACATTATAAAGAATTCATTACAAATGATTTTAACGTAAAAAATATTTACATGATTTTTATTTTTTTGTAACCTTGTATATTTTGTGAGAAAACTTTCAAATTTCACCTTTATTCACATTCAAATAGAATTCAAAATCACTTTATTAGCGCAACTAGGTATTAGCAGTTTTACTATGGGACACTGTGTTACCCAGTAACATGGGTTGTGGAGGTCAGATAGGCAGTCGCTCTGTGCATACGGTGTTCATCTGAACCTAATGAAACAGGGAGTCAGTTCACACTGAATTGCCATATTTGTAAGATTTATCCTACCTATACAATCCATTTTACTTGGTAAAGTCACTAACGAAAGTTAACCAGTAAAATTTACAAGACCCCTGTATACAATCAAATATAACAACTTAGTATTGTTTTTGATATTAAACCTAGATTGAAAACCGTAATACTTACTGAAAACTTGCAAATCATCAATATTTTTAGATATTTTCAAACAATTTTTGGGTATCAAATCTAGGTTTGTCTATAGACTTTCGTTACTGACCGTAGCAAGACAGTGCGTGTAGATAAACCACATTTCTCCTCACGCTAACGCTGAACGCTCCAATGTATTGAACTGACAAGTCAAAGTCACGTTTTTAGTCAAAAAGGAATTTAATTCATAAAGTTTCTGCTTTTTCTATTCGAATGCTATATTTCATAGTTTTAGCTTTCTAAGCTCTCATTGTCTCACAAAATATGCAAGTATTAACAACACACAAAGATGAAGAAATATAAAGCAAATGCATGTATAGTATACATGATTGTTTTCAACATGATTATATTGATAAATGCAATGCGATGGCCGAACAAAACTAATATATTTATTGTGTTAATGTAATAAAACATGTTTATATAAAAAAGATATAATAGCCAAAAATTTTACAATTATTGCTCTCTATCTAAAAACTCGTATTACTCAATCCAAATCGCAAACTTCATAATAATTGCAAAATTTTTGCTATTAATTGCGATTTGATATACGTAATACCAGTAATGGTAGGCGAATCTGTGAGATCCGTAAAACACGTCTTAAAACTTTATATCCGGATCCGTAATCCGAAAATAAATCCGTAATTTTAAAATCCGTATTTTTTTTATACCAACACGTTTTATCACAAGATATATTATATGTTACAAACAATACAAATCTCTGTTCTGTATTACATATTTATAAAAGTAGATTCTTACATATTATTAACCGATTGAAACCTAACAAATGTGCTATTTGTTTCACAAATCTACCTAAATCTTTAATATTTTGAATACGCAGAAGTTACAGCGGATCAGATATTACAATAAAATACAATTTTTAAGATGTGGTGTAGTAGGTTCATTCAATTCAAATGAATATTCTATTATACTTCAAGTTTTTTTTTACATCTTTTCATAGATTTCAATGGTTAATAATACGTAATATTTAATGTAAAAATTACAGACTAATTCTTGTGTGAAACAGTGCAAAAATTAGACAACTATTCAAAAGAAGAGGTATTATATTCTTAGCCACTTTTATACGCAGTAGTAAGACTTTATTTATATTGTTGATTTATTGAAATAAATTACTTTGAATTTTAACGTTGATATATTATACTGGCGTTTCTTTGCAAGTGTTTTTTGGAAAATATTTTGAACTATATCAGATAAATGGGGCTTATTTTAAATACGAAAAAGGACTATAAAAATGCTTCAAAAAAGACCTACTTCATTTCGTTGGTAGATAAAATATATATTTTTCGAAAACATCAACTAACTTCAGGCATATTATATTACAGTGTGTACGAATGTGTATAAAAAGGTATATTTTTATTGTGTATGGTACCTATGTGTGTATGAAAGTTTAATGGAATATTACTATTACTAGTCTTACTACCGCCGTTCATAATAAAAATAACTCTTCAAATAGGAAAATACGATTACTCTTTGCGCAGTAAATCTAATTTAATAAAACATTTACATGTTACCGATTATTATCAAATATTGCGTGCCAAGACTTAACCCATACTTACAGAATTATATATTAACCTTTGTTTTTAAACTTTCGAGACTTCTACACACATTTTAGACGACAAACGTGTCTTATTCGCGATATAACTCGATATTTCTTTTCTCCCGACGTTTCGGTCGAGTTGCACAGACTGCGATCACGGGTGGAGTCATTACTCACGTGGTCCACCCGTGACCAAAGTCCGTGGTTTGTCGTCTAAAATATATAAATTAAACTGCCAATAGAGATGATGACAACTTTTTTTAATGTTCATCATATAGTTTAATTAATAATATGGGATACGTATTTTTTCTTTTGTCCCGCAACAGTGCGTCAGAATTTTTTTTTTCAGTACGCGGACGAGTTTTCTAATACCATCAAATTATTGCATCCAGCGCTTGAGATAAAAACTTATAAACATCTTATAAGAGACTTAAGTTTCCCTTTTTTTAGTGCATTCAGAATTTAAAGGTAGGAACTTTAAATATATGATCCTGTGAGTACGGGCGCGCTATAGCTTACAGACTACGACTCAAAATGGAGGTATTTATTGTTTTGAGCTAACTCTATACATTTATGTGTGAGTATAACTTCGTCTCGACTCTTTGTGGGGCTCTGAAAATAAATAGTTTAGTTTAATTATCAATTCTTTCGCTTTAAGATTTGGATATTGTCACTGGTGTGTGAATATTTTCTGTAGCAACTAATCTGCGGAGCGGAGAAATATTAACCAATGGATTGCAAGGAGCGGAGATTTTGTGCAATCATATCGGTTAATATATCTGAGTTTCTCCACGAGTGGACGGGCATCCTAAGGGGTTGTTTTTACAAGCGCGTAAGAGTGTATATGCCTGTGTGTCCATACTTACGTAGTGTTTCGTGTGTGTGTGTCTGTGCGTCAGTATGTCCTGTGTGTGTCTGTGCGTCAGTATGTCGTGTGTATGTCTGTGTGTCAGTATGTCGTGTGCGTGCGTGTGCGTCAGTATGTCGTGTGTGTGTCTGTGCGTCAGTATGTTGTGTGTCTGTGCGTCAGTATGTCGTGTGTGTGTCTGTGTGTCAGTATGTCGTGTGCGTGCGTGTGCGTCAGTATGTCGTGTGTGTGTCTGTGCGTCAGTATGTCGTGTGTGTGTCTGTGTGTCAGTATGTCGTGTGTGTGCCTGTGTGTCAGTATGTCGTGTGTGTGTCTGTGCGTCAGTATGTCGTGTGTGTGTCTGTGCGTCAGTATGTCGTGTGTGTGTCTGTGCGTCAGTATGTCGTGTGTGTGTCTGTGCGTCAGTATGTTGTGTGTCTGTGCGTCAGTATGTCGTGTGTGTGTCTGTGCGTCAGTATGTCGTGTGTGTGTCTGTGCGTCAGTATGTCGTGTGTGTGTCTGTGCGTCAGTATGTCGTGTGTGTGTCTGTGCGTCAGTATGTCGTGTGTGTGTCTGTGCGTCAGTATGTCGTGTGTGTGTCTGTGCGTCAGTATGTTGTGTGTCTGTGCGTCAGTATGTCGTGTGTGTGTCTGTGCGTCAGTATGTCGTGTGTGTGTCTGTGCGTCAGTATGTCGTGTGTGTGTCTGTGCGTCAGTATGTCGTGTGTGTGTCTGTGCGTCAGTATGTCGTGTGTGTGTCTGTGCGTCAGTATGTCGTGTGTGTGTCTGTGCGTCAGTATGTCGTGTGTGTGTCTGTGCGTCAGTATGTCGTGTGTGTGTCTGTGCGTCAGTATGTCGTGTGTGTCAGTATGTCGTG
Source organism: Chrysodeixis includens (assembly GCA_941860345.1). NCBI lineage: Eukaryota > Metazoa > Arthropoda > Insecta > Lepidoptera > Noctuidae > Chrysodeixis > Chrysodeixis includens. The sequence continues at coordinate 5,199,117 of OW796119.1, read as the reverse complement.
TGTGTGTCTGTGTGTCCATATACACCGTGATTTTTAGGTCGTTTTAAAAAAGTCGTCCACACAATGTATCCGTCATAAAATACCTCTAGGCGCGAATATAATTTTTTTATTATTAATTAAAATAATATGCATGAAAAAAATAAATAATACATTGGAAATATGAAACATCCTGTTAAAAATGTTTACGTATCAAACTGTTGAAGATACATGCTACATACTTACTGCGAACATTATGATTGCAATAGTAAGACAGCTGTTTTACGCTAAGGTGAATGACCTGTGATAAGACGCCGCCGCGCCGCCCGCGCGGCCCCTTTGGCACAAGGTTCGGACCGCGCTCACTACAGAGTGTTCGTAAAACTGCCTTGTGTCATAATAATGAATAATATTTTTATTCATTCAAATCTTAAAAAAAACATTTTTTTATTATAAACGTTTACTAGTCATTGGATACATGAACTGGGCGGCTTTTTTAAAACGACCTAAAAGTCACGGTGTATAACATACTCACCGCGACTAGGACATAGAGGAGCAGGGCAGACGGGGCGAGCCCATCTGCGTGAGCACGCGGTCCAGCCACTGCAGCGGACCGTTCAGTCGTGTGTCTGTGTGTCAGTGTGTGTGTCTGTGTGTCCATATATAACATACTCACCGCGACTAGGACATAGAGGAGCAGGGCAGACGGGGCGAGCCCATCTGCGTGAGCACGCGGTCCAGCCACTGCAGCGGACCGTTCAGTCGTGTGTCTGTGTGTCAGTGTGTGTGTCTGTGTGTCCATATATAACATACTCACCGCGACTAGGACATAGAGGAGCAGGGCAGACGGGGCGAGCCCATCTGCGTGAGCACGCGGTCCAGCCACTGCAGCGGACCGTTCAGTCGTGTGTCTGTGTGTCAGTGTGTGTGTCTGTGTGTCCATATATAACATACTCACCGCGACTAGGACATAGAGGAGCAGGGCAGACGGGGCGAGCCCATCTGCGTGAGCACGCGGTCCAGCCACTGCAGCGGACCGTTCAGTCGTGTGTCTGTGTGTCAGTGTGTGTGTCTGTGTGTCCATATATAACATACTCACCGCGACTAGGACATAGAGGAGCAGGGCAGACGGGGCGAGCCCATCTGCGTGAGCACGCGGTCCAGCCACTGCAGCGGACCGTTCAGTCGTGTGTCTGTGTGTCAGTGTGTGTGTCTGTGTGTCCATATATAACATACTCACCGCGACTAGGACATAGAGGAGCAGGGCAGACGGGGCGAGCCCATCTGCGTGAGCACGCGGTCCAGCCACTGCAGCGGACCGTTCAGTCGTGTGTCTGTGTGTCAGTGTGTGTGTCTGTGTGTCCATATATAACATACTCACCGCGACTAGGACATAGAGGAGCAGGGCAGACGGGGCGAGCCCATCTGCGTGAGCACGCGGTCCAGCCACTGCAGCGGACCGTTCAGTCGTGTGTCTGTGTGTCAGTGTGTGTGTCTGTGTGTCCATATATAACATACTCACCGCGACTAGGACATAGAGGAGCAGGGCAGACGGGGCGAGCCCATCTGCGTGAGCACGCGGTCCAGCCACTGCAGCGGACCGTTCAGTCGTGTGTCTGTGTGTCAGTGTGTGTGTCTGTGTGTCCATATATAACATACTCACCGCGACTAGGACATAGAGGAGCAGGGCAGACGGGGCGAGCCCATCTGCGTGAGCACGCGGTCCAGCCACTGCAGCGGACCGTTCAGTCGTGTGTCTGTGTGTCAGTGTGTGTGTCTGTGTGTCCATATATAACATACTCACCGCGACTAGGACATAGAGGAGCAGGGCAGACGGGGCGAGCCCATCTGCGTGAGCACGCGGTCCAGCCACTGCAGCGGACCGTTCAGTCGTGTGTCTGTGTGTCAGTGTGTGTGTCTGTGTGTCCATATATAACATACTCACCGCGACTAGGACATAGAGGAGCAGGGCAGACGGGGCGAGCCCATCTGCGTGAGCACGCGGTCCAGCCACTGCAGCGGACCGTTCAGTCGTGTGTCTGTGTGTCAGTGTGTGTGTCTGTGTGTCCATATATAACATACTCACCGCGACTAGGACATAGAGGAGCAGGGCAGACGGGGCGAGCCCATCTGCGTGAGCACGCGGTCCAGCCACTGCAGCGGACCGTTCAGTCGTGTGTCTGTGTGTCAGTGTGTGTGTCTGTGTGTCCATATATAACATACTCACCGCGACTAGGACATAGAGGAGCAGGGCAGACGGGGCGAGCCCATCTGCGTGAGCACGCGGTCCAGCCACTGCAGCGGACCGTTCAGTCGTGTGTCTGTGTGTCAGTGTGTGTGTCTGTGTGTCCATATATAACATACTCACCGCGACTAGGACATAGAGGAGCAGAGCAGACGGGGCGAGCCCATCTGCGTGAGCACGCGGTCCAGCCACTGCAGCGGACCGTTCAGTCGTGTGTCTGTGTGTCAGTGTGTGTGTCTGTGTGTCCATATATAACATACTCACCGCGACTAGGACATAGAGGAGCAGGGCAGACGGGGCGAGCCCATCTGCGTGAGCACGCGGTCCAGCCACTGCAGCGGACCGTTCAGTCGTGTGTCTGTGTGTCAGTGTGTGTGTCTGTGTGTCCATATATAACATACTCACCGCGACTAGGACATAGAGGAGCAGGGCAGACGGGGCGAGCCCATCTGCGTGAGCACGCGGTCCAGCCACTGCAGCGGACCGTTCAGTCGTGTGTCTGTGTGTCAGTGTGTGTGTCTGTGTGTCCATATATAACATACTCACCGCGACTAGGACATAGAGGAGCAGGGCAGACGGGGCGAGCCCATCTGCGTGAGCACGCGGTCCAGCCACTGCAGCGGACCGTTCAGTCGTGTGTCTGTGTGTCAGTGTGTGTGTCTGTGTGTCCATATATAACATACTCACCGCGACTAGGACATAGAGGAGCAGGGCAGACGGGGCGAGCCCATCTGCGTGAGCACGCGGTCCAGCCACTGCAGCGGACCGTTCAGGTGCAGCTCGATCCAACAAGGTGTCGACGTTACCGTCTGACGTCTGGTACAATAACAAGTATATTAATAACATTCGTGAGGATAATTCATACTTAAGAGACGTTCCACACTAGTCTTTCGAGCTGTGTCGTCGTGCCAGCGTCCGCGCACGTGTTTGCCGCGGCGTCGCGACGCCGCGGCACGACGACGACGGGGGTCTTTTAATGATACAAAACGGTTTACTCACGCGTATTTATCGGGATACCCAGACTAGTTTCGGACCCAACCGGAGACTTTAATCATGAGCTGACGCGGCACCGGGTTCGCGAGTGAAACTAATCGGGTTATCCCGATAAATACGCGGTAGTAAATCGTTATATAGTATCGTAGCCATCTTGGGTTGTCCATGTCTGTTCTTCCATAGAGCAGGGGTGGATGGCCCTTGGTAGGTGTCCTATCACATTTTAGATTAAAGTTCTCAACAAATTGCAGTACGGCAGTAGCAGTTACCTCGGCAGCGACTTTAAAATACAGATTATGGAGGTGGACAACGTTGGTACATAATAATATGATAGGGGATGCCCTAGACCGCAATTTATCTATGGCCAAGATTACCTTGGGTGAAATCATGAGGTTTATACACGGAATTGTATGCAAGAAGTGGCAAATTCGAATAAATATAGAAATGGATAATCGCCAAACCACAGTGAGCACTTGAAAACTCCTAGGGTGCTTCCGCCGTATCTATCTGTTCGCGACAAATTCAATAAATACTGCACCAATTTTCGCGTTTGATATGGAAATATTAAGTATTGTCAGAAAAGGTCAGAAGTGGATCATCATTCCCCTGCTCTTATCCCAATTTTTACTTGGGGTCGGCGCAGCATGTCTTCTTTTTATATACATTCCTATCTGACGTCATCTCGCAAGCAACACCCTTTGCATCCATATCATCTTTCACACAATCCATCCATCATTTCTTTGGTCGTCCTCTTCCTCTATATCCATCTACATTCATGTCCAGCACCTTTCTAACCAAGGAAAAGGTCAGAAGTGGGTAATATTTTTAATAAGGTAGTATAGTATATAACAATACTGACCTGTACTCGGCGCCCCAGCCCTTGACGAAGCTCATGCGGATGGTGCACATCCTTGTGAGCTGGAACACCGCCTCGAAGCCCTGCGACACGGACTGCGACAGTAAAGCCGCGAACTCCTGGTTGTTGAAGATCTTCAGGTTGCAGCCTGTGCGTACAACAATACTATATTAGTAAATATATACTAGATGCTCAGCCCGCGACTTCGTTTGCGAAAAATTTATAGGGATGATAAATAGATGTTGGCCGATTCTCAGACCTACAGATATACCTCATGCATATACAAAATTTCAAGAGAATCGGTCCAGCCGTCTGTTTAACGTTTTTTGTGAATAAGTACAATGCTCAACGCAATCTAACACTACACAGAGGGTGTCCCAATGTTGACGACGACATTTTGTTTTTTCTTTTACGTAATTTTTGGATCAGTAATATCAGCAGCAGTGTTCCTTCGTCGGAATCCATTTTGGCACTGCTTGTACACGTTCGTCCGGCGGGTCAGCACTGGCGTCGACGTCGCGCGGATGCTGGCACGACGACACAGCTCGAAACACGCTAGTGTGGGGGGTCTCTTACCTCTCTCTCTTTGAGGGGTGAGCTCTTTACACCTACCCCTCCAGAAGGAGTCTTATCAGACAGAAGCCAGCCAGGGTCACGAGCGATCCCATGACGCTGGCTTAGGTAGTAGATGGGGTCCGGGGTGTTTTTACTCAGTGCAAGTCCGACATATCCTAACGCCGTGCCCTCGACGTGGGTCGAAGTCATTAGCATTACACCACGGAAAACATAAAAAATGGTTTTATTACCTGGCGGTATCTTGCAGACGGTGGCGGGATGCCAGCCGTAGCGCTGGTTGCAGTTGGGGCTCTGCACGAAGATGGAAGAGTCGCTGAGGCACTCCGCGAACACCTCGCCGCCGATGTAGTACAGACGGACGCCTTTACCGATGTGGCGGCGTGTCTGTTCTACTACCTCGTTGCGGTTCACGTTCGATAGCAGGCCTAGGCAGAACCTGGAGTAACAATACAGCTTTGTGTTAGATAACCAGTTAGTGCAGCAGTTAAGACCTGATAAAGAGTTATGAGTTCCTATCTGAGGCCAGGAAGTCAGAGGGCGAGAACAGCAACAGGGGTCAAAGAGCAAGCTACTGGGTATGGGCAACAGGGGTCAAGGAGCGAGCTACTGGACAAGAGCAATAGGGGTCGGGGAACGAACTACTAGGTATAAGCAACAGGGGTCAAAGAGTGGGCTACAGGGTACGTGCAACAGGGGTCGGGAAACGAACTACTAGATATGGGCAACAAGAGAAAGGACAAGCTACTGGACAGAGGAGACAAAGCACAGATGACAGGGGAAAATAGACGAGCCACGCGGTCTAAGATAGATAGATAAACAGAATATTCTTTATCGCACACTATATTAAAAACTGATCTGACAGAAGTAAAAGTTACATGGTGTCACAATGGGCGGTTTTATCACTAAGTGCGATCTAGGTCTAGCTAAGATATTTGCACGCCATGATAAATGGCAGACATGTTGTGTGCCAATAATATTTAAGATCTTGCATGCACGTATTATTTTAATTCTGTATGTATACACATGTCCAAATGCACATAAGGAAATAAAATTTCTTATTCTTACATACCTCTCGCTATTACTGGGGTCAGTGAACCCGTCGACGGTTATAGAAGGCTGCGAGGCGTGGAATGTCTCGCCGACGCGCGTGTTGAGCTCGTAGTAGCTGATGCTGCACCAGAACGCCGGCTCGTGGTATAGCACGGGGGCGGCCTCTGTTGCTAGGGCCACGGGAGACGGCGATAGGCGGGTTAGGTCTGAAACAATAGATGTAAGAGTCATTCAAGTACTATAAGTCATGGAGTATGATGGTGAAAATGGGTCATGTGCAAACTGCAGTCACGTGCAATATAAGTCTATGTGCAAGGTGCGCTTATGGGCAAAATGTGGCAGAGTAATATGCGCTCATGTGCAAGGTGCGCTTATGTGCACTATGCTCCTGTGTGTAATATAAGTATAATATTTACGCAAGTGCTGCATACGTTTATGTGTAACATGCACCTGTGTGTATATGTGTTTATGTGCAAAGTGCGCACATTTACCCATATCTTTGAGTTTTTATTATTTACTTAAGTGCTGCATGCTTTTATGTACAATACGTCCAAAGGTAACGATCTTTCCAGAGATTCTACTATCGTATGCCTAATTTAAGACAGCATTGTGTGAAAGCTGAGGATTATTTATCTATTTAAAATTCATTGAAGGCTCAAGCATATAAGACAGTTACAAACGGAGACTGCCGCGGTAAAGCTATTGCATATCATTCAATGCCACGTACAGGCGAGTTGCTGAACTAAAGAGACAAGCGTGATATTTCTAAAAGTCATTTAAAGGTCTATTATAGGCTATTCATCGATAGATGGCAAAACTAAAAAGTGTCACCGCTGTACCGGTCGGAGTGGGGAGTGTTAGGATATTTTCGTTACGGAATTTCTCGATTCGGTCTCGACGCTCAAGGCCCGCGATAGAAGCTATGCAATAGTTTAAAAATAACGTAAAAAGATAAGTAATAAATATAAAATTGTCAACAAACTCACTCATGTTGTCGTTGTGGTCCATGGGGTCGCCGTCCTCGCTGATGTAGCCCGGCGGCGGGGTCTCCACGGTCGACGAACTCCTACACGAGTATGTATAATTATCATATTTATCATGTGAACTTGTAAACAAAATTGGGATTTGTCAGTCTAGCATATACCTAACAGCTGTATTCACAAATAATACTCCACTATCTATAAATGTTTTGGTTCTCCAAAACATTTAAGAATTTAATTTAAGATGTAATATAAGAAATTAGTATAGAAATATTAGCGATATTTTCTTCAGTATCATTTTTTAATACGGCTGTGATTGTTGTTTGTTTGTGTCTGTAGGTCTGTGTGTTTGAATACGAGACTGCTTGTCTGTAAGAGTCGCTGTCTGTCACATGCATGCATTAGTGAGTTTGTTGTCTGCCTGTGAGAGTAGCAGTCTGCCTGTAAAAGTGGCTCTCCTGTCTATAAGAGAAGCTGTATATTAGTCTATGTGAGTTCCTGTCTGTATATCGATCTGTATGGCTGTGTATGTGTATGTATGAGAGTGTGTATGTATGTTGGCATACATACACGTGCACGGTGGTGTTGCCGGGCACGTGCTGCGCGAGCGTGGCCTCCAGGTACATCGCCGAGTGCGCGCCCACGCCCACCACGCCCGCCTGCATCACCCTGTAGGCAATACATACACGTTTATAATCTAATATATAAAATAAGTCAGGTTTTCCTTCCTGACGCTATAACTCTAAAACACACGAACCGATTCCCACGATTTTGCATTCGTTGAAAAGGTCTTGGGCTTCGTGAGGTTTATTGCAAAGAAAAGAGGGGAAAAAATTAAGAGAAAAGCAGGAAAACAGGGAAAATCTTTTTTTATATACAGCGCCACCTCTGATATATAGCATGTACAGTGCCCTACCTATCCCTTATGAAATATGCCGAGACCTTTGACTTCGTGCTGAAACGCTCAGCACACCGAGCACCCTCCTGGAGGCCTGCGAACGTCCCAGGAGACTTCTGCGCTTCTGGAGGGCGTTGGGCTGGCTGGACTGACAGCCACCGACATCACTGCACGCACAATGGGCCGCAGAGACATACGTGCGGAAAAATGGAGCCCACCACCAAGTACCAAGTACCTTTGACTTGGCAGTCCTACGGTCATACCACTGGACTATCACAACTTCAAATGGTATTGGGTCCAGAGTAAGTATGGCCATTGGGTGTATGAGAGTGGTATACTCACGCGTCTGTATGGTCGTGGTGCGGCTGATGCTGCTGGTGCTGGTGCTGCTGATGTGGCGGGTGCGGCTGGTGGGGCTGGTGGTGGGGCTGGTGGTGCGGCGCGTGGTAGTCCGTGTGGGTGTATAAGAGTGGTATACTCACGCGTCTGTATGGTCGTGGTGCGGCTGATGCTGCTGGTGCTGGTGCTGCTGATGTGGCGGGTGCGGCTGGTGGGGCTGGTGGTGGGGCTGGTGGTGCGGCGCGTGGTAGTCCGTGTAGGGAGGCGGCGCGCGGACCTCGCCGTCAAGTGATCGAGGTACTAGGATCGGTGGCAACGCTGCAATGTGACAAAAACCTTTAAAAAATATATTCTGGATATCAAGCACAAACATCACTTGGAATGCTGTCCTAATAAAATGTTATTCGGTGGGACATTTTTGACGCTCAATAAGCCTAATTTACACCTATTGAGTTCCTTTAAATGGCGTAAGACTTTATAGTAGGTCCAGACACAGATGGGAGATTTTTTTTGTAGAGGTCTGCCCCAGTTAGCCTCGAGGGAGGTTCCTACTGCTTAACCGGACTTAGTTGGCGAGACGCCTCCAGTCAAGACAGATGGTGACGATGAGCAATATTCTTTCAGTAAACTCAGTAACAGCCCAAGTGAAAGTGACATGGCGGGTACACTGTGTGTTCATACAGGGTCAGTTTCTCTACTTTTAATCTTTAATTAGAACTCGTTACCTAGTATTGAAGGATGTATCATTTGAAATTTGAATTTGTATAGAGATTTTTGTATTGAAAGCTTGTAGGACTCACCTGGCGAATCGATTTTATTGTAATGGTAAGGGTTTATGCACACCTCGTCCTTTTTCAACTGGTATGCGTACTCACAGTGGTCAACTGGCTTTAGTTCATGTTGGCTCTGCAAGAGAAAATATAAATATTGTATACTTTGAGAAGGTAAAAGAAGGAGTGGCAATAATGATAGTGATACACAGTAAAAGGGGATTTGTTGTTAGACCTTTTTTTTGGTGTGAAACGCTAATGACTTGAACCCACGTCGAAGGCACGGCGAGGGGATATATCGAACTCCCACCGACTAATAACAGCCCGGGCGCCTTTTACAACCTAAGCCTACGTCACGGGATCGCTCGCGCATGCTCTGCGTGTTGAGTGAGGCCTGAGATTCCACATCATATCACCTGTATCGTCCCATCCTTTAAAATTAATGATCATTGACCGAAATCACAAGATTTGTAATGACTAAAGTATAACTAGGAAATTTTATTATTGTAACTTTCGTGAGATTGATTCATAATTGCATGTTAACTGTTTACTGACGCGTATATTTCGCGAGTCGAACTCGCGACCCCGCCACGTCAGCTCAAAATCCAAATCAGTTATTTACAAGGTTACAATGCAGTTGCAAAGCAGTCTTTTTGAATGTCAAAGTGATAATAGACAGCACCCCAATGCCCACCATTCACCGATGACCCTTTCATGATTAAGGACTCCAGTTGTGTCCGAATTTCGTCGGGCGTTCCCGATAAATACCCGTGAGAAATCCTTTAACATACAATTATAATCAAGAAATCTTGATTTCACCATGAACTGCTTCCGCACTTCACTTTTGACTATGCTTCATCACCAAGTTAATAGCATGCATGAATAAGTATTTACTTATCAAGTCTTAGACACTTTTATGATTAATGTATATTCATAAATAACTTTTATCTATGCCTATCTGTATTTTCATCAGTGACATAGCAGGTTGCAATTTGTTTTTTCATTAGTACCAAAAGAATTTCTAAATTACTCATAGCATTATCATATACATAAATAACACAGCATTACAATAATGAGTTTTAGTATAATTCCCTTTAGAACAAAAGTAGGTATCATAAATTTCTAGTACTTTTAATTATGTAGTTTTTACTCAACCATGAATGTACACAAGGTACAAACACAAAAGTATGATATTAGATTATTCCAGTACTAGAAATGGATAATAACAAGTCATAGCACAATATTTGTAATCATTACTGTCAAAATGATTATCGGTATTATCATAATAATCAGTCAATCAATCAATCAATGACCTTTAGTTAATTTGAATAGCTTTCTACAGTATTCATGATCATAGCAATTGTAAAACTTTTATGTCAATTGTTTGCTATTGATACATACCTAATTCTAAAACTAGTAAAAAATGCTTGTTTAAAATGTGGATGTCCACGTGAATGCATTTCTGAATCAGTCAGACGGTCTGTCAACATAGGTGTTACCATGGCAAGCAGTCCATAAAAATTAAAAGACAATATATTTATAAAATTACCTGTAGCTGCGGCCAGCGCCACAGCCTGCAATAGACAACATGCGGCAATCCCTTGCGATATTGACCGTTTATCACGTTCTCGTTCGGTTTTACCCTGTAAAGAATAAACATTATGTTATGCATAGAATAAATGTATTTTCTTTTCTTATGACTTAAGATGGAGCAAAGAATGAGAATATGACCAGGTATCCTACCAGGTAAAGTAAGAGTATTGCGGGTTGTGTTGTGGGAGAGAGATATAGCTCTACACTGTGTAACATGTTGTCTCATATCCATAACTAATAGTTGTAAGTAAGGCTTTGGTATTAGCTTATAAGCAACTCACCCCTAATATGGTAGTTAGTTATTCAAATAGAAAACTGTGGCATACACCTTTTTTAATTATAATGTCTGATAACCTCAAACAGGTCCAGATCATTGATCACATTGAAAAGTTATATTTATTTACCAAGAAATAAATCTATCTATACGTATATTATAAAGCTAAATAAAAGAAATTGATTCATACATTAATTACATGAAAATAATTTTTCTACACAAAATGGAAACAGTATGTGCTAATTGTGATTTTTCCGGACAAGAATGATCCATCATCACAGATTTTAAAACTCAAACAGAATAAAAGTAGAAAGAAATCGAAGAGTGAAACACAAAGAAAAAAGATATTGGGTACATACGACATACCTGAGCAGTTTGAATTTGAAGCTTTTAGAATGGGATATCTATAACCAAATAATAATTCTCAGGAAGGGACTAATATGTACACAGTGCAAGGGAAAAATGTATTTTATCTTTTGGTAAGAAAGTATAGGTTGCATATCATATTAATAGTTAAATCAATACAAAAGAATTAACATATTTTAAACCATGATATTAAATATATCAGTTGTCTTAATTTGTTACATTCAATTTGCTTAAGATACAAGAAATATAAGCGAAAATGCACAGCAAAACTGTAACTACACATAATTAACAATTAAAAGAGTTTTAATTCACCAAATTGGCGGCAAATGATCACCAGATGATCGTCATGTCATTGACCAACACACATGTAGAATTGGCTAAATCCTATAAGCTTCTTATTAGCTTATTTTAATGATAGACGCACAAAATGGGAAACGCAGGGCTCAGAATACTAGTAAAACCACGATAGAACCACACAAAACACGATTTATCTTCTAAAAACCGTAATTTTCGCATAAATTAGTAATTGAAAAACTCAATATACATAAACAGGAATATGTGACGTAAATTACCTTCAAGGACAAAAGGATATACGTATATCCTCCCAAATATTCAAAGGACGCGAACTAAATCACGAATATTTTCACGTGCACAGTATCAAAATGGCATATTGCTGTTTTAGCAATTAAAAAAAAATGCAAAGTTCAAAACATGTCCGCCATATTGACAAGAGGCTTCGATTTGTTTTGACGGTGTCTTGACCTTTCCGATTTTGCGTCCTGTATGTTATTATGCAACTAAATTGCGATAGTCGTTACCTCCAACGGGGTCATTATGATATGCGACTATTCAATTTGGTCGGGTTATAGGACCTACCGAAATAACCCGGCCGCGAAAAATATTCGTTCATGAAGGGTCATGAGACTTTTAACTACGATTTAAAGGGTCGACCACATTATATTTTTCTCTGATGTCCTATAGGATTCTTATTTGTTATGTTAATAAAAGAGTACTATTTGGCACCTGTTTTATCGGATTTACGAACGTCTCCTTGCTTTGATTAACTCAACAATTCGTAAAGCAGCTGTGACAAGCCAAACCCACTTTTATTTCTACGAGCACAGAACTTAACAACACTGCAAGTATTTATTAGGCACCGGAAACGTCATGTTCCGAAATGATTGTTATCAAGAAAAAAATAAATCAATAAAGAACTGACCTGGGTATTGTAACACACTTGGTATGACTATTCTGACTTGAAATTGCTTTCTCTAACTCTTCTAGAGCTCCGCTTTTCTTTAATTTCTTAACTAAACTTTTCACTGCCTTCTCAGACCATTTATCTTCTGCTGCAGATGAACCTTCAGGTCCCTTTTTCCATCCTAACAGCCGTTTCACCACCGGTGGAGTAAGTGGAAACATGCCGCGACACTTCACTCACTATGTCATCAAAATAAACAAATTAACATTTGAATAGCAAATGATAATATTCGCGCACAAATAAATACGTTCCCTATTTAGATAAACTATCGGCCATATTGCGAATAAATGACAGTTCACTTGTCAATCAACAAATAAAAATACTGCTGTCTCTCTTACACCCCGGCTTATTTGAAATGATTTTAGACTCGTTATACATACATACATAAACGTCACGCCTCTTTCCCTTGGGGGTAGGCAGAGATCACATCTTTCCATTTGCTACGATCCTGGCATACCACTTTAGCTTCATCCACACTCATCAGTCGCTTCATACACGCCCGTCGGTTTAGACTCGTTATTTATAATTTTATTTTGTTATTCTTATTACGTTCCTAATAAATATAAATTACCTTGTAAGTCCTAAAAGTAACAGTCACTTGATGCCATTTACTCAACAAACAGGTAACTTTTTATGTCAACTTGCTATATTGCCATCCTATTCATTCGACATTAGTCTTTTGTAGAACAAAAGGCATTGTTTCCATAGACACATAAAACCTACCAGGTCTCTTATTAGATTTTGAAACTTATTTTTACTTAAATAATAAATTGCATGTTTCAATCTTTTGAAATTTCAAAAAACTTGAAGTTGATTTAAGAATACTTTATTTAGGGAATCATGTTAAATCTTTGTAGCTTTCGTAGGTTTTGCAGCATTTAAGCTCGTTTTGGTGCTCGTAGTAGTAACAAATAACGCTACAAATGGATAGGTTTTTGTTACAATATTCAAACTTGTTAGCATGACGTTTAATAAAAGTTCATACGAGCATTAGACAACTGTTAAATGATTACCCAGCAATCTGCCAATTCAATCTGCGTTATTTTGAATCAATTGAGACTTGAATAATACATCTGTATTCATCTGCTTTATTATAAAACTAACAGATATAATATCTGGGATCGTTTCAGCAATTAAATTTTGGGAAATTGCAATAAAGAAATTACATTGCTCTTTCAAGGAAACAAATCTAAACAGCAATGTAATTCAAAACCAAGATGTCCATGTAAAAATAACAGGATATTGTTTATGACATACGTTCGAATGTTTTTGTTTTGAAAATTGACACAAATGGCGATGAGTGAAAATTCATTTGTTATTTTTCTAAAGAAGTGCCAGTTGCACTACGAAAGTGTTGATTTTTGTGATTAAATAAAAGAGTCGGTGAGTTGTTTTTATCCCACTACATGTTTGATGTGCTTTTATACATTTTTGCGGTCCTAAATGTCGAAAATTGTGTGCCGGTAGAACATTGTCACTGGCCGTTTGAATTTATTTTATTTGGTGGCCAGTGTCACTTTTCATTTGCCCGCTTTGGTTTTTAATGGCTAGGCTGGAAATTATGATTTAAAATAAAGTTTAACAAATAAACTACTTTACGGAAAGGAAAAGTTTAATTTTGAATTGAAATGATTTAATTTCTTTTTAACTTCTGAAAGATAGAATTTGTTTCTATACCAGCATTGTTTAAATCTTCAGAATATACTTTCTATAGCTAATGTTTTTTGTAGTTCTCAACATATATCGTACTTATTTATTTACAGTTAATTAGAAGTTGTCAAAAACTTGTTGATTTGTTATTAAATTTTTGTTTAAGCTTTTAATATGATGTCTTATACCTTTGAACCAGGACTACATTACTTATTAATCATAAGAATACATTATAGGTCTATCCATACATGTGTTTAATAAATAGTCATAAATACTAATATTTTTTTTTTAACAATTAAGTGTTACAAGTATGTCAAAAATTAATACATTATAATTAACTCTTCATTTGCTTCAGTATGTTATCAAATTTTCACTTATCTTGCTTCTTATTTCATTCTAAACTATGTTGAGATCGGTTTCCAGTCTAAATATTATTCAAAATATTTTACATGGATACTACTTTATACACTCATTCTTACTTACATTTACTTATTTATATTAAAGATCTTCAACATAGAATAGACAAGACACATTATTAGACAAAAGGGAACAACAGTACATTCTAGTTGAGTACTCAATATTTAATTTTTATTGCTTCCATAATAAAGTTTCATAAACAATGAATTCAATTGTAAAATAATACTTCCATACTTTAGTCCATTTTAGAAGAGTATTACAAACATATACAAAGTACATTTGAACTCACACACCTCTGGATTTTGGAAGGCTGTTCAATTGAATCTGCTGTCAAATCAACTAATCACTACTGTGATTGGTTGACCATAAAACTTACAACCAATCACAGAGCTTAACATAAGGTTTTACTGACAACTAACAAGTTTTGGTGTTGATCAGGGTTTGAAAAACCAGGGTAAAATATGGCAAATTAATTTGTGGATCACCTGAATGGTCATCCTATGTAGCAAAGCAAAGCCGCAGTATATTCTGTAGTGATGTAAAATGTGTGACCACATATTTATCGAAGCAGTAAAAATATATCACTAAAAGACAATTCACAACAATAATAAGTTTTCTAGTCTACATTCTGATATAAATAATATAATTTTTATGCATACGGATATATTCCTCATTATTTACATTTATAATGTAGGTTGTTTAAAAATTCTATGTTTTCCTCAAAACAACCAACAAGTTTCTGTAAACATATTTTATACAACTAACAGGTCTTATTTGCGATGTTATTCTATATTTATTTTCTCCCAACGTTTCGGCCAATTGCACCGGCCGTGGTCAACCGAGGACTGGTTTCCATAACACCATTTATTAAAAATAGTAAAGTAAATAATACTGATTAAAAATAATACTATTTACAGATAAAGATGTCAGAAACGCAGCCCCCTTTAATCCTCTGCATGGAGAATGCAGCGGGAGAAGATGTGGCTCTTAAGATAGAGCCAGATGATAACTTTCAGACTTTTCTGGATAAAGCTAAGTAAGTTTCTGGCCTGTTGGTCTAGTGGTTAGTGGCCTTGACTGCTATACTGGAGCTACGGTAATTGGTGTGGTGACCACTCGTCTAAACATGCAGTAAATTGTGATTTCATGCAACTCCAAGTATAACATAAGTTGTTGTTTTCCTAAAACTAGAAAGAATATTACTTTAATAATTAACATAACATAGTGTCAAACTTTTAAAATACGTATCTACAATAATTTGGGCAATAATTACATTCCAGGTCACTATTAGGTTTTGATGTGGACCTTAACTCAATCACAAGAAACCAGCCTGTCTCCCTCGCAGACAATGTCTACCAATTCCTAATAACCGCTGAACAAAACCTGCAACAGGACGAGCTGGCTCAAAACTTTGATCAAATGTTGGACCCAAACGATGGTGCCAACGATTTGGTCTACATATTGGACGATGGCACTCAAATACGAGCTTCACAGATACATTTTGATAATGATGACCCGTTAATTGATTTGACAGCGGAAAAAATACCCTTTGTGAAGTATGCCGATGATGTTACCGATGATTTAGATGTGGAAAATATGAATATACAGGAAACGAAGAAGATTAATATAGTTGAAAGTCCTGTATCTCGTTGGTCAAGCAAAAACTCCAGTCCGAAATGTAGTTTTGTGAACTCTCTACCTTTTAAACTTGTGTGTAATAACACGTCTGGTTTCGAAGCTCAATTCACTAAATATTTAGAAGCAAACACAGCTAAAACGTATGCGACTTTGAACCCTGTGACAGCTAGAAATAAGTCTCCAAAAAGCTTGATAAAGGACAACTTTAAAAACTATGATGAGAGCTACCAAAGAAGTGATAACTTGTCTTATACTAGGGAGGATATTTTGAACATGTTCAAGGACTCCCCGATGACGTCATTACCGTATGATCAAGGGTATGGGGAGAGGAGACATGTTAGGAAGACAGACCCGTCTAGACTAGTCCATAAGAATTGGAACAAGCCTATATCCTATGTAGATATTGATGGAACTTTAATTGGTGAAAGTGAAAGCCAGATTTGTTTTATTTGTGGGAAACATGTCGATAATAGTGTTGATAAGTTGTATCTTTTTGATAACGAGGACCAAAGACTCCATAGATGTTCCCCGCAAAAGAAAATGTCGACGCAATTGAAAATTATATGCGAATGCTGTCTTAATGAGAACTTTAAGCCGTGTCGAATGAAAAGTGCCAACCAATTTTTGAACCCTGACGAATTTTTGGTCATCAGAAACAATCAGCAATACATATTTCAGAAAATCAAAAATTTCTCTTTCACACATTTGGGAAAAGCGAAGGAAATCATAAACAAGATAGAGTCCAAAGTCACAGACAAGGAAGAGTTTGTTAAAGTTGAAATTGGGTCTGATGGAGAAATTATAACTAAGCCCATAGACAATGACCCTAGGTCTGATGACGTCATCATAGTGAAGGACGAAAAGAAGGACGGTAGTTCGAGTGATGTAGAGATTATAGAACCTGAACCGGAAATAGATAATATCATAGACAATTTGGAGGAGGCGGATGAGGAAGTAAAGGAGTTTTTGGGGAAATATCAATGTGATAGTAGTGAAGTTACGGAGCTTAAATGCAGGTAAATAAATAAAAAAAAAGTCTTTAGCAGGACATAGTATTTCTTAGTGCCAGAAGTTTTTAGACAAAGATAATAATCGTGCCAACCTTAGCACGTTGTTCAGCCGTCGCTTTACCATCTAAGCTTTGGGGTCATTGACCGAGAGTTAAAATCTTCTCATTAACTTGTAAGTTATTGACCGATGGTTAAAATCTTTTTATTACGGTTGCACACACTCAGCATTACAACATTTAAATTCCTTCGAACAGCAATTATTTTACTGAAATAAGTTACGTTTATGTTCGTGCATTCATGGTATCTTGAATTCAATTAAAACCCAACAGATTCTGTGAGGAGATATTCGCGGATCTGACTGAAGTTACGGACCATTCTGAGTCACATAAACACGAATTGGAAGACGGCGAAGTGTATCCGTGTCCGTTGTGTAACTACGGTAAGATTTGTTATTTATCCACTCTCTACATTATACACCGTGACTTTTAGGTCGTTTTAGAAAAGCAGCCCAGTTCATGTATCCAATGACTAGTAAACGATTATAATAAAAAAAATATGTTTTTTTAAGATTTGAATGAATAAAAATATTATTCATTATTATGACACAAGGCAGTCTTACGAACACTCTGTAGTGAGCGCGGTCCGAACCTTGTGCCAAAGGGGCCGCGCGGGCGGCGTCTTATCATAGGTCATTCACAACAAAACGTAAACATTTTTAACAGGATGGTTCATATTTCCAATGTATTATTTATTTTTTTCATGCATATTATTTTAATTAATGATAAAAAAATTATATTCGCGCCTAGAGGTATTTTATGACGGATACATTGTGTGGACGACTTTTTTAAAACGACCTAAAAATCACGGTGTATATTAAGTGTAAGGGGCAACTGGAGCCTACCCGTCTATAAAATTGACCACCTGTATCATCATCATCATCTTCCTGCCCTTATCCCATTTTACTTGGGGTCGGCGCAACACGTTTTTTCCTTCCATTTTCCTCTATCAGACGTCACACTATCATTTACTCGTTTTTCACTCATATCGTTTTTTACACAATCCATCCATCTTTTCTTTGGCCTTCCCCTTCCTCTCCATCCATCAACATTCATACTCATCATTCTTATTATTATTATATATTATTTATTGTAATACCCACAAGGGCATGGGGACCTAGTGTTTTAACTACCATTAGAACAATAGGGAAAAAGAGTCCACCACCAATTTCATATACAACGTTGATAAAAGCGAGAGGCATTAAATGAAACCACATATTCTGTATATCATTATAAGGCTACACAACAAAAATCAAATCAATGTAAGCAATATTTTTATAATAACTTTCGTGAGGATGATTCATACTTAAAACGTTATAACGGTTTACTCACGCGTATTTATCGGGATAGCCCGACTAGTTTCGGACCCAACCGGAGCCAACTAGATAACTATAAAACTTAGTCACCTAATCAGGAAGATACAGCATGTTCAAACTAAAAAAAAACAAAAAATATCCTGTGACTAAACTATTGCTTACATTGATTTGATTTTTGTTGTGTAGCCTTATAATGATATACAGAATATGTGGTTTCATTTAATGCCTCTCGCTTTTATCAACGTTGTATACGTAACATCAGTAACATGACCATTTATTCTTTGACTCCAAACGGGAGTTTATTTGGCTAAGTAATTGGTAGTCAATTAAAAAAAAATCTGTTTAACCAACTTTAAAAAGGAGGAGGTTTATCAATTGGAACGTATAAGCAATTTTTTAGAGTGAGATATCGCGGGTACTTCAAATTTTCGCTCGCTTTCTGAAAACGGGACAATTTCGTGTCACACAGTCCATTTCGGGACACCGGGTGTCGTAATTGTAAAAAGGGACAGTCCCGTTCAAAATGGGACGTCTGGCCACGTCTTGTATTTGTTACACTGTTTTAGGCAGTCATGTTAAAAAGACATTATGCTTTATAATATTAGGTCGGGGAAAAAGTCTTTTCGCATTATAGTATGTATGAACTTGTAATAAAATCTTTCCCTCTGTAATAAAATTAGAATTTGGAATTATGTTCTTTAAAATTTTAACTTTCAATTATACCAAAACCAGCCAGATTCAAATACTATAGCCAAAAAGATTTTATTACAAGTTCATACATACTATATGCGAAAAATCTTTTTCCCCGACCTAATATGTATTTACTTAAACAAGTTTTCGTGTTTCAGGCTATGCAAATCTGAAATGGTTGAAAGGTCACCTAAAAGCTGCTCACGAAAAGTCCGAAACTAACAATAAAGATGATGATCTAATCAAAGAAGAAAATAAAGGTAAGAAACAATTATCGACAGGCCTGTTGGTCTACTGGTTAGTGGGCCTGATTGCAATTCCAGACGTTGTGTGTTCGATTCCCACCCAGGACAAATGCTTCAGTGATGAGCATGATCATTTGTTCTGTGTCTGAGTGTAATTTATCTATAATATGTATGTATTTAAAAATAGATATGTGTATGTAGCTAGTATTCATAACAAAAGCTATTTGGTTTACTTGGTTTGAGACTAGATGGCGTTGTGTGAAAGTAGCTAAAAAAAAGTAAGCCCAAAAAAAAAGCCAAAGATTTAGTTTTAAGAAATAGTTTAAAATAGTTTGTCTAAAAAGTATTTCTAATAGTAAATTTTATCTTGTTGTCTATACAGGCGACTCTCAGACATCACCTAAAGTGTCATCGCCGATAGCTAAACGCACGCGTAGCTCCAGTAAAAAGGATGGCGATGGAAAAGGTAACAATAACTTGTGTATTTTTTTGGTCTGCCCCAAGTCCTTTCACGATTCTCTAATTTGAGCTGCTACGAACCAGTCCAGTGTGTACTTTTTTTATATCATCCTGTATTTGACTGATAGAGAATGTTTTATTTTTTTTTCATTTAAGTCTTCAAATTTAGACATTAATTCCGCCATTGTACAATACTTGCATAAGAAGCATAATTGTAATAAATATTTTCGTCGACAAATAACTTAAAAAAATATCACACTAATAAATTACTTATAATTTTAGAGGAGAAGCCATCAAATGAAATTAAATCAGATTTGAATACGGAAGCGGTTAGTCACGAAGATTTTATTGAAATATTTGAGTTGATAGATAGAAGTCTTCATTATTATTGATAGAATTTCTTATTATTGTAGTGTCTTGTCCATATCATTCTGTAATTTTTAATTTTAGTTTTGTTAGTCCTTAATAATAGTAGTAGTATTATTTGTGTATTTAGGCGATAAAAGAAAAATACGTGTCCAATATCTTTTGGAAATCTATCTGTCGGACTAGTTAGATTTTTTTAGTCAAATATCCAATTATTAAGTAACTAGTTATATCTATTGTCTAGCTAAGATTTAAGAAGAAGATTTTGGAAGCTAAATATTTAGGTACATCTAGCAAAAAAATTGTGACTTGGGACTTTCGGGTATATTACTTTATCGTAGTCTGTTTCCCGAGGCTTGTAAAGTCTGTTGGTGATACATAGTGTCACATCCTTAGCAATACATATTTGGGTGACAAAATGACAATAAATATTGTTTTTCTGCTGTCTTCTTTTTATTTGACGGGCCTGTTGGTCTAATGGTTAGTGACCCTGACTGCTAAGCCGAAGGTCGTGGGTTCGATTCCCACCCAGGACAAATGTTTGTGTGATGTGCATGATCATTTGTTCTGTGTCTGGGTGTAATTTATCTACAATATGTATATACATATTTAGAAATATATAAGTATGTTTATCAGCTGTCTGATCACCATAACACAAGCTCTGCTTAGCTTGGGATCAGATGGCCGTGTGTGGATATTGTCCCAAGATATTTATTATTAAAAGAAAATGAATATTCCGATACACTCCAGGTGGAACCCCCTACAATAAAGACGGAAGTGAAACAAGAGTGCGTGGATAGTAGTGAGGACGAGATATGGATAGTACAGACCGCGGATGCTGAGGCCACGCACGAGCTGCAGAAACTTCTAGATGCTGCCAAGGTAGGGAGTACTGTAGTAATGGAAGATAGCCATCAAGGTAGCCAGGGAACTTGGTATTGTTTCATCATCTTCCTGCCCTTATCCCATTTTACTTGGGGTCGGCGCAACATGTTTTTTTTTCTAAACATGTTGCTAATGGATTTGGCTATGGTTTTATAGTCGGCCGCCTGCCTGACACTAACCCTCTTTGGGAATGCGATTGTTGGTTGTTTACCCGCCACCATTCGGGTGACCCAAGGTGCTTGGTACAGTGCACTGGGTCTTAAGGTCCATTAGTCGCCTTTTACGACACCCAGTGGAGGATATGGGGTAGTGCTATTCTTTATATCCGGACACCACACGGACGTCCGGACACCACATTGTTTCTTATTTATTTATTGCATAATGTTCACAGTTTCAGTTGTACAGTTCCTTGTAACTATAAACATCAACCTGTGAGGGCGCAGCAAATTCCTTTAAACTAAATACAGCGTGTATATTTGAACGACGGACTTATTGAAGGAGGGTGGTCAGTATTCGATTCTCGTCACAAATATGTCAAAAAACTATGACCTTAATTTTTCATATAATTATCCGATAAAATACAGTATTTATGAACACAGAGCGCAAAATGCCTAATATCACGCGCCAAACACGTGCCTCTCCTGTCGCTAAGGCAGCGAGCGCGCAAGCCCCGCCCCTTTCCTTTGTGATGTCGCCCCCGCGCCCCCCGCGCCCCCGCGCCACCCGCTCTGCTGACCGAGTAACCGCCAGTCTATGCGCACGCGCCGCTGCTTTCGTATTGCGTAATCATTCCCGTTTACTAAATTCGCGTAAAGTGCATTTCCTAGTGTTAGGTACCTACCTAGTGTGTAGTGTAATAATGTCGTCGCAGTATTTTAATGAAGAATGTTAGAATATGGTTCGTGCTTACGCGCTATCAAATGATCGTGTGCGAGCTGCAGTCAATTTGTACAGAGAAATGTACCCCATGCATGAGGAACTTGGGGTTAACGACCACGAACCTAGAGTGAAAACATTTTATTCACCGACGAAGCCACATTCACAAGAATCGGGATTTTTAATGTGCATAACGAGCATTGGTGGAGCAACGAAAATCCCTACGTAACGCGACAGGACGCTTATCAACATCGCTTCAGTGTAAATGTGTGGGCAGATATTTTAAATAACAATTTAATAGGCCCTTATTTTATTGATGGAAGATTTGACAGTGTATCATATTTAAACATTTTAAATAATGTAGTGAGTGAGATGCTGGAAGATGTGCCATTCAATATCTACCGGGACTTGTACTACCAATCGTGGCAGGCCCGTGCCATGGCCCACACGCTCGCCAGATCTCACTCCGTCAAATTAATCGTCGTAAATACTCAAATTATTAACCGTTGTAAATAGGTGTGATTACATTTTTTAAATACGCCAAAAATACGATAGTGCGTCACGTCTTATGAAATTTTACATTGCAGAATGTTTATAGTTTGATGTACCTAGATATTTTTGCCTGTCCTAAGCCAGATTTAAAGTATGAAGGGAAAATGCATTCATACCTACGTCGGCGTCGGTCATTGACCGCGCATATGTTCTGCGCTTATCGCAAGGTTGTTAAAACGTTGCGATGTTTTTAGGACTTTTTTGGAACGATTTTGTTCGTCATTAATCAGGGTTTTTTTATTGTTTATACGTTTATTGGTGAAGTCTATGCATAAACTATTGGTGGTTTGAATAAGTCCGTCGTTCAAATATACATGCTGTATAACAACAAATTGCCTTAAACTGAATATAATACTGTTTTTGACTTAATTATCTATTTTGAATAATAGCTTATACAACTTTTTTTTTATTGCGTGATGAACTGCAACGTGCATTGCCGCGCACCGAGACCAAAACGCGGATGACGTTGCATGGCGGTTCAGGTTTAGTCAGTAACAGTCTGACATTACCTACTTACTTCCCCGAGGAGGTGGGTGTCCATGAGGATGTACTTGGTATGCCAGAGTCGCGAAGTGCATGCGCGAGCGATCCCGAGACGCTGGCTT
Source organism: Chrysodeixis includens (assembly GCA_941860345.1). Taxonomy (NCBI): domain Eukaryota; kingdom Metazoa; phylum Arthropoda; class Insecta; order Lepidoptera; family Noctuidae; genus Chrysodeixis; species Chrysodeixis includens. The sequence continues at coordinate 5,176,175 of OW796119.1, read as the reverse complement.
AGGTAGTAGAAGGGGTTAGGGGTGTTTTTAGTCGGTGGGAATCCGACATATCCCCACACCGTGCTCTCGGCGTGGGTTGAAATCATTAGTTTCACCCCGGAAAAAAAGGGTCACGCAGAGCATGCGCGAGAGATCCTGCGACTCCTGATCTGTCAGTTTGGCCAACAGACCAAACAAAATTTTGTCTGCGTTAAGAATCACGCCATAATACCGAAACAACATACCGTGTTTAGCTTTCATCAAAGTTACCCCAGTTCTCAAAGTAACCCCGTTTTACCAGTACTTAACTTTTTTGATAATATCCATGCGGACGAAGCCGCGTAAACAGCTTGTTCTAAATTAAATAAATATTGCAGGTGACTGGTGAAGACCAAGATGGTGAATCTACGAAGACACATAAATGTTTTAATTGCAGGTAAATATGCAAAAATGGCTCAAATACTTGAAAAGAGTTGCTCTGACTGGTCAGTTGGTCTAGTGGTTAATGACCCTAAATGCTATACCGAAAATCGTGGGTTTGATTCCCACCCAGGACAAATGTGAGTGTGACGAGCACGATCATATTTTGATCTGTGTCTGGGTGTAATTTATCTTTAATATGCATGTCTTTAGAAGTAATGAGTATGTTTATCTGTTTTCTATTATTCATAACACCAGCTACTTAGTTTACTCAACTTTACACTAGATGGCGTTGTGCGACAGTTGAGAAACATTACATTACACTTTATTTTCAACAGTCAAATCTTCCCAAGCGCGGAAAGCTTATCGAGCCACCGGTGTCGTCGGCGCGGGCGCAAGAGGAAATCTAAGGATCTCGTGAACCTTATATGTATACCTACGGAGGAAGATTTTCTTAAGGTCAGTATTAGTGCACGGGCCTGTTGGTCTAGTGGTTAGTAGCCCTGACTGCTATACTGGAGGTCGTGGGTATAGTTTATTACGTAACTACTTTACACATTTTTCTTAGTACGTAATAAAGAGTTTAGTGATCAGCTACGTACCCAAAATAATGTGCTTCGTGTCATTAGTTTACTATCCCTAGACTAGACTATAGCTTTATTACAGAAAGTTGTATATTTCCACACATCCAAAAGAAGCGGTATCCGTTTATATTGGTTTATCATACGTTTGTTACAGAGAGCACAGGGACGACCAAGACATATTGATACGTCGACTGACAATGATCTGCTAGTCATGGTAAGCTATACAAAAATATACCTTATTTACTACTTGATAAACATTATTTTGCAATATCTTCTTGCTTTCTTGTTCTATACATTGAAACCACTTAAAATATTTATATTTAGACCGCAAAAAAAGACTCTAATATCCTATTTGCTTAGAATGTAGGTAAATACATAGGTGTTACAATATGATAAAAAGCATTATACATTTTGCCTTACGTTAAAATTTTAGTGTTCTTACAAACTAATTAATTTAGTGTATTATTTTTTTTATTTATAATGCAAATTGGAACAAGCAGAAAAAAAAACAAACATAAAACATTTTGACTCATAATTCAAAAAATCCGACAAGGTATAATAACATTTATCACGCATTACAAAAGTATACTTTATTTACTACAAGATAAACATTATTTTTCTGTCTTTTTTTCTTTCTTGTTCTTTATACTTAAAATATTTACAGGGTGTAAGAAAACTACTATAACGATCCTGAACAGGCGTATACTACTATCAATCTAAATACCAGAAAACGTATTTTTGGAGGTCAATATCAAAAACTGTTAAAGTTATTAATTTTTGTTCCATCCATCTAACGCAAAATTCTCCCCAAAACTCGGCAAAATTTCATAACACTGACAATACTCCACACCACCGCGGCATCTATGTGATCTATTGTACTATTGCTTCAAAGGAGCCGACCAGTCCAAAATAAAATAAAATGACAAAAAATAATGTTATTTATTTTATGTCAAAGGAACCGCCAGCCCTTTCGGCGCGAGCACAACTACCGCGGATTCCTTTGATGATGCCGCCGACCGGCCGAGCGACACTGACGACACTCAGTCTCGTGTAGAAAGCGCTTCCGACAAGACGTACGATTGCTTGATGTTTTCCAGCTAAACATCGTTATTTCTTTACCATCGATGACTATTGATCATCCTTATCCCGACATCAGTCTCGTGTATAAATTTGTGTCGATAAGATCTCCGAATAGTTATAAGTTTTTCGCGAGAAGTTATGGCGTACTCTAACGTAACTTATTTCAATATCAAGTGTCCGAAGGAAGTTTGACGCGCAATGTTGTTTGCGAGTGGTGTAACAATGCCGTCGGTACAAGTATTACTAGCATCATCTTCACATAACGAGCCAAATTGTGAGTGTTAAGGCGAGTCTTAAAGCCAGTACAGGTGTGAAAATATCAGTGTTACATTAAGAAATGTGATTAAACGGTTCAGAGGAATGTTAAAGTCAAGCACGATAAACAAAATTTACAATTAAAAGTGGTAGCTTTATTCCGCACGTAAATTGCCGGAATACCAGGTTGCTGGCCACCTACATACACCTGTAAGTACCATTAACATTGTTATCATCGCACACACACAAATAAAATCAAAATAATTATTGCGACTTTAACGACTCGCTAAACATACCTAGACTAGTCAAGTGAATTTCATACCTACGTTCCTTTCTCATAGTTAATATTTTTGGTTAGAATTGTATTGCAAGGACCAGGTAAACAGAGGTCAAGTAGTAGTAGTAGAGAGTTTGTATGTCGAAACCGTTGACGAGATCTCCCAAGTAGTCATTGTTACGAATTCTCGATCGTCAGCTGACGGAGTAGCACGATCGACAATTCTTGATCTTTGATATTTCGAAAACAACTTATTAATCATCATATCGTTTGTCGTACTACTACCTAGTGTAGTATTGATATTATTTTGTGGTAGATAAATACAAAATGACTGTTCAATTAATAATGTCAGCTCACGGCTCACAACGAAGATACCGCCGTAAACTTGTAGAAAATAGAAAATAAATTCAATAAATAGCAATATACAATTTTGGGATAATTTACGTAAAGTGTTTAACCTTGTGTCGTTACCAGTAAAGTTGAAATTGATTTGCAACGGTATTTTTGGCGATATGATCAAAGTATCAAACACTTGCGCTTGCGCTAGCGGCCATTTTTGAGTTCAGGTCATGACCCGAACTTTATCATATGTTCAGTGTGGCCACTAATAACGGTGGGGAAATTTAGCATTATGAATTAATTTGAACGGGGAAAAATCATAATCGCGTATCGAAGTAAAAGTCGCAGCAATGTGTTTGTAACACGAGACTACATATGCCCCTTCACGATCGTTATAGTAGTTTCATTACACCCTGTATATTTTGATGGCAAAATAAGACTCTAATACCCTCTGCGACTCTCACCACACACACTCATAGAGGTTCGTATCGCACGCGTAGGAGACTGCAGCCAGAGGGAATAGAAGACTTACCTTTTATTTTGTTTCCTATGGTGACACGCTAATGACTTCAACCCACGCCCAGGGCACTGCGTGGGGATATGTCGGACTCCCACCGGCTAAAAACACCCCGGACCCCTTCTACTACCTAAGCCAGCGTCACGGGATCACTCGCGCATGCTTTGCGTGACCCTGACTGATCGAAGACTTGCCTTGCCGTGTATAAAGGTCCTTATTAAAAAGCTTGTTTCAGCGTTCAAGAAAAAGGCGCAGCCGGGAACCGACCTCCAACCCTCAAGTTGTGACTTGTCACAATTGTAACGAGTCCTTCACTTCCAAAGTTAGACTCAAGTTCCATATGTGAGTTTACTTTTCATTGACATCATTTTAGTATATTATAAAGGCGTAAGTTTGTAAGTATGGATGGATGGATGTTTGTTACTCTTTCACGCGCGAACGGCTGGAGCGGTTTAGATAAAATGTGGTATAGAGCTAGGTGACACGCGCGATTAACACATAGCCTAATTTTTACCAACTGCGTCAGAGGGTGGCAATGTTTTTGCAGTTATAACCAACATTCGCGCGGGCTAAGTCGCGGGCAACAGCTGTAATAAGTAAACACTTGTACAATGTTATATCGAATTAACATAGTAACAAATAAAAATGTATGAGAATGACATTCCTATTCGACAAATGACGTGACGTTGACTTGTCAGTTCAATACATCGGAGCGATTCTTGAGCTTTAGGTTTGTAGAAATTCTATGTATATTTGTTGCTGACCTTCAATAAGATATAAGAAGACATTTTATACCTCTGTGCGTTACTGAGAATAGGGTTCTCAACGGATAGACATTCAGACAGGCGGGCGTATAGATAGACTAACAGACAAATGACCAGACAGATGAATAGATAGACGGACAGAGAGGCGGTCAAATTGAAACTCAGGCGACTGGATAGACTGACAGTGGGACGACTAGACAGACAAACGGCCAGAAAAATGATCAGACATGAATGAAATGGACGAACAGACAGGCGAACACATTGACACTCAGGCGACTGAACTTAGTTGCAGCCGGGTGACTAGACAGACAAGCGGCCTGGTAGGTAACTAGACAGACAGATAGATGGACTGACAAAAAGGCAGACAGACATTCAAACAGATAGACAGACAGTAGAGGACATCTTTTTTGTATTCTAGTGGAAATCCTCATGGACTGTCCCTCGTCCCCTCATGGAGGTTGACGAGGGGGGTGTACTGGACTCTAACCGGCTAAAACCACTGAAGTGTCCTCATTGGCCTATGACCGGTACGGGGTATTGGTACGGGGTATCGCTTTCACATTCACCGCGAGATAGTAGACGGCCTGAAAATGTACAAAAAGATTACTCTAAGAGCTTTTTGGAACTTTATAAAATCCGTGTTAAATCCTATTTAATTCATCTCCTAACCTTGAGTTTCTCAATGCACACGCACGCACGCTCACACACACACTTCTTCTCTTGTCAAAGTTCTTGCCACATTACTAATATTATAATTATAATTTTATTGAATAATCTGTTTATTGGAAGACCTGGTAATCTGTGTGATAGGGTTTCGTACAGATGCCAGTCTCCCACAAAGGTTTGAAATATGTAAAACTTTGTTACTTTAGTCTTAAGTCACTTTTGTTGGAATAGAAAATCATCATCATCATCATCTTCCTGCCCTTATCCCATTTTACTTGGGGTCGGCGCAACATGTTTTTTCTTCCATTCTCTATCAAACGTCACACTATCATTTACTCCTTTTTCATACATATCATTACTTATACAATCCATCCATCTTAATTTGTGTTGGAATAGAAAATAAGTATAAAAATAATGACATCCAGGCAGTTCCACGACACGACAGCTCTGCTATCATCGGACGGTCGCTACAGTTGCTCAGAGTGCGACGGCGCCAGCTTTACCACTGAGACTGAGCTGTTCGACCACGTGCACTTCCAACATGACAAGCAGAAGCAGTGGCAGTGTCCCGTCGACGGCTGCGGGAAGACTTTCTTCCTAAGGTGAGCCCACTGCTGGGCAAAGTGTTTTAATGCCAGCTTTACCACTGAGACTGAGCTGTTCGACCACGTGCACTTCCAACATGACAAGCAGAACCACTGCTGGGCAAAAGTGTTTTAAAGCCATTTTCTATGTCTCCCTAAGCGCAACTTGCTGGTCAAGTGTCTTATCAATTTCTTTCTGTAAGTTGCCCATGGCTGGGAAAATATATTTTAAGGCGTTCTTCTCAGATTTTATTTATTTATGCTTCTTATACAAATAATGTACAATGGCGGACTTAATGCCCAAAACATTCTCTACCAGTCAAGCATAGAATGGTGCAGAGAAAACAAGAAAAAGGTGCATAATGGGAAAGTAGTGTGGCAAAATATTCGAAAAGGAATGGATTTTGTGCTATATGTGAGCAAAGTATCGATTTCTACTTTAGGCTTGTCCTTGCCCAATACCTTAAAACTTTTTGTTCAGCACTGGACAGAAACCTTAAGGCATTCTCTTCAAATATTTGGGCTACAGCGAGCAGAGGTTTATTTATACCTTTCTCAAGCGTTTGCCCAGACTAAATAACTATAAGCCCAAATTCACTTTAATATTTTACAGTTTTCGGATATTTTTTCTTTAAAACATGACTTATATTTGAGCAGGGCAACACTAACGAAGCACAGCCGCACGCACACAGACACGCGGCGCTACGTGTGCGTGACGTGTGGGAAACGGTTCCTGGACAAGCAGACGCTGGACGAGCATGGCGTGACGCATCTACAGGTACTCACCCACTGCTGGGCTAAGGCCACCTAAGGCCTAGTCGTATAGATCAATGTGTCCGCACCGATTCCGGCCACGGCGGCTAGTGTTACTATGACACCAGCCAGCGTAGAACATATTATAGTGCACAAGCGTGTGCTAACACAGGTGCACTCTGTTCCTTTACTCTCATAGCCCGATGGGACGGCAATCCGACACGAACGGAGAGAGATCAGGCGCAGGACCCACATTTTTTCGTGTTTTTTTGAAGTCACGTTAAAATGTGGGTCCTGCGACCCATCGGGCTATGAGAGTGAAGGAACAGAGAGTGCACCTGTGTTAGCACACGCTTGTGCACTATAATAAGTCCCGCGTAGCTGGCTGGTGTCATAGTAACACTAGCTGCCGTGGCGGGAATTGGTCCGGACATTATTCATCGTTGTAAGTAAATATCAGTGTCAGATGCACTCGCTTTGGGTGAGCATTATGGTTGGGACTATAAAATGACATTATAATTTCGACAATGTGCATACTAACGATTTTAAACTTTCGCAACTTGTACTCATATTTTAGACGACAAATGGGACTTATTCGCGATATGATACGATATTTCTTTTCTCCCGACGTTTCGATCGAGTTGCACCGACCGGTCGGCGCAACGTGCAATAAGTCCCGTTTGTCGTCTTAAATATTGTGCATACTAACATACTTATAAGTTTCTGTGTTTCCTAACCATTATGGGTCATAGTTGTCTGACATAATAAATTAATTGAATTTTAACTTTAACATTCACGGTTGTATTTCAGATCAAGCCATTCCAATGCCACATATGCTTAAAGCAACTCACCCGCCGCTCTCGCCTGCGCATGCACGTGCGCGCGCATGAAGAGGAACTCGCTCCGAGGCTCGTGCGAGTGTGTGCTGTGTGCGCACGAGCGTTTAGAGATCATAGGCATGCACAGGTATGTGCATCCAGCCAGGGTCACGTGACGCTAGTCTGACGACCGGGGTGTTTTTAGTCGGTGGGAGTCCGACATATTCTAGCGTTTTACCACCAAAAAAAGATACTAGAAGGGGTCTGGGGTGTTTTTAGTAGATGGGAATCCGACATATCCCCACACCGTGCCCTCGGTGTGGATTGAAGTGATTAGCGTTTTACCACCAAAAAAAAGGTACTAAAAGGGGTCTGGGGTGTTCTTAGTTGGTGGGAGTCCGACATATCCCCATGCCGTGCTCTCGGCGTGGGTTGAAGTCAATAGCGTTTTACCACAAAAAAAAGGTACTAAAAGGGGTCTGGGGTGTTTTTAGTCGGTGGGAGTCCGACATATCCTCACGCCGTGCCCTCGGTGTGGGTTGAAATCATTAGCGTTTCACCAACGCGTTGCGGGTTCGATCCCCGCATAGGACAAGAATTTGTGCGGTGCACAAATGCTTGTTCTGAGTCTGGATATCTTTGTTCATGTAAATTAAGTGTCTTGAGAAACCCCCCGCGATACACGGATTGATTTTTTATTGTGGGAATCGTTTTTTTTTCAGTCGTATACGAACACAATATTTTTGCAGTATATTTAAACTTTCGCGACTTGTAAAAATATTTTAGACGAAAAACGCCTCTTATTAAGGGAGAAAAGAAATATCAAATTATATCGCGAAAAAGACCCGTTTGTCGTCTAAAATATCTGATTAATTAAGAGATAGGTAACGGTTTACTCACGCGTATGTATCGGGATAGCGGGACTAGTTTCGGACCCAACCGGAGTCCTTAATCATGAGCTGACCGGAGTCCCGATAAATACGCGTGAGTAAACCGTTATATATCTCTTAAAATATGAATCATTCTCACGAAAGTTATTATAAAAATCTGATTAATTATATTTTAAATGTATTTATACTTAGGAGCACGCAACAAAATCGACGGAATGTATCGAGGCGTTCGCGAACGAGTTAAAGGAGGAGGCGGAAGAGGTGACGGTCCAGCTGTCGCCCACTAGTGGGCTAGTCAGACATAGCGTGCAGATTGTGGGTGAGTTCACATGATAAACTGATGTCGTTATAAATATATCTTGGGACAGTATCCACACACGGCCATCTGATCCCAAGATAACCAGAGCTTGTGTTATGGTAATCAGACAGCTGATAAACATACTTATATATTTCTAAATATATACATATTATAAATAAATCACACCCACACAGAACAAATGATCGTGCTCATCACACAAACATTTGTCCTGGGTGGGAATCGAACCCACGACCTTCGGCTTAGCAGTCAGGGTCACCAACCACTAGACCATCAGGCTCGTCCATACATACATAAACGTCACGCCTCTTTCCCTTGGGGGTAGGCAGAGATCACATCTTTCCATTTGCTACGATCCTGGCATACCACTTTAGCTTCATCCACATTCATCAGTCGCTTCATACACGCCCGTCGGTTTATAAATAATGCTAGATTTAATGTTGGTATGTTATGCACAATTTTATATTTTATGTGCAGTTTTTTTTATTTATTATTATTGTAATCAAGTCTTCTTATAAACTATAAAAATATCTTAAATCTGTGCCCAACAAAACCGTTTACACGGTTTTTCTGCGGGAACGGAACATCATTTTGTTACGATAAAATATTATTGTTTAGTAGTGCAGACGTCGCAGTATCATTTACACCTTTTTTCATTAATATAATTCCTTATACAATCCATCCATCTTTACTTTGACCCCTTCCTCTCCATATATCAACATTCATACTCATCACTCTCTTAGTCACATCATCATCATCATTCCTGCCCTTATCCCAATTATTATTTACAGTCGGCACAGCATGTCTTCTTCTTCCACACGTTCCTATCTGACGTCATCTCGCAAGTCACTGGGTCAATAAATAAATATATTGTCACACAGAATCACCGAAACTTTGATTTCAGTCACGGCGGCTAGTGTTACTATGACACCAGCCAGCTACGCGGGACATGTTATAGTGCACAAGCGTGTGCTAACACAGGTGCACTCTCTGTTCCTTTACTCTCATAGCCCGATGGGACGGCAATCCGACACGACTGGAGAGAGATCAGGCGCAGGACCCACATTTTTACGTGCCTTCCCAAACACGGAAGCTGGGCTATTTATTTAAAATAAGAGCCTTTATTATATATTGTCACACAGAATCACCAAAACTTTCTATGCCGATCAAGCGTCAAGTGTCACCAGAAGTGAGTGAGCCGCTGTTATCTCAGCTGGCGGACGAGGCCAGGGCTCTCATTAGAGTGGTCGAGATCGAGAAGGCATTCCGATGCGAGTATTGTGAGGAGTAAGTTGTTTAATGACCTATACATTCACACAACGCCATCTAGTTTCAAATTAAGCATACTAAAGTACCTTGTGTTATGTTTACTAGATAACTGATTAACTTACATATATTACTACACCCAGACACAGAACAAATGATCGTGCTCATCACACAAAGATTTGTCCTTAGTGGGAATCGATCCCATGACCGGTATAGTAATCAAGGCCACTAACCACTGAACTATACGATATATTTTTGTTCTTCTGTAGCACATTTCATTCTGTGATATTTTTCGGATTAGTATAGATTATTCATAATGCGTACCATATGAATACTCTTGTATTAAATACAAATATTGTGTAGAAAAAAAATGTAAACCACAAACAGGTCTTGAACCTGCGTCTTCGAATTAAAATCACTTGTCACTTACTTACTGAACTTAGTACCCCTTAAATTAAATGTTGAATGAATTTGAACTCTCGGTCAGTGACCTCCGTAGCTTAGTTGATAGCGCAAGTTCAAAACATGTTTGAGGATTAAATTTTCTACTTATTTACTTCCTTAGGAAGTCGTGAATTGTTCGACTTAAATCAAAATTTAAAGGTTTTTTTTATATCGCGTAGGCCTTTTCAGGCATTTTTTTTAAAACATAACTGACTCTAGTTACTCCTGCTAATATTAAAAATGCGAAAGTTTGTGAGTATGGATGGATGTTTGTTACTGTTTCACGCTCAAACAGCTGGATCAATTTGGATGAAATGTAGTATGTATTTAACCGACACCCTGAATTGGACACAAGGGTTACTTTTTACCCGACTGCAATATTTTCATCATTTTAATATATGTGTACTAATTTTATCCGAATCACAGAAGTGTAAATAAAATTGTTTTCTTATATTTATCTTGTTTTAGTGTATTCTACTTGGAGAGCGGCCTCAACACGCACCGCGCGATACACAAGGGCGTGAAGAATCCCTTCACGTGCCACATATGTAAAGTTAGCTTCGCGACTTATTCCAGGTTTGTATCACAATCAAAAGGTTACTGACTCTAGTTGCACAGTTCCAAAATGTCATTCTTATGGAGAAGAACCGGCAAGAAACTTCATAAATGGGTAACGATGGATAGATTGTGTGAAAGATGATATGGCTGCAAAGAGTGTTACTTGCGAGATGACGTCAGATAGGAACGTGTGGAAGAAGAAGACATGCTGCGCCGACCCCAAATAATAATTGGGATAAGGGCAGGGAAATGATGTTGATGATGATACTTCACCATGTACATATGTTAATCATATTATTCTATAGATGCACGACCCACAAGACAACGCACGGGTTCTACAAGCGCTCGCTAGCGGACGCTAAGAAGCAAGCCGGCGCCGCCAGCGCGCCCACACGCATACTGGGCTACGGAGACTTTCCTGTAGTCAAACACTTCCTGTGCGAGGTATGTATAGGTGCATCTGTCACATAGATGCAGGACCCACAAGACAACGCACGGGTTCTACAAGCGCTCGCTAGCGGACGCTAAGAAGCAAGCCGGCGCCGCCAGCGCGCCCACACGCATACTGGGCTACGGAGACTTTCCTGTAGTCAAACACTTCCTGTGCGAGGTATGTATAGGTGCATCTGTCACATAGATGCAGGACCCACAAGACAACGCACGGGTTCTACAAGCGCTCGCTAGCGGACGCTAAGAAGCAAGCCGGCGCCGCCAGCGCGCCCACACGCATACTGGGCTACGGAGACTTTCCTGTAGTCAAACACTTCCTGTGCGAGGTATGTATAGGTGCATCTGTCACATAGATGCAGGACCCACAAGACAACGCACGGGTTCTACAAGCGCTCGCTAGCGGACGCTAAGAAGCAAGCCGGCGCCGCCAGCGCGCCCACACGCATACTGGGCTACGGAGACTTTCCTGTAGTCAAACACTTCCTGTGCGAGGTATGTATAGGTGCATCTGTCACATAGATGCAGGACCCACAAGACAACGCACGGGTTCTACAAGCGCTCGCTAGCGGACGCTAAGAAGCAAGCCGGCGCCGCCAGCGCGCCCACACGCATACTGGGCTACGGAGACTTTCCTGTAGTCAAACACTTCCTGTGCGAGGTATGTATAGGTGCATCTGTCACATAGATGCAGGACCCACAAGACAACGCACGGGTTCTACAAGCGCTCGCTAGCGGACGCTAAGAAGCAAGCCGGCGCCGCCAGCGCGCCCACACGCATACTGGGCTACGGAGACTTTCCTGTAGTCAAACACTTCCTGTGCGAGGTATGTATAGGTGCATCTGTCACATAGATGCAGGACCCACAAGACAACGCACGGGTTCTACAAGCGCTCGCTAGCGGACGCTAAGAAGCAAGCCGGCGCCGCCAGCGCGCCCACACGCATACTGGGCTACGGAGACTTTCCTGTAGTCAAACACTTCCTGTGCGAGGTATGTGGCTTTAGCTATAGTATACGGTATACCCTTCCTTTTTTTAGTTTAGGTGAAACGCCAATGACTTCAACCCACGTCGAGGGCACAGCGTGGGGATATGTGCGACTCCCACCGACTAAAAACACCCCGGGCCCCTTCTATTACCTAAGCCAGAGTTACTTCTACTTCCTAAAAAAAAGTTTAGACAGAAGTTGTACCTAGAAAAATTTATACTTTGATAATAGGTGAAAATATCATTTAAGCAATAGGAACCGAGATATTCGCGATAAATCGTTTTCGCGGACACAATAGCATTTATGACTTTTAAGACAATATTTAAGGCGACAAAACAAAGGTTCTTACCAATTTCCAGCTTATTATCTTTCATTCTGAGGTTGACCCCTTATTTTACCTAATTTCACTGGGCTACAAATATACAAGGAGAATAACAGTATGTAGTAGATTTTTTCCAATTTATTGTTATGTAAGAATTATATTTTTTTTTATGTTGAATTTAGAATAATATGTAGTTTTGAATGATTCGTTTAAGTTTTTCTTCGATTTATGTAATTGGCTTGAAGCCGAGTTAATCATTAAATAAATTAATATTTGATGAAGAAATCTCAAAATTCGTACAAGGCACACAATATTTTCGGTATTTTCTTTGCTATTACACAAACAATATGATTTTTTTTTATACATTTTTCTCTTTTTTCCTAGGACTGCGGCCGTTCCTACTTACACTGGACGTACTTACAAGTCCACAGACGTATGAAACACGCGAACGAAAACTTTCTGTACAAGTGTAACCAGTGTGAACTGACCTTCCCTAACAGGTACTGTGAATATTTGTCTATGTGAATGTTTCAATGTAGATATCTATTTATACATAGCTACTATATTTATAGCTACAGCTATATTTATATCTCATTTCACGCTTTATTTATAACTTGTTCATTTATCACGTAAATATTAAATGTAGACGATATAGTGATTTGAAATCTCGTGTGACGTCACGTCTCATTTCACTTTAATGACAAGTGACGTTACTAGCCCCCACTTCCATACGATTTACCATCTTTGATATCCAATATTTTTTGGAAATGTATCTGACGAATTTATATTTATTTTTTGCCTGTCAAATACCCAATTAAAACATTATGAAAATATTATTCTGGTTATTTTAATCACATGTGATTATTTCTCTATAGTTGGAGTCTGGCCTACCATCGTAAGAAGGTCCATGGAAAGACGGGACCTGATGACCCTGGCTCCACCACCAAGATCATCAGAGATGACTACAGGTATAATAAACCAGCCTATATACGGCCCACTGCTGGGCACAGGCCTCTTCCCATATAGGGAAGGTGTGAGCATTGATCACCACGCTAGCTCACTGCGGATTGGCGATTTCAGATTCCAATATTTGGAATCTAGGTTTCCTTACGATATTTACCTTCAATGTTTGTCAGTAGTGTTTTATAATGATTAAGTACATATTATAACTTTGAAAAAATCACATTGGTATTTGCCTGCGCTCCGGTCGTGTCGGATAGCCGTCCCATCGGGCTATGAGAGTAAAGGAACAGAGAGTGCACCTGTGTTAGCACACGCTTGTGCACTATAATATGACCCGCGTAGCTGGCTGGTGTCATAGTAACACTAGCCGCCGTGGCCGGAATCAGCCAGGGCACATTATTAGTGTTTTTACCCAGCAGTGGGGCATATTGGCTTGGTATATATTTTAGTCTTGTTTTAACTTGGAATGTTATTTTTCGTTCTTATTAGTGTAATTGTTTTTTTAATTGTTCTAGTAAGAACAAATAAAATAAAATTTGTATTTTTATTCACCCCCTTTTATTAGAATCCCATGTCGCGATTGCGACGAAGTGTTGCCAAACAAAACTGCGCTCTATAAGCATAGGAAGAAGGAACACAGCGACGGAGCGGCTCGCGTTAAAACTAAACAGGGTGAGTTTGTTTATAAGTATTCGGTTTAAAGAATTTTATTTCTCATTAATGCTAGGGCCACACAAACGTCAACGGCCAACGTCAATACCCACTATCGCGGTAGTTATTGCGATAATTTTTAATGCGCTAATGTAGGTGGCTACACTTAATACGGCCAATGTGATTTGGCGTTTGGCGATAAAACGTCGTAAAATTTACTTACGGCAATAATAATGCCGTTGACAAAATATCGCGTTAAATTCGTGGCTACATCTACGGATAACGTCCCTTAACGCGATAATTAATGGCATTTCCCGGTAGTGTGGCCCCAGCATAAGACAAATGCCACTTACATGAGAACTCAAATCTAATACATTTTTATTGTGAGGGTAGAAGTATAAATATTGTGCCACAAAAGTGGGAAGCAACTTAATTTTTTTTTAAATTGAGTGATATCAATTTTTTGGAAATCTACCTGACGGACTATTTAGATTTTTTTAGTCAAATACACAATTGTTTGGTTACAATATATATATATTTGTGAGTGAGTACATAGCCAGCCTTTCTTCCTCTTAGGCGAGGAGGGCGGGACAGGCGGCGCGTGTTCACATTGTCACGCCACCTTCACGCACGCCTCGAACCTGCATATACACGTCAAGTTAGTATTATACACATAGTTTTATATTAATAGCATGTACAAACGTTATTTTGTCAATCATTTGTTCGTTACCTGGGTGTAATTTATCTGTAATATGTATGTAATTAGAAGTGTATAAGCACTTGTCTAGTACTCATAACTTCAGACTAGATGGCGCACATAGGGGTATTTCGATCATCTACGCGGCCAAAAGTCACAATAACAAAGTTAAAGAAATGACACAGTATTCGACTAACTGTGGCAGGGAACATTCCAACGAACAATTAACCGCCTTCCCCACCCCTATCCCTTTGCGCGTTACCCGGCAATCTCAGTCGGAACTTGATCATCAAATTGTCTGCAAGTGTCAGTTATTGGCGACTTTTAGAAAGCGTTACTTTTGTGAGTGAAACTGCAGTTTCCTGTGTTACTCTGGTGCAAAAAAGCAATGGATACGACAACTACAGGTATGTGGCAATCTTAATGTCTTATATTTAATAAAATTTGATTCAGTTTAATATACTTTCAGTGATCGGGAAGTAATGTCAAAAATGAGATGAAATTTTGAAAGAATTTTATTTTCAAAGGTGAATTTGTTTTAGTATCCGGGTAGATCCGGCTGTTTTCGCCATTTATATTAAAAGTGTAGATACTTAAGTAACGAATGCTATTTGAATTAGCCGCGGAATAGCGCGGATGCACTAAAGCTGAGTACATTCATCTTTTACAGTCGAAATTAGTGAAATGTTCATTTATGTTTAAATTTTGTTTTAGGTTCAACGGATACCTCTGGAGTGCAAATAGTGACTCGTAAATCACTCTTCAATAAGATGAAGAATGAAAATTTACGTAATTTAGAAGAAAAGTTATGTTTTTTGAGTAACCACCTTTCACTCATGACAACATTACTGAAAGTCAGTTAACTAAACTGAAAGACAATTTTGCACATTTCAAATCAGAACTGAAGCAAAGGTGGATTAAGTCGCACAGAAAAGCAGAGGTTTTCTTAAAAAAACAACCATCTTTGGCTGGAAGGTACTTTCGAAATTCCAGTCACAACAACAAATCGTCATGGTCGCCCTCGTAAATCATTTGATGAATATAGCGAAAGAAGCAGAAGGAGAAAAACTGAAGAGATCCGCTCCCATAATGTTAAGGATGGTGTTTTAGTTCACACAGCTTAAGTTGAATTAAGAAAATCAGGAAAACGTGATGCTTTCCACGTACTCCAAGATATAACAATCTTTCCGACCCGTGCAAGTACAAAAAGCTTTCAGTACCTCTAAGTGTGAAAAATCAGCGCGTCTTACACCTATGGAAGCTTTAAAAATGTTTATAGATGCAGACTTAACACGAGGACAATATGAAATTATGAGAAACACGAACAAGAAGTTTTTCTGTGCCATAGCTTAATTCAAGAAGCCAAAAAGAAATGTTAATGTCATAAAAAAAATAAGAAGTTTTCTTTTCTTCCTGAAACATTTAATATGCTAGTATCTGCAACACCAAACCCAGAAGACACACTTCAATCAGAAGGTGAAGATAAGATAAATTAACTATGGATTAATTTAATAAATAAGTACTTATATTAAGTAAAACTTATAAAATCATTATGTATCATAACTATCATTATGTAATATTAGTATAGACATGTGACCGAATTACAATTATATTTTTTTGTAGTTTTTTTTTTATTTTTTATGAAAATTATGAAAAAATAAACATAAATAATAATAAATAATAAATAAATATTACTGTTTACATTACGCTTGTATTATTCCCGTCATAAGCAACTCAAAAAACTAAACAAATGTTTTTGGCCAGCTAGATTAACTAAATACCCCTATGTGTGGCGCTGTGTGAACATCATCATCTTCCTGCCCTTGTCCTTTTTCATTCATCATCATCATCTTCCTGCCCTTATCCCATTTTACTTGGGGTCGGCGCAACATGTTTTTTTATTCCATTCTCCCCTACCAGACGTCACGCTATCATTTACTCCTTTTTCGTTCCTTATACAATCTATCCGTCTTTTCTTTGCCCTTCCCCTTCCTCTCCATCCGTCAACATTCATACTCATCACTCTCTTACTCACATGAGTCTCATCCCTTTTCATCACTTGTCCATACCAAGACAGACGATATCCTTGATATCCACGATTTGACGAGCCTGTTGGTCTAGTGGTCTGTTGGTCTGGTGGTGACCCTGACTGCTAAGGCGGAGGTCGTGGGTTCGATTCCCACCCAGGACAAATGTTTGTGTAATGAGCACGATCATTTGTTCTGAGTATGGGTGTGATTTATCTATAAAATGTATATATTTAGAAGAATAGTAGTAGAAGTATGTTTATCAGCTGTCTGATTACCATAACACTAGCTCTGCTTAGCTTGGGATCAGATGGCCGTGTGTGTATATTGTCCCAAAATATTTTTTTATCCTTAAATTTTTTGAACATTGAACTTCTTCACTACAACTTCCAGAGAAGTACATAAACAAGAACCTGAGACTTCGTGCACGTCGTGCCTTACTTTAGACTACCGCGTCCCTCCGTCCCAGCCGCTGGGCAACCCCGCCCAGCCTGGGCAAGCCCGACGCCCACACTTATGCCCAGTGTGTGGGCATGCGTTCCGTACGTTATCCATGAGGAACGAACATCTGAGGGTCCATACTGGAGAACGGCCTTTTCCTTGTGATGTGTGTGGGGTGGCGTTTAGAAGGTAAGATGTATAGATATATAGATAATTACTTCTGTCCATACTCTTTTTCACACATTCTAATATATAAATAGTTATATTATAGACGGGCCTGTTGGTCTAGTGGTTAGTGACCCTGACTGCTAAGCCGGAGGTCGTGGGTTCGATTCCCACCCAGGACAAATGTTTGTGTGATGAGCACGATTATTTGTTCAGTGTCTGGGTGTGATTTATCTATAATATGTATATAATATTTAGAAATATATGAGTACGTTTATCAGCTGTCTGATTACCATAACACTAGCTCTGCTTAGCTTGGGATCAGATGGCCGTGTGTGGATATTGTCCCAAGATATTTATTTATTTCTACCCTACCGAGGTCATTGACCGAGAGTTAAAATCTTTCCATCACATATTATCAATGTCCTCCGTTCATATCTATAGTTATTTACATACAGATCGACAGCCATGCGTAACCACCGCCTGATCCACACGGGTATCCGTGCGTGGGCGTGCGAACGTTGTCCCAAACGTTTCCGCATCCGTTCCGACCTGCGCACGCATCTGCGGCTCAAACACCCCGCCACTATACTGGTTATAGAGGTCAGTATATAATAGCTCGGGGAAAAAGTCTTTTCGCATTATAGTATGTATGAACTTGTAATAAAATCTCTCTCTCTAAAATAAAATTAGAATTTGGAATTATGTTCTTTAAAATTTTAACTTTCAATTATACCAAAACCAGCCAGATAATAGCAGTCCGGACCGATTTCGGCCACGGCGGTTAGTGTTACTATAATACCACGCGGGACATATTATAGTGCACAAGCGTGTGCTAACACAGGTGCACTCTCTATTCCTTTTACTCTCATAGCCCGCTGGGATGACAATCCGACACAACCGGAGAGAGATCAAGAAACCAGCCAGATACAAATACTATAGCCAAAAAGATTTTATTACAAGTTCATACAAACTGTAATGCGAAAAGAATTTTTCCCCGACCTATTATAATTATTAAATCGTGATAGCATTCGGAGATTTGCGGAGTGCGGCGGAGTTGTAAGGAGTGGAGTGGATGTAGAGGAGCTGAGCGGAGTGGAATGGATACGAATGGAGTGTACTGAACCGGACCGAGAATTGGGCATTCGTTTTGCTTGAATTTTTTTAAATACTGTTTCCATTGATGCGTATTAATTTGATCGGATATTTCGTACACTGCTTTGTGTTATTCTTGTTGTAGATGTAACAATTTGTACTCTTAATTTTTGTGTTGTCTCTGTGTAAACACAATTCCTACTGGAAAGTGCAGTACACAGGGTGGCGTGTGGCAGCTTTTTAACAGAACTGTAGCTTTTTTCACCTCTGCCAAAACTAATTTAAGTCTAAAAAAAAAATCATTAATATCACAGTAACGCAAGGCCATTCTCCCGCATTTTCCCAAATAATGTTATTTGTAGATGGAGGGCATGAACCCTAGTTCGGAAGACGTGATGAAGACGCTCGCGCTACACAACGTGCCGCACGACAAGCTTATTGAAGTTACCAAGATGTCCTTCGCGAAGGTGAGTCTGTACTTACCTCAAGTTATACCTAAATAAATAGTTTACATTAAGTTAATACATACATACATATACGTCACGCCTCTTTCCCTTGGGGGTAGGCAGAGATCACATCTTTCCATTTGCTACGATCCTGGCATACCACTTTAGCTTCATCCACACTCATTAATGGTTTACATTAAGTTAATTATCTAAACAAATGGAGTATAGTGTTACAGCTTTAGACGGGCCTGTTGGTCTAGTGGTTAGTGACCCTAGACCTAGTTTGTGTGATGAGTATGAGTTTGTTCTGTGTCTAGGTGTGATTTATCTATACTATGTATACAGCATGTATATTTGAACGACGGACTTATTCAAACCACCAATAGTTTATGCATAGACTTCACCAATAAACGTATAAGCAATAAAAAAACCCTGATTAATGACGAACAAAATCGTTCCAAAAAAGTCCTAAAAACATCGCAACGTTTTAACAACCTTGCGATAAGCGCAGATCATATGCGCGGTCAATGACCGACGCCGACGTAGGTATGAATGCATTTTCCCTTCATACTTTAAATCTGGCTTAGGACAGGCAAAAATATCTAGGTACATCAAACTATAAACATTCTGCAATGTAAAATTTCATAAGACGTGACGCACTATCGTATTTTTGGCGTATTTAAAAAATGTAATCACACCTATTTACAACGGTTAATAATTTGAGTATTTACGACGATTAATTTGACGGAGTGAGATCTGGCGAGCGTGCGGGCCATGGCACGGGCCCGCCACGACCTATCCACTTGTCACCAAAATGTATGTAATGTTAGGTACTCACGTACGCGCACCTGATAGTGCGCGGGCGCTCCGTCATGTTGGTAGTACAAGTCCCGGTAGATATTGAATGGCACATCTTCCAGCATCTCACTCACTACATTATTTAAAATGTTTAAATATGATACACTGTCAAATCGTCCATCAATAAAATAAGGGCCTATTAAATTGTTATTTAAAATATCTGCCCACACATTTACACTGAAGCGATGTTGATAAGCGTTCTGTCGCGTTACGTAGGGATTTTCGTTGCTCCACCAATGCTCGTTATGCACATTAAAAATCCCCATTCTTGTGAATGTGGCTTCGTCAGTGAATAAAATGTTTTTGTTTAAATTAGACAAATATTCACTCTAGGTTCTTGGTCGTTAACCCCAAGTTCCTCATGCATGGGGTACATTTCTCTGTACAAATTGACTGCAGCTCGCACACGATCATTTGATAGCGCGTAAGCACGAACCATATTCCAACATTCTTCATTAGAATACTGCGACGACATTATTACACTACACACTATGTAGGTACCTAACACTAGGAAATGCACTTTACGCGAATTTGGTAAACGGGAATGATTACGCAATACGAAAGCAGCGGCGCGTGCGCATAGACTGGCGGTTACTCGGTCAGCAGAGCGGGTGGCGCGGGGGCGCGGGGGCGCGGGGGCGACATCACAAAGGAAAGGGGCGGGGCTTGCGCGCTCGCTGCCTTAGCGACAGGAGAGGCACGTGTTTGGCGCGTGATATTAGGCATTTTGCGCTCTGTGTTCTTAAATACTGTATTTTATCGGATAATTATATGAAAAATTAAGGTCATAGTTTTTTTAAATATTTGTGACGAGAATCGAATACTGACCACCCTCCTTCAATAAGTCTGTCGTTCAAATATACACGCTGTATATTCAGAAATATATAAGTATGTCTATCAGTTGTCTGATTACCATAACACAAGCTCTACTTAGCTTGGGATCAGATGGCCGTGTGTGGATTACGTCCCAAGATATTTATTATTTAAATCCTTATTTGTCTTATACAAAATAATACAATACATATACATACCAAACTAATTGAATGTAATATATACAGGGCACAGCGAGTGTGATCCCGTGCAGTGCACGAGCGCTGTCAGCTCTCGGTGGAGTTCCGCGCGACAGTGTGGCGTGTGGGAAACCCGCGCCGCCGAGGATGAGTAAGTTTGTGTTACAATGGATAGCCGAGTGGTATAGCTCACCACGCCAATTACCACTGTGCGCGAGGTGTCGTGGGTTCGATCCCCGCGTAGGACAAGAATTTGTGCGATCCACAAATGCTTGTTCTGAGTCTGGATGACTCTGTGTATGTGAATTGAATGTCGGTGCGGGAGTTTAAAAAAGAAAACGAAGTAACTGGCTGTTATACCAGAGATCGTAAGTTCGATTCCCACCCAGGACAAATGTTTGTGTTTAAGAGATATACAGCGTGTATATTTGAACGACGGACTTATTGAAGGAGGGTGGTCAGTATTCGATTCTCGTCACAAACATGTCAAAAAACTATGACCTTAATTTTTCATATAATTATCCGATAAAATACAGTATTTATGAACACAGAGCGCAAAACGCCTAATATCACGCGCCAAACACGTGCCTCTCCTGTCACTAAGGCAGCGAGCGCGCAAGCCCCGCCCCTTTCCTTTGTGATGTCGCCCCCGCGCGCCCCGCGCCCCCCGCGCCCCCCGCGCCACCCGCTCTGCTGACCGAGTAGCCGCCAGTCTATGCGCACGCGCCGCTGCTTTCGTATTGCGTAATCATTCCCGTTTACCAAATTCGCGTAAAGTGCATTTCCTAGTGTTAGGTACCTACCTAGTGTGTAGTGTAATAATGTCGTCGCAGTATTCTAATGAAGAATGTTGGAATATGGTTCGTGCTTACGCGCTATCAAATGATCGTGTGCGAGCTGCAGTCAATTTGTACAGAGAAATGTACCCCATGCATAAGGAACTTGGGGTTAACGACCACGAACCTAGAGTGAATATTTGTCTAATTTAAACAAAAACATTTTATTCACCGACGAAGCCACATTCACAAGAATGGGGATTTTTAATGTGCATAACGAGCATTGGTGGAGCAACGAAAATCCTTACGTAACGCGACAGGACGCTTATCAACATCGCTTCAGTGTAAATGTGTGGGCAGATATTTTAAATAACAATTTAATAGGCCCTTATTTTATTGATGGACGATTTGACAGTGTATCATATTTAAACATTTTAAATAATGTAGTGAGTGAGATGCTGGAAGATGTGCCATTCAATATCTACCGGGACTTGTACTACCAACATGACGGAACGCCCGCGCACTATCAGGTGCGCGTACGTGAGTACCTAACATTACATACATTTTGGTGACAAGTGGATAGGTCGTGGCGGGCCCGTGCCATGGCCCGCACGCTCGCCAGATCTCACTCCGTCAAATTAATCGTCGTAAATACTCAAATTATTAACCGTTGTAAATAGGTTTGATTACATTTTTTAAATACGCCAAAAATACGATAGTGCGTCACGTCTTATGAAATTTTACATTGCAGAATGTTTATAGTTTGATGTACCTAGATATTTTTGCCTGTCCTAAGCCAGATTTAAAGTATGAAGGAAAAATGCATTCATACCTACGTCGGCGTCGGTCATTGACCGCGCATATGTTCTGCGCTTATCGCAAGGTTGTTAAAACGTTGCGATGTTTTTAGGACTTTTTTGGAACGATTTTGTTCGTCATTAATCAGGGTTTTTTTTTATTGTTTATACGTTTATTGGTGAAGTCTATGCATAAACTATTGGTGGTTTGAATAAGTCCGTCGTTCAAATATACATGCTGTATAACGGTTTACTCACGCGTATTTATCGGGATAGCCCGACTAGTAAAAAAAAAAAGTTTGTGTGATGAGCACGATCATTTGTTCTGTGTCTGGGTGTGATTTATCTGTAGATTGTATGTATTTAGAAATATACAGGGTGACTGGAAATTAGTGGCGGAGCCGTTAAGGGGAGGTAGTCTAGGGTTATTCCGACAGATATCACTATGAGACCTACCGTCCTTACTTAACCCTTTCCAAGATATTCCTACTTGAAGAGTGTAACCCAAAAATTCGTCCAAAAAATTTTCAAATAGTAATAAATCCTAAAAAAAAGTGATTTTGGCCTACTTTTTTTTGTTTTGCAACAAAGATATTCTAAATAAGTAATATTAATTGTAAAATTTCCGCAACTGTCATTATTTTATGCAAAAACTGCTAAACAAAAACGAAAAATGTAAAAAAAATTCTTTGATGGCTGATAAAACATCAATTTTCTTTAAAAAGTCACCCTTTATTATTACGTACAAAATAATTAAAAAACTTCTACGTTTTGTTCCCTTTTAAATGAGATATTAAAGTCCAAACTCGGTTGAGGAACAATGAAGATAAGACTAATAATAAAAATGAAAGAAAAAACCAAACTACTGAAGAATAAAACTTTATTGAAAAAAAAAACTGTTTAGAGTTCATTTTCGAAGTGTCCACCATTATTTCTAATACAAGCTCGTGCTCTTCTTACGACACCCGTTTTTACAACCCTTGAGTCTGTAAGCTCCCTTTGTATTTCCTGCGCTGCGTGGATTATCCTGTTGCGCAAATCTTCCACGTTTGGTACAGGGACGTCAGTGGCATAAACTAAAGTTTTCATTCGACCCCACACGAAGAAGTCCATGGGTGTGAGGTCGGGGCTACGTGCCGGCCATGGTATTGGACCACCTCTACCTATCCATCGGTCGGGGAAGTTTTGGTCTAGCCAACTTCTCACAGCTAGCCTAAAATGCGCCGGACAGCCATCATGCAGGAATATCATGTTTCGCCTCGTTTCTAGCGGCACATCTTCCATTAATTCAAAAAATACATTCCTCAGTAAATTTTCATATTCAACCCCATCGAGGTTTTGTGGTAGAAAATGTGGTCCAATCAAGCGGTTATTAATTATACCCATCCACACATTTAAATTAAACCTTCTCTGTGAACCTTTTTGTCTTTTTAGGTGTGGATTACCCATGGCTCGTTCACTCCAGTAATGAGCATTATGATAATTCGTAATGCCGTCCTTATCAAACTTGGACTCGTCAGTCCATAAAATTTTTCTGAGATAATTCCTATCTTCAACGTCCGCATTTATTAAAAATCTGCAAAACTGCACTCTTCTTAATGGGTCCCCTTCTTCTATGGCCTGAACAGGTGTGTAATGGTAAGGATGGAGGTCATTTTCGTGAAGAGTGTACCACACCTTCCATTGAGAGCGTCCCATACGGCGAGCTATCATTCGTGTAGACAGCGTAGGGTCTCTTTGGAAATAATTTAAAATTTCCTCTTCGTCGTCCCTGACATCCAGTCGAGGTCTACCTGCATCACCTAAAAACAAAAAAGTTTTTTCAATTAAGTATTACTACCATCACTATTGTTTAGGTTGGTGTGGCTCCGCGCAAAGACTCACGTCGGTTGGACCATAACATAAATCACTTCTCTTGTAGGAATGCGTCTGTCAACATAGTGCAATGAGCGTCGATCGACTTTGACAAAAAATAGTAAACAATAATAGCGCGCTTCACTACAACTTGTTGACGTCACTCATAAGACGCGTAAGTGCGAGAGAGGAAGTGATATCCGTTATTTTACTTGTATGATTTATGGCACCCATCTCTGCGAGTCTTTGCACTGACTAATTTGGACAGCGACATTTGTTTTGCAATCTTACAATTTAAAGGACACGTTAATAAGAATGATAGGAAAGGTTTATTTTTATGCTGGACAATTATCGAAAGCGCTAGAACAAAACATTTTTATAGCGCATGTATGGAAACTAGCGGCGGCGCAGTAATGTAGAGCGGCCTGTACAGGAAGGAACTACATTTTGTATGGAGAAATCTCTGGTTTGAACATGCTTTAATATTAATAACTTTCTCTTACCTTGGTATCTTACGACGGTACCGCGCTCTCGCACCCGCCGGAAGGTTCGAGAGAATACGCGGGCATCAGGCAGTCGACGATTAGGGAATACTTCGCCATATTCACGACGAGCTTGTTCAGCATTTCCTCTTCTGGCAGCTCCGTAATAAAAAAGAATATCTGCGTATTCTTCGTTACTAAACGATGTTCTTCCTGCCATTATTGGTCCGATAAACCACACAGCCAAATCGTAAGGAGTCACAGAAAACAGGGCACAGTCCAAGTTGTCGGGAAGAGAATCAAATACAAAAGCCCAGGAAAAAGCCAAGTCGTTAGAAAAATCAAAACTGAGAAAAAGTAAGCACATCCGAACACAGTAAACCGTAAGAGCGGACTGAGCAAGAGGGAGGGGCAAGCTCGACTCGTGCGCGTCGACCGAGTCCTTTGTTCTCAGAACAAAGGGCTCTACACGGGTTCGACGGGTTTTTTTCCATTGACCATATCTTCATTGTTCCTCAACCGATTTTGGACTTTAATATCTAGTTCGAAAGGGAACAAAACGTAGAAGTTTTCTAATTATTTTGTACGTAATAATAAAGGGTGACTTTTTTAAGAAAATTGATGTTTTATCAGCCATCAAAGAATTTTTTTTACATTTTTCGTTTTTGTTTAGCAGTTTTTGCATAAAATAATGACAGTTGCGGAAATTTTACAATTAATATTACTTATTTAGAATATCTTTGTTGCAAAACAAAAAAAAGGAGGCCAAAATCACTTTTTTTTAGGATTTATTACTATTTGAAAATTTTTTGGACGAATTTTTGGGTTACACTCTTTAAGTAGGAATATCTTGGAAAGGGTTAAGTAAGGACGGTAGGTCTCATAGTGATATCTGTTGGAATAACCCTAGACTACCTCCCCTTAACGGCTCCGCCACTAATTTCCAGTCACCCTGTATACTCGTAAGTATGTTTATCAGCTGTCTGATCACCATAACACAAGCTCTGCTTAGCTTGGGATCAGATGGCCGTGTGTGGATATTGTCCCAAGATATTTACTTTTTTATTTGTGCTTGTTAAACAATTAATGTATAACGGCGTACTTAATGCTATCTATCTATACTATCGCAGTGGAGGAGTTCCAGCCGGCGCGTCGCGGGCGCGGCATCGCCAAGAACCCGCGCCGCGCGAAGCTGCCGCACGCACAACACGCACAGCACGCACAACACGCACAACACGCACAGCATACACAGCACGCACAGCATACACAGCAAGCGGCCGCACCGCAAGCATCGCACGCGTCGCAAGCACAGCATGCCACGACATATCCCATCGCTGTGAGTATACACTATCTTTTAATTCACTCGATAACTTCAAGGGAAGGGGGACGCAGGTCCAACATGCAGAGGCCTTGTTGAGAACTTTAATCTAAAATGTAATGGGGCACCTACCAAGGGCCATCCACCCCTGCTCTATGGAAGAACAGACAGATAACTACTTTGTAAAGTTTGTAATATACATATAAATTAAAAAGACACTGATGCACGGGTTTTGAACCTACGACGTGCGTACGCAAACAACCATTTGAGTATAAAAGAGTAACAATCATCCATACTCAGAAACTTCCACATATACAACGTTGATAAAAGCGAGAGGCATTAAATGAAACCACATATTCTGTATATCATTATAAGGCTACACAACAAAAATCAAATCAATGTAAGCAATAGTTTAGTCACAGGATATTTTGTGTACAGTAGTGCACTTGTTTGTATTGCAAACTTACGATGCGGAGCGGCAACGTCGCGTGAATTTTGTTGTTTTGCGGTGAATGGCTCTTAGATAACTATGCCTATAAAACTTAGTCACCTAATCAGGAAGATACAGCATGTTCAAACTAAAAAAAAACTAAAAAAATATCCTGTGACTAAACTATTGCTTACATTGATTTGATTTTTGTTGTGTAGCCTTATAATGATATACAGAATATGTGGTTTCATTTAATGCCTCTCGCTTTTATCAACGTTGTATAATATTAATAGAATATATGAATACTAACTTCATTTATATTTTTTCAGGAGCTATCGGACTTGAACGTGCAACTCCTGCTACGGGACGGAGTGTTAGTCAACGGGAACCAAATGGTGCAGCTGCAGTTAGACGATCCCTTGTTACTGCAGTGACGTGACAGTCACGTGACAGGACGTGACAGACATAAGACCATTGATAATAGCGTGGCTTGAATAAAACTATTGATAATTACTGCGTGACATTTATGACGGACGTGATATTCATAATGCCATTGATAATTACTGTGTGACATGAATAAAGCTATTGATGATGGTTGTGTGACACGCATAAGGCTATTGATAATGCCTGCGTGACAATCATAAGGCTATTGATAATTACTGCGTGACATGAATAAAGCTATTGATAATGCCTGCGTGACACTCATAAGGCCATTGATAATAGCGTGACACTTTTAAAGGAATATTGAAGTGTCAGTACGACGTGTCACGCAACGTGACAGAATCGTCGACTTTTCGCGAAGTATACTCTTATTGAACGCATACGCTGTAAAAACGCTAGTAAAGGGAAGACGAATGTCACTGATCTCAAAATTCATTATAAATATAGAAAATATATATTTTTTTAAATGCCACATTGTAACGTAGTTTATAGGATAGGTTGGCCATCCCTGTCCCTGTTTTATTGAAAATAAATATCTCGGTCCAATGTAAACACATTTTATTAAGTGACTTATTTTGCATTTCAGGTTATGTTAAAATTATTTTGTGAAATTTTTCCATTGAGCAATGTCGTCTTAGAAACTTTTGATATATAGCCACAAATGTTGTTGTTAATTTGAGCAATATCGAGTTTATAACTAAAATTATAATAAAAATATAAACAAAGTTATAACGCAGCTTAACACTTGAATACAATTGAGACATTCAACGTCTATTTTCCAATACTTTTGCAGTTCTTTATAGTGCTACAAGGGTCTTTTGGCACGTGGATGACATTAACATGAGGGCGTTGGTGTGCAATCGCAACAAGAATCAACTCAACTGTCTGTCAAGTGATGGTTTGTCATATATGACGGCATTAGTTCCGATTTCGGCCACGTGGCAAAAGATCCTTGTAGCACTATACGTAGATAAAGACAATTTGATTAAACTTAGTAATATTACTTAAATTGGCTTTCAAAGAACATTATTTGATTGAAAATTAAATGATGGACTAATTCTTTACTCAAATGTAATTATTTTTTAAGTGCAATTAGTTTAGTTATAATTTTATTATTGAATTTTCTAATAAAAGTTTGATTGTAAATACTTGTTTTTTTGTTCTATTTTTAAACCTTATTTTTTTTTAATGATCGGCACATGGTATTGGAGAAAAAAAAACTAATTAGTCCGTTAGATATATTTTAAAAAATAGACGGACTAATTAGATTTTTTAAGCAAATACCCCATTGAATCCAACATGTACAATACCATTGCAGCGTAATAAATTCATAACAAAAATAAATAAAACTCTAAACGCTTGTTAATTAAAAAAAAAAATCTATTTATTTTCGCCATCATCAACTACCCTTAATAATAACCTGGCAATCTAGATATTTTTTCCGTCTAATAAATACAACCTAAGGAATATAAAATTGACTCGGGGTAATAATAAAACTTGTACTTCTGTCGACTCACGCGCTGATTAGGGGAATACCCGAACTGTTTCTTATCTTACAAGTTTTTACTTGTTCACGAAACGTGTGACCTGATTTCACGATGTTTTCATCGCCAAGTCACACGTTTCGTAAACTCATCAAAATAGTTAATAGAATTCTGGCCATGTTTACCTTTTAAATGAACTAATAAAAAAGTAATTTTTCATTATAGGTAAAATCTTTGTTTATAAAACAAACTTGTGTGATTTGCGCCATATGTAGACGTAACACTGAATGAATAATTTATAAGGCGTAGGTAGGTACTGCCGGGGCTGCGGGATGTTCGTGAGAGTTACCGCTCGCCTGGCACTCAAAGTGCTCCAGGGGGAACATAGTGGGTTTTGGTCAGTAACAGTCTGACACTCCCTCCCGCTGCACCTACAGCGGGAGGGGGCATTTTATGATTTTCCATAGAATGATTTATGATTTCCAATGAAAAAAAAAGGTTTAATTAGGTATTGAGATTGACCAATTAGTTTTCGCCTCAATTACAAATACCGTACCATCAAGAGGCACTAAGTTATGAAAGAGGCTGCCTCAACTAGTCTCGGCTGGAAAGACATCAAACTTGCTCAAGATCGAAAGGAGTGGAAAAATCTTCTGCGAGCCCTATGTCCCTGATGAGGAATAGCCGGTTCCTGTCATGTCCCTGATGAGAGATAACAGGACGACATCATCATCATCAATTAGAAATTGGAATTAAATAGAATTACTACAAAAAACATTCAATAAAACAAATGTAAATATCGTCTCATACATTTCGCGTAGGTTTAATACATATTATACGCGGTAGATGTAGTGCCTTATACGAGCAAAACCGCGTTACTCAGCTAGTTATAATACAAAAAACCATTGAAATACATACATACTATGTTCATAGCACAAGTATAGCTATTTCGACACGAGACTTCAACGCCTCCGTGGCGCAATTGGCTAGCGCGTTCGGCTGTTAACCGAAAGGTTGGTGGTTCGAGCCCACCCGGGGGCGTCTTCTTTTTGTAATATGCACACAAAGTTAGCTACCTAGGTATACAGTGATACGGCAATTTGTTCCATATTGCCGTATTGTACAATGCTGATGACAGATGACAATGAATTATATTTACAAAGTGTCGGTTATGGAAGCAAGACTAATTAAAATTACATAATTTTATTTGATTATTAATATCTGAAAACATTTATTTCATATGCAAATGCACACAAACGCCCTGATGTTAATGTCATCCACATGACAAAAGATGCTTGTAATTCATAATAGATCCGAGTCGTATTGAGAATAACACGTCTTTTAGTAAATTGAAATTAATGAAACAACCAGAAATGGTAGAAAAGTATGAGCTCGCTCTAATTACTGTAATTAGTGTAAAACAATTATATTTAGGAAATAAATCGCATGAAAAAGAAGAAAAATATTATTAACTAAAAAAAATACGGGTCAAAGTTCACCACGATTCTGAGTTTTATTTACCTTTGCCTAGATGGCGCTAGTATCGCATCATAGTAAAAAGTTTCCAACAAAAAGTTTAAATCGAACCCGAGCATTTGTTTACGAATTTGAATCAAGTTCTAATAATAAGATATGACCTTCCTTTTTTACTAACGTGGATTATCATTAAGAAAACTCCTTTCTTAATAAGTAAATATTCCATTTTAGATGAAACCGCGCTCTAATTTGCCATTTCCAAATTGATTGTCAATTGACGGTCCTGTTGGTTTAGTGACCCTGACTATACTATACCGGAGGCCGTGGGTTCGATTCCCACCTAGGACAAATGTTTGTACGATGAGTACGATAATTTGTTTTGTGTCTAGGTGTAATTTATGTATAATATGTGTGTATTTAGAAATATATAAGTATGTTTATCAGTTGTCTAGTACTCATAACACAAGTCACTCTCGCATACTTAATTTGAGACTAGATGGCGTTGTAGGAATATTGATACATTGTTTTAAATTATCAAATCTACACTTGTCTCCGGATTGTGATTTCCGGAGAATCCCCTCCAATAAAAATACAATAATATAATCTAAGCTATGTTGTATAATCACAAAGATTATAAAATATCAGATAGTTATATCAATTAGTGATAATTCTTGATAAAGCTTTAGTTACTGTGATTTAAGAAACCTTGCGATCGTGTAAAAAGGTGTGTATTGTTGTTTTGATAAATATTATAATAATATTAGATTGACTGTCCTACACCTGAGCAAATGAGACTTAAAACTTGATATAGAGAATATATAACCTTAGGTGACTTGTAAAGTTACATATAATATAGAAAAGAAATAAAATCTTGAAAAGAGGTGATCGTGTTTTGATTTATCAGTGATTTTATTATACTAGCGGACTGCCCCAGCATCGCACAGGTGTAATACTGGTGTATGATTATACATATAAACCTTCTAGCTATTAACAAAAAACCACCACAAAAATCCTTTGCGTAGTTTTAAAAATAAAGCATACGTAGTGGTAGATAGACAGCGTGAAGTGACTCTGTTTTAGACTTTAAAATATTGATAGTCTTGTAAGTATCCCACAACTGGGCAAAGGCCTCTTCTTATATAGAGAAGGTTTGAGCATTGATCACCACGCTAGCTCACTGCGGGCGATTTCAGATTCAATTGTTTTCTTTCACCGTTTCTCAGTGCTGTCTTAGAATTTATTAATTTTTAAATTTAGTTATAGTTAAATCCATCATTTAATGCATAATGTTATTATAGGAAGCAAAGTAAAAGTTCCTTGTAGATAATAAACGAAATTAGATCTGTATCTGATCGATTTGAAATATGATAATGCAATGAATGAAGGTCTTGTGGAGTCATTGTGAAAAGTTAAATATGTACTGTGTAAAAAAAGTGCTTGTAGTTAGGTACTTACTTCATTGACAAATATTCGTGACACCCATATATGTATAGGGCTTCGATATTGCATCATTAGAACTCATTCTTATTAGCAGGCAGGTTGACAAATAGCAGAGGCTATTTGTCAAATATTTTTCAGGTCAGCAGGTTGACAAATAGCAGAGGCTATTTGTCAAATATTTTTCAAAAAAACCGTACTTAGTTATAAGTCGAGAAATTTTCATGTACAGAATTGTAAAATTCGTTTCGTTCGACGCATTCGCCTTGGATAAGTATTTATTCTCCTTTCATAATTACTATAACAATTGAAAACTACCAACATACACGTCGTAATCCCGTTTACAATTTATTTTCAGACATTGACATCGCGATGCGTCTGATCCCTTGTAAGAAAGACTACGATGAAAACGAGAATCACTCGAAACAAATCGACAGAGAAATCAAACACTGGATAAAAACGTATAATGAAGTGAGTATGCAGTATAACTGACTGCTAACGGATAGCCGAGTGGTATAGGTCACCACGCCAATTACCACTGTACGCGTCGTGTCGCGGGCTGATCCCCGCGTAGGACAAGAATTTGTGCGTTCCACAAAGGCTTGTTCTGAGTCTGGGTGTCTCTGTGCATGTGCATGAAATGTCTGTGAAACTTCCCGCGATACAAGGATTAAATTCCTTAGTGCGGAAGTCGTTTAAAAATTGCCTCGTCAAACGTAGTGTAGGAAATTAGTCACGGTGGAGTGATGATTTGCGCAAGACGGCTGGTAGGAGCTGGATGCGAGTGGCTGAAAACAGACCTCTGAGGCGTGCACTTGGAGAGGCCTTTGTCCAGCTGTGGACTGCGATAGGTTTATGATGACTTATTACACGCCTAGACTGTGCGGATGACGGTTTAAGCCACAAAACAATAACCACTTTTGACGCAGTTGAGTACAAAAACACCTGTGTGCTTATCCAAGGAGTCAGCTATTTCCATACGCAATTTCATTCCAAAACCATCCTCAAAAACGTTTGCGTTTATAATATTAGTAGAATTGATAACGCCTGATAATTTCTTCATAGCACAACAAAAATTACACACTTACAAGTTACAAGTAATTAAAATACTGTTTATTTCAGGCAATTAAACTATTATTATTGGGGACAGGTGAGAGCGGGAAAACAACAATTATAAAACAGATGAAGATTCTCCACGTACAAGGATTCTCTGCCAGGTATCTTTTCTTACACTACAATTATAAATTACTACAAAATTACAATTACAAATCATGTACATCGCACTTCACATGTTTAATAACGACTGTTAAAATAAATATAATTGTATTTATAATTAAGTAAACTAAAATATACTTTAATAAATATGTAATTATACTAAAATAGGCCTCAATCAGAACTTAACAGTTTCAAAACATAATATTTACAAATAAAGATTATTTAATTGATTGATTACATTTCTTTTTCCTGTTTAGGTAATACTTTTTTTCCTCATACATGTGATTGTTTATTAAATACTTTTTTCCTGTTTACCCCCAGTGAACGAGCAGAAAAAGCACATCACATACGCCATAATATCCATGAGTCTATCCATGATATAGTTCATAGCATGCATAGACTTAACATAGACCTGCAAAACCCAAATAACAGTCGCAGCAAGAATATTATACTTAATTATGGTGCTGATGGCCCGAAGGAATATAATGAAGTAAGTTTTTTTACGAAATTTAGTTACTTACTTATTCTAAAATTTATGAAGATGCGAGTACATGAGTTGTACTATTGATATTTCACGTTGAGCTGTTGTCAATGCTTAAATTTTTGCTTTAAATGCCACAATTTTAAACATATAATATCATTGAATAGTATTCAAAGAAAGTATTTACTTCACAAATCTAAAATAATGTTACAATGATCCCTATTTTCTTAACATGAATAAGTTTTATAATAGTGTATTGTAAATAAAAAAAAAACTGGATCTTAATGTTGTTTAATTAGTAACTAAATACCTAATACGTGCATTTTATTTAAATAAAACTACATTTATAAAACCAATATTATTTACAGGAATATTTCGACCATGTGCGATCACTTTGGCGTGACTGTGGTGTCAGAGAATGCTTCAAAAGATCTAACGAATATCAATTAATTGACAGCGCTGAATAGTAAGTAAAACCTGTGAAAATTAACAGCGCCATCTGTTATGCAATAGTTACAACACACAGTACTTTTAAAAAATGTCGAAATTTAAATGATGCCAGTGACATATTTTTTAAATATAGAACGCGACATCTGTTGGCCAGTAGTGAAACTAATATAACAATAATAACTACATAAACTTTCAATAGATGGCGCTGCTTGCATTTCTGTTGTTTTATTAGTGTTTTTATTTCAGCTTTCTAGATAGAATAGATTTAATAGAAAAACCGGACTATGTTCCATCAGACGCAGACATATTGCGATGTCGACAAAAAACTACGGGAATACAGAAAATTGAATTTAAAGTAAAGGTAAGTAAATAATAAATTGTAGATAAATATTTTGATAAATATTTTTAAAAGTAGAATTTACATTTTGTTCTCTTTCTTCTTAAAGTTGTAGGTACGCTTAGTTTTAATATGTGATACACTTGTCATTCGTTTGTTTTTGTCCCACGGCTGGGCAACGATCTCCAGACTACGTTTAATTAAAACAAAATGTTAGTATAGAGATAATTAAAAATAGTTTTGTTTGTAGGTACCCAAATCAATGCAAGGCGGTGTTCAAGACTTTTGGATGTTCGACGTCGGCGGCCAGAGAGGTGAAAGAAAGAAATGGATTCAGGTCAATATTTAACACATCATAGTTACGTAGTATTCAGTATAGTTATTTACACATCGAATGCTAACTAACTATACTTAATACTACGTTAACACGAGTTTTATTTTTTATAAAAACACTTTTTCTTTTAACAAATCTGAAATTACGATTTAATGTATTTTAGAAACTAAACTAAACAATAAAATATCTACATTTAAAACTAAACGTATAGGTATACTTACCTATAAATAGCATGATGTTACTATCTTAAGACCCAGTTTCTGTATCACTCTAGGTTTGCTGGTAGAAAATTCATTTTGATTTAAACTTGCCTGTGAACATCAAAAATTTCGAAAAATCTGCAATATGTTGGTGTACAGTAAAGAATAAATAAATATTTGAAAAGCGTCAAAAAATACGTCGTCATCTCCGTCAATGGCGAGAATGTACAACAGCAACGTAATCAATAGCCAGGAGTTATCGTCACAAATATTAATACATTCTTACAAACGTATTACCAGACTTATCCACCTATCTATTTCCAGGTATTCGAAGGCATCCACGCGATCTGGTTCCTGGTGGCGTGCAGCGACTTCGACCAGACGTTACGGGAAGATGGCTCGCAGAACCGGCTCAAAGAAGCTGTGGACCTATTCGAAGATGTTTGGCAGAGCAGGTAGACCCTATCATATACCGTGTGCGGTTTAGAAATTATCACAGCTCCCGTGTTTCGGACGGCACGTAAAAATGTGGGTCCACGATCTCTCTCCGGTCGTGTCGGATTACCGTCCCATCGGGCTATGAGAGTAAAGGAACAGAGAGTGCACCTGTGTTAGCACACGCTTGTGTACTATAATATGTTCTACGCCGGGATGTGTCACAGTAACACTAGCTGCCGTGGCCGAAATCTGTCAGGAGACTTTACTAATATTACTTCTACCTTCTAGATTCCTGCTAGAAGCCGGCCTCATCCTGTTTCTGAACAAGCAAGACCTGCTGCAGAGCAAGGTGTCGCAGGGTCGCAGCATCGCGCCCTACTTCCCGCATTACCTCGGCTTCGAGGCCGCCGGCGACGAGTACACTAAGACCAAGCTGTTTATCAAGAGTCTGTTTACTGTAAGTGCGATTATTTTTGTGAATTGTTGCAACTGTTTTTGTTACTTTTTTTATTTTGGCTCGTTTATTTGTATTGGACATTGTATGTTCCTGTAAGGTATAACTAAGTCACTAATGCGTGGTTAATAAGTTGTATTTTTATTTGAAATAAATAAGTGTACACAGACAGTGTGCTGCTGGGTAGTTTGTTGTGCCGTTTTTTCTTCCATAGCGAAAGCACAGTATGCCGTGAAGGGTGGGTGATGGGGTGCTGTCCATCATATTTGCAATCGGATTGTCATCGCATCGGGCCATGAGAGTATTATAAAGGAACAGAGAATGTGCCTGTGATTGCGCACACGCTTATGCTCTATAATATGTCCCCCGTAGCTGGCACATTAGTGCTACTATGCTAATAAATTGTGGTACTAGCCGCAGCGGCCAAAATTTCCACACATTATGTTGACCGTTATTGTATTTTTTTAAAAACTTTAAACCTTATTATCTAAAACAATAACGTCACTTTAAAATCTCCTTTCAACAGGAAGTAATAACCCGCAAACGCAGTCGTCGCGTGGAGGCGGCGGCGCCGGCAGAGAGATTCGTGGTCCTGGAGGCGCGGCGCGCGCGCGAGTGTTACTTCCACTTCACCACCGCTACTGACACTGACAACGTCCGGACTGTGTTCCGAGATGTGCACCAGATCATACTCACGCATATGCTTAATAATATAGGGGTGTATTAGTCACAGGGTAACCGGAAAGTCATGCATATGCTTAGTAATGTAGGAGTTTATTAGCTACAGGGTAACCGGAAAGTCGTGTAAAAGCATGGAAGGTAGATAAAAACAAGGTAACAGGGATAAGTCGTAAATGTTGTATAACTTTCGCGACTTGTACACTTATTTTATAAAAAAGAAGTATCGTTTGTTGTCTAAAATAAGGGAAAAGTCATGTTGAAAGCGTGGGTGTTTGACAAAAAAAAATCTAATTAGTCGGTCAGATAGATTTTCTTTTATAAAATCACTAAAACAATACAATAATATAAGCCTGAACACACATTGGAGTCACGACAGTTTTAAGACAGACTTGCTTCACATAGACAAGTCTGCCTTATACCTGCGTTGACTAGACTGTTTTGTCGTTGATGTGCGCGCCCGCATAAATAAAAAAGGGTAGCCGACAAACGTTAGTCAGACGTGTGGTGCGATTTGGACAATTTTGTCTATGAGAAGTTTTGTTTGAAGTGTGCGCACCTTCATATGTTTTGTATAGCAATAGTCTGTCTTAAAACAATCTTGACTCCAATGTGCGGTCAGCCTAACGATTCAAAGATTTAAAGATCAATCGTATGGAAGTGGGAGATAGTAACGTCACTTGTCTGTAAATAGTACTGTATTAACACGTGGCTTCGTGGTATAGGTACCTAGTGGTAGTGTTTATTTCTTGTTTACGCGATAAAAGAAAAAGTATCCAATGTTATTTGAAAAGCTATGTGACGGTCTAAATAGTTCTTTTTTTGTCAATAACCCAATAGTGATCTGTAAGCTACATAGTAAAACATTTAGGTATTTATCATAATGTATAAAAAAAATATATTAATTATAGCCCTAGATTAAGTTCCGAGTAAATTGTCATAACACATAACAGCTTAGATCAAGCTAAAAAAAGGTAGGTATATTTATAAATGTAGGTAGGTTTACTATCATAATTCAAAACAGGTCATTTTTTCTTCTATTATTAAACTCATTTTGTATTTGAGCATTATATTGTAAAATTGTAGATAATAAAACACAAATTAATTGTAGACATTGCAGTTTTATTTACCTGCCCACCCACATTGATGTTTCAATAAACTGGTTAATATAAAATTGGCTTTTTAACATATTAATGCCTACCCACCATATTTTTAGCTGTCTGGAAGTCGGTAGCTAGTCTTACCGAATTTAGCGTAGATAATATCAAATACTGTATTTTACACAAGCTGTTGCCCGCGATTTCGCCTTCGCGAGTGCCGGTTATAGCTGCATAAACATTCTCCCTTCTGACACAATAATATATGAAAAAGAAGCCGTTTGTGCGTGAAAAAGTAATAAACATCCATCCACATAAACTTTCGCTTTTATAATAATAGTATAATTATAGGATGGACCGACAGCTGACCACCACAGATAATACAATATCAAAAATATTTTCAAGAGGCAGAAAAACGACAATTTATATCGAAAAAACATTTATTATTTACACCAGTAATACAAATATTTATACATACATAATAAAACACCACCCAAATTTAAATCATTTATTAATTCAACAATAACGCAATTATTTAACAAATGTCATTCTAACCTAACTTTTTTCTTAACTTTTTAAATTTTCGGCGCGGCATCACGCTCTTGGCTTTTGTGATACATACTGATTGCTTTCATAGCTTCTATATTGGCGTGGGTTGCTAGTTCGCCGGGTATTATAAGTTTGACAGCTGCCTGTATCTCCCTACTACTCAAGGTCGTCTTCTTACTGTGTGACACCAATCTTCCCGCTTCTTCTGCGATTTTTTCCAACATATCGTTGACAAAATTGTTCATGATTAGCATAGATTTTCTTGAAATGCCGAGATTTTCTTTGGCGACCGTCCGAAGTAACTTATAAAGGTAGATTGAGAAGCTTTGGTAGTTCTTTTTCTTGGTTTTCTTCGATTTTGATTTTGATATTGGTTTCTCGATTGCTTTTTCCATTGATTTCAGCGGCTTCTTTGGTCCTTTTACGGGCGCCATTTTGTATTAGAAACTGGTCTGTTTGGTTATATAAAACTGATTTTGTTTTTGGTCAGAGTTTCGTCACTATAATAGTTGTTTGAAATTTTCTGCACGGTTGATGTAACCTTTTGTAGCGGCAAGGTAGTGAGTAGGGTACCCCGCTAAAAGTAAGCGTCGACCAATCAGGAATGTTTATTCTGTTTACGCAACGCTGAATCATGTATGCGATTCACTTAAATGTTTCTTATTCCCTACCTTTAAAACTATAACTAACTGTGTTCGAATTCTTTATACTTACCTACTTTATTTTTTATATTATTAATCGTTACTTACAAAGTATGGAATACTTAAGAACACAGAAACCTGTATACACTTTGTTT
Organism: Chrysodeixis includens; assembly: GCA_941860345.1. Classification (NCBI taxonomy): domain Eukaryota; kingdom Metazoa; phylum Arthropoda; class Insecta; order Lepidoptera; family Noctuidae; genus Chrysodeixis; species Chrysodeixis includens. Next base: position 5,138,030 of record OW796119.1, on the reverse strand, counting down.
TGAGAAATAGTTAACCTCCTTTTTTTAACAAGGCGGGAATACATACATTTACGTTTAAAAGCTTGACATATCGACCCGTTAACTCAGGCCGTGGTCGCAATCTGGCTGTTAACGCTAATTCCCGCGCATTTTACGCAATAGTTCTTATTCAGCTTGTATTAAACATGAAATATTATGTTTATTTTGCACTTTGACGTAAACATTTCTAATATTGCCAAATCTTTTAGATTTTTTAATTAAAAGTTTACACTAATTGCTTCAATATCTTTTTAATTAATTACCTAATTGTTGAAACGGAGACGAAAGAAGTTCCTGCCGTTTTCATTAAAAACTTGTTTGAAACAAACATAGGTTACAGTTTTAAATAATTTATAACATTTCTACTGCATATTTTTCAGTACAAAGTTAAAAAATACATATTTCTTACAATTTATTTCCCCTTAAAACTATTACTGCTATTTAATACCTTTATATGATAGTGAGGACGTCAAAAAAGACGGTACTTCAGGGCTCGTCCGGGATTTGAACCCGGGACCTCTCACACCCGAAGCGAGAATCATACCTCTAGACCAACGAGCCATGACTTAATTACTACAAGTTTGAGTTCTCATTTCTCCTGAAACATCGCAGCATCTGAAAAAACGATGGATGGATTGTGTGAAAGATGATATGGCTGCAAAGAGTGTGACTTGTGAGATGACGTCAGATAGGAACGTGTGGAAGAAGACATGCTGCGCCGACCACAAATAATAATTAGGATAAGGGCAGGGGAATGATGGAACATTGTAACATACAGTACAATATACAATTTTTAAGGAATGTTATACCACATCAGAGGGTTAAAACTTTAATACTCTGATACCAGATTGTAAATTAACCATATGATAAAAAGAAAGACAAAAGAATCTTTGACAAATAGTTTGAGTAAATATTATGTTTACCTACTTCTTTACTTACTTGTTTGTGACATGTCTTGTTACAGATCTACGTGTACATCTTCTTGTTCAGTGATTTCCATCATTAGACAGTACTTAGAAATAGTATTAACAAACCTGTGAGTTGTGACACATAATATAAATAAAATTTGCATCCTCTTCTATTTTTCGTACCCTAGACAGGGCTTTAAGATATATCTACTGTACCATATTATAATATAATGTAAAACCTTTTAAACATAAATGGAGTGCAATAAAAGTATTTAGTATTGAAATATAAGAAAAATAAATAAGGCAAGCTCAAGCATCTTTCAATTTTGGGTATAGCGAATTAAATATTTTCTATGAAAGGGGAAGGAGTGTTGTTTTTCACTACATACTATAGAACAAAGACGCTTCCCGCTGTCTAAATGTTAGTCGCTGTTTAAAGATCTACTTAGGGACAGACGTCTCTATGTATGCTTAGATCTTTAAAACTGCGCAGCTGATTTTAATGCGGCTTTTTAATAGGTAGAATGATTTAAGAGGCAAGCTTATTTGTTTAATAGTATCAGTATTGTACCCGTGCAAAGCTGGAGCGGTTCGCTAGTACTATTAATAAGGCTGGCTGGAAGAGAAGAGAAGGTTATAGCAAATCTTCGCAAACCGGTAGCTTTTAAAACGGTTTCTAAGTGAAAATAATACAGCCTACCTATAGCGACAAAAAAAGATTGAAGAATTAAAGTTCTATATAAGCACAGAATAATAATATTGGGATAACATCAGAGTTATATTATCAACAAACTTAATCACATGTTACAAGAAATCTTACTATAATCGATTCCCTATATCAATTATTGTAACCATGTAAATAATACGGATTGTAATTCTAACATAAGTTAAAGTTTCGTGGGTATCACCAAAAACTTCGTCTCGCAAACTATTTTATAATCTACCTTCTATTAATTTATCAATACTCATAAACCTATAAAAGGCCGCACATTCACAACACCGACCTCATTTCGCAACGAACGTTGCTTACGTGCACGAAGAAAGAAAAAAAAACAAACTCAAACGTCAAAATGACAGGTCGCGGAAAAGGCGGGAAGGGCTTAGGAAAAGGAGGCGCGAAACGTCACCGAAAAGTCCTTCGCGATAACATTCAAGGGATCACGAAGCCAGCTATTAGAAGATTAGCAAGACGAGGAGGCGTAAAACGTATTTCCGGGTTAATTTACGAAGAAACTCGAGGTGTTTTAAAAGTGTTCCTTGAAAATGTAATCCGTGATGCCGTGACGTACACTGAACATGCGAAAAGAAAAACTGTGACAGCGATGGACGTTGTCTATGCTTTGAAGAGACAAGGAAGAACGCTGTATGGTTTTGGCGGCTAGTTTTAGGTTAGGAATTTGAGGTTAGGTGTATCAAAATAAATTATACATTTATGCTGTTTCGTTAATTGTTATATTTTGAAAATGCAATAGGTTTTTGACAAGGCCCTTTTCAGGGCCGCATATTTTCTGTTTCTCGGAGATGTCAATCACAAGGTTTTAAAACCACAAGTTTAAATGAGATCAGATTTATGTTTTAGACTCTGCTAAATGCCACCCACGAAATGGCCTATGAGAATAACAAGCAAGATATTCTGTGATTGTTGGCAATAAATAGTTATACCGTGTAAGTATATGTAAAGCTACAGTTTGTTGTTATCAGAAGATCATCCGCATTATTTTATTTTTGCACTAGATAATAAAACGAAATAAATCGTAAATCACACGGTGCTTAACTATAGAGCACTAACTGTACTGAACGTGCGCCAAAATCTGTGGCCAATAAATCACTGAGATACTTACTAGACATTTTTTTATTTACGTTTATAAACCTATTAACAAATTGAACTGTTTAATAGGAATCCAAAACAAATGCGAATTTATTGCTTCTAAGGCCGGGTAAAGTTCGCCGGCTAAGCTAATATAATAAATATCAATTGGAGACACCGATCATGTTTTGTATCTTTGACTACTTAAAGTAGAATCAATCAATAATCCGTTCATTTAAAAAAAATACGTATTTAAAAAGAACGAAATGGAAAATTCCATTGGCAAAAATATAAATCCTATACGGTAATCTTTAAACGAAACAAATAAAAACTACCCACAAGTTGCTGTTTTACCTTTAGTGGGGAGTCTCGCTCGACTATATAAGCAACGGAATTAGCTCACGACGTATATTGACGATAGAAATGGCGCGAACGAAGCAAACAGCCCGCAAGTCGACGGGAGGCAAGGCGCCGCGCAAGCAGCTGGCGACGAAGGCGGCCCGGAAGAGCGCCCCGGCCACCGGCGGCGTGAAGAAGCCGCACCGGTACCGGCCGGGGACGGTCGCGCTGCGCGAGATCCGCCGCTACCAGAAGAGCACGGAGCTGCTCATCAGGAAGCTGCCCTTCCAGCGCCTGGTGCGAGAGATCGCGCAGGACTTCAAGACGGACCTGCGCTTCCAGAGCTCGGCGGTCATGGCGCTGCAGGAGGCCAGCGAGGCCTACCTGGTGGGCCTGTTCGAGGACACCAACCTGTGCGCCATCCACGCCAAGCGGGTCACCATCATGCCCAAGGACATCCAGCTGGCCAGGCGGATCCGCGGCGAGAGGGCCTAGTAGGCTAGGCCGAAATCTAGACTAGATTTATATACTCGAGTTTATTATTCAGTTATAACTATTTATTTGAAGTGTTGACCTGATGACAAAAGCCCTTTTCAGGGCTGCATTATTCTTGTTTCTTGGTTGGAGATTGATATTATAATGAAGATAAAGATGCACATATAGTAAAGGTACAGATAGATAAATGTACATAATTATATTGCGCAGTTCTGAATTAAAAAGTAAGGTTTTGTATCAAATTATATTAATCGTTAATCGTAAAAAGTATTTATTTAACTGAGTTCAATTTTATAGCAGGTGTGGCGACTGCCTAAAAAAAGTCTACTTAGTGAACCTAATTTTTTTCATCGATTGTAATTGGCACGGATTGTATTTGCTTCGTGGTAATTGGCCATCGTATTTTTACTTTTAAATTTGTGTTGACGTCTTTCCAAAGAAACAAATGAATATGCAGCCCTGAAAAGGGCTTTGTCAAAATAAATACTAAAACTAATGTTCAAGAAACGTCACGAGCCTAGGCCCTCTCGCCGCGGATCCGCCTGGCCAGCTGGATGTCCTTGGGCATGATGGTGACCCGCTTGGCGTGGATGGCGCACAGGTTGGTGTCCTCGAACAGGCCCACCAGGTAGGCCTCGCTGGCCTCCTGCAGCGCCATGACCGCCGAGCTCTGGAAGCGCAGGTCCGTCTTGAAGTCCTGCGCGATCTCTCGCACCAGGCGCTGGAAGGGCAGCTTCCTGATGAGCAGCTCCGTGCTCTTCTGGTAGCGGCGGATCTCGCGCAGCGCGACCGTCCCCGGCCGGTACCGGTGCGGCTTCTTCACGCCGCCGGTGGCCGGGGCGCTCTTCCGGGCCGCCTTCGTCGCCAGCTGCTTGCGCGGCGCCTTGCCTCCCGTCGACTTGCGGGCTGTTTGCTTCGTTCGCGCCATTTCTATCGTCAATATACGTCGTGAGCTAGTTTCTTAGCTTATATAGTCGAGCGAGACTCCCCACTACAAGCAAAACATCAATATGTGGGTAATTTTATTATGTTTTATCCAAAATTACCGTCAATCGTATTTGTGTGGAAATATTGCGGCTGCACGTAACTACGCAGTTACTTATCTCTATTATGGACTAGTTTTTACCTAACTTTATTAAATATTAACACGATTTTGGTCTTCTACAAAGTTTATGGATATCAGATTACATTGTTATTGGTGAATAATATTATTAACCAGCTGCTGCTCGCGAATCTCGGATATAGCTGCAAAAATATTACACCCTTATGACGCTGCCGGTTAAAAAGCTGCCTATGTGTTAATCCAGAGTGATAACTAACTCCTTATCAAGTTTCACAAAATTACTCTAGCCGTTTGAGCGTGATAGAGTTACAAACATCTACCCATCCGTACTTAGGTATAAACTTTCGCGTTTATGATAAGTAGTTGGAATAAAAGAATGATCGCATACCTACAAGAGCTTAATACTACTAAAATGCTACATCAAATTGTATTTTTTTTTTTGCCATCTTAACTAAACCAGAGGAAAATATCTAATAGGAGGAACATGATTTGTAGGGACATCCGTGCGTAAAGTTTTGCAAATACACAAACTAAAAGGTAAGATAAGATTGTTCGATTTAGCAACCAAAGCATAGGATAGAATAATCTTTAATTGTAGGAATATGGTACAGGAAAGTTGTTACAGAAAATTTTGTTTCATAATATTCTGCCGTTTCCGACGTAAGACTTTTTGAGTATTTAAATAATATTAGAACAAAACACTATCAACACTTAAAAATAAAACAAATACAAACATCAAAGTTCGTAATCAGGGTAATGTAAAACGTTGGGTGATTCGAGGGATGAAATATGAATAGATACAATTTTTGTCAAGGTTTCCTAACTTTCTTGTAGTCACATGTGATTTATTTGTATTTTATACATTTATATGACATGTATTTATCGGTTTAGAGTCATAGTAATCTTAATATATTATGAAAAAAACATATTAAAACTAGTACAAAGGTCTTTCTTAGTGTCACATGCGATTCATTGACATTTTACTAATCATTTCTACTGTATTTATTGGTTGAGAATCATAGTAGGTAATCTTCGTATAGGTATTATGAAAAGCATTAAAAATCATTACAAGGGGTTCTATCTACCCCGCCAGCTATCTTCAACTCGTTTGTGATTGACAACTTTATACTCCATTTGTTTAGGTAGTTAACTAAATGTAAACAATCTTGGCGTTACTTTTTAACCAAAAACAATATTTTTAATTTGGATATTACTGCTTATAAATCAATTTATTGTTTTCTTTGGCAGTGTTACAGATATCCCTCTAAATTACTATATCGGGACAAACTTTTGAATTCTGCTGTCGGTTGTCAGCAAGGTGATCCTCTTGGGCCAGTAATTTTTAGTTTGGCTATTCACCCTATAATCCGGCAGCTAAAATCTAAATTTAACGTATGGTATCTCGATGATGGGACCCTCGGAGGCGATGTAGATTCGGTTCTGGATGATTTGCTGTTTTTAAAAAACCATTTCGACACTATTGGTCTTGAACTAAACTTTTCTAAATGTGAACTTTTCCTTTCTGACCATACTGACAGACTGACCGTTTCCAAATTTAATGCCATAGCTCCTGCAATCAAAATTATAAATAAATCTTCTCTACGCCTTCTTGGGTCTCCTATCTTTGATGATTCCTTTGAAAATTTCATAGAAGAGAAAATTCAAAATTTCAACGACGTTTCGGAAAGACTCGTTCAAATTAATATGCATTCGGCTATTACTTTAATTCGTTTTTGTTGTTTCGGCCCAAAATTAACTTATTTCCTCCGTGCTTCCCACTTATGGAAGCACCCTAATCTTTTGGTAAAATTGGACCAAATTATTAAACACACCCTTTCTTTGGTTTTAAATATGATCTTGGATGACCGGGCTTGGACTCAAGCTACTCTTCCCATTCGCATGGGGGGGCTCGGCATCCGCAAAATTTCGAGTTTCAGCCTCCCTGCATTCATATCCTCTGTGTGCGGCACTGATAAATTAACCAGGAATATTCTAGCTTCCACACTGGTTGATTTTGATGTGCCGTGCTTTACTGAGGCTGTGGATGCCTGGAGACTTGCTTGCCCAAGTTCCAATATTCCTGACTACCCATCATCACAGAGACAGTGGGACGAGCCGCTTTGCAGAATCACTCAAGAAAATCTAATTTCTTCTTCTACCTCTCCTGCGGAGCGTGCACGCCTCCTGGCTGTTGGTGAATGGGAGTCAGGTCTTTGGCTCCATGCTCTTCCGTCGTCGAATATAGGCACCTTGTTCGACGACACTACTTTCCGCCTTGCTGCTGCTCTTCGCCTTGGCGCTGCTTGTTGTTCTCCGCATCATTGTCTCTGTGGAGAAGTTGTCAACAGCCTCGGACACCACGGTTTGTCATGCAGCCGTAGTGCGGGTCGCTTGGCTCGTCATGCGAACATTAATGACATCATCCGTCGTGCTCTTGTTGCTGTCGGCGTACCAGCCGTTTTAGAACCTAATGGTTTGGCACGCGACGATGGCAAGAGACCAGACGGTATGTCCTTGTTCCCTTGGAAGATGGGTAGGCCTTTAGTGTGGGACGCTACTTGTGTCGATACTCTTGCGCCATCTCATCTTCCCGGTTCGTCTAGCTGTGCTGGCGCTGCTGCTGCGGCCGCTGAGAACCTCAAGCGGCGCAAATATACTAAACTAGTTGGTAGTTATTTGTTTGAGCCGTTTGGGGTCGAAACTCTCGGACCGTGGGGCCCGAGTGCCAAGTCGCTTTTTAAAGATCTAGCAAAGCGACTTGTTGACACTTCTCGTGACCCAAAGGCTGGCGTTTACCTCGCACAGAGGATAAGCATTGCCATCCAACGTGGCAATGCCGCCAGCCTTTTGGGCACACTCCCGGCCGGCAATGATGCGGACGAATTTTTTGATGCGATTTTTTAAGCCTTGTATATAATATCTTTGTATATATATGTTTGTAAATATTTTAATTTAAATTTTATAAGTTTGTAAATATTGTCCATGATATTAATAAAAACATCGAACCATCAAGCAATTACAAATTACCGAGTTGTTAAGTTTACTGACATTAACTATAGTTTTAGAAAATTTGAATGTATTTCATGTTGTAAAACGTATTTTACAATTTTAAAGATCACATTTTGTTTAAAAGACATACCAAAATTGTTTACATTTAGTTAATTACCTAAACAAATGGAGTATAGATACAAATAAAGTATTATATTCAACGTATGTTATTATAATTTTTATCTATAATTTAAATTGAAGTAGAGTTAAACTGCCTTCTAGAAACTTAAATTGTCAAACTTAATTTCTAATTATTTAATATACGTCAGAGTTAATATAACGCAGACCACGCGCAACATAGTCATAATTTAAGAACCGGCAAGTAGGCGAGTTCGTAATTGTTATATATTCCTATATATAATATATACAGACTGACTGGTGTATTATACAGTCACCTTCTAAATTAAAAGACGTAGTTACGTTACAGATACACTCACAAAACTAACGCGCTATTGGTTGACCGCAAAAACGAGCGAGATACCCCACTCACAACTGTATCCAACATAAAAACTACATAACTGGCGACAATAACAAAACTCGCACCTCTACTTAGTACCTAAATAAAAGAAAAAAAGAACTACAACTTCAAAAATGTCTTCGAAAGTGATAAAGAAGAATAAGTCAAGATCTTCAAGGGCCGGTCTACAGTTCCCTGTAGGGAGGATACACAAGATTCTTCGTAAGGGAAACTATGCTCCTCGGATTGGCAGTGGAGCCCCAATCTACTTAGCTGCAGCCCTTGAATACCTGTCAGCAGAAATACTGGAGTTAGCCGCAGAAGCAGCTTCTGACAACAAGAAGAGCCGAGTAATACCCAGACATATCCTTTTCGCGATCAGGAACGATGAAGAATTGAATAAAATGCTGTCTGGTGTGACCATTTCTCAAGGCGGAGTGTTGCCAGCTATCAACCCAATTCTGTTGCCGAAGAAGACCATGAAGAGTAGTGAATCATAGTTTTAAGTGTTTTGGGATAGGTTTGTGATTATGCCCTACATATAAATATTAATAAGGAAATGGTTTAGGTTTAGTGATGATGGTCGAATAATGGCTTGATTTTGACAAAGTCCTTTTCAGGACTGCATTTTTCTTGTTTCTTGGTGAGAGTGTTGATAAATTTAATAAAGTTTTTATTTTATTTCACTGGTCTCTGGTATATTATGCGTCAGTGCTGGTTAAAGGCCTCTTCCCGTATATTTCATTAATTATAAGGTACCCTATAGTGGTGGAAGATTAATAACCTTACGGTCATTACATTTTTGAGTATTTTGAGGTTGGAACGCTTGGGACATGGGGGCCGGTGCACGAGTTCTGTATAAGATGCTCGCAAAGCGCTTGGTTGACTCCACCCGTGATCAGAAGGCTGGGCTGTATTTTGCACAAAGAATGGGCATTGCCATTCAGCGTGGTAATGCCGCCAGTCTCCTGGGCACGTTTCCCGCCATTGACGGAGATGACAACATATTTTGACGCTTTGTAAACATGTTATTTTAATGTTATACACGTGTACTTCTTGTTGGAGATCCAAATAAACAAACAAATAAAATCAAGAGATCCAAAAAATCATGAGAGGTAGGGCAAGTAAACACAATTATTAAGATTACTAGCATCTGCAAGCTAAACCGGCGTCTGGGCAGGTGTGTCGCCGTACGCACTGAACCGTAAAACCATAAAGTAAGGACATCTGCTTCTTACTTGCATCAAAGTTCATTGCATTGCAAAATAATCTGTATTTCTTTTTGACTACACGCTTGGTTTTTCATACAAAGTCTTTTAAATCGCGAATTAAACTATCTACACACACTACATTGAGTAGGTATGTGGTGATTATAATAGTTTTAAAATACCCGCTTAAATAGTTATTGCAGAACAATGTTGTTTATTTTAATCATTTGCCAATAATTCAATTTTTTGGATTAGTACCTATCGGCGATTTTCTCTATCCAGCAACGAACAATTTATATGTAAGTATAAATAGCATGTAAACAAAAGATATTATTATGCATGTAGTAATTAAAAGTTGTTCGCTGACTGCTTACACTGCCAGCAACGACTCGCTTTACTACTTTTATCGCTGAATAGCTTTCAATAAATTACATTAATAAAAAAAGTTTTGCTTGGCAAGACAAAATATTTATAATGAGCTCAAACTAAACTCAATAGGGGTGCGTAGTATTATCTCTCAGATGCTATGGCCACCTTCCGACTCCGTCATCATATCAGCTTTCTAAGATGATAATATGACATAATTCTGACCTAAACTTTTTAAAAATAAACTCACTCATTTGACAATAATTCGATATTATTACAGCAAGTATTACGTAAACAATACATTTTCAAGTAGGTATTGTTTGCAATTTTTTTTCTGGCACTTCCTGGTTAGTGTTGGTCAAATTGTTTGTAATTTTTTTAAGTCCAAATCAATAAAAACGTCACCCACAATTCGTTTTTTTTTAATCCAAGATGGCGGCTACGAACCAATGCTTACAATTACAATAAACCTCCTTGAATGAAAACAGCTGATACTCTATATTATTAGTGATTCCTGCTTAAATTCGTAATGTAATGCTTGAAGGTCGCGTTATAGATATTTGTGTGGAGTACAAAATGTCAATATGCGGGTCGGAAAGGCAGAGGTTGTGAACATTTTGTGTAATGTCTGATTAGTTTATTAATTTGTTTTGTAATGTTGGAGGTATCAAATCAAATCAAATCAAATCAAATCATTTATTTGCCTTAAGTGTTGTAAGTACAAATGTTGGTCTTAAAATATTTATATAGATCAGAACACTTAGTTAGGAATAGGTATAACATGCAAATATTTTTTTTGTGTTGTAAATGTGGACATTTTACAATCATAGTAATAAAATATATGAAAAGTATTAATTACATTTATAATATCTATGCTAAGTACCTAACTATAATTACCTTATTATATAACATTATTTATTATACAAGATATTAATTAAATTAAATTTATTATTATGTTTAAAACCTTACTATTTAATAAAAGTGTATTTTTATTCCTAAATATAGTCTAAAATACCTAATACAATCTATCTATCCTATAAATACAAATACAATTTAATTATTTAAGTATAAGATATTAATTAAATTTATTATTATGTTTAGAACCTTACTATTTAATAAAAGAGTATTTTTATTCTTAAATATGTATAGTCTAAAATACCTAATACAATCTCATCTATCCTATAAATACTAATACAATTTAAGCTCTACTTATTTATAATCTATTTTTGAATATTTTATTAATTCATCTACTGAATAGAAGGCTTTATCCAGTAGCCAATTCCTGAGAAGCTTATAAAATAATCTATTAGGGGTATTCTTAATAGCTATTGGTAACTTATTATATATTTTTATACACATGTAGTAACAATTTTTTTGAAATAATGCTGTTCTAGGAATTCTCGGAACCACTAGGCGTTCTGGGTCTCGACTTTTCCTTGAGAGCAGATCAGTAGATCTTTTGAAAATATGTTCATTTTGTCTTACAAACTTTGCACACTCCATAATGTATAGACTAGGTAATGTTAGAAGTTTAAATTTCTTAAAAAGAGGCTTACATGATTCCCATGGAGGAATGCCACCAATTGCCCTGATACATTTCTTTTGAGCAAGAAAGGCTCTATGCCAATTGGTGGAATTGCCCCATAATATGAGACCGTAAATCAAAGTTGAAGTGATGTATCCGTGGTATGCTAATAAAACTGTTTTCTGTGATGATGTTTTTCGGAGTGTGTATAAGACGAAAACAAATTTATTTAATTTACTGCAAAGTTTTTCTACATGTCCTTTCCACGACATATGCCTATCCAATATTAGTCCCAAAAATTTGGTTTCTTCTGCTTGAGATATAACTTGTCCATTATATGTAATATTTAAATTCAGTTTCTTACTTCCATAAGTCATAAACTGCATGATTTTTGTTTTTGAAATGTTAACATTTAGATTATTGAGGTTTAACCAATGTACAGTAGATTGAATTGTTGTTTGTATATCGTTAAAATAATTATTAATGTCAGAGTTTTTTGGTGATGTTACAATAATTGAGATATCGTCAGCAAAAAGTGTACAGGGACTTTGTGTTATTTCTGGAAGGTCATTAATATAAAGTAGAAATAAGAGAGGCCCTAGAACACTACCTTGAGGAACTCCTGAATTATTTATTTTAAATTGTGAACTAAAACTTGTCAGTTCATTACGCTCGTTCATTTTTGAAATTACAACACTTTGTTGTCTATTTAATAAATAAGATTCTATCCATTTGAAGGCTAAGCCACGAATCCCATACTTTTCTAATTTAAGCAATAAAAGTTTATGTGACACGAAATCAAATGCTTTTGACATGTCGAAGAAAATAACCGAAACTCTGTTTCCTGAATCGACTTCGTCAATAATATTTTTCATGAGGTTAAAGCAGGCCATAGTTGTTGATTTGTTTTTTTGAAAACCATACTGTTCCTTTTTTAAAATGTTATGTTTTTCAATAAATGTGAGCAGTCTATTTTGCATCGCTTTTTCAAATATTTTAGAGATTATTGGTATAAGGCTTATTGGTCTGTAATTGTCTATTGTAGAACTATCTCCTTTTTTATGGAGCGGCTTAACTATAATTCGTTTAAGTTGGGAAGGAAAATGTCCTTCTGAAAACGATAAGTTTATTAAGTGGGTAAGGACTGGAGTGAGTTCAACTGAACATATTTTAAGAATTTTCGTCATAATCTCGTCATAACCAACGGCCTTAGTATTATTTAACGAAGAAATTAGTCTATAGACTTCTTCATAATCAAAAGGCCTGAGAAATATACTACTGCATAGATTTTCCTTATATGTACAAATCTGTTGGTTATCTGTTTTGTTTGTAAGATCAATCCAATAATTATTAAAGGCTTCTGCTATTTTTGTAGGATCATCTATATTATTATTTTCTACTTTTATATTATTTATACTGTGTAGTTTAGTTAAATTCTCTGTCTGACTTTTTATTATAGACCACGAAGCTTTGCACTTATTTTTAGAATTAATTATTACGTTTTTGTGTGTTTCTTTAATTGAGAACTCAATACAATTTTTTAGTAGCTTTGAATATTTTTTATATCCATTTTTATTTGTTTGAGATCTATTTTTATAATACGAGTAACGTAGAAATCGTTTTCGTTTACAACTAGTTCTTAAGCCCTTAGTTATCCAATTAGCTTTTTTAGATTTATTTGAGATTTTAATTTTAAGTTTAGGAAGACATAATTTATAAAATAGAATTAATAATTCATGAAAAGATTCAAATGCCAGATCCATGTTAAGATGTGCATATACCTCTGAAAAAGTGAGTTTGGACATATATTCTTTAAATTTTTTAATATTTTCCATGCTATAGTCTCTTCGGCTAATAAAGTATTCTTTAAATGTGTCTTTATGTTTAACTGGAATATTTAACATCTGAGCTGTATTATGGTCCGATATATCCCAGTGTAGTAATTTACCATCTGCTGATTTAATATTGCTTATAATCTGGTCAATGCATGTATTTTGGCGTGTTGGTGCTTTTATGTGAAATATTAGATTAAAGTTCAGAATAACCTCATTTAACTCTTTACTTTTTTTATCGGACTGTAAAGTATTAATGTTTAAATCACCGACTAGAACGATTTTTTTCCTATTGAATTTATCGTTCAAATGATATAATAAGGCTGTTAACTTATTTATAAAGATTGTAAAGCTTGAATCGGGTGTTCTATAGAGACCTATAATAAAAATGTTTTGTGTAGTCAGGTTTATCCCACAACATTCAAAGTGTTTATCAATACTATATTCTTTCAAAAACTCTATTTGTTTAAAAACTACGCTAGGTTTAGTTAAAATCGCTACACCCCCACGTTTCTGTCTATTTTTTCTGCAATAAGATACAGCTAATTCATAACCAGTTAGCTTAATTAGATTTTCACTTCCTAATTCAATAAAAGTTTCGGTTAAGCATATTACATCAGGTTCTAATTTTATAAAATACATTTCACTTAATTGTATTTCAAGAAGACTACGTTTATTACAAATACCGGCTACGTTTTGATGTAAAATTCTTATATACTTAGTCACGAAAAAAATTATTTAATAGTTCTGTTTGAGAACCAACATCTACCATCTTAACATTTATTTTTTTTGCGTTTACTTCGTCAGTCTGTGTGTTATTATTCGAAGTGTAGTGTGCACAGTTTTGTTTCATAGCAACATTTACATTAGATAGTGATGAGACATGTTTAAAATTATAATTTAAAAAATCGATATTGTAATCTATTTGATTTAGAACATAATTAATTTTTTTGCCATAGACAAACTTTGGGTAGTTATGCTCTAAGTTAATAAAAGTACAGTTACTATACTGACCACTTATCATAGCTAACATTTCATTAAGTTTAAGTTCATGTAGGTGCATATTTTTGAACACTTTTAAAACTAAAATTGGGCACACTGTAGATTTTAAGAAAATACATAGTTCTGACATGACATTCAGACGATTTTGATCATGCTCACCAACGCAGACAATTACACGGTCTTCAGGGGTGATATCGAACATCTTGGCCGACTTCAGTATTTCTTCAGTTGACGCGTAGGGCTTTATGAATGATCGGATTTGGTAGTGTCTGTATCGAGTCTTTAGTCGAGATTTTAAGAGAGCGCCTGACAATCCAATACATTGTTTTCCTCCAAATAGGTATATTTTGTTACCATTTGAGTTGACTGTAGTTTTGGCTGAGGAAATAATAGTCGCTGTATTTTGTGAATTTGCTTCGCTGCTGCTATTTTTCTCACTTAAGGCTTGATTATTATTGAAAACTATGGTATTATTAGATATTGTGTCGTTCATTTCTATTGAATTTGTGTCAGGATACGCGTTTTTCATTTTTGTCTTGTCTTGGAGCTTAGACTTCAAAAAATTGTTTTTATTGGTCTTGCTTTGTAAAATTGGACTTAATTGAAACTTATCTGATAGTCTGCGTTTGACCTTCGTTTTTTTTGATGGGGCGATATTTTTACATAATGCCGAAGTAGGGCTCCGACATATTTGTTTCAATGCAGTTATTTCCTGTGTTAGTATAGAAATTTGTTTTTTAAATTCAGTATTTTCTAGAGACATATTATCCATCTCATTTTGAGTACTCAGAAGCTGGGATTTAAGACAATTTATTTCCAATTTCAGTTCTTCTATATGTTGTGGAAATGTATTCGTCGACAAGTCTAAACTCTTTCTGAGCAAGTCGCATGATAAAGGAGAATTCAATGAGTCGCTTTCATTAATCTTCTCTAACGACTTAGAAAACGTCCGTTTCGTTCCGATGTTTTTTTTAGTACGGATCTCCATTTTCATTTAAAATAGTTATTAAGGTACAATAGGGAAGAAAATTTTAAGTTATTTTTTTTTCCCCCCGGTATATTTAATTATTCGTAACTGGCAACATACATCTTTTGTGGTTTATCTGACACTTCTTTTAATCTGTGCCCAAATGTACGTTGTTTTGGTGTACTCGTTCTTTACTTATATATTCTGTGGTAAATTCTTCATTACGTTATCTATGGCATTTGTTTTGAATTCTGTTGTTAAATGACGCCCAAATTTGAAATTTTTGAAAATAGTGGCGTCTTTTTATATATATTGTTTTGAATCAATTTCAGTTCAATTATTGCTGTATTGTTATGTTTATGATTGTATCACTGTGTTAATAGTCCAATATTTCGTAAAGAATGTCAATATTATTATTTTTGAGTAGTTTTACTTGTGTTAAGAATGTTTATCACACACTATATTTTGCGTTACACTGGCTTTACACTGCTGCAAACATTACTAGTTATGTATTGTTCCTTAAAACACTGTTAGGACACACTTTTAATACTTATTAATAGCACAAATTATATTTTAGAGTAAATTAATTAGGAGAGAAATTTTGTATCAAGCGCCATACTTTTTTTTTTTTTTTTAAGTATGAATTGAGTTATTGTTAGTTATTGAATCGGAGTTATGTAGATTTTTTTAAATATTGTAATTTAATATGCCATTGATAATAGAAAATATTATTTCATCTGTTAATTTATTGTTCCTTAGATCCACGATTGTGAAACATTTTAGCATATCGCGCTTCCTAACGCTTTGACTTCGTTTGGTATTTTAATTTCTAGGTATTTATTCTGAGCAGCAGAAGGTACTTTAGTTGATTGCAATAGTATGGATTAAATTTATTAAACGAAAGAAAGTCATTTTAAATAATGTAAATGTGTTTTAATTACAACAAAAGCGAAACACCATTCACCAGTAAGTATCAACATTCTATTTAAAAAAACTGCATCAAAATCCATTGCGTAGTTTTAAAAATCTAAGCATAGATGCGTAAGGACGCACAGACAGCGGGAAGGTGCTTTGTCTTACACTATATATTATTAATGATTGAATTAAACTCAAAATTTTATCAAATACCAACATGCAACCATTTCAAACTCACGCAAAACTATTCCTGGATTATTGTAAATCAAAATTAAAATAAAAAGGTTTTTATTTCGATTACACCTTTTCAGGCACTTTCAAAACGTTACTGATTCTAGTTGCGCGGTACCAAAATGTCATTCATATGGAGAAGAACCGGCAAGAAACTCCATGATGTTTGTGGCCTACACCCAAAGGTTGTGCGCCCCATCCCGCAGCTGGCCGCGGCGACAGCTGCCGCCGACCGTTACGGCACGTGCTACCCCGCTATTATTATAGTGCTCAGAGAAAGTGGGGTGGGCAGGGATGAGAGCTATAGCTAAAGGTGTTAGAAAGGAGGAAGGAAAATCAGTCGTATCGGTTGGTGATAAAGTTGGAAGTTGATTGGTGTGGTTGGAAATTTTGGTGAGACTTGAGTGGTTTACTTTAAATACTAGGTTAGATGCTGTGTAGTTTTTGTGACCTATCCATAACACTAATTATTAGACTTAATATTTTTCTCTCTCTAAGGGATATCCTACTCTAATTTATAAACGCGAAAGTTGTAAGTATGGTTGGCTAGATGTTTGTTACTCTTTCACGCTCAAACGGCTGAATCAATTTGATGAAATTTGGAATGGAGTTAGATTGCACTATGGATTAACACATAGGCTTTTAAACTGACTTCTTTAAACCTCGCATACTTCGCCTCGAATTGTCCGAATCTGGATAACATTTCACAATTAAGGAATAAATACAGTTTATATCAAAATTAACTAAAAACGCACGAAGTTATTTATCACTTATTTATTTTTATGTGCTTATTGCATACAAATAACACATTTTTTTTTTTCGCATGATATATCTTCTTCATCTTATGATATATCTTCAGGGGACGAAGCCTGGTCCTTATTAAAGGCTTACTCGGGGACACAGGTCCAACATGCAGGGGCCTTGTTGAGAACTTTAATCTAAAACATGGCACAATTCATTATTATTATCTGTCTACACCAACTATAATGTTTAGAACAGGGTCCAAACTGTATTAAGGGACCCTAACTAACGAGTAACGACCCTCCGCAGACCTTTATCGAAAGCTCATTCTATTGCGCAAGTACAAATACCAGTTTTCATATAAAACTTGTTAACATACAATTTTATACTTTAATGTTACGAAAATAGAGCTTAAAATCCAATAAATTGATACTATATTGTATCGTTATTGAATGGGAAACAATTGTCAAGCGAATTTATGCTTTAATACTGAGGTACAAGGTAAAAAGTTCCTTGGCAAAGTTGGTATTGAATTTGTAATTTAAACAGCGCGTGCTAAAAGCAGGGGTGCGCGCGCGCCGTTTCCGACCCCGGTGTTTTTGAAAATGGAATCCCTTGGCAGTTGACGGTTATACGTTGAGAAAGACAGACGTGTGTATAATAATAATAATTAATTTTATTTTTAGTGAGTATTTATAGTGTGAAGTTCTAGTGATACAATAGATAATAAAAAGTTGAAATTATTTAAAGGAATAAGTTGTACTTAATAGTCTAAAAACCTTGCCGAAGAAACCTGTCCATCCTTTCGGCGCAGTCGGTTAAGAAGAAAACAGTTAATATAAGAGTGTAACTTAATTTTTGTACTTAAGTGAATATAATTCTAAAGAAAAACTTAGTTTAAAGAAAGCAGGCGAGCTGAACCGTTACGCCTGTAAGCACCCTTGTACAGGAAACATGCACTGACGACTCTGGGGAAGAAATACGCTTAAAACAACACAACACAATGGATTCACCGAAAATCGTCTACAAATACTACTCAAACCCCGCGTTTTGCTCACAAAGCGAGGTCATTTTCGCTCAAAAAGGATGCATGACGAAAATCATATCGCCGGACCGGAGAATGCCGCCATTAGGTGCTATTTCTCCTCGTAAAGTCGAAATCAGCAACAGGATTATGAGGACGGATATATCTGATAATCCGCTTCGTATGTCACCAGCCGGTGCACCAAGATTCCGAGACGAACCTCCCGAATTACCTCCAAAACCGCCAAAATTCCAAAACAGATCATTCCAAAGACAATCTTCTTTAGTTTACAAGCCTACTAGGTCTGTCCGATGTCGCACACGAAGCGAAGATCTAGAAATGGCTCAATTAAAACAACAGAAGCAGTCGAGGTATGACAGACACGCTGAAAGCGACGACGGATTGGAAGACAGTCGATTAAAACATAGATACGAAGTTATACAAGACTACGATGACATTGTAGACTATTCACCGACTAAAAAGAGGATAGTGCAAGCTAAAGAAGAGGAAATAGATGAATATAATGTTGACGGGCCTGATGAGCATGAGCTAAAAGAAATTCCAACAGAAATTGTTAAAACAGTAAACGGGAAAACGCATAGATACGCGATAGTACCCTGTGAGGATGATGAACCCAGAAAATGCAATGTTACGTTCACCTCCCCAATGATGTCTAAAAAACATTTAATTGCTACGCAAAAACTACACGAATTGCTTTCAACGCCAAGGAAACTAAAGAGTTATGCTAGTCAGCCGTCAGTTCGGATGACGCCAAACAAGTCTATTGAAAACAAATACTCTGAAACACCAAGAAAGTTCGTTTCAAGTACTCCAACGAAGGGAGTGACTCCTTCTAAATCTTGTGCGAATCTAACTTCTAGAACGAGCGCACAAACTTCTCCAATATCGCCGAAAGCTCAACAGAAGTTGACCTATGGAGTACCAGAAATAGATCTTCCAGGGTTTGATAGGCATGATGTGTTCGTGACAAGTTTCAGGGATAAAGCCAGAGAGAGAAGCTTCGAGTTGGAAAGAGAGATGAATAGAGAAAGAAGGGACTATGATAGGAGGAGAGAGAGTCAGAGGAAGGATAAGAATACTGCTGTTATTATACCTAGGTATGTATTATGAGTATGTCACAATTTTTCTAACCGATCTTATTAGTCTAAGCATTGTTATAACAGTCTTTCTTGATAGATGGACTAACCAACACTTAAACACTATTTCAATTCGAATCACTATGTAGTTTTTGTTTATTATAGCGTGTTTTATCAGACAGTCATATTCAAACAAACTCTTCAGCTTTATAATAATTTTGTAGTTATAGTACACAAGCTTTGCAACTAATTTTAGTTTTTATTTTGTGACATAATAAATGACATCTAACTGTTTTTTAATTAATCCGGCATTACGCTTATTGTATAGCTGTTATTCAAAATGTGATGAAAGCGCCAAAATATTTATAATAGTTTTAGCATCTACGCTACGAATATATGTAGGTAGGTATATGCGCGATTTGGGGTTCGATCCCCACATAACAGAAAATAAGTATTTGTATGATCTGCAAACGCTACTAACAGATAGCAAGTAGGCACAATAGGCTGGATCTTAAATTCTTTACATAGCGGAGTGCAAATAAAGTTTCTAGCAAAGAGGTTTACTACATATAAACTTTGGCGGCAAAACTTATCACTGAATAAACAAGCAGTTTTTATATGATGTGTATAAGTCAGGTATTTGAACTCCGCGCAGCTGCCGCGCACGTGGCGCCCGGTTTTTGTTACCGTTCGGCTTATATTTCGCAGTTTTGTAGGGCCGTGCAATTCTTATATGATAGGGTCTGAATGCAACTATTTTTCTCCAAAGTATAAAGTAAAATCGATGTCTGTCTGTATATGTATGTCCGCTTAAATCTTGAAAACAACGCAAAGGATTTTGAATCATTTTTTTTAATGGTTAGAGTGTAAGTACTATATTAATATTAATACAGAAATCTATTATACTTATATGGTAAATTACGAATGTATAATTACAATCAATTGTAGTTGCTTTATAACATTTTTTTTAAATGTCTTCCGCACTAACGAATTTATAAGGGACATTTAATTCACACGCACAACACCCAGACTCAGAACAAACCCTCGTGGTTCGCACAAATTCTTGTCCTACGCGGGGATCGAACCCGCGACACGTTGCGTACAGTAGTAATTGACCTAATACCACACTTTTTCGTCCACAGGGTAGCAGCCCCACCATCAGTTTATTCCGAAGACACATACAAATCCTTTTCAAGCTTGAAGACGATATCAGGAGCGGCCGCATCCCTCACCATAGCGGCCGTCATGCTCACCATGTGCGGAGGCCTCACCGCTGGCCTCAGCTTCTATATGATGTATGCTGTAAGTATTACTAAAAGGATTTTTACTTTATTACGGTAAAAGGTTTCATTTTTATTTTATGGTATTAATTTTTTTGGAAAGGAAACAGTTTACATAGAATTCAACAGATAATGAAAAATGACGCGCGTCAATTTAAAATATAAGAGGGGTTAGCCGTTTTTTTATGTAACCTATCTTTTTTATGGGAAAATCATCAAATAACCCCGCCCGCTGTAGGTGCAGCGGGAGGGAGTCTCAGACTTTTACTGACTTAAACCCACTTTGTTCCTCCTGGACCCTTTGAGTGACAGGGTCGGGTAGCGAGTGGGCAATACTTTCTTATATTAATTTGATCTATTGGTCTAGGGGTTAGTGGCCCAGACTAATATACCGGAGGTTGTTGGTTCGATCCCCACCCAGGACAAGTGTTAGTGTGACCAGCACAATCATTGGTTCTGTATGTTTATCAGTTGTCTGCTACTCATGAGACTAGATGGCCTTATGTAAATGTTGTGGAATATTACCTAATTGTATGTTTGTCCTTACTTCCAGATCGGCAGACGCTACTACTTAGACTTCGGCGTGCTCTCCGGCTTCACCTGCTTCCTGCTCGGCCTGCTCGGGTTCCGGCTGCGAAGACAGCAGCTACTGCCCAATAGGAATTATATCTCAGGTAGCTTTAAGCCTCAATACACCACAGTAGCCACAATAACACCTATTGTAACATTGTGGAATGCAAATAAATATATGAATATGTCTTATAGATTATAAGGGAGGTAGAATAATCTTATTGTACACCATATTATCACTTAGTCCTACTGTAATAAACTAGATTTTACAATGCCTGATCAACCACTTGAGTAGGCCTTAAATGTATATTTCTGATTGACAGATAAAACTGAGTTGAATAAATATTTTTTTTGCTAGATACGAGTAGACCTTTAGTGTCACAGTACACACAAATATTTCTGAAGCGTTGGCGTTCAATTTCTTTTGCAGCCAATTAAATGCTTCCAACCATCACACAATTCTTATGATGTGGTTTCTGTAACGTCTACGCCGCATTTGTGTCTACCCTGACCTGTTTAGACTTCAGGAGAAACTGTCTTTTGCCAACTGACTATGACTGCGCGGATAGCCGAGTAGTATAGGTCACCTCGTGGATTTCCACTATGCGCGACTTGTCGCGGGTTCGATCCCCACGTAGGACAAGAATTTGAGCGTTCCATAGATGCTTGTTCTGAGTCTGGATATCTCTGTGCATATGAATTGAATGTCTGTGAAACCTCCCCACAATACTTGACAAAGGTTAAATTCCTTAGTGTGGGAGTCGTTAATTAGAAAAAAAGACACACAAATACTCAAAACATTCACTCATCTAATAAAAAATCATCTTCTTTTCCAGGCTACATAGTACTCTCATCCTTCTCCCTACTTTCTGCCTTCGGTCTCCTCATCTTACTGACCCTGGAGCCGCTCCCCGGGACTCCGCTCAGTGACATCACCTCCGGCGCCATCTGCGGCGTCAGCATCCTGTCACTCTGCCTCGCCTCCGTCGGAGTACTGGCCTCTTACTGCTGTGTGAGAGACCCGCCAGATAACAGAGTCGGGACTACGAGATGGTACTGATGACCAGAATGGATAGAAGAACAAGAAATAAAGCAAAAGAGGGCAAAATTATTTCATAATATTTTTTTTTCTATGTTGAAACGGCAATGGCTTGAAACTCACACCGAGGGCACGGGGTGAGGATATGTCGGACTCTCACCGACTAAAAATACCCCGGGCCACTTTTGCTACCTAAGCCAGCGTCACGGGATTGCTCGCGCATGCTCTGCGTTACCCTGGCTGAAAGTTGTTTCATCACCTAACTAGATGTCGTTCTCGTGGACACAGTACGAATGTCAAAAACTAATAAATTGATTTTGATAGAACTGCATCTATAGTCCAACAAATCTAAGAAGTACCGTTTGACGTTTCATCATTTTCAAACCGAAACAACTTTGTTCATGCGTACAATATTCAGTTTCGACAACCTATGTCATAAAACCATGAATTTAGAAAGATTTTATTATTGTGTCTAAAAATTTTCAATTTTTAATATCCTAATTTAATTGAAAACTTTCAAACAAAGCAAAATAACACATATTTATATAGTAAATAATTTCTAATAGTTCTATTTTTGACCTCATTGCAAAGTCACGTAGTTAGGTCAATGCTTGTAGTGTTGTGACTCTTCAGATACACTTGTATGCGAAAAAATCGATTACATTTACGAAAAATCGAATGTATTACTTTCAAATTATCAATTGACGACACGTTACTGCGCGACCGCATTATGCACTTAATACATAGGTACCCTAAAATAAATTACGACTTCGACAGAGACGTACACTATGATAATTTCATAGATAATCAACTAGCCATTAATTTAAATGACGATGATGACGAAGACGATGACGATTCTAGTACTAGTAGTGTATAAATAAAATATCCTAAACATAACTTTTATTTCATTATGACAATTGATCTCTTAAAATTCTGATATTATAGTAATCGATCTTATAAAAATCGGATATTATAGTAATCGATTTTTTTACTCCCAACCCTATTATCCTATTTGTCATAACTGTCAAACGGTACTTCTTAGATTTGTTGGACTATAATACATTTTTTGTACTTTTGTTTTCAACTTATTGTACTCAAAACATTTGCAAATCCTCTCTTTTATTCGTATTATTTTTTATTTGTGTTCGTCCCCTTAAGAAAAAAAGTGAATCCCACGACAACAGTTTATCATTTTTTAATATTTATATGTAGTTTCTACTAAGTAAATAGTTTATAATTATAATTTATACAAGACTTATTTAAGGTACGAGTGAACTCAAAGACATTAATAATTAATTTATGCTATGTTATAATTATAATGAAGTTTCGAAATACCAAAGCAGGTTTGACTTTTTAAATTGATTGTATTTTATTATTACGAGATTGTTGTAAGATTTTAATAAAATGTAACTAATATTAATATTGTTATTTTTATTTACCCCACTTTACACTTGTGCTTTAATATAACATTATGTCTTAGGTTTACCATATATTTCATTCCAATTTGGGTCAAATGCTTTCATAGCACAACACACAAACATTAGTTCCTTAATAATTTTGTTATAGGCTTAAACTCTAGTACATAACTCAGCTGCTAAGCTTGGAGTTCTAAATGAGCGTTAATTTATACAATTTAGTTATTATAAGGCACATTTGAGTATTTTACTAAGTACGTGACGTAGATATTATACAAAAGTTACCCACTCAGCGCATTCTCGGATGAATGCTGAGTTTGCGTCTGGTTACAGGCGTGTAGAAGTGAATCATCATTTGTATTTGGCTGGGTGATGTGCGACTTTTGACTAGTAACAAGAAACAATGAAAATATCAAAATACCTGTCGATATTAACAAAAATTAGTGATTAAACTTAACCTCATTAAGTTACGTCTAGTAAGTTAGGAAAGCAAGAAAAAAAGTAGAGTGGCTTAAATGGAAGCAAAAAAAAACTCTTATTTATTCTCATTTATACTTAGAGTTATTATAATTCATGAACTTATAAGAATACCTTACTTAATAGAATAGTGTCATTATGTTTATTTACTTGTGAAACGGAACGTTTCTAATGCTGATAGATACCTTGTCAAACTATGCGTCAACTTACCACGTTCCAGTTCTACCCAAAATAATATTTCAAACATATGTATATTGCTGTTCTTGTCTCGCTCACGTCTAATCCCTATTGCTATCCTGTTGTCTGCAGACTTGGAACGGAACCCGAGATTGTTCAACACCAAACTGAGATTTCTTTTCATCTTTTGTGTTAATTTGATAACAATTGGTCTGTTTGATAACAATTTCTAATTGGTATAACTATAATACGAGATGTAGCTTAGATTATATCATTTCGTGACAGCTGCATTTATGTCAACGCCCAGCGAGATATGCATTTCGTAATTTAAGAGTTTTAGTGTTGTTGTTAGTACAAAACAAGTAAGTCTTTGTTATATTACTTTTTTTTTTTTAAATTAGCATTAATTGAATCTCACACACACCCTGTCTAGATTCTTAACCAAAGCCTTTGTTTAATCTGTAAACTTAAAAAAAACTTAGTTAAAGGGTGAAATGATGGTTCATTAAATTAATCTTCTGAAGGTCAAAAAACACTTTATGTTGTTTTTGCGTAATGAAACCTCTACGTAAATCGATCGATCTGAACATCTGTTATGCCAGGAGACCAGTGTTAATTCAATTTATTCAATTATATTACAGTTGCAACCTATTTTGTTGGCCTACATATATTATCAGTTTTATTATTAAACATGACAATCAATCAAAACATTTATATATAAATGTGTAGCCCTTTATTATCTTATCTTTTTGTATACCTATTTAAACCAATTCATTGTTAAAGTAAGTTACATTCACCCTTAAAACAAATAAATTTAGAACTTCATTCTTCATCTTTAGTCATTGTGTCTCAGCAGCACCATATCACAAAATGAGTGTTAAATTGTAATAATTCTAATAATAATATGGTTTATCAAGATCATAGAATGACTGTTCATAATTTATTTTACAAAAGACAGGACCTTACCATATGTTACCACAGACAGTGTTGCTAACTTCCAAAACAAAAATAGTATTTATATAGCGCAAAATTAAGTATTTACTATTCTATACCTACTTTGTTCGAAGTATTTTTCGGCTTAACATAATTATGACTTCTGACATACGTTAAGCCGGTTGACATTTAGAAACGATGTAGCATTCTACTGCTAAATAACTTCTACAATCAGTTGAGTAGATCTTGAGAATTAACATCACAAACTTTACCTCTTTAAAATATTTGTATGTATAGATCTCTCTTATCTATAAAAGTAGATAAAAACAAGATTTGTAAATGAAAACATGAAAATTAAACTAAACCTTTTGAAGAAATCTAAACACACTATCCTATCACGGGTCTGCTGGGAGAGATTTCTTTAGAAATAAGCAGTACTCTTTAACATCTTGTTTGTTATGTTGTGTTTTTACCTGTTTTGTGTGTACATAAATTATTAAATAAATAAACATAAAGTTCTTAGGTACTTGTTTGTTTATTGCAATAGTTTTATTGATATTTTCCTGTTCTAATGCACATTGTAGCTGTTATATATTCAATAGTTTTCCTTCCATTCACAGCATTTTTAAATCTAATTAATAACTTCTGTCTTTGTCCTTGAGTATCAGTTGTAGGTATAGTATGAAAAAGCAGTCTAAAGGCCTACTACCACTTCTTAGAGATATTATTTTAGTTGAAGTGTGTTCAGTGTGCTATACCGCAAAGAGTGGAGTCCTATTTCCACAACTGCTACACTTATACTTAAGAAGGCTAATATTAGAAGAATAATATTACTTTGAGAGGTGGCAGTAGACCAATTATATAAAATGGGGTGAAACTAACAACTCCAACTCCCACTAAAGCATGGCGTGGGTATATGTCCTACTCCTATAAACTAAAAACAACCCAGGTCCCTTCTGTTGCCTAAGCCAGAGTGGTGAGATAGCTTGTGCATGGTAGCAACTTAGGTCCTTTCGTGGAGTGTAAGTTTATCAGTTTGTACTAAAATTGGGTCAGTGGTTTAAGACAAAGAAAAAAATTGGTGACACTGCAAAAGAACAATAAATTATCAGCTAATGAACAATAAATTAAATAATGACATTGACATTCTGTTAACGTTTATTACAATTCTAATTATATTCACCATTCTAACATCTGTTTTACATTATCATGTTTTTAATTCATACAGTTTTAATCAGTGTCTGATTACCTATTGATACAAATTCAAAAGTTGTGAGTCATTGTTATTTTGTTGTCTTGTCAATAATAAATTCAAGAATATTGTGAATGTGTTGGTAAGACAATGAAAAATGGTAATTATATTAGGTCGGAGAAAAAGTCTATTCGCATTATAGTATGTATGAACTTGTAATAAAATCTTTTTCTCACTAATAATATTAGAATTTGGAATTATGTTCTTTAAAATTTTAACTTTCAATTATACCAAAACCAGCCAGATACAAATACTATAGCCAAAAACATTTTATTACAAGTTCATACATACTATAATGCGAAAAAACCGACCTAATATATAGAAAATTTAAGTTTATGGGGGTCTGTTGTGCTATATTAGTGGGAATCCATGAGGGTTACCAACGCTGTATACACTTTAGTGGTTTTAGCCAGGTAAAAGTCCGGCACGCCCCCCGTCGAAAAATAGTCCATGTGGGTGAGATGATTTCCACTGGGATACCAAAAAAAAAAAACAGTCTAGTGGTTTAGACCTTTACTAATAATAATTAGTCACTTAAAAAACTGAAATTTTTTGTCGTGGTATTAAAAATAATCCTTAATTATGCCCTCATACCATAATTACACCTTTAATGAAGAAATAAACAATATCTATAATAAGTATTAACTAATAGTTACTCATTAACTAACTGCAGAGGTCGACATGTCGCACCCGCGCGCGCGCGAGGCGGCGGAGTCGCTGCTAAGCAGCGTGAGCCCGCACCACAGGACGCTGAGTGAGTGTTTATTGTTTGTATTACTAGTTTATCTGTAAGGCTTTAGATGGATTGCATTTCAACTGCAAATTGCAGTTTAAGGACAGTTTGAGTGATGGACACGACTGCAATGCAACGATTGCATTTCAATTGCAGTCGGCGTGCAGTTTGATTTGCAGTTCTTTGCACCGACTTTTCGAATGTTATGTGTGGCTTAGAAATAAAATATCACAGCTTCCGTGTTTCGGAAAGCACGTAAACTCTCCGGTTGTGTCGGATTGCTATCCTATCGGGCTATGATAGTAAAGGAACAGAGAGTGCCTGTTCGCGCACACGCTTGTGCACTATAATATGTCCCGCGTAGCTGGCTGGTGTCATAGTAACACTAGCCGCCGTTGCCGAAATCGGTCAGGAGAGTTTTAAGACTAAAATCCGACTTTTTACATATTATAGACACAAGACTGCACGGATAGCCGAGTGGTATGGACGTGTCGCGGGTTCGATCCTTGCGTAGTACAAGAATTGTGCGATACACAAAGGCTTGTTCTGAGTCTGGGTGTCTCTGTGCATGTGAATTGAATGTCTGTGAAACCCCCCGCGATACAAGGATTAAATTCCTTAGTGCGGGAGTCGTTGTATAAAAAAAATGTTTTATTAATTCTAAATAAATATTTGTTCAAGGTTGTCTGTAAGAGATCGCTCTTAGCGATAAGACCGCCCATTGTGGCACCATATAACTTTTACGTTTGTCAAATCGGTTTTTCATGTGGTGTGCAATTAAGAATATTCTATCTATCTATTTGTTAATTATTGCTATTCTCCTCATTCCAGCTCACTCGCACTCCTTGAACCTGGTCTCCGACGACCTGGTGGCGGGCCACCGGCCTCAGGGCAAGATGTCCACTGTGCGGAGGTTCTTCTGCCTCTTCGTGACCTTTGACCTTCTGTTCACTAGTCTAATGTGGTTGATATGTGTTATGGTGAGTTGGTTTGATTATGTTGGAGGTGGGCGAAAAAGTGGGGAAGGTTTTTTAACCCCGTCCGCTGTGGGTGCAGAGGGAGTGTCAGACTTGTACTGATTAAAACCCACTATGTTCCTCTTGCCTATTGAGATGCTTCTCAGATCTCCTTATCCTGACCTGATGGGATCTTATTTGTGGTTAAAAGTGTTTTATGACTATTGGTCTAGTGGTTAGTGGTCCTGACTGCTATGCCAGAAGTCGTAGGTTCGATTCCCACCCAGGACAAATTACAGTGTGATTAGCACGAGCTTTTGTTCTGTATCTGGGTGTAATTTATCTACAATATGTATGTATTTAGATGTATATTTATCAGCTATCTAGTACGCATATCACAAGCTCTGCTTTGTTTGAGACTAGAAGGTGTTGTGTAAAAGTCATGAAATATTTATTTATTCCTTATTAGGCTATTTTTAATAAAAATCTAATTAGGCGACTAGACATTTTACTATTGTGTTTATTTGGAAATATACAAGTATATTTATCAGTTGTCTAGTACTCATAACACAAGCTTCATTCGTTTGACGCTAGATGGCGTTATTTGAAGCTGTTAAAACCAAGCCCATTATATTATTATTATAACTATTACCTACAGATGCGAGGCGAGACTCTCCGTCAGATAATGGACACGGAGATACTATCCTACAACGTGAAAACGTCGCTATTCGATATAGTGATGGTGGCTGTCTGTCGGTTCGTCCTACTACTACTGTTCTATGCCGTACTGTATATTAATAACTGGAGTATTATTGCTGTGAGTATATTTATATTGATGATTCTTTGGTGAAATAAAGAAATAATCGTTACTTGATGGAAATCGGTATATTTTTACTTATAATATTAAAAAAAAATACCCCGCAATCGCCACATTGATTTTAATACAATTTCTGAGTTTTAAAGAAATGCCAGCCTGTAAACGTTATATTACTCGGCCATCTTAAGATTTTTTTTTATAATAACTTGAACCAATCTCGAGATAAACGGCAGAGCGCGCGTAGTGTTGAACTTTTAACTCTTTAACACTGCGTGTAGTAGATTTGTGAAAATATAAATATCCCACTGCTAGGTATTCGTATAAATAAATGCTATATATTTGCTTTATTATTGCTAATAATATGCTTGTTTTGTTTCAGTTATCAACAGGATGCACGTGTGCGCTATTAATAGCGAAAGTTTTCGTATTTGATGTGAGTATTAAACGCACTTTTTTTTAAACAAATCTATTTTTGTTGAATGATATGCAATGATATTTTTTATCAGATATCTCTCTCATATTTTTCTGACTGATTTCTTAATTGTACCCAAGTTTTAGAAAAACAGCCAACCATACCAAATTCCTATTGATCTTATATTAATGTTACTTTACCATGCTTTCCTGAAGGAATTTGTTTCTTATACTGAAACGACATAAGTTACGACAATTCGTTTCGATAATACATATTAAAATTTATTTATATAAAAAAACGAATGTTTATTAAACGAATAGTTTTTATATATTCGTCTCACGAACTAAACAGATTTTCTACTTTTCATACCCAATCATCCCTAATACAACCGTTTCTCCAAACACGCTACAAAAAATACACAACACCTCTTTTCCCCAGTGGGTAAACGCCGTGCAGCCAGTATACGAAGTCTTCCTCATTCTGACATCGTTCACACTGGCGTGGGGGGAAGCCTGGTTCTTAGACTTCAGGGTCCTGCCGCAGGAGCTACAGGCCAAGCAGATACTGGAGTCTATAGGTATGTATGTGAGACGAAGCTCTAATCATGTTAATACAAATAAACAAGATCTTTATCTTATCTTTATCTAAAAAGACGGCTGCACGTATAGCCGAGTGGTATAGGTCACCACGCCAATTAGCACTCCAGTCAGGGTCACGCAGAGCATGCGCGAGTGATCCCGTGACGCTGGTTTAGGTAGTAGAAGGGGCCCGGGGTGTTTTTAGTCGGTGGGAGTCCGACATATCCCCACGCCGTGCCCTCGGCGTAGGTTGAAGTCATTAGCGTTTCACCTCGGAAGTAAAAAAGGCCAATTACCACTGTACGCAACGCGCGGGTTCGGTCCCCGCTTAGGATAATAATTTACGCGTATGCAATAGTAAAAACACACCACTTTATCTCATTTTTAACAATACCATCTATTTTACCCCCATATTTCTTTTTTCTATATAAAAGAACGACCTGCACTAAGGAATTTAAACTTTCTATCGCGGGGGTTTTTCGTCTGTAAAACTCCGGTAGTCAGTAGACATTCACTTTACATGCACAGAGACACCCAGACTCAGAACAAGCATTTGTGAATCGCACAAATTCTTGTCCTACGCGGGGATCGAACCCGCGACACGTCGCGTACAGTGGTAATTAGATTGGTGACATATACTACTCGACTATCTGTGCAGACAAACTCAGCTACCATTTAAACGTGAAAGAGTAACAAACATCCATATATCCACACAAACATTCACATTAATATTAGTAGCGTATTAGATAACTTCATGACAACTATATCTGATAGCTTCGTATCTCATAGTTTAGAAAACAAGACTTGATCAAGATTAAAGAAGTCATTGGCATTTTAAGTGATGGTAACACTGATAAACATACAAACACGCTGTTTTTGAAAGACTGATAAACATGAATAAAAACGTACATATATAAACGTCACGCCTCTTTCCCTTGGGGGTAGGCAGAGATCACATCTTTCCATTTGCTACGATCCTGGCATACCACTTTAGCTTCATCCACACTCATCAGTCGCTTCATACACGCCCGTCGGTTTAGGGTACTCCTGACCTGACCTTTTTTAAAACTGACTTTTTTAAAAGTATTTTAAACAAAAAAATAGCACGTGCGAGTCTTTTGTTTTGTTGATTTTTTCATATTAATAAATATTCCTCAACATTCTCACAACGCCATCTAGTCTCAAACTAAGTATACAAGAGTAATTGTGTTATGATCTGTACTAGGCAACTGATAAACATACTTATAATAATAATAACCCCTCGGGGCAAGTCGTTACCTCATCATGGGGATAACGCAAGACCTGAGGGCTAACTTCAAGGGAAGAAACCCGGTCCTTTTTAAAGGCTTACACGGGAACACAGGTCCAACATGCAGAGGCCTTGTTGAGAACTTTAATCTAAAATGTAATGGGGCAACTACCTAGGGCCATCCACCACTTTTAATTTTACTATTGTTGTTTTCCTTTATTATTATTCTTTTAGGTTGTAGGAAAGTTATTAATAGGTCGTGGAAAAAGTGTTTCTCCCTCTCTTTCTCTCTCTAATAAAATTAGAATTTGGAATTATGTTCTTTAAAATTTTAACTTTCTATTGTGCCAAGACCAGCCAGATACAATTACTATAGGCAAAGAGATTTTATTATAAGTTCATACACACTGTAATGCGAAAAAACTCTTTCCCCGACCTAATATAATTTTAAAAAGTCACATTGGTATTTGCCTGCGCTAAAGATCGAACCTGCACCTCGTGCTTACAAATCCATATAGAACCATCCATCCATATAAATCCATCCATCCATCCATCCATCCATATAAATCCATATAGAAATGTATAGAACCGCGATGCCACCTCACGGCACATCTAATTAGTTTTTTTTTCCAACCTATACATAGCACATACTATAGTGTGAAAAGACTTTTTCCCCGACCTATTATTATTCCTTTATGTTGTGGGAAAGTTATTATAACACCTCAATATGTTATTTCTAACCTCGCTTCTTTCCTAGTCCATACAAGCGGTGTATCAGAACGCACGCCGTTACTAGCAGCGCACGGGTCGGTGCACCAAGGCCAGTCCTATGCCGAGTCCACGGTCAAGTGGTTCTCACCGGTCGACACGCCCGAGTCCAGTCCGAGGCCACGTAGGCCCGGGGACCAAGTTATACTGACGCAGGAACAGGTATGTGGCCTTATAAATATACATAGTCTTATAATATGATCATCCTTTTTATACTTTATTAAACTTACCTGCCCGCGTGCGCAAATTTTTAGCAATAAGGTCTGGTCATGGAAGAGCACACCACCAACGGCTGTAATAAAGAAAAAGAAGAGGTTCCGACGAATTGAGAACCTCCTTCTTTTTTGAAGTCGGATAAAAATGAAGTTGAAGAGGTCGCCGTGACCGAAGTCGGTAGAGGAAAGGAGAGAGAGAGAGAAAGAAAGAAAGAAATAGAGGGGGGAGTTTAAGTATTTTTTTAAACGACTCCCATACTAAGGAATTTAATCCTTATGTCGCGGGGACTTTCACAGACATTCAATAAACATACTTAAATGATACAAGGGTATACTCACGCGTATGTATCGGGATAGCGGGACTAGTTTCGGACCCAACCGGAGTCCTTAATCATGAGCTGACGCGGTGGCGAGGTCGCGAGGCGATTCAATAAACATGCACAAAGACACCTAGACTCAGAACAAGAATATGTAGATCGCACCTACGCAGGGATCGAACTCGCGACATATTTCGCGCAGTGGTAGTGGCGTAGTGAGTTGGTGCCTAATGACACTAACCGTCGCACGTCGTGGCCGAAATCGGTCAGAATATTATTAATATACACTAGCTGTGCCCGCAACTTCCTACGCGTAGAAATTAATAAAAAAGTTAATTATTTCAATTTCTGAAAAAAAAAAAACTAAAATAAAAATAGCCAGAGTTACTCCTCATACATCATCATACCTGCCAATAAAAGTCCCGTCGAACAAACAGACAGACAAACAAAAATAAAATGTTATTTTGGCGTATATACCGTAAAACAGTTAATAAAATTACAAACAGACACTCCAATTTGATATAATTTATATGTAGGTATAGATAGATATACCCAGCAACAATGTACCGCCTCGTTAATTCATCTCGGTTCGCCTAATCTGCATAAATGTCTTGATTAAGGCAAATTCAGATCAGATCAATTGATGGCAATTCGCATTAAATGTTCCAACCTTCATGCCATTTGTATTAAGTACAAAGATTAAGAATTGAGGTGAACTTTGTTTCTTCGGCGGCGCGTATTGTATGCCTTGGCATTCTACATATACAATGCCGGATTATACAAATTGCCATATGTTATAGGCAATAGGTATGTATAATACGGCACATACATATTATAAACTAGCTGTCCCTGCAAACTTCGTTTCGCTGACAAAAGTAATTTGAAAACTTTTTTTCGTCATAAATAAAATGATACATTTTATTTATGACGAAAAATCCAAATAATATATGTTACGGAACCCAATTTTTTTTCGAAATAAAATATAGTCTATGTTACTCGTGGATAATGTAGCTTTCGAATGGTGAAAGAATTTTTAAAATAAATCCAGTAGTTTTTGAGCCTATTCATTACAAACAAACAAAGTTTTCCTCTTTATAATATTAGTGTAGATAAATTACACCAAGACACAAAACAAATGATCGTGCTCATCACACAAACATTTGTCCTGGGTGGGGATCGAACCCACGACTTCTGGTATAGCAGTCAGGGCCACTAACAACTAGACCAACAGGCCCGTCAAATATATTTCATTTCTAATCCTCGTAAACTTTAAAATTACTACCTTTACATTTTACCCTAACTTTGAACTTTGAACCTTACTCACTCAACATTTAACCTACTTCCCACTGAACCGTATATAAAAACACGTTATACTACGTACCAAAACAACGTATAATTTATTATGTTAAACTTATGACGTCATTACTTGTCAATAATTGTTCGATTCGCTGTCACAAGGTCAAAATAGTTCGTATAACGTACAGTGTAGTGCAAAAAAATGGAGCAAGCATTTACTTTTATTGTTTTCATTGTAACCTTTTTATAGTTCCGTACCTAAAGGCTAAAACGGAACCCTATTACTAAGCCTCAGCTGTCTGTCTGTCTCCAGGCTGTATCTCATAAACCGTGATAGCTAGAATTCTGAAATTTTCACCAATGGTGTATTTCTTTTGCCGCTATAACAACAAATATTAAAAATAAAAAATATTAAGCTCCTCCTAATAAATAGGTAGAATAATAGACTAAAACTTAGTATACATACAACAAACGTGATTTTCTATTATAGAGTCCGACTCGCACTTGACCGGTTTTTTATATTAATGAATAAATTGTGTCCTTTACAAGTTTTATTATCTGTGCCATGATAATAACGTTGTTAGCATCGATTGTCATTAGACTCATCATCATCATCTTCCTGCCCTTATCCCATTTTACTTGGGGTCGGCGCAACACGTTTTTTCCTTCCATTTTCCTCTATCAGACGTCACACTATAATTTACTCCTTTTTCACTCATATCGTTCCTTACACAATCCATCCATTAGACTATTACCTCTTAATTCTACTTGTATCATGAGCGATTATATAAACCCACAGATTTAATATTATACATAGATTACAATAGTAAACTAATAGATTAATAGATAATTCATAGAAAAGTGTGTTTATCAATGATAATAAGATTTTATCTTAACACTAGTGACCTTATTTTTGCGTTGTTTTTATTAAAATACTAATCTAGAAATATAGAAGGGATTTTGTGTGATAACTTTAAGAAAAATATCTTTGATTGTAACAAAAAATATTTGCTATTAATTAATTTTCCTAACATTTCTTATGAAATTACAAACATATTTAAGAAGTTTTGAGTTAAAACAGTAAAATTCCTAGCCTAATTTTAACACCGAAAGGATAGGTGGTGCGGGATAAAAAAATAACCATAGGAAGCCTTTTCCCAGCTCTGGGCAATAGGCCAAGTAACAGAAAAATAGCTATAAACTAGAGTTAACATGTAAAACCAATTGGTCACGGCCAATTAAACTTCAAATTCAACGTACACTCAATTATTGCAGTTGTGGAAGCGTGTCAGCGCACTATACGGCATAAAGACGTCTCTTATACACTCCTGCAATAATATTATCTACTGTAAAAAGTGGTGCCTTCAAAATAAAAAGAAACAAAATCAATAGGTTTTTATTTCGAGTAAGCATTCTCAGGCACTTTCAAAACGTTACTGACTCTAGTTGCGCGGTTCCGAAATGTCATTCTTGTAGAGAAGAACCGGCAAGAAACTACATAAATTCATCATTTTATTACACAAAAAATAAATAACGAACACTTAACTTGCACGCAAGTGTACATCAGTTAGTTTATATAATTCGTGCATCGCACGCGCCGTGCTCAGTCGCGTGCGCAACGTAACACAAACGTGTACTAGTAATATATCTTTTGTTATTTTCTCGTGCCGTCAATTCAACTCATTCTTGCACGCGATTACATGTATGGGTAACCCTTGTGTGTGTAAAGTGATGATGTATATAGAGCTACAAGGATCTTTTGGCACGTGGATGACATTAACATGAGGGAGTTGGTGTGCGTATTCGTAACAAGAATCTGTCTGAACTCAACTGTCTGTCAAAAGTGATAGTCTTAATAATAATAAACGCGAAAGTTTGTAAGTATAAAAATAAATAAAAATAAATAAAAAAGCTGTTTATTTCATTTAAAATACAGTTTTATACAAATCTTAACTTAATCTTAAACATAATAGAAAAGATTTTATAGTTAAGGAGTTGCTATCACTACATAGTATAAAACAAAGTCGCTTTTTCTGTCATGTTGTTGTATGTCCCTATGAACGCTCAAATCTTTAAAACTACGCAACGGATTTTGATGCGGTTTTTTTTAATAGATAGAGTAACTCATGAGGAAGGTTTTTATGTATAATATCATCCATTAAATAGTGGACAAATACTGTTATTTTTGAGATTTCTAATGTGATGTCGCAAATAATTACATTTTTTCCGCTTACATTGCAAACGCAGGCTGAATCCTACGAGATTTATCAAAATAATGTACTAAGTATTGTACACAATGAAAAGGTCTACAGAAAACTCCGCGATGGTATATGTCTATCTCTTATGGATATCCCACAATAACATTTTTTTGTCATTTACTTTTTACGACAAATAATGACTAATATTCGAAGCGATTTTAACCAATACAGCATTAATCCTTATCCAATTAAATACCTTAAATACATTGTTGATTTAATATAGATCTATTTGGCCTTTTACAGTATCTGATTTAAATGAATATTTTTGAAGATGTACAGATTTAAAAATTGCGGAACGTAGCGTTTACGGCGACGCGGCGCGGCGGCAGCGTGCCTATAAATAGCGCGTCGGAGGTAAATGTAAAAAACATGTAAAAAAAAGTAAATGTAAAAAAAAGTAAAAATGTAAAAAAAAGTAAAAATGTTAAAAAATTGTAAAAATGTAAAAAAAAGGAAAAATGTAAAAAAAAGTGAAAATATTGTGTATAAAAGATATTCCAAAGATAAAGAAAGGGGAATTGTTTTAAGTACTCCAAAAACGCGTGCGGGCTACGGGCAGTAAATGAATAAATCAAATCTACTGGATTGATTTTAACCTTTTTTTTTAGTGAGTTACATATTTTAAACCCGTGCAAAGCCGGAGCGGGCCGCTATGTTTTTTTATAAACAACGTTCACAGTTTTTCTGTAGCGTATTTAGGATTGATTTTAACCTTTTTTTTTAGTGAGTTACATATTTTAAACCCGTGCAAAGCCGGAGCGGGCCGCTATGTTTTTTTATAAACAACGTTCACAGTTTTTCTGTAGCGTATTTAGTATATCAGCATTGCACCCGTGCGAAGCCGGGGCGGGTCGCTAGTTCCATTATAATTCATTAAATGTCGCTTGAATATGTTATAGGTCTGCCTTTTATTTTTGTTTTCCAGTTTACAAACTATGTGTTTTGGCAACTTGTTTAGTATTCGGGCAAGACAGACATTCCATACTCTCTCACCATAATCGTTATGACATTTTGGTATTTCAAAGGTCGGGAGATAGTCTAGTTTACGTAATGTGTTTAATCTTTTTGTCCTATTCAATTTACACATATCACTACTGTACTGAGTTACAATTGCTAAATCTCTCTTATCAAATATACTCAAAACCTTACAATAATGAAACAAGTTGTGATAATTATCTTTGTTCTTGTATTTAACTATAGTAAGTATGGATGGATGTTTGTAGTTCAGTCACGTTTGAATGGCTGGATAAATTTGAATTAAATTTGGTATAGAGTTAGCTGATGCCCTGGATTAAATCATAAGCTACTTTTTTACCGATTGCGTCAAGAGTAGGGTACTTAATGTTTTTGCAGTAATGACCAAAATTCGCGCGAAATCGCAAAAATTGGTTATATTCGCGTAAATG
Organism: Chrysodeixis includens; assembly: GCA_941860345.1. Lineage (NCBI taxonomy): Eukaryota > Metazoa > Arthropoda > Insecta > Lepidoptera > Noctuidae > Chrysodeixis > Chrysodeixis includens. The sequence goes on along the minus strand of OW796119.1, from coordinate 5,100,839 downwards.
GTTGGGCGAAATCGCGGACAACAGCTTGATTTTTATTGAACATTAGTTCCGATTTCGGCTCGTGCCAAAAGATCCTTGTAGCACTATACAGCTGTCATTTGTGTGTCACTGTCACCGAATTAACTTTGATAATAAACAATCGCTATACACACACAAAGCGTCACGCGCACAGATGAGTTGAACTATTTAAGAGCCTACCACAAAACTAAAGTGAACCAAATATAAGAGGTGGTAGGCCTCAGTTAGCCAGGGTCACGCAGAGCATGTGCGAGCGATCCCGTGACGCTGGCTTAGGTAGTAGAAGGGGCCCGGGGTGTTTTTAGTCGGTGGGAGTCCGACATATTCCCACGCCGTGCCCTCGGCGTGGCTTGAAGTCATTAGCGTTTTATTATGGAAAACCTAAAGTAAATAAAAAAGGCCTCAGTACTTAGTGTAACACATGTGACGATACACGTGAACATTGAAATTCCCTTGTTTTATCATATTGATAGTTTTTATCTAAAGATTTTAGTTGGTACTATCGCGTTCATTTTTTTTGGTCCGATGTGTTTGTTTTGACAAGTGCCGATTGTTGATTTAGTTTTCGATATTGTTTTAAATATTAATTTAAATTGTTTTTTTTTTACTTGTTAATTATTTTAATTGTAATTTTTGCTTTCATACTTTTTTTATGGGAAAATACGCTTTTGCAAGATTAAAGAAAAATAGCACATTTTTTTTCTTCTTTACTTACTATAAAAAAAAAGTGTTTCATGCAATATTTGTCAAAGCTTATCAAACTAGTTATCTTTTATTGCAAATATAAACTATAAATCTGAGTAAAGTATTATATTACAATATAAATCTTCACCTGACCTCGAATCTTGTACTTTAGACTGCCAAGTGATTCATAGGCGTATCTGTGCCATTTAGTATGCTTGTAAAGTCGCTAAGATCTAACCTAAGATAAAAACTTAAACAGGAAATTAGTATTTATTCAAAACACGCAAATCATTGGAATGCCTTAAATATGTTATTAAATGCAGAAATAATAGATGCGGTTTTTTTTAAATGATGGTCAGATTTTTGCGTGGTCATTCAATCTATGTTAATCTCAAAATGATAAATAATTACTAATGTATATTGTGGAAGGATTTGGGAAGGCCTTTGTCTGACAGTAAAACCAAGATAAAAATATATTTCTAGCATTTTTTTTAATCACAAAAAACACGTTACGAAGTGACAAACCTTTTCAACATCTTGTTCAATGAAGCTAAAACTTATAACTGAAATAAAATACTTGTAAATTCACGACCAATTTCAACAATTTAAAATTTCGCCTTATAAAAGTTATCATATCAACCAAAAGTATAGGTATACATAAATTCCGTCTTTTTGGGTCAACTTATATGCAGCGTACTGTACTTAGACTTATAAAATTGAATGTCATTCAAACGGTTATTTCAATACTTGTAGTATTGAAATAACCGCTTTTTACTACATGTATATGAATGTATTTTTATAATTTTTGTCTGTCAGTCTGTCTGTTTGTACCCGTTAATCTCTGAAATGACTAGACCGATTTTGACGTTAATTTTTTGGCAGGTAGCTGATGTAATAAAGAATAACTCAGTCTAGTTTTATATTAGAAAAAAAATCTTTCATTTCATAAAATAAACGAATTAACTTTTTTGTTAAATTCCACGTGAAACGAACTCGCGGCAACAGCTATTACTAAACAAACAACTATAAAACAGTTGTCTTTACGACTATACATGCGCCTACGCAACGATAAGACAGCTGATACAATGATAATTCAGTATTACTCCGCGCTTTGAAGTGTGCGCACGCGTAACGGTTACTCCGTAATTGTAATAACGTGTTTGTTTTTATTTAAAATACCTAAAAAAAAATAATAATGTTGGCTGTGTATTTTTTAAATGTTTACTAAAATGTTAAAAGTCTTGTAACATTTAGTTTTTGTTGAAAATTTTAAATGAATGTGTTTAATTTACGTTAGATGTTTAAAAAAAGTTGTATTAATATGCGTTTGATAAAATTAAAATAAATAAATATATTTAGACGATACTAAAAATATAGATTTTCGTTAAAATTTAATAAAAATTGTTGTGGATTAAAAAAAACGTTTAATGTTAATCCATCGATAGTTGTTAGGTTATTAAAATTCAGTTAACCGGTTTTATTATAGGATATTGTGTTTTGTGATATACATAAATAAAAAATATTTGAAGTTTTTATGTGAAATATATTCTACTCTCGATGAAATGCAAAAAATAAACTGGTCCGAGGTAACTCCGTATATTATTATTTGAAAAATTGTCAAAATTTGCAAAATCCGTTGTAACTTTTTTATTATTCTGTTTTTCTTTCGTTTTTTTTTTATTGTTAAAAAATGACATTGCCATCCAAAGACAATTGTTTACAACATGAAAAAAGAATATAAATTCAAAAAACAAAAAAAAACGTAAAATTACTTTTATGGTAAAAGTTCTCTCTAAATATAAAATTAACAAATAATAACATTTTTACTAAGTGGACGATAAAAATCTTTTTCTCATCACAATGGTTACCTTAAAACTAAGCATGTAGGGATACAGATATAAACGTAACATTGTGAGAGACTGGTGCCCATGGTAGGTTTAATAAAACCTGTATTACAGGTCACCAGGTCTTCCCCTGGTGCTAGCATTCAGATCAACATAAAAAAAATAACGTAATTAAAGATAACTAAAGAAATTAATTTAATCTTAATATAAAAAGTAAAAAATATGATTTTAAGTAAATTAACACAGACGCACAATTTACCTAAATAACCAATATTTATGTCATACCCAAGGCCATTTAATAATATTCCAAACGTTTCATATTTACATACTAGTAATAAAACTAGGTCACTACACTCAGTACCTAATTATCTGTCTGTATCTGCGTAGTCTGTACCAAACTATAATAATAACCTACTAATATTATAAACGCGAAAGTTTGTAAGTATGGATGAATGTTTGTTACTCTTTCACGCTCAAACGGCTGGAGTAATTTGAATAATTATATAATTTAAATAAATAAGTGTACGTGTAAACACATACGAATTAGAACTAGTGGTCCAATAATCGAAATTTGTATATAAATAATTAAAATTTATAAGTTTGAAGATTATTAAGGTTATAGTCAAATTATTAAAAGTTATTAACACGAAAGCTTGTAGGATGGATAGATTGATGAATGGTTGTCATGGATTAATTTCGATGAAATTTAGTATGGAGTTAGTTGACACCCTGTATTATTGCGTAGGCTACTTTTTAACCGACTGCGTCATATGGGGTAATGTTTTTGCAGCTATAAATCATATTCGCGTGGGCGAAGTAAATTATAAATTTTATACGAAGTAAATCATAATATAAAACAAAGTCGCTTTACGCTGTCTGTCTGTCCTCTTTTAAAACTAAGTACGTAATGGATTTTGATACGGTTTTTGTAATAGAATATTTTAAGAGTAAGGTTTATCTGTATATTATATCAGTATTGCACCCGTGCAAAACTGTGGCGGATAGCTAGTAACCAATGTCTAAATCTTGATAACAATAAAATGTCTGTTTTGAGTGATCTTCGAAATTACTGATCCGATTATGATTAGATTACGACTAAAAGATAGTTTGTAATTACAGACAGATATGCAGATAGTATAAGGAATAAATTAGCATTATATAATTGCAGTATCAATGCTAGTATAATATAATTTATTTCGGTAAAAGCGTTGGAGTTAGCGACAAATAGTTCTTATCTACATATACAGGAAATGGCTCGGCTAATAAATAAATATAGATCGTAAAACTGCAGTTTAAAATACAAATAAATGTCCCATTGCTGGGCACAGGCCTCTTCCGAAAAATTTCGTGCGAGTCAATACATTGGACATTTCTTTTAAAGGCCACTCCAGGAAAGACACTGCATTTGTTTGCGCGATATAATAACACACAACTATATTGTCGGGGCTTCAAAAGAGGCGATGACCTCTTTGTTTTTTTTTTGTTTTCCGAGGTGAAACCCTAATGACTTCAACCCACGCCGAGGGCACGGCGTGGGTTCAAAATCAAACAGTTCTTTGCCAGTTTATTTCAATTCTTGCAAGAAATATGACTCAGATATATGCAAAGTACAATATCTGAAGTTATATTTAAACTCTATCCAAAGGTGTACAAAAAAATGTATGAAAAAGCAACGGTCATTGTACTCGTTATTCATTTGAGAAATTACTAACGAGATTATTTTTTTAGTAAAAGTAGAAGTAACCAAAACGTTGTCCTAATTTGTTTTTAAAGCAGAACAGTTGTTTTTATGAAATTGAGCTGTCATTACCCTTAGTACATTCTCATATTATGCAATCCGATGTCGGTAATGGACGTCCGCGGCGATCCGATATCGAAGAAAATCAAATGTATGAAATATGCTTGTCTTTCTTATTTTCCGACCCGATATCGGATATCGGAGCCACATATTTCGTACACTTTACTTTTGTCAATATCGTATCATCGTCCGATACCGATATATATAACAGTATTTTTAACAACACAGCCTTTAAAACCAAAAAAAATAAACACGTTATTACCACCAACAAAAATCATAAGCTAAACACAGAATACCAGTGCCTAAAAAAAAAGTGAACGAAACAAGATGGCCGCCACATCATCAGCTGTTTTACCCGCGTTAAGTGAACCAGAGATTGAGAAACATGTCGAAGAGTTAGCTGAGGTTAAGACTCAAGAAGAATATGAACAGAAAGTCAAGAAATTTGGATTTTCTCTTTCAAGTTGGATGAAATACATCTTCAATACGCACCAGGAAGATTTCCATGCGGAATGGTTGACTGTGAGTTTTGATTGTTAATGTTGGCTTAAGACAGAGGTAGCGAAACGCCGTGTAGGGCTCTGTCACACTTTTACAACTAATAATACCTATCTCTGTCTATTAACTGCACGGATAACCGAGTGGTGTAGGTCGCCACGCCTATTACCACTGTAATCGACGTATCGCGGGATCGACCCCGCGTAGGACAAGAATTTGTGCGATCCAAAAATGCTTGTTCTGATTCTGGGTGTCTTTGTGCATATGAATTTAATGTCTGTAAAGGATTTAATTCCTATTTTAACTTTCGTAAGGATGATTCATACTTAAATGATACAACGGTTTACTCACGCGTATTTATCGAGATAACCCAACTAGTTTCGCACCCAACCGGAGTCCTTAATCATGAGCTGACGCGGCCGCAGGCTCGATAGTCGAACTAGTCGGACTATCCCGATAAATACGTGTGAGAAAACCGTTGTATCAATTAAGTATGAGTAATCCTCACTAAAGTTACTATAAAAATACATCAATGATTTTAAAAATTTTAAATTCACTTAAGTTAATTTACTTTCATATCTCCATATTTTTTGTGCTATAGAATAAAATTGTCGCTTAGTAATCGCATTAAATTCAATGCCATTCAACAAATCCAAATCCGCTTATAGCATAGATAAATAATTAAGGAAATATACCGTTATCATTCCTAATTATATGCAGTGTTAATTACATTTTGATAAACATGTTGCAATATATCGAAACTGTTTAAAAAAATACTCTTTATATTTTGTTTAACTGTACCTATAGTGCTACAAGGATCTTTTGGCACGCGGCTGAAATCGGAACTAATGCCGTCATATGTCTAATTGTATGTTTTACTAGCTGTGCCCGCGACTTCGTCCGCGTGGAATAATTATTTTGGGCATCATTTATTTTTGCGGACAACCTCCTTAGCTTTGTAAATTATAGCTGTTACCCACGACTTTGTCCTCGTCATTTTCTGTTATTATTTTAGACAATTTAGGTTTTAAATTTTTAAAAGAACATAATAAAGTACCTACTTCTGCGTAAATTATATTTTTAGTTTTATTTTTTTGTGGCAGAAGTACATATTGATTTTCTCCACAACCTGATACGTTGATACAACTCTTAACAAATGCATTAATTTCGACCGAATTTGATTACCATGAAAACGGTTCTAGTGAGTTAATCATAAAAGATAGACACATACTGTCCTGGAATTTTTTTTAGATCATTTCAATAAGAATAATTCTTATATACATATATTTTTGGTATCTTGAACCGTTTTCGGAGCGCACGCAACGGAAGCCCTCAAGGATGAATAATTTTCCCCGTTTTTTTTCACATTTTCCATTATTTCTTCGCTCCTAATAGTTGCAACGTTATGTTATATAGCCTAAAGCCTTCCTCGATAAATGGTCTATTCAACACAAAAAGAATTTTTCGATTCGACCCAGTAGTTCCTGAGATTAGCGCGTTCAAACAAACAAATTCTTCAGCTTTATAATATTAGTATAGATTCACACAGTATAATATTACGTATTTATGCATCTTCAATTACGCAATAAAATGTATTTTCTTTCATATATGAAAAACCATCACTTTTGACAGACAGTTGAGTTGATTCTTGTTGCGAATATGCACACCAGCGCCCTCATGTTAATGTCATCCACGTGCCGAAAGATCCTTGTAGCACTATAACTGGGAAACCTATTTTTTGTTATTAGAGGATATGTTCAACCCAAAAATAGTATTTTTTTACTATTACGAGTTATTATCTAGTTCATATCTAACTCTAAATGAAAATTAGTATTTGGGGTTATTGTGTTAAAGAGAATATCCCTAAATACTAAATGAGTTGTGTGACTTGTCAGAAATTCCTTTAAACGACAAATAAGATCCCATCAGATCAGGATGAGAAGAACTGAGAAACAACTCAATAGTTTTGACCGACAAAATTCTTTCCGCTTTCACGAGAGTAAAATTGAACAAAATTCGTACAAAATGTGCTGTTACCTGATTGATGCCCCGGACCTAAATTTTCCTGAGTTTGTTTCGACGTTTCTTCTCAAGGTAGCTAGTTAGTAAATGTCGATTTGACAGCGAGTTTATATTTTTAAAGAATGACATGTTGAAAAGAAAAAATGTATCCTCATCATCATTCCCCTGTCTTTATCCTAATTATTATTTGGGTTCGGCGCAGCATTTCTTCATCTTCCACACGTTATCCTATTTGCAGAATAAATCATTTCATTTCATTGAAAAGGTGTCATCATCATCTTCCTGCCCTTATCCCATTTTACTTGGGGTCGGCGCAACATGTTTTTTTCTTCCATTCTCCCCTATCAGACGTCACACTATCATTTACTCCTTTTTATTCATATCATTCCATTGAAAAGGTGTAATTGTATTAACTTTGTTTTTTTTTTTTCGTCCACAGATAGATGAATACAAAGCGCAAGCGCACGAGAGCATGCTACAAGCGTGGCGGATAGTGAACCTGCAGAACTGGCACGTCGAGAAGAAGGGCTCGCACAAGGGAGACATCGTGGAGTCCAGGCGCACCGAGCAGTTCGGCAAGGTGTATAGGTTCACTGTGAGTATAAATATCGTATATATTTAAGCTGTGATAGCCTAGAGGTAAGACCGTAGGACTGCTAAGTCAGAGGTCTTGAGTGCGATCCCCACAGCGCGCACCGACTTTTCGAATGTTGTGTGCGTTTAAGAAATAAATATCACAGCCTCCGTGTTTCGGAAGGCACGTAAAAATGTGGGTCCTGCGCCTGATCTTTCGCCGGTCGTGTCGGATTGCCGTCCCATCGCGCTATGAGAGTAAAGGAACAGAGAGTGCGCCTGTGTTAGCACACGCTTGTGCACTATAACATGTCCCGCGTAGCTGGCTGGTGTCATAGTAACACTAGCCGCCGCTGCGCAGTGGCCGAAAGCGGTTCGGATGCTATTATATATCATCATCATCATCATTGGCCTCTAGCTTCTATGACAGATGATTGAAACAGCAGCCGTATATTATATATCGTACTAATAATATAAACGCGAAAGTTTGTAAGTATGGATGAATGGATGTTAGTTACTCTTCCACGCTTAATCAGCTGATGCAATTTTAATTACATTTTCTATGGAGTTTAGCTGACACCCTGGATTAACATATAGGCATGGCATTAAGTTAATGTCTGTCTGTTTATTATACTGAAAGATCCGAAAGGACCATGGTGAATCGAACGACACTTGCCTTTAATCGAATTTCTATGAGATTGTTTAGCGTTTGTTCTTCGCACCAAGATTTACAACTCAAAGTCACGTCACTTGTCGAAAAGTAATGTCATTCCCATACGTTTCGAGTTTTCTATTCTAGTTTAATGTAACACGCCCTGGGCCCTCTGGTTGCTATTCTTTGGTTTCGAAGTCTTAAAAAAGTGGTCCAGTTACTTAACATACAAATAATCTCCAAGTCCTACCCTAATTTATCTTTTATATGTACCCTATATTAGATCCCACTGCTGGGCAAAGGCCTCCCCTTTCTTTTTCCAAACCTTCCCGTCTTTTGCGATTTCTGGCCACCTCATCATCATTATCATCATTCCCCTGTCCTTATCCCAATTATTATTTGGGCTCGGCGCAACACGTCTTCTTCTTCCACACATTCGATTTCTGGCCACGTGCGACCTGCATATTACAATTTATCTTACTTAATTTGTGTTTAACATACAAGCCTCAAGTCTGTGTGAGCAATGCACATGTATATTATCTTTAAAATAAGCCGGTCATTCACATGGCTTAGTACATGTCTACTTACATTTATCACGAGATAACAGTCATGCATTCAGAAAGTGGGCCATAGTCAAAAGGTTAGTATGATTCAACTGGCAGTATGTGCTAAATGATAAATAGTCTTCTTTATGGCCAGCTGCGGGACAATTTCTAAATATTCTCACAACGCCATCTAGTTTACAGTTATGCATACTAAGTAGCTTGTGTTATGAGCACTAGACAATTGATTAACATACTTATATATTTCTAAATACATACATATTATAGATAAACTATGCCCAGACACGGAACTAATGATCGCGCTTATCACACAAACATTTGTCCTGGGTGGGGATCGAACACACGACCTCCGGTATAGCAGTCAGGGACTAGAAGTTGTGTGTTTTTAAATTAAACCCAGACACAAAACTAATGATCGTACTTATCACACAAACATTTATCCTGGGTGGGTAACGACCTCCGGTATAGCAGTCAGGAACTATAATTAATCTATAACTTATATGTATCTGGAAGTATATAATTATGTTTATCAGTTGTCTAGTACTCTTAATACAAACTCTGCTTAGTTTGAGACTAGGTGACACAAGGCACTATAGAAACTTCTGATTTATGGACAACAACCTTTTTCCGCTAGAGAAAAATGCATTACGTATCCCCTCCAACCCAAAACTCCCAGGTAGAACTCCCAGGGAGCTATGAGGCTCCCGTAATACCCACTAAAAACCCCCAGCGTTACGGCGAGCCCTAGTAGAGAGGGCCTGGGAGGACCTTTACTTCCAGACTCTCTCCGGCAAATATAGGTAACAATCTACCGTAACATGGTTAGGAAGGTGCTGAACATGAATGTGGATGGATATAGGGGAAGAGGACGACCAGAGACGCGATGGATGGATTGTGTGAAAGATGATATGGCTGCAAAGGGTGTTGCTTGCGAGATGACATCAGATAGGAACGTGTGGAAGAAGAAGGCGTGCTGCGCCGACCCCAAGTAAAAATTGGGATAAGGGTAGGGGAATGATGATGAACCTAAACCTACCGTAACAGAACAAATATTACCTACTACGGAAAAACAACTAAGATAATCTTTATTCGTTAATCCATGTAGCCGTGTGATAAACTATAAGCCTATTAAAGATGTTATCAGCTTTAATTATTTTAATTAATGCAGTAGGCTTGTTATCAAGTATGTTTCATCAAGGTTTAGGTAACATATGTATAGATAATTATTGCATTCGCTTGGCAACCGAATGGCCTTGGACTAAACGAATTTTGTGTTGGTATTTAAAACCTCAGGTCTACTCATTAATACGTCTAATCTTTACGTATTTTAAATCAGGACTTACATTTTTACGTACCTTCCTTAACACAAAAGCCTTGATATTTTATTTCAAACACCGCACACAACATGCGGTGTGCCCCGTGGGGATCGAACTCGAAACCTTTGAATTTGGCAGTCCTATACTCCTATGGTCTTACCACTGACTATTACCTACAGCTTTAGGTCATCATCATCTTCCTGCCCTTATCCCATTTCACTTGGGGTCGGCGCAACACGTCTTCTAGACATGTTGCTTAAAGTTTTGGCTATGGTTTTATAGTCGGCCGCCTGCCTGACACTAACCCTCTTTGGGAATGCGATTGTTGGTTGTTTACCCGCCACCATTCGGGTGACCCAAGGTGCTTGGTACAGTGCACTGGGTCTTAAGGTCCATTAGTCGCCTTTTACGACACCCAGTGGAGGATATGGGGTGGTGCTATTCTTTATATCCGGACACCACACGGATAACCTACACGGATAAACTACCTACAGCTTTATGTATTAATTAAAAAAAAAAAACAAAATTGCATGTAGACCAGAGATCACATCTTTCCATTTGCTACGATAAGCTAGTTACGTATCAAGTTATTAATGATTTCTTTTTCTGTGCCATTACAGGGTGTAGTAGAATGCCCACCGAAGTTTTTATACGAGGAGTTCAAAGACAATATCACAAGACTGCCGGAGTGGAATCCTACTATATTAAAGAGTGAATTAATTAAGGTTTGTACCTACAGTTGTATATATTCTAAAACATATTTCATGAATACGCGAAACCTCATAATATTTGAGAAATTTCGCGAAGATTCAGTCACACACATAGCGACGAACACATTCTCAGACACACATACTGTCAGATACATATATACACTCACAGAAACAGTCACACACACACTATCAGATACATACCTACATACTTACATTCTATCAGGCACTGATACACATATTTTAGACAGTCAACGGGTCTTACTCGTTACGAGACTTCTTTTCTTCCGAAGTTTCGGCCGAATTGCACCGACCGTGATCACGGGTGGACACTACATACAAACGCGCACATCTCCACACTCACACTATTCCCCATTACAAAATTAAAGTGAGCATTAATAAACTATTATCGTCATCCAGGAAATCAGCCCTGGCATCGACCTATCATACCAGGTCACAGCGGGCGGCGGGCGGGGCATCATAGCGGCGCGGGACTTCGTGATCCTGCGGCGGACGGCGCCCCTCTCCGCGGACGGACACGTGGTGGAGGCCGAGCCTGATAGCTACATCAGTAGCGGGGTCAGCGTCACTGTGCCCGGGTATCCGCCGCACAGGGATATGGTGAGGTGAGTTGGACCCCCCCACAGCCCCCCCACGCTAGCACGATCTAGGGTAGCAGAGCATGTACGAGCGATCCCGTGACGCTGGCTTAGGTAGTAAAAGTCCCCGGGTGTTTTTAGTCGGTGGGAGTCCGACATATCCCCACGCCATCTAGGGTTGGCCAGGATGCTAGGCCCAGCCAGGGTCATGCGGAGCCCCCCCACGCAATCTAGGGAAGGTAAGGTAGGTAAATCAGCCCTGGCATCGACCTATCGTACCAAGTCACAGCGGGCGGTGGCCGGGGCATCATAGCGGCGCGGGACTTCGTGATCCTGCGGCGGACGGCGCCCCTCTCCGCGGACGGACACGTGGTGGAGGCCGAACCCGACAGCTACATTAGTAGCGGGGTCAGCGTCACTGTGCCCGGGTATCCGCCGCACAGGGATATGGTGAGGTGAGTTGGATCCCCACACAGCCCCCCCGCGCTAGCACGATCTAGGGTAGCAGAGCATGCACGAGCGATCCCGTGACGCTGGCTTAGGTAGTAGAAGTCCCTGGGTGTTTTTAGTCGGTGGGAGTCCGACATATCCCCACGCCGTGCCCTCGGCGTGGGTTGAAGTTATTATCGTTACAATGGATTTTGATGCGGTTTTTTTTCATTAGATATAATAAATAAGGTAATAATAGGTTTGATATTTAATTTAAAAATTATGGATCTCAGTTATCTGATTAAATAAATTTCATTATTTAATTTTTATTAATGCTGTGCAAAAGTCTTCACAATTTGACTTTTGACCCACCGTTTCTATAACTTTTCTCAAAACCGTATACAAATATTTGGCTTAATAAAATCAATTAATTCAAATAAAGACACCATACAACCAATAAATTCCAATAAATACTCTTTTATTACGATATACAAAGAAGACTTTTCATAAATAAATTTCCTGTAATTATACATTGACACAGATAATTAACCTCAATTGACATAGTAGGCGTTATTGTAAGTGCATAAGAGTTATTATTGTAAAACAAACAGGTCTTGTAATTTTGATAATAACTGCATTTCTTGCGGTATTGGTCTCAAATATTAAAGACACTGGTCATATTGAAAAGAAACGGTATTTAGAGTGTATGATATTAAGTGTTCGAGCAAGATTGGATAATTTAATATTTACTAGCTGTTGCCCGCGACTTCACCCGTGCTAATGTCTGTTATAGCAAATAACGTTTCTAACGTTATCAATCGCGATTCTGAGCCTATATTTAAATTACTTCATATATATACATACCAACCTTGTAAAGAAAATTGTATAATTCAGCACTCAGATACGGCAATTTTTTTATCTAATTGTGACTCAAGCAAGATTAAAAAAAACTAATTGAAATCGGTTTTATTATAGTAACTATCGTAAGGTATTTTTGCAATTAGACAGGTCTGTTGGTCTAGTGGTTAGAGGCCCTGACTGCTATACCAGAGGTCGTTTGTTCGATCCCCACCCAGGACAAATGTTTGTGTGATGAGCGTGATCATTTGTCCTGTTGTGGGTGTAATTTGTCTATAGTATGTATGTATTTTGAAGTATATAAGTATGTTTATCGGTTGTCTAGTACTCATAATACAAGCTCTGCTTAGTTTGAGACTAGATAGTGTTGTGTGAAAGTCTTGGAATGTATTATATGTTAACGGTTTACTCACACGTAGGTATTTAGCGGGATAGCCCGATTACTTTCGGACCCAACCGGAGTCCTTAATCATGAGCTGACGCGGCGTCCGAGCGGTTTTATTGTCTTAAAGTACTATGACCCAATGACATTGCATTTTGTACTTTTGTGTACAAACATTTCAATGTTATAGACCCTTTATCTAATCATATAAACAAATAACAGTCTGTATTAAATTCTTTGAACTTTCTTCAAAACATACAAAAGGTTATCTTTTTGTTTTACTTTCACCTTGATACTTTCTTTTTGAAAACGTCAGGCTATTGACCTAGTAAGATATTTGTAAGATTATAAAGATTAGCTGTAGGTTTTTTTCGAGCCAGAGTCACGCAGTGCATGCGCGAACGTTCCCGTAAATGGCTTAGGCAAAATTGCATGCTGATTTTTCTTCTTAATTATAAATCTTATCTGTGTGTATCATTTCTACTGATGAACTGACACTTCTTCTCCTATAAACAAATAGCAGGTTTATCACCAAACTTCCTTGCCACCAATATTTCACAATAACCAATTGTGTGTTAACGAAGAAAATTACACATAAATAAGTCAGCAACCATTCACCTAAGAAAAAATAAACTGAAAAATTAAACTACATAAAATTTATTGTTTGCAGAGGTCAAAACAAGACTGGTTGTTGGTATCTGAAGCCGCGGTCGGTGCAGCTGCCGAGCGGGAAGATAGAGACCCACACCACCTTCCAGTGGCTCATGTGCTGTGATCTTAAAGGTATGTTATCTTATCTTAATTAGCCTTATAAAAAATCAATGTAGGAGTAATTGATGCTGTGACGTCTGATAGGGGAGAATGAAAGACAAAAGCATGTTGCACCGACCCCTATTAAAACGGGATAAAGGCAGAAAGATGATGAAATCAAAAGTCAGATTGTGCTTTAGATATTGACTCCCAAAAATAATATAACGTAACATTAATCACTCTTTCTTAGCTGCTTCTTTTTCTTATTTCATAAAAGTAGAAAATTTGTAAAATAATTATTTCTATTAATTACAGAATATATTTATATCTGTTTTCCCCGATTATTTAATTTTACTTCTTAAACAGACTGCCCAGATTATATTACAAAGCATTCGATTAAAATGTAATACATTAGAATCATGATTATTGTCGACAAGTGACGTGACTTTGTCTTGTCAGTTCAATATGTTTGTTTCAATAAGCGTTAACATTTAAAGAAATATTACTCGACTTCAGGCCTCATCTATTTCCGGGCCAGCTTTTATATTAAAAATATATTATAAATTAATATTTTTTATTTTGAAATACCAAGTTATTATTATTACTAGCCTAGTATATCCCACTGCTGGGCAAAGGCCTCCCTACTTTTCCACTTGTCTCTCTCAAGAGCCACGTTAAATACCAAGTTAATATATATTTCTTTTTTCAGGCAAAATTCCTCAGTTCGTGTTAGACGCAGCGTTTGCGACAGTCATGTTAGACTATATAGTGCATGTCAGGAAGTTTGTAGCGGAAGCAAGGGCTCAAGGACGGTTCTAGACAACCGGCAACCGTCAACCAATCACTACAGACCTTTAGCAACCAATGACTACAGAAGCTGAGGGCAACCAACCGTCGAACATTTAGTACAGTCTTTTAGCAACCAAAGACTACACAAGGTGTTTAAGGCAACAAATGAATACAGACCTTAGTGAAACAATGACTATGCAACGCTACAAAAGTCGCGAATTTTTGTAGGTTTTGGTTACAAGCAACCATATACTGCTAGAAACCATTCACTACAAGGTTAGACGTTGTATTATTACTGTATTTTTGAAGATTTTGTGGTTATAGCTAAAGGTAACCATTTACGTACGTAGCAACCAATGACTACAATTATTATAGCAACCAAACTGTTGTAAAGCTTCGGTTAAACAAATAGTTTAATTTAGTTTTTAATATATAGCAACCAATTACTAAAATATATACTATGAAGATATGCTAAGTCCTTTAAAACTACGGTTTTTTATGAAACCGCAAGACAACCACGTTTTAAAGTAATATTATACCAGTTGTGTGCGAGAGACGCCGCGCTACGCCGTGTAGTGCGCTGTCACGCGACACTACTGCAGTAATATTACTTTAAGACTGGTGGTTGTCTAAGTACTTGGTTGCTAAGCAACCACATTGTTATTAATTGCAATAGTGTCACATTGAGAAGCCTTATCAATGACTGAATTAACTAAATCTTGTAAATAAAATAAATAACTCGTTTAAATAAATAATTAAAGTACCAATCAAGTTATTTTTAGATTAATGTTAAGTTAAAATCCTCTTATACATATACATATAAAAGTAAACCACTTGTCTGTTTGTTTAATTTTTATTTCAGTACCAAATTTATCAACTTACAAAAGTATCTGTAGAAAAACAGTTAATTAAACCTAACATTAATCTAAAATTAATAATTAAGTTACTAAATAAATTAACTACACCCACAAGTCATAAACAACCCACTTATTGTTAAATAATACTGCATTTATAAACCTCCATGTACAATTTATTATTCAATCGTAAGATACTTACAGCGTAGCAACAAATAAATAATAAATAAATATTCCTCAACATTCCCACAACGCCATCTAGTCTCAAATTAAGTATACTAGAGTAACTTGTGTACTAGACAACTGATAAACATACTTATATATTTAAATACATACATAGTATAGATAAATTACACCCAGACACAGAACAAATGATCGTGTTCATCACACAAACATTTGTTCTGGGTGGGAATCGAACCCACGACCTCCGGTATAGCAGTCAAGGCCACTAACCACTAGACCAACAGGCCAGTCAACAAAAATAATGGAGATGTAAAAAACCCTACTAATTATAGTGATATTGCGTTAGTTACAAGCATTTGCTACGGACGTCATTCATTTATCTCGCCAATATAGGACCATATTGATTGGATAAAGAAATTAATAATTGGTACGGCAGGTACTAGGAAAACCCTGATTTGCTTTCACAAATGTTTTCAAGATATTTGCAAAGATGTTATCTGCGATATCTACTTTTATATATTATGATGACAGTGCTACCAAATATTGATGTTTAGTAACCCCTCCAACAATTTAACCACAGTTCTCAGAAAAGTAGCGCTATTTAAAAAAATGCTTACCCATCAACTTCCAAACCGCAACAGAAGTTGCTTAACTTAATCGATTTATAACCTATCTACGCTGTAATTACTTACGTGGTACAAACATTCGACTGACACGCTTAGGTTTGACTCCCGCGTCGGACAACGCTTAGAGCTTACACCAATAGCTAAAATAACATGACAAATAAATTTGAGTCAACACTTGAGTATTGAAACGCTACTTTAAGTTGATACACCTTAAAGTGACATAGATATAAGACACCTTTAAGTATCAAGCTGCCTTAAGTAACGTTTTAGTATTCAATCTGGAGTGATTGAGAAAACTCATTTTTATACAAAAATAGAGAAATAGTGGTACTCCTAATTATGTATAAATCATTATTAAAAAATGTATTTTTTAGTTTTATATTTATAATTTTGTAAATATTTATATTTTTTTTGTTTATATTGGACTGTTATTAACTACATCTATTTTTTTGTTATAGTTTATCTCGCCGCTATTTTTTTTTATGAATTGTGCTGTGAAATATGGGTTTTTATATGCATTAAATAAGGAATTAAAATAAAAATCTGCAAACTAAATTATTGTATAAATCGTGTAACCAGTTTTTGTATAAATCTTTAAAAAATACTGGAAACGCACAAAAATCTTCACCAAAATTATGACTAAATATTATTTTTATTTTAACTAAGTATCCATATTTTACCGCTTATCTGGGCGATAAATCTTTATTTACACATACCCACCCTTATAAAAACCTTTTTTTTAAACTATGAATGAGAATGTGAACTTGTATAAAAATTGTATAAATATTGTGACTTGTAATAATATATAAATTTTAGGCATTTTGTATACACAGTAAATAGGACACGTTTCTGCTTTATGCCAAGCAGAATAAATTGTACAAAATTGTATAAACACTATCCAATATACAGCGTGTTTTAAATCTCCGGTTATATTTTAAATATTGTTTTTTTTTTTTATAAAGGTAACAGACAACAGAGAAGCTGTATTTAAAATGTAAAAGGATTTTTTTCGAACACGTTGTATACCTAAAAAAAATCTAGTTACATTCATAATACTAAATTATTTAACAATGTATAAAAGAAGTCAATGCAATAGTTTCATTATTAAATACGATATTGTAGACCAGAAATATATTGATTTAAAATATTAATACCTAAATGATGTAGACTTAGTAATTTTCATAGTTATGTGTTAACGCTTTACTCACATGTATTTATCGGGATAGCCCGACTAGTTCGACTGACTCGCTCGCCGCGTCAGCTCATGATAAAGGACTCCGATTGGGTCCGAAACTATACGGGCTTTATAATAACTGTTAACACATAATTATTTTTAAAAGAACTTTACGTTTATTTTTGTATTTTAGATTGAATTTGACAAACTTCATTGTTTAGATAAACCAAACACTCAAATACAATTATTTTAAATCTTAAAGGATTTTGACACCCTTATTTTGCCTTATATGCAAAGTTTATCTATACTTTTCTGGTCTATAATATTATGTAACTAAAAAGCCTTTAAATCACCAAACCGCTTAATTCGACCTAGAATTTGGTCTAAAACAGACATAGTCTAGGACATCCAGAATACTAAGTTGGTTGTACCCAAACCAATTTGTTTACCTCAAACTTATTTATATTTTTTTCAAGCACTGTTTATTTAGCGCGCCAAATACAAAAGTGTTTTCAAAAAGGGGCCATCAGCAAAGCAATTTAGGCAATAATATATGAACTAAAATTGCTAGTTAGTATGTATAACTGTCTACCCTAGCATGATGATTTAGAAATAAATTATATATTTATTAAAGGTGTCTAATTTGCAAGTACATAGATTTAATTCGTATGTAATAGTTTTAAGACAAATAAACGATTTTTTATACTGTTTGTGATTTTGAATGCCAATACCCTGTTTGAAAATTCCGATTATGTCGTTCTTCATTAGAAAAGTGACATTTCTACAAAGTTGCTGATCGCTTAACTTACAACTGCATGTCTTTAATCCTATTGATATTACAAACACGATACTTTTTAAGTATGAATGGATGTTTGTTACTCCGTCATGTTTAAATAGCGGGTTCAATTTTGATGAAATTTGGTATGGAGTTAGCTGACACCATAACACATAGACCATCATATCACATAGGTAGATTTTTTGACCAACCGCGTCGGAAAGGGGTAATGTAATGCAACTATAACCGACACTCGCGCAGGCGAAGTCTTGCAAGCAACTAGTATGGTACAACATAAACGATTTAAACACGACAGCTTTTACACAGAGGTCGTTTAACTTCCCTTTTTTCAAATCAAATCTTACCTTTTTTCTTGGTATTCGGTGGAAATCCTTCATGGACTTCCTCCGCCGTGGGGAGGAGACGCAGAGGTATGCCGGACTCCTACCGGCTAAAACCACCGGAGTGCTTCTCTCTTCCCTGTTGCCAGGGGCCAGGCGGAAACGCTTTTGCAAACTACCGCGAAAATCTTACTAACTTACGTCAATTTAAAGGTGCTACCTGGGGACATAAATTAACCTAAATCAATAATACATGCAAACATTTGTCATATGCGTGACTGGAGCTATCAATAGCCGCTCAAAAACAAAAGACCAATAGTGAACGTTTTTAAACTATTATTTATCTAATATGCATCCTACAATCGAATTACCAGAACTACCGAAGAACTGAATGTCTATGTAGTGCACCAAGTATTTGCAAAAAATTACTGTCATTAACCTATTAATCCAGTCGCATGGAACATTATAATCTAGAAGAAATTGGCACTCGGACTATAATTACCTGTGTGCTTTTCGGTGAGTCAAGAATTGACGCCTTACCATATAAAAATAATTAAAATAACATTGTCACACGGTTTCGCTAGCGTGGATGTCGGTTTCAGCTACAAATCATTTATCCTACCTTTACCTTTTAATACCAAATTTCATAAAAATTGCTCCAGCCATTTGAGCTTGAAAGAGTAACAAACAATCATTCATCAACCCATACTTAAAATCTTTCGCGTAGGAATAAAATATTAGTAGGAACTATAAACAATTTTCTTTCCTCCGCCACTTTTTACTCACCAAAACCGAACAATTGAAAGGCGTCAATTTCTAATATTTGACGTATTTAACTAACAACAAAGAGTAACAAGAATCGGACAGCGAATAAAATAGTTTCTCGGCACTAGATTCAGTATTACTTAAATTGCCACCTTTCTCTACTTAGGTATCTGTTGCAAGACCAGTCCAACGTTTTAAAACATAGGTCAACCCACGTACACAGTATCTACACATACTTAGATATATCTAGCTACCTACCTATATTAAAAGGTAGCCACAATAAAACCTTGAATATAGGTACATCTACATATACCTATTATAGTAGATATAGATAGGTAAGTGCAATGGGCGGTCTTACCGCTAAATTCCGGATGTAAGGAAATAGGTATCGTAAACAACTTTATGTCAAGCAAAGGTTTTTGATAACTGGTTTTTGAGGCGTTAAAAAGTAGGTAGATATTCTGCCTACAAGATAAATTTTATGTGTAGGTAAATATTTTTTTCCTTCAAAATATGTTCGCTGGATAAGAAATTATTAAATCTGCCATATACAACAGAAAAGGGAGCAGTGTATTCTTTTTCTCGAAATAACAAAAAAATAGCTAAAACAATAATGATTTTAATTCTTTGTGATAAACGAATACCATTTATTTGATCAAATCAATAAAAAATACTTATTGATTAATTAAAAAATCGCGGTACCTACATTTTAAACCAAAACGACCTCGGTAGATGTATCACTGACGGCTGAATTCAATATTTTATCTATTGATTTAAACATAATTTTGACATTAATCTGTAGAATATTATGTCCTATATCTATCTCTAGTCATTATCATTCCCCTGCCCTTATCCCTATTATAATTTGGGGTCGCCGCAGCATGTCTTCTACTTGCACACGTTCCTATCTGACGTCAGCTCGCAAGTAACACCCTTTGCAGCCATATCATCTTTCACACAATCCATACATCGTTTTTTTGGTCGTCCTCTTCTCCTATAACCATCTACATTCATGTTCATATTTCTGTCTCTAATAACTTAGCCAAGTCCACAGACAAATAAAATATTAAAAATGGCCGTTAATCAGCTGTGAAAACTGACGCCATATTTGAATAATTACTTACGTAGAACTTTTACGACTGTCGCTTAGTAAAATGCTCATTAAGTCATGTTACAACCACTTGTTGATTTTTTTTTATTGTTCTGGGCGGGTAACATACTTTACACCTAGGTATGTACCTATAATAGTACAAAACTCATACCTACTGTATTTATAAAAATGGTAGTAGGTTTAGGTTAACCCACCTAGCAATTACAATAACCGCAGCAAAATCTACCAAAACTTTCAAACATATAAATTAGGTGAATTATTGTTGTCATATTACTAATTATCTCTTTACTTTGTATACCGTACCTACTGCAATAAAACAGTCCCTCTTGCACGATAAAACAGACCCTTTATACCAAGTAGATAACATTTGTAAAATCGCTAGTGATGACGGGACTAAGTCACGTATTTTCACACATTTAAGCGTTTTCATTGATGTTAAGAAATGTTACTTGGCTGACGGCCGGCCGCAAATCATCGTCAATTTGAACGTCAATAACAATAACTCATTTAGCATAATTACATCAGAAAATAATAATATTGTGAGATAATGTAATCCAACATGAGCAGAAAAATATCTACCAATCACCACTAAGACAGTAAATACACCAAACATTATAACAATTAAAACATTTCATGCGTCTATCGTAACAGAACATGCCCAACTAATCGTATTTGAAAATCCACTTGCTTTTATACCAATCATTTTTACAAACTACCCACAAAATATTCACATTTCACTAAAATAAGACCGTTCAATCGTTACGGTAAAGTTCTCTCTTACCTAAACACACTTAAAATAATGACTAGACAAGAACCAGCAATTAGAGAATTAATTTAAACTATTTATTTTCAAATCTACCCACTATGGAATCCGGCGAATCCGACATTGAATTACAATCCGCTTTACCTAAATTATCAAAGAAGAAAATGCCCAAAAGTCCATCAGTCGACTTATTAAAGAAAAAGCAAGATAAAAAGTCAACAAAAGAAATGATAAACCAAGCTTTAACAGACTTGAAGACCCGGAAAGGCGTTTCGTTATACGCAATTAAGAAATACATCACAGAAAAATACAGCGTGGACACTGAAAGATTGAATTACCATATTAAGAAATACATCAAGTCTGCCGTTGAACAAGGATCCATCGTACAACTGAAAGGCATAGGAGCCTCGGGATCTTTTAAACTGGTCCCTATAAAAGAAAAGAAAGTTAAACCAAAGAAAGTGGCAAAAGAAAAGTCGGATAAACAAAAGAATCCGGAGAAAAAACCAAAAACAATGAAAGAGAAGACCAAGAAATCGAAAGAGAAAACGAAGAAAACTAAATCTAAGGTCAAAGAAGGTGAATCTGAGGAGAAAGGTGAAAAGCCAAAGAAAAAGGTTACAAAAGAAAAGGTGCCGAAAGAAAAGAAGAGTGGGGAAACGAAAGAAGCAAAAGTTAAGAAAGTAAAGATTGCTAAAGGTATGCAAACTCCGTCGAAAAAGAAAGCTGCCTTGATGAAACGGAAAAGCATCGGGTCCATCATTAAGCCGCCAAAAATGAAGCCAAGTCGAGCTAAACCTGAGAAATAAGATTGTTTAAAGATTATTTGATATTGTTTTTGATTGTACATTATTACTTTTTTGATTATTTATAGTAAATCATTTGAATTCTGATCAAGTATTTTATTTTTATTCCCGAAGTGGTTTGAAAAATACCCACCTTTCTATTTTTGTGTTTGATTTCCAATTTTATCGAATACCTACCTACACTCGACTGTTTTATCAAAATATAAATATAAACAGTAGTTTAACTTGGCCGTTTCTAAGAAATAAATGATAGGGCTGTCCTCTCAAAGTATTTCAATTACTTACATCAACAACACACCGTCTGTTCCTCACTGCGACACGCTCACGACTGTATCATGCCACGGTCATGCCACGATACGATAGTGTTGACATAACTTACGTTGCGCCCGTTTATATGAAGACTTAATACTGTCAATACTTATTTTACTATGGTGATATGAATTACATTGTTAAAACTACTAAGTATTCATATTTCGAGTAAGAGACACCATGCCTTTTTATAAACTTTGCATCGGTTTTATAAATTTTTGAATCAAATAGAGAATCCATCGTTTTTCATTTCAATTCGGGTACACTTTGCACGGTTATATTCTACAATTTATACTTGACGTTATTAAACAGAATATAATATGTATGTAGGTAAAGCTTCTTTTGTTTTTCATTTATTGCCTCTTTGTGACAGATAAGTAAAAACAATGTAATTATTTTCGACTGGGTCTTTTGGTGGCAAGCACGACTAGCACTTAATATCAGGCATAGATTAATATTCTATGATATCAAAATCAACTTTCGGTTAAACGAATTATCATTTTACGTGTCACTGAAATATTCAGGAAAAAGATGCTTTTAGGGATGCGGATAGAATAAAAATTGGGGCAATGGGTGGAGTCTCAAAGTGCTATACTTACCTACAATATACCTACACATAGTATACATATACCAGCAGTCTTGCAGCAGGGCAGTGGCCTCTTGTTATATAAAGAAGGATTGTTCATTGAAAAATAGTTGCAACGTACCTCATATAAAACTAATGTACTCTGATTTTCTACGCAAATACTAAGCGATGGTAATTTTGTTTGAGAATATCTAACGTATACAGTATACAGACCTACTTCTTCTTCTCCTTTTTACTAGCGACCCGCCCCAGTTTCGTAATGTTGAAATTCTGATGCATTTCAAACCCTCCTCTTGAATCACTTTATCTATTAAATAAATAGCTTCAAATTCCGTTCCGTAGCTTTGAAGATTCAAGCGAACAGACCGACAGACAGCGACATCGATTTGTTTTATACTATGTATGTACCTTGTAAAGCGTTTAATTAGGTATGATAAATAACAGCGAGATTTTTTTTAAAGCCATTTTATATGAGGTCATGGGCAGTCATTTTATACGAGCAAAAACATGTGACACATGACCTAACTATTGAAGTTTTAGTCCTAGTCAAAAGATTTATGAAATGAAGATTTTCTTACAAGTTGAACATTTTATGCTTACTCGCAATATCAGAAATATTCCACAACATCTTCAGAAATTTTGCATAAGCGGTATTTAATCAGGAGGCAGCGATTAGCCTGTCGTTTTATAAACAGCAATTACTTCCATAAGTACTAATTATCATAATAATTGCCAATTGGTATAATTGCTAGCTTGTTATTAAACCCCACCCTTTTAATAGGCGTATGTTATTGTCTTTTTGCGTGGTTTTTGCTGGCAAAAAACAACAGTGTATTTATAGGGGGAGGAATGGTATTCATTAACATATTTTCTTTTAACAGAATATACTTATATTTTAATAGAATATACTTTATTGTACACCGTAGTTACAATGGCGGTCTTATCGCTAATAGCGATATCTTCGTGACAACCTTTGGATAGACAAGAGAGAAGAAGACATAGGTATAGTCTATGACTTTAATGTGTTTTTATTTACTATCTACAAAACCTTACACCTACTTGTTACCCGAATTTATACAATCGTCGCCAAAAAGCCTTATCTTGATGCAAAGGTAAAGGCAAAAAGAAAATTAAAGCTAACTCACGACATTGAAGGTTCGATATAAATAAACTACAGAAAAAAATCTGCATTTATCCTTTCTTCTCTCCATTAATCTGCGTTTCTGAGAAAAGTTTCTTAACAAACAGACAGACTGACCACAAAGTGATTCTGGATTCCGTTTTTTCCTTTCCCTATAATCTCAAAAAATAATTGTATTATAATAGTAAGAACCAAAGAAATTGCGATGTTCACTATTTATTGTAAAGTCGTGTTAGCTATGTATTCTAACCAATAAACTGCATGAATCCGACTCCCCTTGCTTGGTATTCTTTTTTCACAAAACTGATAAACAATTTCCGTTATAAAGAATCCATCACATATTTAATAAAGTACATACAACAAGCACCAATGGCTTACATAACACATACTGACCCCTATCTACATACGTAGGTGTCTATACGTATATAGGTAGATACAGCACAGCGGGAGGTTTCACTGTGTTTACTGGGTCAATTCTTTACATAACCACGATGAATAGGTAGGTGTATAAACGCTTCGTTTAGAGTTTAGACTGCTATCTAGGTTGCAGAGCAGAGAAACCGAGAAATGTTAACCAATGGATTGCTAGGAGCGTGGTTGCTTACCACGCTCCTAGCTGCTGCTAGACATGAATGTGGATGGATACAGGGAAAGAGGACGACCAAAGAAACGATGGATGGATTATGTGAAAGATGATATGGCTGCAAAGAGTGTGACTTGCGAGATGACGTCATACAGGAACGTGTGGAAGAAGAAGACATGCTGCGCCGACCACAAACAATAATTGGGTTAAGGGCAGAGGAATGATGATGGGTTGCAAGGAGTGGAGATTTTGTGGTTAATTAGGATATCTGAGTTTCTCCGCTCCGCAGTCTAGCTCCGCTCTGGTGGACGAGCAGCCTTAGTATGGACTTGAATGCACGACTTTATTAAATATCGTGAAGTAACCAGCGTAACTGAGAACTTTTCAAAGGTGTATGTTCCCTAAGGACCGCTTAAACTCTGACACAAGGTTGTATATTAACCTTTTGTACGCCAATGACAACTATAGTTGCTCAACGATCTCGTGCCTGAGACGCCACGGCAACTAAAGTTGTCTCAACTACGTATTTTTAAAACACTATTTTTACGTACTAAGCACCCTGTACTGAGTGTTAATGGACTTTCAAGATAAACATAACTTTTAGAATACATTTTGTGTTAAAAAATTATGTAGTAACGTAACAATTAGTGTCTGATATAAGCATACAATTCTATCTATTTATTGCTTGGCGTCGGGAGCACGGTTCTTCGTTATTACCGTGGCGTTCAAAAGGTTAACCAGAAAGATTGCATGGATAGCTGAGTGGTACATACAGAGTACAGACATTACATGAACATTACTTGAAAGGGACAAATATTTATTTCTACAACTTAGGTACACAAATGCTTCCAAGACAGGATGTTCTTTGCGCATCTGATTTGAATGTTTGTCAAAACTAGCGTGGTAAGGAGTCGATTCACTATTGCGGAAGACATTTTACGTCAAACCCACAAAAATATCGACCTTTTATTTAGTACTTAGTAGTACCTAGTTTTAAAACTAACGGTAAGCTCAATGTAGCGGTGTACACCCGCTGTTTACACCCTCGGGTAACGAAAACCGCGAAATGCCGTTGGCCAACTGTCATATTATTATGTAGACCGTTTCCATCGGAACCCCGTATACACTCAAAACTTTCGATCCGCGATCAATACCAATATTTGCATTCCAGACAATTGTAAATGACGCGCCTGCTGGTTTACTGGTTAGTGACCCTGACTGCTAAGCCGGAGGTCGTGGGTTCGATTCCCACCGAGGACAAATGTTTGTGTGATGAGCACGATCATTTGTTCTGTGTCTCGGTGTGATTTATCTATAACTAGCTTCTGCCCGCGGCTTCGCCCGCGTGGTAAAGGGACAAAAAAAACCAAGGTCTTTTCTTAATATTTTTTTCCGTAAGAACCTTCTCCTAATAATAACAAATACAATAAAAAAAGAATTAGTGAAATCGGTCCAGCCATTCACGCGTGATGCCGTGACCAAGGAAAACGGGTTTCATTTTTATATATATAGATATGTATATGTTACAGCCAAAGTGATTAATCTAGATATTATGTATACTGTCTAGCTATTATGAATAATATCTACTCAATTTGGATAAAGTGATAATTCACACAAAATTAATCACATTAACTAGCTATTATACATAATATCTTCAAAGAATTGGATAAAGTGATAAAACAAGTGGATATTCGTTTAAGAATAAATTTGTATTTAAATTTTCCTTAAGCATACATATCAGAAAGATTATTTTAACAATTAAAATAACATAAGATAATATTTTCACCTCAATAAACATAGATTTTAACAAATAAAAAAAAAAACCTAACCTCACCTAATTTAGGTTAGGTTAAGTTTTTTTTTAGGCAGGAGTGTGGATATCAAATGAACATTATACCTTTTGATCATTAGCGCAAATGTTGATATAGCAAATAAATATTCGACGAACTGAAAATTATGTCAAACGACATTTTACAAAGTGATGATTTTCTTAAACGTGGTTCGATTGAGTAATATTATATCAAACGTTGTTTGATCAAACAAGGGTGAACCTAAGATAAAGACCGTATTATTACTTTGGCTAACTTTGACACGATATTATGAATAATAACTAGATAATGTGATTAATTTATTACACTGTCTAGTGAATTTAGCTATTATCCATAATGACTAGTCAATATGTATAATCGCTCATTAATCACTATGACTGTAACATATATATTTAGAAATCTATAAGTATGTTTATCAGCTGTCAGATTACCAGATTACCATGAGAAACTGGAAGCCAAATAAAGTTTAGGAAGCGGCAATGCAAAAGTTATTTATTACGATAATACTACAATACCTAACCACGAAGAAACGATGGATGGATTGTGTGAAAGATGATATGGCTGCAAAGGGTGTTGCTTACGAGATGACGTCAGATAGGAACGTGTCGAAGAAGAAGACGTGCTGCGCCGACACCTAATAATAATTGGGATAAGGGCAGGGGAATGATGATGATGACTACAATAAATTATGTTTGGAGTTAAGAGTTATTTATTTGCACAGAACATGAGTACAAAAGATTTGGTGTTTAAATTTCTATCTTTCCCGTTTAATTTAAGTTTAGTAGTCATAGTTGTAAATTTTCCTTAAAACTAGTATGTAGGTATCCACCAATTGTTAAGTTCGTAATTCGTTACAACAAGGAAAACTAACTTTGTATTCCGCAAGTTGGAAATTCAAGAATTTTGAGCAATACCAACCGCAAAACAATTATTTAAAAGAACTTCTCCTAGACGGAGACCCCGATTCAAAGAAAAAACAACTTGTAATAGATGTGACTCTCTCTCATACCATGCAATTGTATTTCTGATCGGTCGTGTCCTAGAGTAATACATGCATACATACATAAACGTCACGCCCCTTTCCCTTGGGGGTAGGCAGAGATCACATCTTTCCATTTCATCTTCCTAGAGTAATAATCCTAAGAAAACTTTCCTATACCTAGACTTATCTTTTTGGTGACATTAACTCCCTCGCTTAATCAGGTTAGCGGTGGCGAAAATACACCTCGGTAACAAACCTAGTTTCATGCTATATTTTTCCAAGTTCGTAAACAGAAAAATACGACATTTTGAGTTAAGATGAGAAGTTCAACAGGAATCTCGTTGGCCATGAGTTTTATAGAATTCGGCACTTAAAACGGGCAACGAATATTGCTGCGAATTGCGAATTAAACAATTTTATTTGATGAATTATTGCGTCTATTCTTGAATACATTCTTACCCATAATAATAAACCTGTGTACTGTTTGTGTAATAATAAACACTGAAAGGCACAGGCCTCTTCCCATATAGAGAAGATTTGAGCATTGACCACCACGCTAGCTCACTGCGGAAGATTCCAGATTCCAATATTTGGAATTCAGGTTTCCTTCACAATGTTTTCCTTCTCTCCTGATCCTATTTGGATTTAAAAGTAATTTCCGTATTCCCTTATTTGGAAGAGCAAAAGGATTATTTTGCAAAATCTTTATCAAAATGACTTTTATTCTGACAGTGATTTGAATACCTAGCTACAATGGGTAGACAGTGCTACCAAGATCTTTTGTCACGTGGCGGAAATCGGAACTAATGCCGTCATATAAAAGGCATCACTTTTGACAGACAGTTGAGTTGATCCTTCTTGCGAATATGCATACCAACGTCATGTTAATGTCATCCACGTGCCGAAAGATCCTTGTAGCTCTATACCGCTCGGTTTTACCCTAAATGTACTTATTTATAATTTGTCAAACGGCCCACGAAACGATAAACAGGTTTTTTGGTTTGAATAAAACCAGTTTGACCGTAGACGTAGCTCCTTTTAAAGTTTTGCCAATCTCTTATGTCTTAGAAACGAGTCATTTGATGCAATCTTTTGTTTTTTTAAGTCACTTTGCATTAATTCAAAGAACTTTGAAACACGTAACGTTTGAAAAAAATAAAGTCTCAGTAGCGCCTACAATTTCGTCAGACGCGGAAAATCGAAATAAGATTTGACTTAGCATCTCAGATTCAATGTTTTACAAACACCTTGTTTAATTTAAAACCTTCACAATAAATTGAAAGAAGAACCTACTGAGCTGTCAAAATATATTTGTCAAGTGATCTATTATTATTAAAATACAGGAGCCTGCAAAACACAAAGCAACTCGACATCTCAATATGAAGACGACTGTCTACAGAAAAAATCTCGCAAAATAAACACTTTCTTATTTTGCTTGAGGCTATTAAGTAAAAAAAGCAATAAAAATATTGCTTTCTTAAAAAATAAGTTAGCTTTTATGGTTATACGGAGAATAAGACGAGATTTCTTTACAAATTCCATCGTAAGAAATACCGTTTTCATGTCTTGTGAATTCTGTCAAATGCTAGAAATAAAGTGCATATATTTGAAAAATAACAACTTAAAAATCTTGTGGTTATCATTAATAATAACTTTAAAGTATTTAGCTTTTGTTTTTAAGACAATTTTCTTAAATAAATCTAGTTCTTTCATGTAAGACTTCCGACAAGACGCCGTCGGCAAACGCGAACTACGCAAAAACGTGATTGTTTTAAACCAAATAAAACTCGTTTTAACATGGCTGAATAAATATGTATTTCAAAAAACAGATAAAGTCCGCAATAAATAATAATATAACAATGTAACATACGCTTATTGTCTGCAAATAGGCCCAAATCTTGTGAATAATTAATTTTATCGGCCATTCTACTTGCATGAGATCACAGAGTATAGAGCAAACTTACTACTTGATTATGAACCTTACGCAGTTTAGATAAAGCAGATTATAAAACAATTACCATTACAAAAGTAATTTCAAGATGCCTTTCCGTTTAAATCCGAAAAAAAAATGCTTTGCTTTCCCACTCTTACGCGTGCTTAATCTCCGTAAGCTAGACAGAGACAGATGTATATTTGGTTAGTTTACTAGACACGCTGTGAGGATATTGGGGTCATGGAACGTGTTTGAATTTCGAAACACGTTCCGTCCAATACCGTGCGCTGTTATGCACTGTTTTATCATTGGTTCGGCCGCCTCTGTACCAAAATAACGAGGCTATAATAAAATCGATACGCGTTGTACGGGAATGTCGTTTTTCTGTCGCTTGGTTGTTATCGCTAGTGGTTTCGTGGTAGGTTAGCTGTACACTGTGGCCGTATCTTTTATGTTATTCGTGCAGCCATTCCATTTCGAAAGATGTCCGGAGTGAGTTTAATCGTGACGTTTTGATACGTTTTCTATAGTTTTTTGACGTTTAAGAAGACACCATTGCTGTATATCTGTGAGGGTAAGTGTCTTGAACCTTATTTTATAGTTAAATTCAAGTGAATTAGTGTTTGAGTGTGTATTTTCGAGGCAAAACGTCAAAATATCGAATTTTATTCCACGTACTGTGTTGTAACACTGAAATAACTTCGAATTTCGAGCGTGACGTCACGGTTATTTGAAATTAGAATTCAATTACTGATTCCGTTAGTTTTTTATTGTTTTGCTGGACTTGGAAACGAGTTTGGGTTTCGAGAAAATGTTTTTGGATGAGTTTTTTTAAAGAAACTATTTTATCCATATATTTATATTAATTTATGCTGTGTAATATAGCTATAGTTATGTCGTGAAGTGTAGATATAGTGCCTATCATATAAATTGTGTATGTAAGATGGCTTCAAATGACATTTTGCGCTGACATATTGAATTTTGTGGAATCTTATTACTTCACAGTAAAGACTAAAATGCTGTTACTTGCACATTTTGATTGAAGATTGTCTTGTGTCTCTTTCTCGCGGTGTTTATAGTTGTTGTTGTGTCTCGTTCTGGCGCAGGCTACTTATTTATAGAGAACTCGGCGGGGTATGCCGTGCCCCTGTGGCGCCCTACATTATCGATAGTGTTGTAATTTTGACATGTGTTTTATCGATATAATTTATTGGTATCGATCATTTTGGTATTTTATGTGCTTTTGCGATGTGAATGTAATAAAATGCTGTTGTTTATGTATGAATTGACAGCATTGTTATAAATAGGCTTTTAGACATGGATATTTGATTATGATAGATAGATCTATACCAGAACCGCTTGACCAATATCGATTAAACTTTGATATCAACTACTTATTTTCACAGTTACCCATACTCTGGCAAAGTCTGGTTATGATTCTAAACGTAACTCCGCCTGTATGAGCAACGATTGTCACGGCACAAAATGTAGCCGATGTCATGTCTCGAGGTCCAAGTTTGCCTCATAGCTAGTTTTATGAAAACTGATTCAGCAGTTTAGCCGTCAGAGCACAACAGATTGATAAATAGTTTTGATTTGATTTTAGCCCAGTATAAAGCGTCTTGCGTGCTTTTAGAGAATATGATAATATGATGTACTGTTTAAGAGTATTTCTATCAAAACCTTATCGAGCACAGCAATAATATTATCAGTCTATTTGACTATTGCGCGGGCGCACGTACCCGCCCGTAAAATGATTATGACATCTAGGCCTATTTTCTAAAATTTCAGGGTTTTATACTAACGTCTCTATTAGCACGCTAAAAACTCAAAATATGCTAGTGTTAAAATAACAGTTAAAGCAATCAAACACGTCCAATAAAATCACAATAATTCATCTCTTCGTTTTATCATTTCTGTAATACAATTTCAAGATGGAATTGTTATGAGCAAATTTCTTAAAACCCACACTGCATCCAAGACCGTTTTGAAATAAAAACCACTTCACAATTCTCAATGAGAACGTAAAATCAACATAATTATACAAAAATAATAATAATAAAACATCGATAAACCCAACACTAGCCACATCACTATCGACCGACAAAAAAAAAACTAAAATGTCTGCCGTGGTTCCAGCAAAGGGATTATTATTACTCAACACCCTTATATACATAATAAACTCTATGTACTCAGTATTAAAGTCGATATTCTATTGGTGATCAAACCATCTTTGTTTTCCAAGGGATTTCGATCAAATGTTAGAAATTCTACCTTATTCTTGGGTGATAAGGTATATATTCGTGTTTGTACAAATTAATGGATGGAATAATATGGTTTTTTTAATGTCCCAGTGAGTTACGAGGGACTAAAGATGGTGGTGTGGTTGTGGAAGCCTATTTTGAAGTTTTTGTCCGTCCGTTTGTTGTATCCTTGCTAAGAAACGGACGGACCGATTTAGATAACTAATCGCTCTCGTTAATTGCCTTTGTCTTAATTATTTTAGGTAATTAATATTTTTTATGTTTACTTCGTGTAATTAAACGGAATAATAGTCTCGTTACAGCCATTACTTGTAAACAAAAAAGAACACTCGTACTAAAAAAACAACCTTTTTAGTCGATTACAAAACTCGACTATCAATAACGCAAAAAAATACAAAAGGCAAAAATATTCCACCTCTATACGTATATTATTTTTAATTAGATCCACCCTAGCATTAGTTCCCCTCGTCCCTTTGTGTAATCTCCGATTTCCGAACATATTTTTTGCCACACGAGTCTCATGTCCCCTTTTCTACTCCATAACAACCCTAATAATGTATAACAACACTATTAGCAAGACATTTTTGTATCTTATACTCAAATATAAATCAATTTTAAATTATCGACTAATAGACCGAATAGGTCTTACCAAATTCATATGAATTTAAAAAAAAATGCGTAGATCTATTTTTTACCTATCAATGCAATTTAGACTGTATTACATAGGAGTTACGATTCAAATTCAATTGTTTAATAAAAAAACATCTGACTGGCAAAATTTGTAATGTAGTTGAATAAGTATAATATTATATTCGTTACTGTAATATGATCTTCCATTGACATTGGCTACTAGTCTCGTATGTCTTGCCTTTCGCAAAATGGCGTTTAGTTACAATACGATAGTATTTTTTGTGAATCTTTACAAATATTCGACTGTGGAGCGATAGGTGAAACGTCTTCTAAACGTCTGTCTTTTGCGCTTTTTGCATATCTGACAAGACAATTACTCGACACACGTTTAGTATATCGTCAAAAACATACTTTTTGTGTCAATTTTTTCGTCCCTATTTTCATATTTTTGAGATTCAATGTGACATATTTAAATCAAAACTGCATTGAATTTTGCCTTAAAAATTACCTTATTTCCCTACAAAATGACCGTTTGAATATCTGTCCGACTAACGAACTTAATAAATCATATTAACATTGCACCCACCTATGCGTATATCGATCGATCGCGAATGCAAAATAACAGATTGACAGGAGACATCTTTTGTCTCTGTCATACCTTCCTAGTTAGAAAGGGATGGGCATACAATTAGTGCATTATTTATGTATAGGTAGAGGTTGTTAGTGCGGGGTTGGAACCCTCTGGTAAAGGATTAATTGGATATCGGCCATTTTGTTTTTAAAAAAATGATTGATAGATAGCGTATTGTCTATGGAGCAATGATGTACTATGGGTATTGACGAAAGTGACTCGAACTATTGTTGTTTTTGTGAAATAATGGTATTCATTGTATAAAATACAGTTTTCGTGTTATATGACAGATGTTCGGGAAAATAAATTTATCAATCGAAGTAGAATTCGTAATGAGTTTTCCGGTGTTTCGGTGGTGTCTGGTCCTTTTTTTAGTAAATTATATAATAATGGATTAATCTGAATATAAATATTACGAGCCAAGTCAATGAAAATTCTAAAAACAAATTTGTGTTAGGAGTTCATATAATACGCAGAATAACGACATAACCGACTACGTAAATGATTTCATTAAAATTAAAGATATTAAGAAAACACATCCTTTCAAAAGATATTGATTTACATTTCATTTAGTATTTAGTAACACACCCCATCTCTATTTAAGTAAGATACCGCACGTCACTAGTGAGCAGCACGATGTCAAAAACATGGCGGGCTTTTCCAAATGCAATGACGACATTACGTGTTTATTTCAACGAAATTACGATGAAAAACCTTATTTACGTATTGAAATCCAGTTATTTATTACTATTTTATTATTTTAGACGTAATTTAAGTCAGAAATGTCGGTGAAAATTGATATCAGATGTAATTTTATCACAAATAATCTCGTAGCGTTGAGAATATCTGTCATTTGTTTATATTATGGCTGTGATAGCAATCGATAGTGATCAGGTAAGAGTGCTTTTTATTATTCTTCTTCCATAATTACCTATTTCATTAATAAATAATCGTTATTAGCTGTCATATTGTATCTCTATTTGTTACAAGGCAGAATAGTAAATGCATTTACGGTTCCGTCAACACCCATATTATTTTTGCTCTTAATTTGTGAGTAAATTGCTAGATTATCGATGTTTTTTGTTTATTTATTCTTAATATAGCGTTTATTTTACGACAGCTAAAGATGGGTTATTAATAAAGAGGTTGATAATGCAATTAATATTTACGCCTATGTCGTGTCATAAGCTTTGATTTATATTTTTATTTACGAAAACCGTGATCAATTAAATGTGTAACACTATTAGCGAACTTGTCAAAAATTATAATAACATCATTTTATTGTCAATTTTCGCAACATAATCGCGCCAAAAACAGATTTTTATTATCAAATATGTTTTTCTTAAAATAAATAACATGAATAGTCAAATAATTGTAATTAATACGAACATATGTTTTGTATTTAAAAATTGCTTTCAACATTATCAGTTTTTTTTTCTGTATCCAATCAGAGAGGAACATATAGGCCTAACATAGGCCTAATTTAAGTGGAATAGTACCATTCTTTGACTGAGAAATTTTCACTGCTGAATATTACAATTTTTACCATAAAATTTTGATTGAAACACCGAACTTTGTATGAATGGTGACAAAAAAAGAAATACTTGTAACAGTTGTAACTCATACTAAAATGTCTGTTTAATATTTGATTGATAGCTCTGACTCAGGGAGGCAGTTAACACGAATGCTAAACATTGACTTAAAATTGAGCAGCATTGTGTATATAAAATTAAAATAATAGTATAATACAATGTAAAATTGACATGTAAACAAGCCACTGCTGAGCAAAAAGCCCTCCCCATTAGATAAATATTGAGTTTCAATCACCATGCTTGCACACTGCGGGCTACCGCAGATTCTAACAACCATTGTCAAGTACTGCTTCAGAATTAAAATGTTTCTTTTTATATGCATGTGATTATAATAGTTTTATTTCTATTACTTACAGATGCAGCAACAAATTAGCCAATCGGACCCGATAGGGTGAGTGTCAGATCATATAGCATTCTAAAGCTAATACTAATAGATGTTATAAAAGTCCAGCAGTGTGACACATCGTAGAGAAATCAATGAATTATTATAAAAATACAGACCATGACAGTCAGTCAAACCGGCCAGTTAATAGTTGGTGTGGTTTAGTAGCTAAAGTACTGCTTTTGTAAACAAAAGTGGTTAATAGATATGTAGTTTATGGACTAGACCTGGTCTAATTCTTGTTAGCTTAGTTACTTTATTATTTTAAAGGAACAGAAATAATGCAGTGTGCAATCTGAATGTTTAAAACATACAATTATCAGAAACATGTCTGTAGTTCACACAAATGAAGTTATTTTGGTGTGATAGTTACATTACAATGTTCATCTTTCTTTCTCTGTTGTTAAAACTTTCATTACTGGGAAGGAAGAAACTTCTAATTCCTAAAACAAACATAATTATGTAAATGTTAGTTTACTTCTGAATTCAAGCTTCTAAAAATAAGCTGTGAACCCTTTCAGTTAATGTGTGAATAATTATAATCTGGCTTTATTGTGCAATAATCAGTATACATATATTTAATCATAAGTATACTCCACACGTATATCAGACTTTATTTTAAGTTTTTGTTTTTATTTGAATTTAAGATGCACCAGATTCACCATATTATTTAATTACAGGTACAGGTGCAACATTTCCCTTTTTCTGTTTCTAAGTTCGTAAATAATGTATTTGAACACCTTTTTCTATTTTACCAAAAATAATAAAATGTACTCATCATTATTTTACATTTGATTTCAGGGGCCAAGCGATGTCTCAGCAGATGGTGCTGTGCCCGGTCCGCTTTGTGTATGAGACGCAAGTGCTGGTGCAACCCGGTGAGTGCTGTTCTTGTGATGGATGGCCTCTGGCTAGAGTTGATGTTGTATTTGATGTAATTATTCTGTGGTATGTAAAAGTACTATCTTGTTTGGTGTTTAATGTAATTATTCTGTAGTTTACTCAGTATTTGTATGGTGAAACTTAGTGTTAGAAAATAGGACAGTACATTGTAATTAGTAAAGTTTATTTTTGAGATTTAATGTCTCTTTTTATTGTACAAGTTCTTGATCATTGTTCTTGGTGTTTTAATTTTATTGCTATGCGTTATATGAAAAGTAGTCCCCATTTTCTAATATGAATTTTGAATTTTCCAATTTCGAAAATATGGAAATAGTCAGTATGAATAACTAAAACTGCTAATATGTTCATTTCAATTCATTTAGAGTAGTACTGAACTAATACTGAATAATAGTATGTTAACAACAGTATAACATGTTAACAAAACCATACTCCCTACTATTTTTACCCTCTTCCAACAACAACTAAAACTAACTTCTCCAATTCCAGGCGAACAAATCCAGCCAAACCAGACATTCTTCATCAACCCACAAAACCCGCCGCCATGGATGCAGAACCGTCCGCCTCCCAACCCTGTGGTCTACGTACAACAGCTGCCAAACAACATCGTACCGCAAGTCCAACAGGTCCGTATGTAATACTATAGCTAAGTGGAAAGATCCGTGTGGTGTCCGGATATAAAGAATAGCACCACCCCATATCTTCCACTGGGTGTCGTAAAAGGCGACTAATGGACCTTAAGACCCAGTGCACTGTACCAAGCACCTTGAGTCACCCGAATGGTGGCGGGTAAACCACCAACAATCGCATTCCCAAAGAGGGTTAGTGTCAGGCAGGCGGCCGACTATAAAACCATAGCCAAACCTTTAAGCAACATGTCTAGAAGACGTGTTGCGCCGACCCCAAATAATAATAATTGGGATAAGGGCAGGGGAATGATAATGATGATGACCTAAGGCGTGGAATGAATTACCTATTAAAATATTTAAAAATAAATTAAAACAATATTTAGTTACCAAAGCATATTATAAGTGAATTTCTATCTGACAAAGATATTAAACTAGTCGCTAATTAGTCTGCCTATTTCATTTTATAATGTTTTAGGTTATTTATATTATGCTAAGAATGTCCTATAGTTTTTGCTTCAAGTTACTTATTTTAATAATTTAATCTTAGTTTGTAATGTCAATAATTTGTAACTGTTTGCACGCCGAATGGCAAAATATGGCAGAACTTATTTATTTCATAACACCATTTACTTTTGTACCCATATTTGCAAAATAAATCTAACTTTATCTTTATCTTTAACAGCATATGGACCAGAATCAACTGTACCTACAGCAGAACTACGCCAACTACCAACTCCAACAACACATGTTGGCCCAAAACGATATGCGGCCAATGCAGATAGCCAACATCGTGCCAAACATGGTCCAAAACGTACAACAGAGTGTTCAGAATGTCCAAAATGTGCCAAACGAGAGAAGTGTACAGAATGGTCATATACAAAATAATGTTATGCAGAATCAAATGATGAATACGACCAGACAAGTTGCTCAAGTTGGTCAAGTCGGTCAAGTCGGTCAAGTCGCCAACCAGCCAATGAACCAGGTCGACGTTCAAAGGCAAGTGTTCATGAATATGAGGCCTCAAATCGCCCACCAAGTCAACATCGCACGACCCGTCATGGCGATTAACCAAATTCAGAACATGCAGACTTTAGGCAACATGCCTAACATGCAAATACAACAGAACGTCGGCCAAATATACCAGAATGTTCCAAGACCGCCGAACCCACAAAATGTGAACACAGTCCGGCCTCAATCAATACCCCAAGCTTCAAATAACGTGATAAATGTACAACCAGTAGCTAAAGTTCGCGAAATAGCACCTTCAGAAGCTAACAAAATAAATACCGCTGTTGGGAGCCCTGTACCTGTTAGGAACTTCTCGCAAAACTACAATTGTAGACCGATACAACCAAGAAGGCGATACGTGCAGAATAATACCAATGCAAACACATTAGCTAGTGCAATAACTAAAGCTCAAAATCAACACATACCTGTGCAAGCACTGCCTCAAAGTTATAATAATGATAAAACCACACAAAATCAACAGACTATGTCTACGGTAGCTACGAACACGAATTTTATTAATCCGAATTTAAATAGGAAGAGGAAAAGTGAATCGCCTGATGAGATACAGAAGAAAATGACCGTGCAACCGAATTTAAAACCTAACTTTATACCGCAGCAGGGTTTAAATATAAATAAGGTCTGTAACGAAATAGGAACTAATACTAGCCCTGTACATAAACCAACTGTTAGTAATAACGTTAATATGAATAATAACGTTAATAATATAAATGTTAATGTTAATCCGAATCCAAATCCGGTATTCCAAATGAATAACCCACTTATGATGGTTGTTGAAAACCCACTAGTGGACAACACGGTTAAAAAGTTGCCCGAAACGTCAGTGGCGCCATCTTTGAGTGATAAAGATAAATTAGTAAGAAATACTGTGTATACGCAAGCGAGAGGCAGATTACTACAGGATAAGGAAACTGTGAAACCACAGGAAATAATAGAAAATGTTTTTCCAGCCACAAATATAGTCAATACTGAAATCCAGACTGAAAATGTACAGGCAGAACCTGAAAAAGTTGTAATACAACCTGAAACTCAGGTTGAAAAAGCGGTAACAGCAGATTTACCTAAACCTATACCTGTGCCGGAAAAGATGGAGCAAGAGGTTGTTGATAATAAGCCTGTAGAGGAAAAAGTACCGGAAAAAGTTGAAGAAACTAGTGTTAAAAGTGAAACCAAAACTGATGAGAAACAGGAGGAAAAGATAGTTGTAAATAAAGAGAAAGACTTTATTTTGACACATGTTGTTGATGGATATGTGATCCAGGAATCGAATTTCGCTTTCCCTGTAAGTATTTTAATTTTAATTATAAATCTACAAGGATTTTTTGGCACGTGGCCGAAATCTGAACCAATGCCGTCATATATGAAAAGCCATCACTTTTGACAGACAGTTGGGTTGATTCTTGTGTGAATATGCGCACCAACACCCTCATGTTTATGTCATTCACGTGACAAAAGATCCTTATAGCACTATAATTTACCAGTATATACCTGCATGCATTATTCCTAATTTAACTTAACTCGAGTATTTCTCGCAATTTCACACCATTGTTGGACGGTGTGCTGTTGATTCGGTATATGCGCAAAACGTCTCTTTCTCAAAATGTCCCAAGGTAGAAAAACGTCTCTTTCGCGGAATGTCTCTTGCGCAAAACGTCTCTTTCGCAGAATATCTCTTTCGCAGATTGTCTATTTCGCAAATTGTCGCGCAAAGGACTTAAGAAAAAAAATGTTTTTCAAAACAAGATTCATATATTTTTATTTTCATTTTATCAATTATCATGTTAATTATTTATGAAAATGATTTACAATGCTATGTTTATGTTTAGTTTCTAGTAGTAAAAGCTCCTATTATTTTATCTGTGGATATGTTACTGAAAGTATTGATTCTTTTGACCAAATTTTTTTATGTGTGTAAACTGTTTGATACCTATATTGACATTGTTTTTATTTGAAACTAGCTGTCACCCGCGGTTTCACCCGCGGATCATCTTAAGTTATTATACATAGCTGTGCCCGCGACTCCGTCCGCGTGGAATTTGGAAAATATCATTGTTTCATATTAACTACATAGTACTTTTTAAGCGACTTTAATAAAAAGAGGGGGTGCTCAATTCAACTTTATTTTTATACGCAAAAACAAAACTTCAACAACACTAAATCTTAATAACGAACAAATATTTTTCAACACAGAACAACAATAACAACAGAACGAATAAACTTTTCGAATTTTAACAATATCAAGAAAAGCATTCTAGGTACCTACTTTCAGGACAGAAGTGATAAGCTGATAACTTTTTTTTTTAAATTACTAACTATTTTTAAAACTACTAACTACTAACGCCATCTAGTCATTAATATGAAATAATGTTATCTTCCGAATTCCACGCGGACGGAGTCGCGGGCCCAGCTATAATTTATAAAGCTAAGGAGGTTGTCTGCAAAAATAAATGATGCCCAAAATAATTATTCCACGCGGACGAAGTCGCGGGCACAGCTAGTAATTAATATTTTATTGCTTAAATAATCAACCAAAGTAAGTAAGCCGATTTTTTTTTTTACGTTAAAAGACGTATAAAAGGTAAAATATAAAAGATAGAGATATGGTGTCGCAGACTTTTTTGTAGAAATCATTGAGACAAATCAGATTGCCATACATTGTTTTCAATTTTAAGCAACTGTTTAGGCAGCGCATGCATATGTTTCTGTTTTATGAGCAATTTTTCTCCGACTTGCTAGACAAAAGTTGTGATATCTCGGTTAATATACATGTTATAAAAATAATTTATAGCCTATAGCACTCAGGAATAATGTAGCTTTCTACCGGTGAAAACATTTTTAGGATTGGATCATTAGTTCCAGAGATTACCCCCTACATACAAACTTACAAATTTTACCTCTTTATAATATTAGTATAGATAAAAACTTATGTAAATATAAGTACCAAAATGTTAACATCTCAATTGCACTCTAATTTTATAAATGACTAGCTGTCACCCGCGGATCATCTTAAGTTATTATACATAGCTGTGCCCGCGACTCCGTCCGCGTGGAATTATCAGAGGGAGGCCGATTACAAACCCATACCATAGGGTTATCCTAATTATTTACTGTGAGCGCTCGGAGCTTGATTCTCTGACACGTGCTTGAGAAATATGTTCTCTATTTCTCGAGAAGCGCTGCTCATTTTCTAGGGCAGATTCTTGCGTACGGCGTACTCGAGCTGCTCTTGTCTGTGATGTCTGCCGGGGTAATTGTGATTTCCGTTTAGGCATGTTCGTTTCTTTATTAGAAAACAAACTACACAGACTTGAATAAATATGAACAAAGAGCGACTCGACCACCGCTTTAATTATACAAAACAATCGTAACGAAATTACAATATGTACCGATTCTTAAAGTACGCCGAAACGCATAAAAATTAAATTTCCGTTTTAATAAAAAAAAAAACCGATTTTTTTTTTTACAATTCCGAGAACCATTCAACGAACAAACAAACGATACGACCGAAACCAACAATCAACAGACTGACAACAACATTTGAGCACCAACCAACGACAAAGTGGCCTAACAATTCGAGAGGGTCATTAGTCCGAGGAAAATCTTAACACCGCGATTCAGAAAAATGACGTATTTGCACAACGCCATCTATGGGTGAATAGATAAAACGTCCACACAAAGCGTGTTAATTGTGCTAGCGGCATTTTGCTTTTTAGTAATTTTACATTATCTCCGAAACTGTATGACCTATTGATATACTGTAAATGGCAAATCATATCTGTATGATGTCGTTGTGATACTGAAATAATTTATTTTGATCATAATTAATATTTTATTGCTTAAATAATCAACCAAAGTAAGTAAGCCGATTTTTTTTTTACGTTAAAAGACGTATAAAAGGTAAAATATAAAAGATAGAGATATGGTGTCGCGGACTTTTTTGTAGAAATCATTAAGACAAATCAGATTGCCATACATTGTTTTCAATTTTAAGCAACTGTTTAGGCAGCGCATGCATATGTTTCTGTTTTATGAGCAATTTTTCTCCGACTTGCTAGACAAAAGTTGTGATATTTCGGTTAATATACATGTTATAAAAATAATTTATAGCCTATAGCACTCAGGAATAATGTAGCTTTCTACCAGTGAAAACATTTTTAGGATTGGATCATTAGTTCCAGAGATTACCCCCTACATACAAACTTACAAATTTTACCTCTTTATAATATTAAGTATAGATTTCTTTTTTTGAAAAACATTTTTTTTTTCTTAAGTCCCTTGCGCGACTATTTGCGAAATAGACAATCTGCGAAAGAGATATTCTGCGAAAGAGACGTTATGCAAAAGAGACATTTCGCGAAAGAGACGTTTTTCTACCTTGGGACAATTTGAGAAAGAGACGTTTTGCGCATATACCGTTGATTCAGACGCAGTCATTTGCTAAGATGTACTTTATTTCGTTAGATAATGTTAGATCCCACTGCTGGGCATAAGTCTCTTTCCGAACCTCTCCTTACCTCGAGATTTGTGGCAACCAGAAGTAGCCAGAGAGATATAAAATTCCTATGTCATAATGTTGGTTACCGTACTCCACCAAAACAGCTGAACAGATTCTCTTGAAATTTTGTATAAGTACCTATTCTGTTAGTCTGAGAATCGGCTACTATCTATGTTTTTTCGCGAACGAAGTCGCGGGCAACAGCTAGTAAATAAATAATATCATATCTTCCAGATCCGAAAACCGCTTAAAGAGAAGACCATCTACACAAATAGCAAAGAGGACGAGACAGACGCCCTGAAAGAATGCATGAAGGAAGAGATGAAGAGTAACGTGGACATCCCTCTCTTACCCTTCCACTATCTCTTACTCAACTGCGACAAAAAGGAGGAGGAAGTCAGCAAGAATCCTTTCGATAAACTACAACAGACTACTGTTAAAAGTTGGACGGTAAGAGTCGCACTGATATTTAAAAAAAAGCTTTCAAACTTTCGGGTCTGGTACACATTTTTTGAATAACATCGGGTCTTATTCGTGATATAATTTCCACCCGTGACCACGGTCGGTGCAACTCGGCCGAAACGTCGGGAAAAAATAAATATCGAATTGTACCGCAAGTAAGACCCGTTTGTCGTCTAAAATAAAAAAAGTTTGTTTTTTTTTTCGGCTTCTAGTTACAAATTAAGTACACGAGAGTAACTTGTGTTATGAGTACTCGATAACTTATAAACATACTTACATTTAAAAATACATACTATAGATAAATTACACCCAGACACAGAACAACTGATCGTGCTCATCACACAAGCATTTGTCCTGGGTGGTAATCGAACCCACGACCTCCGGTATAGCAGTTAGGGTCACTAACCACTAGACCAACAGGCCAGTCATTATGGTATTCTTTTATGTCGATTCCAGCGATCTTATATTAAAAAAATGACATGTAAA
Organism: Chrysodeixis includens; assembly: GCA_941860345.1. Taxonomy (NCBI): domain Eukaryota; kingdom Metazoa; phylum Arthropoda; class Insecta; order Lepidoptera; family Noctuidae; genus Chrysodeixis; species Chrysodeixis includens. The sequence continues at coordinate 5,058,099 of OW796119.1, read as the reverse complement.
AGAGATATCATTTATCCTATTTGCAGAATAAACCATTTAATTTATTTAAAAAAATATCTCCTCTTCTAGGTGGACGACCTCTGCCAACATCTCCTAAAATTCGACTGGAAGGACACAGTATCTGTCCTACAGGACCACGAAATTGACGGCGAGTCCTTATTCCTCGTGTCAAAGGCCCAACTCATGAATATTGGCGTCACCGAAGACCATACCGAGACCATTTGGGAGTTCGTCAGGAGCTGATCACTAAATGAGCAGGAGGATCTAACCCCAGTTGAAATATCGATAAAAGCAACTGGCAAACGATTCTCCAGTCCGTCCGATCGATTATTTAGTCGATTTGTTAGTCGAATTACCCAGAATCGGTTTCGTTTTAGTCGATTTAAATACCAGTATTCTGTTTGTAGATATTTAAAGTTTGTTAAGAAATCGTTTTATAATCGTACGTTGTTTGCTTTGGTTAAGAAGGTACAGCAAGAGAGAATGTCTAGACAATATATTGCTGCCACTTGTGATCAAAGTGTGGCCAATATTGGCCAAGCTCGAACGCCAACTTGTCCTGATGATTATCAAGTGATACAAGTGGTTCATGAGTCTTTTGAGGAAGAGCAAGAAGATGTTGGCCAAACAGATATATCAGGTTATACTCTGAAGAATTTATTAGAAATACCATTTAATGAGCCAACTGTAAATATTGGCCAAATAATTATTCCAAATCTTGGCCCAATCATTATTTCAAATATTGGCCAAACAATACCGACTGGATTAAATACTGGTGCTATCACAGTATTGGATATAGATGATAAAGGTGTGCCCCATATTGGGCGAAAGATTGCTAAGTATCCTGTTTTAAGAGAATTACTTCACGCTCCAGACAGTGATGATAGTACAGACATACAAGAGGATGTTGGCGAAAAATGTTCGCTAAATGTTAGACAAACATTGGTACCAATAAACTCAATAATACAAGAAATCTTACCAGCGCTGGGCAACGAGTCAGTGCTAGAAGAAAAAGAGCATGAAACGTGTACGCCCAATGTTGGCCAAACAATAAGCCCTATAATTAAAAAAACTTTACCAGCTGTGACAAATGATTCATCATTAGAAACACAAGATATTGATAATGAAAGTTCATCAAACGATGATCTAATAATCAACGAAGAATTGACATCACCAATGTCAAGCGAGCCAACATCAGACACCGAAAATGTTGGCCATGAGTGTCAGACAAATGTTGGCGATACATTAACACCAACTGAAATTACTAACAATATATCTGAAACTTCTGACGCAAACGAAGAAACTGCTAGTCAAATTATTTGGCCCAACATTGACCATTCATTTACACGAGAACCAATTATGGGCCCAACATTGTTACTAAATGCCGGACAAATATTAAATCCATACGAACAAATGAATAATCAAATCTTACTTAATGATTCAAATGTTGGCCAAGCAAAGCCTCATGATCTAACACTATATACAAATGTACAAGACGTTGAAATGCAAGAAGAAAATGGCCAAATATTTGACCCAATTAATGGCCAACAATTAGAATCATCTAAACTAACACCTTATGTACAAGTTTCAACCGACGAGCCAAGTTCAAAAATAGATATAGACCCAACATGTTCGTACATTGGCCAAATATGTGACCCAGGAAATGTCCAACCATTACAATCAACTGGACATATGTTTTCAACCATCGAGCCAAGTGCGGGCATAGAAAAGGGCCCAACAATATCGCCAAAAGTTGGCCAAACATTTGGCCCAAATATTGGGCAAAACTTAGACCCATCTGGAATAACATCTCAACCGATTCTATTGGCTCCAGCCAGTGAGCAAATACCGGGAATATTTATTGGACCAATAATATGGCCACTTTTAAGCCCAATATGGGGCCCAAATAACGGCCTAAACTTAGAACCGCCTGGAATCGTATCTAAACATTGCCTACAAACTTCATCCATCGAGCAAATAGATATTGATCCAAAAATATTTCCAGACGATGACCAAACATTTGACCCAAATAATGGCCAAAATGCAGAACCATCTGAAATTACATCTAGTTCAACAGCTCTAAATATCAAACCAAGTCAGGACAAAGATATTAGTCCAACAGTATTGCCAAATGATGGCCAAACATTTGACCCAGAAAGTGGCCAACAATCAGAATCAACTGGACTTACACCTGATATTATAACACAAGCCTCAAACGACGAGAAAAGTTTAGAAACCAATATTTGTCCAAACGAATTGCCCAACGATGGTCAAATATGTGACGAAAATATTGTTCAAGACTTGAAATCTGCTGAATTTACTCCTGATATCCTTGAAGCTGAAACCAGCGAAGAAAGCCAAGAATTTGAAGCCGATCCGTTAACAAATGTTGGCCCAAACTTGGAACCATCTGACATTACAACTAATATACTAGATGATTCAATCAATGAACCAAGTCCAGAAATGGACAATGGTCCAACAATATCCACAAGTGATGACCAAATATTTGACCCAGAAAATCCAAATCCGGAAATAGATGTTGGTCCAAACTTACCAAGCGATGAACAAATATTTGATCCACAAAATGGCCAAGAATTGGAATCAACTGAACTTAAATCTCATATTCTACATGCTCCAACCAATGACCCAAATTCGGAAATAGATGTTGGTCCAAACGATGGACAAATATTTGACCCACATAATGGCCAAGAATTGGAATCAACTGAACTTAGATCTCATATTCTACACGCTCCAATCAATGACCCAAATTCGAAAATAGATGTTGGTCTAAACTTATTAACAAGCGATGGCCAAATATTTGACCCACAAGATGGGCAACAATCAGAACTATCTGGATTTACGCCTAATATTCTAGTGGTTTCAAACATTGGTCCAAATCCAGAAATAGATACTGGTCCAAAAATATGGTCGAATTATGGTCAAATACTTGACTCAGAAAACCAACAGTTAGAATTATCTGGCCTTGCATCTAATATTCTAGCTTCAAACATTGAGCTAAGTCAGGAAATAAATATTGGTCCAGTAATATTGTCAAGCGATATCCAAATATTTGACCTACAAAATGGCCAACAATCAGAAATATCTGGATTTACATCTGATATTCTAGCTTCAAACACTGAACTTAGTCAGGAAATGGACTTTGGTACAGAAGAATCGCCAAACGATGGCCAAATATTTGACTCAGAAAATCAAAATACGGAAATAGATTTTGCTACAGCAGAATCACCAAACGATGGCCAAATATTTGACTCAGAAAGTGATCAAGAATCTGAATCTACTGAACTTACAGATGATACCCCACAGACTTTAACCGATGAGTCCACTTCGGAAATGGATATTGATCCAACAGTTGGCCAAATATTTGACCCAGAAGATAACCAACTATCAGAATCATTTGAATTTACACCTAATATCTTACAAGCTTCAACCACCGAGAATACTGAAATGGATACGGAATATGGAACAAATATAGAAATGGATATTGATCCAACAATATGGCCAAGCAATGGCCAAATATTTGACGCAGGAAATGGCCAACTATCAGAATCATTTGGACTGACATCTGATATCCTACAAGATGCAAGAAATGAGCTGAATCCAGAAATGGATTTATGTCCAACAATTATGTCAAACGTTGGCCAAAGCTTAGAACCAACTGAAATCACATCGCAAGTCTTTCAAGCTTCAACTAACGAGTTGAATCCAGAAATAGATATGGACCCAACAATATGGCCAGTGTTTGGGCATACATTTGACCCAAATAATTTTCAGAACCTAGACACATCTGGAATCACATATATCCCACTAGCATCTGCCAATGACGCAAGCCAAGAATTCAATTTTGATTCAACAAACGTTTGCCAAATGTATGGCCCAAATACAGCTTATGATATAAGTCCAACTTTCGTAAACATTGGCCAAATATGTGACCTAAATAATGGCCAACAATTAGAATCGCAAATGGCTAACAGCGAGCTAAATCCAGAGATAAATATGGGGCCAATGATATGGCCAAACGTTGGTCAAACAAGTGATCCAAATGATAGCCAAAACTTAGAACCAACTGAACCATCTTATCAGGTCTTACAACCGCCAATGGACGAACAGAATCCAGACATGAATATTGGCCCAGGAATATGGTCAAACATTGGCCAAGCAAGTGACCCAAACACTGGCCAATCCGGAAACATAGCTTCTCAGATCATACAAGATCCCAAAACTGGGCAATATCTAAAAATAAATATTGTTCCAGTGATGTGGCCAAGTACTCGCCAACCGCGTCGCACAAATAATGGTCAAAGCACAGACACGGGTGAGGAAAATCCAGAGATAAATATTCCTCCAATCGTATGGCCAGATGATGAACAAGTTAAACCTTCCGAGTTCAAAACTAAACTAGTCCAAGTTCCCGCCAATGAACCAAGATTCGAACTACAGAGCATTGGCCCAATGTTTGCCCCAGACATAGAAAATGCACTAACTAAGGAAGAAATGAAAGAAATCATTAACTTACTACCCGTTGTCATAGCAACGGATGTAACAGGATTAAGAAATGAAAATATAGGAGAAAATGAAATAATTATTGATAATACTGTACTTGAAGAAACTGATGTTATTATTAATAGTGATATAATACAAGAAGTTGATGAGACAAGTGATAATAAAACTAAACTAGGAAATAAAATTACTATTATTAATAATATTATACTTAACGAAATAAATACTAAAAATGAAAATGTTAAAATAAAGCCAAAACCAAATGTTTTAACTAGTTTGCGTCGTATAGATAAAAATAGTAATATCGTTGGAAGGAGTACAAAAATAGTTAAAAACAAAGATAACTCAACGGAAAAAGTTACTAAAAATAACGAAAATTTCAAAAGAGTAAATCCTGGAGGAAACAAAATCAAGAAAAAGTATAAATATATAAAAATTAAACGTAAAATCAAAAAAGCTAAATTTCTAAGACAAAAATCTAAAATGGTTGGTATAAAAAATAAATTAAAATCGTCGTCGACATTTTATAAATCAATGCTACGCAAAAGAAGATTACGTGAAACGGACACAACAATACCTAAAAATGATGTGCAGACAATAAATAATCGCCTAAGAACAAGGAAAGAAAATAAAGTTACTGCGGTTCAAATAACTGAGGAAGTTAAAAATACTGAAACAGTTGAAAGACGCAAGAAAAGAAAAAACATAATTGCCGTTAAAAATATTAAAACAGTTCAAACTACGGACAAAAGGAAAAAAATAACTGACGTTGAAAGTGCTGAACCAATTAATAATACAGAGAAAAGAGAAAATATTACTCCCGTTAAAAATACTAAGAAAAAAATAATAACTGAAGTTGAAAATGCGGAGACAGATATAAATACAGAGTCGGATGGAAATACAGAGACATTTGAAAATATAGAACAAAAACAAAATATTAATCCAGTTGAAAATACTGAGGCATTTGAACGTTCTGAGAGAAGAGAAAAGAAAAGTACAGGCACAAAATCTAAGAAAAGAAAAAATATAGTTGCACATAATGCTGACACAGTTAAAAATACAGAGATAGGAAAAAATATAACTCCCGTTGAAAATACCGAAAAAATAAGAATTAAAACTAAAGCCGAAACTGTAAAACCAGAAAAAGCATCTAAAAATACGGACCCAGTTAATAATAAAGAGTCGCTTGAAAATATAGAAAAAAAGAAAAAAGAGGCAGTCGAAGATTCCGAGAGAAGAGAAAAGAAAATTACAGGCAATACATCTAAGAAAAGAAAAAAACTTTTCGCACACAAAAATACTGACCCAGTTAAAAATAATGAAACAGTTAAAAATGCTGAGAAAAGAAGAAAAGTGAATGAAGATGAAACTGTTAAGCCAGGTGGAAGTGCTGAGCCAGTTAAAAATACAGAAGAAAGACATATAACTCCCGTTAAAAATACCGAAAGAAGGAGTAATAAGACTGAAGTTGAAAATGCTAAACTAAAAAATATGAAGACAGCTAAAAATACAGAGCAAGCTAATAATACAAAGCCGCTTGAAAATTTAGAAAAAGATAAAAATATAACTCCAGTTGAAAATGCTGAGACAGTCCAAGATTCTGAGAAAAAAGAAAAGAACACTGTAGGCAAAAAATCTAAGAAAGGAAAAAAACATGTAGCACATAATACTGACACAGTTAAAAATACTGAGAAAAGAAGAAAAGTGACTGAAGATGAAACTGTTAAACCAGGTGGAAGTGCTAAGCCAGTTAAAAATAAAGATGGAAATAATATTACTCCCGTTGAAAATAAGGAGAAGACAGAAAAAATAACTGAAGTCGAAAATGCAAAACTTAAAAATACGGAAATAACTAAAAATACAGAGCCGCTTAAAAAAGTTGAAAAAGAAAAAAATGTAACTCCAGTCGAAAACACTGAGACAGTTGAAGATTCTGAAAGAAGAGAAGAAAAAACTACAGGCAAAAAATCTAAGAAAGGAAATAAAATAGTTGCACATAATGCTGACACAGTTAAAAATACTGAGAAAAGAAGAAAAGTGACTGAAGATAAAACTGTTAAGCCAGGTGGAAGTGCTGAGCCAGTTAAAAATAAAGAAGGAAAAAATATTACTCCCGTTGAAAATAAGGAGAAGAGAAAAAAAATAACTGAAGTCGAAAATGCAAAACTTAAAAATACGGAGGTAACTAAAAATACAGAGCTGCTTGAAAATATAGAAAAAGAAAAAAATATAACTCCAGTGGAAAATACTGAGACAGTTGAAGATTCTGAAAGAAGAGAAAAGAAAACTACAGGCAAAAAATCTAAGAAAAGAAATAAAGAATTTGCACATAATGCTGACACAGTTAAAAATACTGAGAAAAGAAGAAAAGTGACTAAAGAGAAAATTGCTGAGTCAAGTGGAAGTACTAAGCCAGTTAAAAATAAAGACGGAAAAAATATAACTCCTGTTGAAAATACCGAAAAAAGAAGAAATAAAACTGCAGTTGAAAATGCAAAACCAGAAAAATCGGCTAAAAATACAGAAAATACTGAGACAGTGGAAGTTTCAGAGAAAAGGGAAAAGAAAACTGGAATTAAAAGACTTAAGAAAATAAAAATAATATCTGCACATGATACTGACACAGTTAAAAATACTGACACATTTAAAAATAATGAAACAGTTAAAAATAAGGACACAGTTAAAAATACTGATACATTTAAAAATACTGACACAGTTAAAAGTATTGAAAAAAGAAGAAAAGTGACTGAAGTTGGAACTGACGAACCAGGCGGAAGTAATAAGCCAGTTAAAAATAAAGAAGGAAAAAATATAACTCTCGTTGAAAATACTGGAAAAAAGAGTAATAAAAGTGAAATTAAAAATATAGAAACAGAAAATTTGAAGGCAGATGAAAATACTGGAAAAGTTGAGAAAACAACTGCAGTTCAAAATAGCAAGAAAGCTAAAAACACTGAATCTGCTAAAATTACTGAGAAAAAAGTGACAAAAGTCGAAACTGTTGAGCCAAGTGGAAGTACTGAACTAGTTAAAAATATAGAAGGAAAACATACAAATCCTGTTGCCAATACTAAAAAAGGAAGAAATAAAACTGAAGTTAAAAATGAGACAGAAAATGCGAATGTAGATGCAAATACTGGAAAAGTCGAAAAAGCAACTATAGTTAAAAATAGCAAGAGAGGCAAACACATTGACACCTCTAAAAGTACTGAAAAAATAAAAAAAATAACTTCAGTTAAAAATACTGATACAACTGAAGATATTGAACAAGTTAAAAAAACTAAGACCGTCAACAAATCTGAGTCAGCATTTAAAAATACTGAGAAGAAAAGAAAAGTGACTGAAGATAAAACTATTGAGCCAAGTGGAAGTGATGAACCAGTTAAAAATACAGAAGGAAAACATATAACTCCTGTTGAAAATACCGAAAAAAGAAGTAATAAAACTGAAGTTGATAATGAAAAACCTGAAAATGCGGAAGTAGATGAAAATACTGCAAAAGTCGACAAAGCAACTACAGTTAAAAATATTGAGAAAGCCAAACACTCTGACAACGCTAAAAGTAATAAGAAAAGAAAAACAATAACTGCACTTAAAAGTACTGATACAACTAGAAATACTAACCAAGTTAAAAATCTTAAGACCGAGAAAGAAAAAAATATTGAGAAAAGAAAAAAAATAACTTCAGTTGAAAATAGTGATCCAACTGAAGATATTGAACAAGTTAAACAAACTAAGATCGATAAAAATTCTGATCCAGAAAATACTATGAAAAGTAAAAGTACGGAGACAGCTGAAAATAATGAGAAAAGAAAAAACATAACTGAAAAAAGTACTGAACAAGACAAAGGTACAGAGAACGAAAAACTAACTCTCGTTAAAAATAATGAGACGGTTAAAAATACTGAGACAGTTAAAAATCTTGAGTCAGATGAAAGTACTGAGCCAGAAAATACGAATACAGGTGAAAATACTAAGGGAGATATGGAAATAACTGCTGTTAAAAGTACGGAGTCAGTTCAAACTGCGGCGGTTGAAAATACTGAAACAATTAAAAATACTGAGAAAAGAGAAAGTACTAAAAAAATAAATAAAATAACAGCTATGGAAAACATAAAAGCAGTTAAAAATACTAATACAACTGGAAACACAGAGAACGTTGAAAAAACTGAAACAGTTAACTCTGAAGTAGTTAACACTAAAGCAGTTAACAATAGTGAACTAGGAAAAATACCTGATATAGCAGAAAATGAAACGGTTAAAGATACTACAGTTGAAAATAACACAGTTAAAAAAACTAAGAAAAGAAAAAAAATAAGCACAGTTAAAGAGGAAGAAGCCGAGGCAGTTAAAAATACTAAGCTAGCTGAAACTAATGAAGTTCGAAAAACTAAGTCCGATAATAATACTGAGTCAGTTAAAAATACTGATACAACTGCAGTCAAAAATACGGAGTCAGTTCAAAGTGAGACAGTTAATACTAAGAAACGGGAAGAAATAACGGAAGTTAAAATTACTGAGATAGTAAAACAACCTGAAAAACTAAAACGAATATCTTTAATTGAGAGTATTAAGATGCTTACAAATACTGAAGCAGTCAACATTAATAAAGTTAAAAATACGGAAGCAGTGAAAGATATTAAGAAAATAGAAACAAAATCTGAAGTTGAAAGTGCTAAGACAGTTAAAAATTCGGAACCAGTTAAAAATAATGATGCATTTATAAATACTGAGAAAATAAATACAATAACTGACATTGGAAATACCGAGAAAGGAGAACAAATAGAACCAATTAAAAATACAGACGCAGTAAAAAATACTGAAACGAGTGAAAGTAGTCAGTCAGTAAAAAGTACTGACTTAGTAAAGGAGGCTGATACAGTTAATAATGCTAACTCTTTTAAAACAACCAAGAAAATAAAAGAAACTACTGCAGTTAATAATACTAAGGAAGTTAAGAATATTGAAACAACTAAATTAAATGAAACAGTTAAGAATACTGGGATAGTTAAAAATATTCAACCAATTGTACTTATTGAGCCAATTAAAGATGCTGAAATAGTTAAAAATATTCAACCAATTGTTGTTATTGAGCCAATTAAAGATACTGAGATAGTTAATAATATGCAACCAATTGTAGTTATTGAGCCAATTAAATATACTGAGAAAGGATCAAATATAACTGTAGATATCAATTCTAAGCCAGATAAAAATACTAAGAAAGTAAAAGAAACGAAATCAGTTAAAAATACTGAGACAGCTGAGTATTCTGAAACTGTCAAAAACCCTGAGACGGGTAAAATAAACCCTTTAGTTAACGAAACGAATACTGACATAGTTAAAATTGACTCTTCATTGAAAACTTTAACTGAAAAAGATATAATTAAAGATATTATTAATAAAAGCAAAGTAGTACAAGTAAATATAGAGAGAATGAGTTTCTATCCAGAAATAATTGAAATTAATAAAAATGCTATCGAAGCAAGAATAATTGAAGTTCAAAATGAAATTCTAAACGAAAACAATATTGTAGTACTAGAAAAAGATTTCGAAGAATTTTATCAAAGGAAAATCGCAAATATAGATTTAGTTAAAGGAATAGATTATTTTAGTGAATGTTCTGATACAGAGGATGAACTGAATTTCCAAAATTCGCCAGAAAGTGATGGATTTTCTGAAACATCTATTGATTATGAATCTGATATCACAGATTCAGAACAAAACATAAATGATGATTTATCTGATATAGAAAACACAAGAAATGATAATTTATCAGATACAGAAAATACTAAAAATGATGATATTGAAGAAAACCCCGAAATTATAGAAAATGAAATTATAACAAAATATAAAAACCGCCAAAAATCACTTGAAAATGATGAAAGCAACTCATCTAGTGAAAAAGGAATTAATATTACAACACTAATAGAAAATATTATAGCTGAAGAGTTGAATGCTCAAAATATACCTGAAAAAGGTAAAGTAAAAGATGAGACCGTTATAAAAGATAGTCAAAAGTTAATGGAAGAGGGGGAAGGTGAAAAGATGGAGGGAAAGATAAAGAGAGAAGAGGAAATATTTAAAGAGCGGACTTTCTTGTGGACTCATGTTATAGAGGGACTTATTATACAAGAATCTGATGTTGCTTTTCCTGTAAGTATAGATCTTATATGAAATTCTCGTTTCATAGAGTTAGTTACTGAACCGTACTCTTTCGAAACGGCTTGATCGGTTTTTCTAAAAATTTTATGCACTATCGGATTGGTCTGATAGTTTTTTTTTTTGTATGATATTAGTCTGTGAATGACACTCCCACTGCTGGGAAAATGCTTTTTCTCATATTCAGATTATTTTTTGTTTCCTTAAACGAATTACTTAGTTTGTATTAAATACATCTCGGCTAAGATTTTAGTTAAAGTTACTCCTAATTTATCAATTTTAAACTATCAGTATCAAAACGTTGTCAATAAAAACAAGTAAAATTGGCCCCTTCATTCAAATTTTGACTAGTTTACGCTAAAAGGAAAACACAACAAAATTATTAATCAAAAATATTTCATTTACAGATAATAAAACAAACATCTTACGAGAAACAAAAGGAACAAGAATCATTGGCTCATCAAGAAAAGAAGATCACAGAACAGAAGATAAATCAAGAAGAAAGACCAGAAGGAGACGTGAGTGTATAGAAACATCTTATTAAAACAACAAGGCATGTAGATAATTTAAATTTCTCCTCACGCTAACGCTGAACGCTCCAATGTATTGAACTGACAAGTCAGTCACGTCACGTGTCGAAAAGGAATGTCATTCTCATACATTTGATGTTTTTCTATTGTAATGCGATGTAACATTGTCTAGACCGTGTGGCTATAAACAGGAAAACTTTACTTTATAAAACAGTCAATTTTTGTCGTACGAGTATGTTGTCACTTGATTTTGGTTTGCCAATAATTACATATTCTCTTTATACATATGTTCAAAATAACTAAAATCTACTCTAATAACGATTAGTTAATCTTGATTTTTGATGATCAAAATGAAATAAATCTCTAATATTTTCATATTTACTACTGGAATAAAGAAGTCAAAACAAAAATGAGTTCGAGTCGAAAGGAAACTTAAAAAGTTCATATTGAATGTATGAATTCTGAAATATCACTCAATTATATGACAGTATCGTAGCTTCTAGTACAGTATAATAATAATACAGTGTGACGTCTTCATATAAATGGGCGCAACGCGAGCTATGCTTATACTTTAAGATCGTAGCAACTGCCCTTAATACAATAGTCGCGAGCGTGTCGCTGTGACAAACGGACAGTGTGTTGTTTCATAAATAATAACCGCACAATTTTTGTAGAAAAAATGTACAAAGTATTTTATTTGTTACAATAAAATAAACAAAAAAAAATACTAAATTGGATAAAAACCAGATAGGTTGATATTATTAAAAATGTTGGTTCTTTGCCTGATCTCTCTCCGTTCGTGTCGGATTGCCGTCCCATCGGGCTATGAGAGTAAAGGAACAGAGAGTGCACCTGTGTTAGCACACGCTTGTGCACTATAATATGTCCCGCGTAGCTGGCTGGTGTCATAGTAACACTAGCCGCGTGGCCGGAATCGGTCCGGACATTATTATGATGTATTTATTTATACTGTGCTTCAAATGTCATGCAGTCTGTCACTTCAAGGTGCAAAGTAACAAGAAACTTAAAAACATCAGAAAATTAAGTTTCGTAGTCAATTTAAATTGTAAATAATTTAACGTTTTAGTTGTAAATTTTGTAATTTTATATTTAAAATTTACCAAATATTTAAGTTAAGTACAACTGTAAATAACTTAGATATATAAAGAAAAGATGTTTTACTATTAAATTAAATGTACGTTGTTGGTAAAATGGTAACAAATAATTGTGAAAATCAATCTTAAACGCATCTTTTCAGAAACTTAAGACCAAACAAAAAGTAATATTATTTAAATTGTGTGCGAGAGACGCCGCGCTACGCCGTGTAGTGCACTGTGACGCGACACAACTGCAGTAATATTACTTTAAAAGGTAGGCTATAATAGATAATTGGCGTTACTTACATACTAAAGTAACCTCTATTTCAAAGCATTAAGGTTGATTTTGGCAATTAACTGTTTAATATAGGAGAGTAGGCTAATTCTATTGTATATATTCTCAGTTTTAGGAAATGTTTTGTAGTAACTTTTGTAAAATGGATGTCTAAACGATGAGTTAATTGAAGCTTTTGTAACTTGTGAAAACACGAGTTCGACTCGTGATTTCGTGAAAGAGGAAAACAAAGTTTGTTTCGTCTCTTTCTATCTTACATATGTATATTAAGATATATTTGCTCATTATTTATTTGAGGAAAGGTTTAATACAAGGTAATACAAGTCTTCGCTACCCTCTGGCTGCTGTCTCCTGCGCGTGCGATACGAACCTCTATGAGTGTGTGTGGCGGGAGTCGCGCTCACACTACACGCAGAGGGGTAAGGAGACTTGTGTTGCCTCGTGTAAAAAAGGCTTTTTATAATATACATCAGTCTTTCAGAAACCATGGTCAATGTTGGAGGTTGGAAACTAACTAATAAGTTAAAATCGTTTATAATTTTATATTTATGTTAAGAAAACTGACTGCAATATCGTAATGTAAGTAATTTAAAATTAACTGTTCGTTATAAAATCGATGTTTGATGGAGTTTAGGTGTTTGGGTCTTATTTGAGCACTGATTGATACAGGCTCAGATTTCATTGTATTGAAATTATCTTATAAGGGTTGGTTGGTTTTGTCCACGTAAAATAAGGTTATAGCTGCAATAAGTGGCATCTGACTTTTCATGTATAAAGAGGTATTTCTGAACCAAATTTCGTCAATTTTGGTTAAGCGGTTTAGCCATAAAAGCGTGAAAGACAAACAGAATTGATTTCTGCTTTCACATTTATAAGTGAATATTCAAGCATATTAGAGTCAAGGGTGTAAAAATTTGTGCTAAATAAGACCCTTATTATAAATGGTGTTCAAAATTATCATAAGGTATTTTCTCCTGAAAATACACTACTTGTTGTGTATAGTAAGCTAAGTCACTTAATGTTAAATGTAATAATATTACCGTAGTTTTGTATCGTGTGTAAATAAAATAAAATATTCGAATTCAAACAATATTTTTGAAATTTTATTAAAACCTTGTTACAAAATATTATTTTTTAACCAAACAGGTTATTTAATATTACAAGTTGATCTTGATGTCACATTACTTCATTAGACGACAACCATAATTATCTAGCCTTGTAACAATACTAAAAAAAAATAAAACAAGCTGCTAAAGTCCCATCGTTCCAAAAAGGACACTATTACAACAAACAAACAATCTACAAAAAAAAACACATAAAATCGACTAACTGGACTACCAGTTGTAGAATAATCGATCACCGTAGCACAGCACTAATTTCTCCTGGTCGTCTTCCCCATAAAATTTACGACTTGTGCAAAGGGCGCGAATTTGCCTCTCCTATTCCGTTTCTTGATCCCTAACTCTTGAAGGACATCGTCAGACTCGACGACGGACGAGTCCATATTTTTGGAGGGATCCTCGGAATATTCTTCACTGTCATTTTTCTCCGTATCAGAGACTTCTCTATATTTCCTACTGTATTCTATTTTACTTCTAGCTAAACTAGGGTCCCGCCTTTTCATGGATTCTGGTGAGCCGAATTTCGGGTGTTCTGGCGGTTGGCACATGAGAGTGTCGTAGAAGTATCGGTCTGCCCTACCGTCGTTCTTCGGGCGAGGTTTCTCGTCGTCCGAACTCTCGTTTGAGGAGTGTAGCTGTGGTGAGCCAGGGGCCGACTTCTTGTGTATTCTTTGACTGAAAATATTGTATGGGGCAGAAATAAAATGACATTTGTGTTTCAATCATAACTATGTTAGTAAGAAATGATGAAAATATTTGGAGGTCTTAACCCAAAAATAAACGATTTTCTGCTAAAATTATCTGAAAGAAGTCACCTGTTTGCAAAGTCTACAAGAAACATATTTATTACTGGATTTGAAGGGCAACTATATTGTTCAAGGCCTTAGGTTAATGTGGTTTGGGATAGGAACTATGGAGGGATTTGGTGAGGCCTTCGCCTAGTAGTAAACCTCACAGGCTAAGACCTAGGTAAAACTAAGTAGCTAATATAGAATAAAATTGCTAATATGGAGGCCTCATCAGCCCTGTAACCCTGGTCCTGCCATTAGGTTTATTTTTCTTTTACCTAGTCTATTGTCCCACTGCTGAGCAAAGGCCTTCCCCAAGTCCTTCCACGTCTTTCTGCCATGCGCCACTCCGAACCAGTCCATAACTATTAAAACATTCAGTCGCTTATTTACGTAATAAAAACCGACGGGCGTGTATGAAGCGACTGATGAGTGTGGATGAAGCTAAAGTGGTATGCCAGGATCGTAGCAAATGGAAAGATGTGATCTCTGCCTACCCCCAAGGGAAAGAGGCGTGACGTTTATGTATGTATTTACGTAATACATTTTGTATGATCTTACCATCGCTTGATATCCCCCGCGACCATGGTGGGGCGCGGCGACTGTGGTGAGAAGGTACCCGGCAGACCAACTGCCTCGTCTCCGCAAACTGCCTGAGAAACATTCGACAGACTTGTATCATGACAGAAACGGCTAGCACTTCCTGCTATTATTATAGTAACTTTCCTGACAATGATTCATACTTAAATGATAGTTAAAACGGTTTACTCACGCATATTTATCGGGACAGCCCTATAGATATGCGTGAGTCCAGTTCGACTTGCGACCCCGCCGCCGCGTCAGCTCATGATTAAGGACTCCGGTTGGGTCCGAAACTAGTCCCGCTATCCCGATACATACGCGTGAATATACTTCCTACTATTATCATAAAAGTAAGTACTGTTTGAAAGTATGGATGTTTGTTAACCTTTCACGCTTGAAATTGCTAGTAGTAAATATTGTAAAAAGTTGAACTACCTACCACCAAATTTTGACAAAACGCCGCCGTTCCACTTACTTCTAAATTTAGGAGACGGGGAGTCCCACATAGCCTGTCATTCACCCGAACTACACTCCTATACTACTTTACACCCTTCTTGCCGTAATATATAATTATTCTTCAAACAAATCGACCGTTATTTCTGACTACGCCCCGCCATGTATCCGGCTACCAGATCGTACCTCCAGCTTGCCCTGGGTCATTCTTTCTCAAGGTTTTTTCCAGTTTTATCTGATCGATTCCACTTCTTACCATTCTAGCCAAACAAAAATGCCCTCAATCTTTGAAGACACCTTAAAAACCTAGATCTTACCTTACTCGCGTAATGGAAGTAGCAATGTGTGACTCTCTCGACGTCGGCCCACGCGACGATGTAGCGCGCCATTGTGAGCGGTATCTTCGGCAGGAAGTTGGAGTGGAACTTGCCCTGGCAGTAGATCGTGATCACGTCTGTATCCTTTATCTCGAATATGATGCGAAATATTGTGCCTGGGGACATGAAAAATAATATTAGTTGAACATGGATAGCAAAAATATAAAGGTACAGAAAGTATTTGCTTCCTTTATAGAATATCTATTGACTTATCTTTAATTTATTGGGACAAGACCACGTGAGAAGACACATACACAGTAGAAGTTGCAGAAATAGCGCTTCGGGAGTATCTTTACGCTATAGTAGGTAAATTTGACTATAATACAAAACAATACAATCGTACTGGTTTAGGTATAACGGCATTAACTCTCGTGACTTCAGCAAAAGCCTTCCTAGTTAGAGTGTAGGCTGCCTTTAAATCGAAGTGAGACAGCGGAGCGGAGAAACATTGAAATATTTACCTACCAATAAGTTTGCATGAGAGTGGAGCAAAGATATTATGCAATCATCATCAGCCTATCGCAGTCCACTTCTAGACATAGGCCTATCCTCTCTTCTCTCTCATTATACAATTATTGGTTGATAAATCTCCGCTCTGCGTCCTCTCTCCGATTTGACGTAAAGAGAAGACTCTCTTTACTGTTGGTATATGGAGAAAGTGTCTACTTTAGTCCCCCTTTAATGTTTACATATCCCCACATCATGCAATCGGCATGGTTTGATACTTTGAATCTACAAACCTGGGACAAACATATTATAGTTGGTATCATAGTTCCCACTGCCGATCCAGATGCCGTTCTTCCGCGACAGGGATATGATGTTGTCTCGGTGGAACCTCACGTCGAAGTGCAGCACCACGTCGCGGGGCTCCTCACCTTCTTGAGCGCACAGATTCACCGACATTCTGTATAATAGATACTTGAGTCTCATTCCTTCAACAATAGGGGTGTTACGAAAAGTAAAATTCTTGTTAGTCCGTCAGATTGAATAAGAAAATATCAAACACGTATTTTTATGTTTACCTAAACAATGAAAAATGACAAAGATAAACTACTTTAAAGTTTAGGATATATTAGCATATATTGTTTAGTTTGCATTACATCACAAGGCCCTCCTTGTGATGTAATGCATTCTCAATATTTATAGGAAAAGTGACGCCACGAGTAACTTTCGTTGAATATACTGTGGCCAATTTTTGCTTGTGGGACAAAAGTAAAAATACAAGTAGGTATTCTAGGTAGCCCAACAATGTTATTGAGCAATTATTTGCTGTTTTATCAATGAGTTGTATTCGTAAGTGTAATTGATAAAGAATTTCACTTCATTTCATTCAATAGAGTCTTGATAACTTATAGTTGCGTATTTAAAAAAGATGACCCACACGTAAACATTCAAGTAAAATGCACAAAGCACAATCATACTAGTATTTGTGGGTCACGTAAATACTTGTCCCAAGCGGGGATCGAACCCGCAGCCCGCCGTGCATAATGGTAACTGACATCTCAGTTAGCTATCCGTGCAGTCAAGTGTCCACTGCCTTTTACTGCAATAACAAAACATGATCCAACATTCTAACACAAACAGGCCACAGACTATAGCTTACTTGCGTGCATTCTCCTTAATTTTACCACCGATCTCAATTCTATCGCCGACTTTGAGAGCACTGGGTATGTTAGCCGTAAACACGGGCATTTTAACCAAATATAGTTTATTAAATATTTATAAATGTCTGCCCCAGTCCGCGCTAAGTCAGGCCCAGAAGTGTATATGGACATTTTGAACAACAAATTTATACATCACACTATTTTTAAGTGAAGTTATGTGAATGCTTAGACAATTTTTATGGTTATACGTTGACATATGCCAAGATGACACAACGTCTGCCTTCTTAATAATTCTTTCTTTTTGTTTATTTTTTTCTGTTTACTTGTTCTTTGACGGATAGGATCGGAAAATCGTGGCTTTACCTTGTAGTTTTGTTTGCGGCCTTCTTTGAAACCATCGGCAATATAAAATGTACCATATCGTACTCCAAAAGTCGTGCAATTTGCTTTATAAAACTGCAAAGCTGTACAAAATAGCTAAATCGGTAGATATTACAGTTACAGAAAATTCAAAGTCCATCTTTAGGTTTATGTTTAGGAGTACTAGTAAAATGGAATCGAATCTGATTCTCTAGTTAGATTCCCATTTAAATTATCATCATTATGAAGCGTCAATTTGTAAACAATCAATCTTAGAGCATATTATCATTAAATTATTTTATAATTTATATATCATATTGTGCTCTGTAACTAAAACATTACTATTCATATTTATTCGCAAGGTAAAGCCTATGTATTTTTTTTTCCCCAAATTTTAAACATATTATAATATTAAATATCTGTGTACGAAATATTAAGAATAAACGTTTTATTGTTACAACTCAGCTGATATCGAGGTCAATAATGGCTACGTTTGGCAACATCACACTCAAATGTCAGTTGAGTTTGACACTTCGTTTAGATAACCTCATGTGGATCCGGTGTCCAAAAAAAACGCGCTTTTGTAAATACGTGTAAAGAAATCTCATATTTAGTGTGTAAATAATAGTTCGTAGAGAAATAAGTGATTAAGCGGTAAGTTTTACTTATAAATTTTAATCCTATATTCACCGCATGCATGAGGCCGAAGGTTGGTCGAAGGAAATGCAATCTTAAAATAACAATACCGCCTGCAGATTGCATTTAACATAAACTTTACCTTATTTATCGTTTGTTTGACCTATAGCACTGCACATTGTATACAGCCACGTAAATTATCAGTAATATCTACCAAAGAGTTCGGCAAACAACCGCAAACTCTTTGCATTTATCTTTTTATGATATCATACTTTGAAAACTATGTCAGTAATGTAATTTTTAATTGATTATAGTAACTAATTTAGTATATTTAGTTAGGTTTAAGTGTGACTAGTTATACAATGATGTAATTCTGTTAGTTTGTTTGCTATAAATAAAGTTAGTGAGCTATCTTTAGCCTTTGTATTTTGCGGTCGGGGTAATCACCGGATTTCGAAATATTCGACACAACTTTAGGTTTAAAACCGAAGATTGAACAGTTAGTGCTTAGCTTTTGAGCTGCAACAAGGTGTTAACTAGTTTTACTGTAAAAGAAGTGATCTTAGTGGTTTTTTAAGGGTAAGTTTAGAGTAGAAATAACTTGTTGAATTTGGCCTACTTAATAATAAAGTATAATTTTATAAAACGAAATACAGAACAGTGTTGGGTCTGTTTTTAATAGAATGCCTAACTTATTAATTTCTTGTGTTGTTAAAAGTAATGAATAAAATAAGCTTTTATTTAAAATAATATACATATAAATATTTTTTTTTATTGCAACCAAAATATATATAGTTTTTGTTAAACAGTAAAAAAAACAGGAATGTTAATCATTAAGATTTTAATTGAATACATCATAATTCAAAAACAAAATCTGTAAAGAAATCATAATGAATGTTAATATAAAATGAAAAAAAAAACACTGTATTCCATAAACTCTAAATGAATTAAGATCTTAACAGCGGATTATTATTAAAAGCTTATATTATTATTATCATTCCATTCATCTTCCATTCCTCTCTGTCGAGGGCAAGTGTAGACAAACTAAACTTAAATAACATTCTGTTGCTACTCAAAATTACTATCTGATATCAAAATACAATCTTTACATACTTTTTAATATCTACTAATAAAATCTAGTTATAATTGGTGCCGTCGTAATCTCTCTAAGTATACACATTCAATTTGCAGTGTCTTATCAATAATCTATGCCACTGTTGTTTGTTTAAATATATATGTAACTATGTATATGTGTAAATGTATATTATGTCAATGACTCCAGGATATGTAGGTATGGAACCACACCCTTTATTCCAGATCAGGGGATCCCCCTATTTTAATAAGATGCATGATGTAATAAATTTATTTGTGTTTCCTTATTCCGATTCCCGTTCCGTGCTGTCTAAATAAGTCTTGTTTTTATAGTTATGTTTAATTTAATTAATGTTTTAATAACATTTAATTTGTCACTGGATGTCAGTTATGATAAAAATATTATTTGAGTTTATGTTTAAAATACCTAAACTGTGAATCATGGAGTTTCCTTATGTATAACACTTATACCATAAATGTATTATAAGTTAGCTGACTTAAAGTTAGTGATAAAACATCACCATTCCTCTCATACACCATGCATAATTGCATATATTGACGATACTAACTTTCACCACGCAAATATTGGTTATAACTGCAAAAAGATTATTTCCTCTGGGGTAGTTGGTTAAAAAATAACCTGTGAGTTAAACCAGTGTGTGAGCTAACTCCATACAAATTTTCAGTAAAATTGCTCATGAATAAGTAACAAACATCCATCCATCCATATACATAAACTTTTGTGTTTAGAATATTAGTAAGATAGGATGTATCTTAAGTTAGTTACAAAGTATTACCACCCCTCTTCCACACCGCGCATATATATTAAAACACATTATATATTGTGCTTATTATTACAGTTAACAAAATGGTAGTGTCGGAGGAGCAACCCGCAGCAATGGAGGGTGACGCAGCCTCCAAGAAGGCCGCAAAGAAAGCCGCCAAAGCTGCTGAGAAGCAACAGAAGAAAGCTGAGCATAAGGTAATAAGGCATTATCTTCATGTTGTCCCACTGCTTTTTATGTAGCCGGTCTGAGATCCCACTGCTGGGCAAACGTCTCTCTCTCTTTCTTTCAAACCTTTCTATCTTTTGCTATTTCTGGCTAGAAGCACCCCGCTGGACGCTGATGACTTCGAAGTCGTGGGCAATATTTTAAACTAAGACACTAATTGCGTTAGGGCTACTTTTACGCAAAAAAAAAGTAAGTAGTATCTCTAAGTTCCGCGCGGCCGTGGATGATGCGACGACCGCGTTTAAATATTTTGATACTTTAGATCATTGGCATTATCTGATTAGTTTTGTTTTTTTTTTTAATTTCAATAGTAATTTATTACGGTAGTATGTTACTTATTATTTAAGTATACATTACATTTTTAATAACTAGGTAACTACCTACGTTATTATTATTTTTTTAGGTAAAAATAGCCCTAACGCAATTAGTATCATTAAATAGTGTCTTAGTTTAAAATATTGCCCACGACTTCGAAGTCACCCGTATATCTATACAATAAGGGTACAATGGCTGTCTTACCGTTAATAGCGATATCTTTCATAAATCAATTTTCTGTCTTATGCTAGGCAGCGTCAGGCCAATCCCAGCCACAAGGCGACACGAGCGAGGCCGACGTATCGGAAGGCCGGTATGGAGTACTGAAGCTGATCCAGTCCACCGGCGAGAACCGCGACCGAGTGTACACTGATGTCAAGCAGCTTGGCGTCAACCTCAGCGGGCAGAGCGTGTGGGTGCGAGGTGAGTGTCAAATCACAAGGCCAGGCCAGGCCCAGCCACATGGTCAGTACAAAGGCCAGGGCCAGCAACATGACCAGGCATCAGGCCAGGCCCAGCCACACGACCGACCTCAGGCCAGGCCCAGCCACACGACCAGGCATCAGGCCAGGTCCAACCACATGGCCAGAACTCAGGCCACACCTAACCACAAGGCCACTTGTAAATATTTTGAACTTAAGCTTAATGAAAAGAAAAAGGCAAGGTTGCACTGACCGTATACGCAAGCAGACAAAAAAGACCTTCTAACTACTATAAATACTATTATTTCTTCTTGTCTTCTACTACTACGTATTATTATCTTGTAGCCCGCCTCCAAACCTCTCGCGCTAAAGGCAAGCAATGCTTCGCGGTGCTCCGGCAGAGCAGCAGCACTGTGCAGCTGCTCATCAACGTTAGCGACGAGAGGCGCGTCAGCAAACAGATGGTCAAGTTCACTGGCAAGTTAGTATTGTAGCATGTCTTCTTTATCTATAATATGTATCTTCATCATCATCATCATTCCCCTGCCCTTATCCCAGAAGCGCGTCAGCAAACAGATGGTCAAGTTTACTGGCAAGTTAGTATTGTAGCATGTCTTCTTTATCTATAATATGTATCATCATCATCATCATCATCATTCCCCTGCCCTTATCCCAGAAGCGCGTCAGCAAACAGATGGTCAAGTTTACTGGCAAGTTAGTATTGTAGCATGTCTTCTTTATCTATAATATGTATCATCATCATCATCATCATCATTCCCCTGCCCTTATCCCAGAAGCGCGTCAGCAAACAGATGGTCAAGTTTACTGGCAAGTTAGTATTGTAGCATGTCTTCTTTATCTATAATATGTATCATCATCATCATCATCATCATTCCCCTGCCCTTATCCCAGAAGCGCGTCAGCAAACAGATGGTCAAGTTTACTGGCAAGTTAGTATTGTAGCATGTCTTCTTTATCTATAATATGTATCATCATCATCATCATCATCATTCCCCTGCCCTTATCCCAGAAGCGCGTCAGCAAACAGATGGTCAAGTTTACTGGCAAGTTAGTATTGTAGCATGTCTTCTTTATCTATAATATGTATCATCATCATCATCATCATCATTCCCCTGCCCTTATCCCAGAAGCGCGTCAGCAAACAGATGGTCAAGTTTACCGGCAAGTTAGTATTGTAGCATGTCTTCTTTATCTATAATATGTATCATCATCATCATCATCATCATTCCCCTGCCCTTATCCCAGAAGCGCGTCAGCAAACAGATGGTCAAGTTTACTGGCAAGTTAGTATTGTAGCATGTCTTCTTTATCTATAATATGTATCATCATCATCATCATCATCATTCCCCTGCCCTTATCCCAGAAGCGCGTCAGCAAACAGATGGTCAAGTTTACTGGCAAGTTAGTATTGTAGCATGTCTTCTTTATCTATAATATGTATCATCATCATCATCATCATCATTCCCCTGCCCTTATCCCAGAAGCGCGTCAGCAAACAGATGGTCAAGTTTACTGGCAAGTTAGTATTGGAGCATGTCTTATTTATCTGTAATATGTATCATCATCATCATCATCATTCCCCTGCCCTTATCCCAGAAGCGCGTCAGCAAACAGATGGTCAAGTTTACTGGCAAGTTAGTATTGTAGCATGTCTTATTTATCTATACTATGTATCATCATCATCATCATCATCATCATTCCCCTGCCCTTATCCCAGAAGCGCGTCAGCAAACAGATGGTCAAGTTTACTGGCAAGTTAGTATTGTAGCATGTCTTCTTTATCTATAATATGTATCATCATCATCATCATCATCATTCCCCTGCCCTTATCCCAGTAGCGCGTCGGCAAACAGATGGTCAAGTTTATTGGCAAGTTAGTATTGTAGCATGTCTTCTTTATCTATAATATGTATCATCATCATCATCATTCCCCTGCCCTTATCCCAGTTATTATTTGGGGTCGGCGCAGCAAGTCTTCTTCTTCCACACATTCCTATTTGACGTCAGCCAGCACCTTCCGATGTAGTTATTGTATAGTACTGAAAATCTATTGTGTGACTCTAATTTATTAATAAATGTTTACTTAGTTATATTTTTGGTGAAAAAAGCTTTACCATTTTGATGCAGTCGGGTAAAAAGTCTTGAAGTTGATATCCACATCCACATTAAACAGCACCTTTCTTACCTAATAAATAATAAATTCTTTTTTTCTTTTATCCCTTAGCATAAACAAAGAATCTATCATCGACGTATACGCGACTGTGGTCAAAACAGCTTCCCCTGTAGAATCCTGTACTATCCGCGACGTGGAGTTATCCGCGGAGCAAGTGTGGCTGGTGTCAGCGGCGCGTGCGCAACTCCCGCTGCTAGTGGAAGATGCGGCCCGGCCTGAGAAGAACGATGTAAGTAATATATTGCTAAAATAACCCGGAAAAGTGAGGTTAAAGTGCCAGTCAAACTCGTGACACTCAGAATTGAGTATTTGACTAAAAAAAATAAGAAAATAAAGCGGTGAAAAGTGGGCGATGGGGTGCTGTCTATTATAAAGTTAAAAGTGCTACATTGTAGCCTAACTTTAAAATAAATGACTTTTGATTTGACTGCACAGCTGATAGCCGAGTGGCATAGGTATTATCATATTTTATACACTCACACTCAATTAACAACAATTGTCTGGACTTTAAAATAGACAGGGGCTCCTGAGTTTGTTTCGACATTTCTGCTCAGGATAGTCAGTTATCCAGCTAGGTCCAAACATATTTAAGACATGTAAAAGTGATCTAATTATCCTACTTACAGAATAAATGAATTCATTTCATTACTATGCGCGATGTTGTTGCGGGTTCGTTCCTCGCAAAAGACAAGCATTTTTGCGTTCTATAATTTGTAGAAATCTTCTAGTAAAAGAACCAAATATAGTCTAGTCGTATTTTTAATGAGTCATTATTATTATGAGCGGTTTTGACAACAAATACCTGTGTGAGTTGACAAAAGCAATTTTCGTCAATCAGCTTAAAAAAAAGAGTATTTAAATTCAACTGCATTCTACCTTATACCTATTCACTAGAAATTTTACTTCTTAATACTAATAACAACCCACTCCACATCTACCCTAGGACCCCGAAGCCCTAAAGATCCGCGTACACCAAGACACTCGCTTAGACAACCGCATCCTGGACTTACGTACACCGGCCAACCAGGCCATCTTCAGGATCGAGGCCGGCGTCTGTCGCCTCTTCAGAGAGATACTCACTAACAAAGGTAAGATAGAACTGTTATCTTTCATTATATATTTTGTAGTCATCATCATCATCACCTTTAACATCATCACCATTATCAGCCCGTTGCAGTCCACTGCTGGACATAGGCCTCTGCCAAGGTACGCCACAGAACCCAGTCTGCCTGGTCTGCTGCTTTGGTAGTCATGAAATGATAATTTAATTGGTCTAAAGATTGGCCTGTTTGTGTAGTGGTTGACTGCTGTACCAGAGGTTTGTTGGTTCGATTCCCACCCAATACAAATGTATTTACAACAAAATAACTTTATTATTATTTATTATTTATTTTATTTATCTGTCTTGTACTCATAACTCAAACTATTTTAGTCAACTTAATTTTATTAGATGGTGTTGTGAAAATGTTGAAAAACAATCCTATCCTATATTGTTTTAACTGGTAATAACAATTTCCACCTTAAATAACTAAGTATTACTGGAATCCTAACAACATTGAATAAAACTGGAGTTAAACAGCCGTTTAATTTTTTTTGCTTCGGTTTGTATTTTATAAGTTTCTACCTTCTTTATCATGAAGCCATTTCCAATTTTGTTGCTTCGGGAGTGTAATTTCTATTTTTTTTTTACCTTATTTATCTCATACCGAATCTCATACAAACATTACCAAAACATCCCATTCCCCCCAGGTTTCGTAGAGATCCACACTCCTAAGATAATCTCTGCGGCGTCGGAGGGCGGCGCCAACGTGTTCACGGTGTCGTACTTCAAGAGCTCGGCGTATCTCGCGCAGAGCCCGCAACTCTACAAGCAGATGGCTATAGCCGCGGATTTCGACAAGGTATGTATATTGTTATAATATTAGGTCGGGGAAAAAGTTTTTCGCATTATAGTATGTATGAACTTGTAATAAAACCTTTTTGGCTATGAAAGTTAAAATTTTAAAGAACATAATTACAAATTCTAATTTTATTAGAGAGAGAAAGGTTTTGTTACAAGTTCATACATACTATAACGCGAAAAGAGTCCGGTTAATCCAGGGTGTCAGCTAACTTCACATTAAATGTCATTCAAAATCTGTTTAGTGGTTCAAGCATAAAACAGTAACAAATATCCATTAACCTATCCCCATCTATTTCATACATTCGTCCATCTATCCATCCTTCCATATGGATGGATAAACAGATAGATGGAAATCTATCCTTCCATCCATTCATCCATCTTTCCTCCCCTCCAACCCTGCCATCCACACTAAATCCACACAAAAAAAAAGATAAAGAAGAAGAAAAAATACATTTTTAGTACGATATTATAATAATACAAGTATTATATGTTTAATTGTGTATCTTTCCCCCTTCCATCCACCCACACACTAACAAAATTTACACAACTTTTTAATTTGCTGTAAACTGGTTTATAACATAGTTCATAAGTCTGTATGTGTTGTCTTTTGGAGAAATAAACGTTTTTATTATTATTATTATTATTTTCACTTTTACTATATCACAACCCCACTCTTATTCCAGGTGTTCACAGTAGGCGCGGTGTTCCGTGCCGAGGACTCGAACACGCACCGCCACCTCACAGAGTTCGTCGGCCTCGACTTGGAGATGAGCTTCCGACACCACTACCATGAGGTGCTATACACTATTGCTGATACACTGACGGAGATGTTCAAGGGATTGAGGGACCAGTTAGTATATAAATAATACTTTATTCTATATCATACATATCTTATAGAATTGAAGCTGTGATAGTCTAGTGGAAAGACCTTAGGATTACCTTGTTGAAGGTTTCGAGTTCGATCCCCATTGGACGCACCGACTTTTCAAAAGTTGTGTGCGGTTTAGAAATAAATATATCACAAACGGAAGTTCGGAAGGCACGTAAAAATGTGGGTTCGGTCCGTTCGTGTCGGATTACCGTCCCATCGGGCTATGAGAGTAAAGGAACAGAGAGTGCACCTGTGTTAGCACACGCTTGTGCACTATAATATGTCCCGCGTAGCTGGCTGGTGCCATAGTAACACTAGCCGCCGTGGCCGAAATCGGTGCGGACATTATTATTATTTGTATCTCTTTTAATTCACGGGCTAACTTGAATAGAAGAAACCTGGTCCTTTTTAAAGGCTTAAACGGGGACACAGGTCCAACATGCAGGGGCCTTGTTGAGAACTTTAATCTAAAATATGATGGGGCACCTATATTATTATTATTATTACTAGCCCGAGATGTCCCACTGCTGGGCAAAGGCCTCCCTACTGTTCTTCCAATGATGATAGTTAAGAAATAAATTGTCTTTTTGTTTTGTTCCTTAAACGACATATTCTGCCCCCCCCCCCTCCCTACACGGGTGGAATTTAGTTACCAGTTAGTTTTTTTTTAACAGATAGCTGAGTGTCAATAGGTCACCACGCCAATTACCACTGTTTCCACCACCACCAGAATATCGTTGCACAAATGCTTGTTCGGAATCTGGCTGTGTTTGCGCATGTGAAACCTCCCGCGATACAAGAATTAAATTTCTGAGTGTGGGAGTCGTTTAAATAAAAACTAAGTCAAATGTGATGATTTTTCACACATGACGGCCGATATATAGTTCCGATTTCGGCCATGTGCACATTATACATATATTTTTCTATCAACGTTATTATTTTTGTAATTTTTTCTATTATAGATTCGCTACAGAGATCGAGGCGGTGGGCCAGCAGTTCCGCGTGGAGCCATTCAAGTACTTAGAGCCGCCGCTACGCCTAGAGTTCCCACAAGCCATACAGATGCTTAAGGAAGCTGGTAATTACTATACCATTGTTTTAAGATACTTAATCTTAGAGTTAAGTCTAGAATTTACTTAATCTTGTAGAGTTTTATATATTTTTTCCTTAACATTCCCAAAAAGCCATCTAGTCTCGAATTGAGTATGTGGTAATAACTTGTGTTATAAGTACTAGACGACTGATTAACAGACAAAAATGTCCCGTCAAAATCTGTCTTGCCATTTCAGAGATTAGCGGGAACAAACAGGTAGATAGACAAAAACTATGTATAAATGTTGTAGTGAATTAGTTGTATAGATGTTGTTAATTTGTAGTACGTTACTATTTTTAAAAACAAACTCAACAAGTATACTCTTCTTTCAATCAATAGCCAGTCAATTTAGACATTCGAAGTTACATAAAGTCCCCAAAAATCGCGAAAAGCTTATTTTTTTGACTTTTAACCTTGAATATTTTTTTTTTCCACACACGGGAATCATGGGGAACTTTCAGACATTGTTTATAATTATGTTTTGATCAATTTCACCGAAATTCAGCTAGTTGGGACTTTATGTAACTTCACCCTCGTTTTTTGGTCTAATTTGTCTGGACTACAAGTTAATTATTATTTCGTTACAGGTGTAACAGTCGGTGAGGAAGACGACCTATCGACCCCGGACGAGAAGTTACTGGGCAGGCTGGTGCGGGCCAAGTACGACACTGACTTCTACATACTGGACAAGTACCCGCTGGCAGTCCGGCCATTCTACACCATGCCCGATCCTAACAACCCCGTATGTATTGATCTTATACACATATAAAACTAACTGTTGCCCGCGACTTCGTTCCCGAAAAAAAATAGCCATAAAAAGTAGCCGATTTTTAGACTGATATAAAATCGGCCCAGCTGTTTTACATAGTACGGTAACTAACATTGTGACACCGGAATCTTTTATCCTCCCTAAATCAAAATACCCGTGTCACAATGTTCCTCCTCAGAAACGGCTGCACCGATTTTCTTGAATTTTTGTATATGCATTCAGTAGGTCTGAGAATCGTCTACTATCAATCCCTATTTTTTTGCGAACGGAGTCGCGGGCAACAGCTAGTAGTATAATAATAATTATGTCATACTTTATCCCCAGCCAGCTACGCAGGACTTGTTATTCTTGTCGTCCATCATAGAGAATCATAATAAAACGGACTGCTATGTTCTGTACCAGATTCATTGAAACTTATTTAATGATATTAAAATGATCATAACAAAATGGGTACAGATTCTGATTTGTTTATTACATAAGGATGTTTACATAATTACATTGTTCCTAAAAATATATATCTGTATTAATTGTTTGCATTATTTTTATAATTGTTAAATATGCCAAATTGTAGTTAAGTGTTTATGTTTAAATTCATAGTTGTAAGCAAATATTTGTATGCCAAGTGAGGCGAAACATAGTGATACTTTATATTATTATTTTTTGTTAAGAGCTTTATGTTACCTATGTTTGGACAAATAAATGTATTCGATTCTATTCTATTCTATATTTTAACATGTATTCCATACATTTGCAGAGAGTGTCGAACTCGTACGACATGTTCATGCGCGGCGAGGAGATCCTCAGCGGCGCGCAAAGGATACACGACCCCGACTTCCTCACCGAGAGGGCTAAGCATCACGGGATCGGTATGTAGCAATACTATCAATAACTCAACCATTTATTCTTTAACTCATATAACATCAAACGGGATGGTAGGTTTATTAGTGGGGCATGCACGAGCGATCCCGTGACTCTGGCTTTGGTAATAGAAGGGGCTCGGGGTGTTTTTGGTCGGTGTGAGTCCGACATATCCCCACGCTGTGCCCTCGGCGTGGGTTGAAATCATTAGAGTTTTACACCGGAAAAAAGGTCAAATAATAGGTAGTCAATGTAAAAAAAGCATATATACGGTCGAATTGAGAAACCTCTCCTCTTTTTTTGAAGTCGGTTAAAAAATGTCTATAACTAACTTCAAAAAGGAGGAGGTATACTCAATTCGACTTCGTCGTTTATGCAACGATTTTGATCATTTTTTTTGTTGGAAAGTAAACATGTGAAATCGGCTCATGATAAGAAAGTTAGGGTCTCAAAGGCCTGAAAGGCACTGTTGAGTTTGTGAGACTAACATATAGTACATTTTACAGAGAAATATCTATTCCTGTGGACGTTTCAATACCATTTTCTTTATTTACAGATATCAGCAAAATCGCCGCGTATATTGAATCTTTCAGGCTGGGATGTCCTCCACATGCAGGTAATAATTCATATTGTAATTAATAACGCAAAAAGTGTTTATATTGAAATGGCTATTATGGTATGGACATGTCATGCGGAGGAAAGAGGATCACGTGGTAAGGAAGGTGCTGGACATGAATGTGGATGGATATAGGGGAAGAGGACGACCAAAGAAACGATGGATGGATTGTGTGAAAGATGATATGGCTGCGAAGAGACTTGCTAGATGACGTCAGATAGGAACGTGTGGAAGAAGACATGCTGCGCCGACCGTAAATAATTGGGATAAGGGGAGGGGAATATAATGATGATTGAAATGCCAGTTATTTTGATGTAACTTTCTATTCAAATAATGTGTATGCTATAAAGTTCCAGTTCAAAAACAACTCTATTAGTAATTAGGATAAAACGCTAGAAAACTCCTTGCTTCTTAATACCTTAGGCTAAAGATCATAAAAGCATTTTTTTATTTGAAATAACATCACGTTTCTCGCCATAGATGAGATGAGGACATATTTTTCGACGCTTTATAAATATGTTATTTTTTAGTTGCATAAGTTTAGTTAAATGTAGATATTTCTTGTTTAGTTTTGTTTCTGTTCAATATAAAAGTATAGACAATTTCAATGACATCTTATTTTAATCTCCCAGGTGGTGGTATAGGCATGGAGCGTGTGGTGATGTTGTACTTGGGCCTGGACAACATCCGCAAGACCTCGATGTTCCCGCGCGACCCCAAGCGCGTCACACCCTGAGCAAGAGTGTACATACTTGTAATAAATGTAATCTGATTTGTATTAAACTTGTTTTATTTTAGACTAGCTGACACGTCAGACTTCGTACTGCCCTAAAAATAAATAAAAGACCTAAACTTTTGTATAGGAAAAAGAAAAGAGCTGTTTTTAGGGTTTGCCCAGCAATTTTTCGTTATTTTCTCACCTTTTAAACCTTTCTTAGACCTCCACGAACAATTCAAGACCAAGATGAAATAAATCCGTTCAGCCGTTCTCGAGTTTTAGCGAGACTAACACGAACATCAATTGATTTTTATAAATATTTTAGAATAGATATGAAGTTTGCTGGTATAATAATCAGGATTTTTTTGTTTTACCTCGGTTTTATTTATTCATTTATGCTTCTTATATTATACAAATAATGTGCAATGGCAGACTTAATGCCAAATTTTCTACCAGTCAACCATAGGGTGGTGCAGAGAAAACAAGAAGTAGGTTTTGCCATGAGCAAAAATATGTATACTCGATTAAATAATTGAAGTCCTATAATGAAATCGTGAAATTTTTTTTTAAAATAAAACATTTTCATGCACGTATAACTGTAAAAAAAAAACGCTTAAAATACTGCAACTGTTTGGTAGATTATACACGTTTTTGCTTGTAACTACAGGCGCTCATTTTTCAAACACTACTTCAGCACATAAGACTAAACTTTTTCTAAGAAGGTTGATCTACTTTCAAATAATTAATGAAGAGTAGGCGATACCGAACATGTGGGTGAACTTAGCAGATCAATGTCCAGCAGATCAAAAAAAAAGAGAGTTCTATTCGCATGCAGCTGAGTTCTATAGTTCCTGATAGTTTTTAGAAATAGTTCTGCTGTTTTTACCCCAAAAATTTAAATTAATGAAACGCTCTGCTAACTTCCCGTAGCAGATCAATGTCCAGCAGATCAAAAAAAAAATGTGTTCCTTTCGCATGCAGGTAAGTTCTATAGTTCCTGATAGTTTTCAAAAATAGTTCTGACGTTTTTGTCCCAAAAAAGACAATTTAAAAAATGGTCTGTTAACTTCCCGTAGCAGATCGAAAACTCGAAAATATCATTTTCATTGCCTTATAATATATTCCCACAGCCTAGAACTCTTTTGTTTTCGACAGAGCTATAGCAGAACTGCAATGCACAATTCGATTCGAGTCCAGAACTCACGTCCCAGTGCCAGCAGAGCATGTGAGAATGTTTAAAAACTCAAAAAATATCATTTTTATCACTTGTAAAATTGCTCACAGGCTAGAACTCTTTTGTTTTAGACAGAACTATAGCAGAACTGCAATGCACAATTCGATTCGAGTCCAGAACTCACGTCCCAGTGCCAGCAGAGCATGTGAGAATGTTTAAAAACTAAAAAAATATCATTTTTATCACTTGTAAAATTGCTCACAGGCTAGAACTCTTTTGCGATCCGCCCACATCTGCAACAGTGGGCGGAGAGGCGGCCCTCCCGCCCTAACCAGGGTCCGGGCGGTGGCACGGGGGTGCCACCGTCTGTAGTAGAGGACCCACGACGGGGGGCCACATTCAAATCTATGGGTGTGGTCCCAGTATCAGGCGAGGAGGCGCCCTTTACACGTCGGCCTCCAACATATTTTGCGAAAGAGCAACCCGCTGGCCGAAAAACGAGAACAGCGGAAGCCCGCGGTCGGTGCATGAAGTAATGCTATGCGCTGCCATGCACCGACACCAAAACGCGGATGACGTAGCACAGCGGTTCAGGTTTAGTCAGTAAGAGTCTGACACTACCCGCAGCTCCCCCCGGGGTCGCGGGTGTCCATGAGGATTCCCCCGCTTTACCAAAACAAAAAAAAAAGGGTAAGGTTAGGTTTTTAGTTAGGTTAGGTTTGGTTTTTAGTTAGGTTAGATTAGGTTTGGTTTTTAGTAGGTTAGGTTTGGTTTTTAGTAGGTTAGGTTCGGTTTTTAGTTAGGTTAGGTTCGGTTTTTAGTTAGGTAAGTTTTAGTTTTTAGTTAGGTTAGGTCTGGTTTTTAGTTAGGTAAGTTTTAGTTTTTAGTTAGGTTAGGTTTGGTTTTTAGTTAGGTTACGTTAGGCTTGGTTTTTAGTTAGGTTAGGTTAGGTTTGGTTTTTAGTTAGGTTAGGTTTGGTTTTTAGTTAGGTTAGGTAAGTTTTAGTTTTTAGTTAGGTTCGGTTTTTAGTTAGGTTAGGTTAGGTTCGGTTTTTAGTTAGGTAAGTTTTAGTTTTTAGTTAGGTTAGGTTTGGTTTTTAGTAAGGTTAGGTTAGGTTTGGTTTTTTGTTAGGTTAGGTTAGGTTTGGTTTTTAGTTAGGTTAGGTTAGGTTTGGTTTTAGTTAGGTTAGGTTAGGTTTGGTTTTTAGTTAGGTTAGGTTTGGTTTTTAGTTAGGTTAGGTTAGGTTTTGTTTTTAGTTAGGTTAGGTTAGTTTTGGTTTTTAGTAAGGTTAGGTTAGGTTTGGTTTTAGTTAGGTTAGGTTATGTTTGGTTTTTAGTTAGGTTAGGTTAGGTTTGGTTTTTAGTTAGGTTAGGTTAGGTTTGGTTTTAAGTTAGGTTAGGTTAGGTTCGGTTTTTAGTTAGGTTAGGTTAGGTT
This sequence comes from Chrysodeixis includens, assembly GCA_941860345.1. Classification (NCBI taxonomy): domain Eukaryota; kingdom Metazoa; phylum Arthropoda; class Insecta; order Lepidoptera; family Noctuidae; genus Chrysodeixis; species Chrysodeixis includens. Next base: position 5,025,107 of record OW796119.1, on the reverse strand, counting down.
CGGTTTTTAGTTAGGTTAGGTTAACTCTATCCCTCAGGAACTCTATCCCGGCTATCCCTCGGGAACTCTATCCCGGCTATCCCTCGGGAACTCTATCCCGGCTATCCCTAGGGAACTCTATCCCGGCTATCCCTCGGGAACTCTATCCCAGCTATCCCTAGGGAACTCTATCCCGGCTATCCCTCGGGATCTCTATCCCGGCTATCCCTAGGGAACTCTATCCCGGCTATCCCTCGGGAACTCTATCCCGGCTATCCCTAGGGAACTCTATCCCGGCTATCCCTCGGGAACTCTATCCCGGCTATCCCTAGGGAACTCTATCCCAGCTATCCCTCGGGAACTCTAACCCGGCAATCCCAAGGGAACTCTATCCCAGCAATCCCTAAGGAACTCTATCCTAGCTATCCCGGCTATCCCTAGGTAAACCTAAAAACCAAACCTAACCTAACTAAAAACCAAACCTAACTAAAAACCAAACCTAACCTAACCTAACTAAAAACCAAACCTAACCTAACCTAACTAAAACCAAACCTAACCTAACCTAACTAAAAACCAAACCTAACCTAAACTAACTAAAAACCAAACCTAACCTAACCTAACTAAAAATCAAACCTAACCTAACCTAACTAAAAACCAAACCTAACCTAACCTTACTAAAACCAAACCTAACCTAACCTAACTAAAAACCAAACCTAACCTAACCTAACTAAAAACAAAACCTAACCTAACCTAACCAAAAAACCAAACCTAACCTAACCTAACTAAAAACCAAACCTAACCTAACCGAACTCAAAACCAAACCTAACCTAACCTAACCTAACTAAAACCAAACCTAACCTAACCTAACTAAAAACAAAACCTAACCTAACCTAACTAAAACCCAAACCTAACCTAACCTAACTAAAAACCAAATCTAACCGAACCTAACTAAAAACCAAACCTAACCTAACCTAACTAAAAACCAAATCTAACCGAACCTAACTAAAAACCAAACCTAACCTAACCTAACCTAACTAAAACCAAACCTAACCTAACCTAACTAAAAACCAAACCTAACCTAACCTAACTAAAAACCAAACCTAACCTAACCTAACTAAAAACCAAACCTAACCTAACCTAACTAAAAACCAAACATAACCTAACCTAACTAAAAACAAAACCTAACCTAACCTAACTAAAAACCAAACCTAACCTAACCTAACTAAAAACCAAACCTAACCTAACCTAACTAAAAACCAAACCTAACCTAACCTAACTAAAAACCTAACCTAACTAAAAACCAAACATAACCTAACCTAACTAAAAACAAAACCTAACCTAACCTTACTAAAAACCAAACCTAACCTAACCTAACTAAAAACCAAACCTAACCTAACCTAACTAAAAACCAAACCTAACCTAACCTAACTAAAAACCAAACCTAACCTAACCTAACTAAAAACCAAACCTAACCTAACCTAACTAAAAACCAAACCTAACCTAACCTAACTAAAACCAAACCTAACCTAACCTAACTAAAACCCAAACCTTACCTAACCTAACTAAAAACCAAACCTAACCTAACCTAACTAAAAACCAAACCTAACCTAACCTAACTAAAAACCAAACCTTACCTTACTAAAAACAAACCTAACCTAACCTAACTAAAAACCAAACCTATCCTAACCTAACTAAAAACAAAACCTAACCTAACCTAACCAAAAAACCAAACCTAACTAAAAACCAAACCTAACCTAACCGAACTAAAAACCAAACCTAACCTAACCTAACCTAACCTAACTAAAACCAAACCTAACCTAACCTAACTAAAAACCAAACCTAACCTAACCTAACTAAAAACCAAACCTAACCTAACCTAACTAAAAACCAAACCTTACCTTACTAAAACCAAACCTAACCTAACCTAACTAAAAACCAAACCTATCCTAACCTAACTAAAAACAAAACCTAACCTAACCTAACCAAAAAACCAAACCTAACTAAAAACCAAACCTAACCTAACCGAACTAAAAACCAAACCTAACCTAACCTAACCTAACTAAAACCAAACCTAACCTAACTAAAAACCAAACCTAACCTAACCTAACTAAAAACCAAACCTAACCTAACTAAAAACCAAACCTAACCTAACCTAACTAAAAACTAAAACTTAGATACCTAACTAAAAACCGAACCTAACCTAACCTAACTAAAAACCGAACCTAACCTACTAAAAACCAAACCTAACCTACTAAAAACCAAACCTAATCTAACCTAACTAAAAACCAAACCTAACCTAACTAAAAACCTAACCTTACCCTTTTTTTTTTGTTTTGGTAAAGCGGGGGAATCCTCATGGACACCCGCGACCCCGGGGGGAGCTGCGGGTAGTGTCAGACTCTTACTGACTAAACCTGAACCGCTGTGCTACGTCATCCGCGTTTTGGTGTCGGTGCATGGCAGCGCATAGCATTACTTCATGCACCGACCGCGGGCTTCCGCTGTTCTCGTTTTTCGGCCAGCGGGTTGCTCTTTCGCAAAATATGCTGGAGGCCGACGTGTAAAGGGCGTCGGCCTCCTCGCCTGATACTGGGACCACACCCATAGATTTGAATGTGGCCCCCCGTCGTGGGTCCTCTACTACAGACGGTGGCACCCCCGTGCCACCGCCCGGACCCTGGTTAGGGCGGGAGGGCCGCCTCTCCGCCCACTGTTGCAGATGTGGGCGGATCGCAAAAGAGTTCTAGCCTGTGAGCAATTTTACAAGTGATAAAAATGATATTTTTTTAGTTTTTAAACATTCTCACATGCTCCGCTGGCACCAGGACGTGAGTTTTGGACTCGAATCGAATTGTGCATTGCAGTTCTGCTATAGTTCTGTCTAAAACAAAAGAGTTCTAGGCTGTGGGAATATATTATAAGGCAATGAAAATGATATTTTCGAGTTTTCGATCTGCTACGGAAAGTTAGCAGACCATTATTTAAATTGTCTTTTTTTGGGACAAAAACATCAGAACTATTTTTGAAAACTATCAGGAACTATAGAACTTACCTGCATGCGAAAGGAACACACTTTTTTTTTGATCTGCTGGACATTGATCTGCTTCGGGAAGTTAGCAGAGCGTTTCATTAATTTAAAGTTTTGGGGTAAAAACAGCAGAACTATTTCTAAAAACTATCAGGAACTATAGAACTCAGCTGCATGCGAATAGAACTCTCTTTTTTTTTTGATCTGCTGGACATTGATCTGCTAAGTTCACCCACATATACCGAGCGCTGTCATTCTAAAATGTAGCCCATTTTAAACAAGTGGTATTTGGTGGGCTTTTTCCGCACGTATGTTCCTTTGTGCGGGGGTAGAATACATTTATTGGTTCAAGAGGGGGTTACAATTATACTCTTAAATTAAGGTAGGGTAGGGCGGGGTTAAAAGGTCCGCGGGTGAAAAGGTCCACCATTAAAATCTCAAAACCTAGTGAAATTACGTCTTTCCGAACGCTACCAGCGAAAAGAAGAGTCCGCGCGGGGAGTAACGCGCCATCACTGACAGTTGAGCGACTTCGCCAGCCGGAGATATAGGACCTCACCTTTAAATTTCGACGAAAGTATTTTTTTCCGCTGTTGATTGTTTTGGTTTGGAGAACTACTACGATACGGCTATGATGCCTGAATGTAGTTTTTAAGTATAGGTAATTTAATTGTGTTTCAAGGTTTATTGTTATTTTTAAGTTCGATTTAATTATTATTTTTTTATAACCTATCTAAATACTTACACGTGTTTGGGGTAAAAAGGACCAGAGTGGACTTTTTTAAAGTAAGACTATAAGAACAATTTCATTTTTATGTTACGTTTAAAAAGACATATTTAGTTTTGTTTTTGCTTTGTTTATATGTGTAACTGTGTTATTCGAGTTTTAAGAATCGCAAATTATTGACAAAAACTTATAATTCCTTTAAGACTGATTATATTCCTGTGACAGATCCTAAACTATCAGAAATTGTTCATGTTTTTAATAATTATAAGAGTATTTTTTACTTTTTGATTTTCTAGATTAATATACGTTTGATTTGCATTGGATCCTATGTAGTTATTATTTTATAAAACCTTTTAAATAACAAAAAAAATGTATTGGACCTTTTTGCCTCTTTGCTGTCCCTTTTTACTCCTACTATGGGGCAAAAAGAACCAGACGACGAGGTCTACAAAAACAGTAAAAAAACATATTTCTACAATGATTAAATAACTGAAAATTTTGCCAATGCTTTGCCATGCTTTGATAACAGTTGGTTCGATACGTGTTTTTTGTTTTGATGTAGTGGCTTTGGTTTTCACAGCATAACTAATAATAGTCAAATTGGACCTTTGTGCCCCGCCCTACCCTACAGTAAGGGTACAATTCGTAATTGATCGTAGTTTTCTCTAAATAAATAAAATTGAACGAAATAAAAAAAATAGTTATCTCATGCATAATTAGTATGGTTTCAAAGTAAAAAATAACTATGAAACCGCGAAAGCAGTCGTTCTATCTAATTTATGTACTTTCATTACAACATAAATTATACTCCATTTGTTTAGGTAGTTAACTAAATGTAAACAATCTTGGCGTTACTTTTTTACCAAAAACATAATTTTTAATTTGGATATTACTGCTTATAAATCAATTAACTATAGTTTTAGAAAATCTGAATGTATTTCAAGTTGTAAAACGTATTTTACATTTTTAAAGATCACATTTTGTTTAAAAGACATACCAAAATTGTTTACATTTAGTTAATTACCTAAACAAATGGAGTATAGTTAATTTATGTACCTACATGAACTGTTTATTAGATAAATAAACACCGCAATCCAGGATTATAAATAGTAGCTTACGACATTACACCGTACGTGTAAGAGTTTTAGGAGCACCACAGGAATAAATAAAATAAAAACCATTTAAAAATTATGAATTTGAATTATATTTTATTACAATATATAGTAAAGTATGTCCAATTTTTATTATCACACACTTCTTCGCGTCGCATCACATTTTTACAAGTTCCAAGTCTCAACAAACTGAAGTTAGAACATTTTAGAACTACCTTCAGTTTGCACAGACAACAATCCACACATTTCAACATGATTTTCAAACACCATTAAAATCAAAATAGCTTAAAAATAATTTAAGAACCTATTTACTTACAATTGCGTTACATATTGTTAAGTTATTTTTTAATATTTGTTCAGGAATTGCTTTCTTATTGCTGTTAATTTGCAATTTATGTATGTATGACTTCACACTTTTTGCTTTTGCAATCTAAACTTAAATTTGTATAAGATTAAGTAGTTTTAAGTACATTGAAGGCACTAGATTTTAAAATATTTAAATAGATATAGCATAAGTACGATTTTTATTTTAAGTATTCCAAATTATTGAAGGAAGTTAGGCCCAGCTTAGCACCGAAAATAGACACCGTACTTGCTTAAATCATTACCCCTTTTTAACGCAATCGGATAAAATAAATTTTATACAAATTCATGAACAAATATTAAGAAAAACACACGCTTTAATGGTCCATATTAATTTAAATAAGTTAGCCTCAATTATAACGTCACTAACGATATCGATAAATACCGATATCGATAACTGATGTGACATATCGATATACCTACTGTAACAATAGCTAGTGTTGTACCCAAATCGGTATTTATCGACTCGATAAACTCGGCAGCACATCACAAAATCGACAAAAGCAACTTATTTATATAAAATATCAATGTAACAGATTTATATATAAAAAAACGAAATGCATTTTTAACATTTTATTAAATTAAGTAATGCGTCCTATTTTATTTTAAGAATTTTAGTTTCTTACGCAGTTTGGTTTGGATACAAGGATTGTATAAAAGCAAAAAAAAAATATGTTATTAGCGTCTAGAAATCGTTCTATTTACATGAATATAAAAACTGTAAATACATTAACTTTTTATGTATCCAAAACAAACGCATAAAAGTTGATTTCAACACTTAAGAACTCCAAATGTTGGCTCAATATAGAATAGTGGACCAATGTTGGCGTTAGCGAGGATGTATCAAAAAATCGGCAACACCACTTGCATTGGTCGCATATATTGCACGATTTTTGCTATTAATTGCTGTAGCTCATTTGCTATATACATGTACGTAATACCACTAGCGATTATAGCAAGAATTGTTGTTCGATATAGTTTACACGTTTGTTGACCAATGTTGAAACTTGGAAAGAACATTCCAATATTGGATTGGTACATTGGCACCAACATTAGGAGTCAGATTCAATACATTTATAAGTACAGTCATAGGAACAGAATAGTTTTAAAGTTTCGTGTCGTAACATTATTTACATTATCTTGTTTTTTCTTTGATGTTTAAGTTATTTTAGTGTAAAACAAGAATTTATGAGAATGTTGTTTCATCGCCTACCGTCATTAAGATACATAGAAAATTGGTTTGAATTTACAAAATCTATTTTTTATCAATTGTACTGTAATAATTAATGATTTGTGTGGGTTACCACTGGTTTCTCAAACGCAACACAAAATAATGTTAATCGTCAGTCAAATCTCATGTTAAGCTCTGTGATTGGTTTTAAGTTTTATGGTCAACCAATCACAGTCGTGTTCGTTTGACAGCATATTCAATTGATCATTTCAGAAACTGAGGTTAACAATTATTTCCCCTTGTTTTAATAATCTTATTAACCTTTACATATATTGTCAAGTTACAAAACTTTGAAATGACGAAAAAAATTGTTTTGTTCAAAATTAATTCTATAGCAATATTGGGAACATAATTATCACAGTACAATTGTTATTGTTATAACTTTCAAATCTAATTAAAGCACATAGTATAGTTTCAGTTACAAATGGTACAATAGGCTATTTGACTAAAAAAATCGTATTAGTCCGTCAAGTAAATTTCAAAAAAATATTGTATACATATTATTAATTTTTTTAAGTCAATAAAAAAAGACAAAGATAAAACGCAACAAAGGTAGTGAAAACTGTGGAAGTGGGGGCTACCGACGTCACTTGACAGTAAAAAGTGACTTGTATGTGACGTCACACGAGATTTCAACATACGGTATCATCTTATTTTTTTGTTAACGTTGATAAAAGAAAAAATACGTATTCAATATTTTTTGGAAATTTATCTGACGGACTATTAGATTTTTAGTCAAATACCCAATACATTGAAAATAATCATTGTCTTTGATAATGGCATAAATATTATTAGTCATGTCCTGTCTTAAAGTAATATTACAGCAGTTGTGTGCGAGAGACGCCGCGCTACGCCGTGTAGTGCGCTGTCACGTGACACTACTGCAGTAATATTACTTTAAGAGCTAGCGGTAAAAGTTCATTGCAGACAAAATCTATATTATAGACATTTTACGCTCACAAATTAAACTGTCTCAATCAGTGTAAAATTGATTCTTATTGCAATGTACACAGAGTTGTAATTTCAATGACAATATTATCGAAACTTAATATTTGTTAACTATTTTTATTTACTTATTTATTTTATCAGTTTTGAATCATATCTACATAAGATTTTCAAAATAACAAGTCTAGGTTATAGTTTCACATTTTCAAAGATTTTCATTGATATGCTATTAAATTATTTTACAATAACTAAGCATTGTTGTTATATCTTTCGTATTCTTAATTATATGTTAATTTATGAATTTAACCAACCACAAAAAAGGAGCAAATTCTCAATTTGGAAAAAAAAGTACTTAATTTTGCGCAATCTTTGAAATATGCCATTATATTCAAACAGATACATAGATAAATAGGTTTTGAAGGATGTGACCAAGTGGCTTAATGTTGAAAGAAAAACCAAAAATATTTATAGTCGTATTCTAAAATATACTTAACAATTTAATTTTAAGTTCAATATTCTTCTATCATGTCCTTTTATTAAAAACGATTATTTTTTGAAGTAACTATTTAATTTCATAAATTATTCATACAAATACATTTTGTCTGCCTAATTTCTGAAAGGCATGATTCAACTCATGATCAGCGTGAGCACAAAACTTACACACAGAGCGATTTCACAGACGATTATAGTTCCACTAGGTTTTTTGCCACGTCACTCGGAAATCGGAACCATTAATGCCGTCATATATGAAAAACTATCACTTTTGACAGGCAGTTGAGTTGACTCTTGTTGCGAATAATTAATTTAAGTGTTGATCATCTCAAAACCAGATAGATATTTTTTGGAACAAAAATCGGGAAAAATAAAAACGCAAAGAATTTTTTTGTTTAACAACTATACTATATGTATATTATTTATAATAAGTACATACTAAATTGGCCACATCCTAATCATACATATTATGATATTTTTCATACATTTTTTTTTAATAAAATAATATTCGAGCATAAATTGAATTCGTAGTATTGTTATCACAATTCATTTATTTATAAGTACATATCATAGAGAAATTACATTTTTACATAACATTTAATTGTTTAACCACGAAATTATGTGAAGAAAAAGTTACTTCATGTATTGAAAAACATTATTTAAAGGAATTTAAACAAAAATCGATCTTAAACATTTGTAATAGAGGTGCTTTTAACATTATGTAAAGTTGCTTACAATTTGGTATCACTAATGATGAAATCCTGGATAGATCGGTTCACAATAACATGAAAATTATACTGTATTTATATTAGTCTATATATGTATTTAACTTTCCACAGAAATGAGCTATCAAATGCAAAAATACTTCAAAATCTGACTCGTACTTTCAAAACTTAACGGGCAAACAGTTTATTAATAGTAATAGATGTAAACAAAATTATAAATTGAACATAGTGATACCATATCTGAACATTAATAAAACTAGCACCAAATAAGTATAAGATTCACACAAAAGATTTAAGAAACTCACAATTTATCTCACATAAATGTACAAGGCGTCCGTTTAACTTATAACAACACTTAGGAATCAAGCCATAGTTGGCACTGTACACATCCTTCACGGATCGTTTCGCACATAATTTCACATTTTGCACATAATTTCACATTTTGCACAGGGTTGCACAGGTTTTCGGTCACATTTGCACAGATTTGCACAGGTTTTCGGTCACATTCGCACGGATTTTCGGTCACTTTTTGCACAGATTTTGTCACTAGCACTAGCCGAATAGGTTCTTGAGGTCTTGCTCGTAGAGAGCGATGACCAGCATTATGCCGATTCCTGTCGCTAGCCCCATGAGCTGCAGGACGCACTGGCAGAATGTACCCTCTTTGCTGTGCGATGTACTTAGTTCTGGCATCTGAGGAATTAAGAGAAGATATTATTATTATGTTTTGAAAGTGTGGTGAAATCGGATTTCAATGGAATTGTGTCTGTTGTAAAATGGGTAGATTTGGCTGGTAAATCCACAGGACTCAGAGAATAGAATATAAGAGATTGAACGAATCTTGTTCACCATATACTTCACAAATAACTCAAAGTTCATTGATATATGCCTAAACCATTTTTATTTCTCAAATTGTTATAACCTCAACCAAAGCGCTCTTACTTTTTTCTAATTCCCTCATATTTTTGCTGAAACTCCCCTTTTTTTGCTCAAATCCCTCTCACTTTTACCAAAATGCCCCACAAACCAACCAACTATTTTTCTCAAACCCCTCTCATATTAACCCAAATTTCTCCAAAAGTGCCCCAAAATTTCCTTCACTTTTACCCAAACACCTGTCACATTTACCCAAAGTCCCTCCCAATCGTGTTCAAATCCCTCTCACTTTTACCCGCCCCCCACAAACAAACCCCACTTACGTGCTTAAATACCTCTCACTTTTACCCAAACCCCCCCAAACAAACCCCACCTATTTTTGACCAAACCCTTCTCATATTAACCCAAAATCTACCAAAAACATAGCCCGAACCTCTTACTTTCACCCAAAACTCCTCCAAATTACACCTACATCTCCAACTCCCCAAACTCACCATATCAACAAGTGCGATATACAGGAACATCCCAGCGGCGGCGGCGAACAGCCAGCGCGTGGCGGAAGGCGCGTGTCCGGCCAGCACGCCGCACACCATGCCCAGCAGGCACAGCCCCGAGGACAGGATGTTGTAGCACACCGCGCGCTTTACCGACATGCCCGCCTTTAGGAGGACGGCGAAGTCGCCTGGGGGGGAGGAAAATAGTATTAAAATAACTTTACTTCTGAAGTAGTTCCTTTCCGTCTACAGCGAATGCACTGTGTGCAGTTCCCGGTGCGAATAGGGCTGACCCATATCCTCCAATGGGTGTCGTAAGAGGCGACTAAGGGAAACTACGACCCAGTGCATACCACCTAGCACCTCGGGTCAACCTCCTGGTGGGGAGTAAACCATCAGTAACATTCCCAAGGAAGGTTGGCGTCAGGCAGGCGGCCGGCCGTACAATATAGCCAAAACTTTAGCAGCATGAATAGAGAAGACATGCTGCGCCGACCCCAAATAATAATTGGGAGAAGGGCAGGGGAATGATGACTTCTGATGCAGTAGAGTATTTAGTATCCTAGTAAGACAGTACAGATGTGCAGATAACATAGAAACAAGATTAGAAGACAACAAGAGGTGGTATGCTAGCATTCAGTGAATTCTGGCGATTAGGATCACGGCTGTGCTTCTTGGCGCAGGTTTCCTCAGATCGATCTGGCTCTGGCTCCTTCTTCTAAAGGCCAGTCCAGGCAATACATTTGGTTAGCACTTTATTGTTTAGACTTTAAAAGAGGCGATGACCCCTGAGTTTGTTTCGACGTTTCTTCTCAGGGTAGCCAGTTAGTTAGGTAATGTCGATTTTAGCGAGCATATATGTATTAAAAAAAATGACATGTAAAAGAGATAACATTTATCCTATTTGCAGAATAAACCGTTTCATTTCTTGGTTGACTAGGATCGCAGCGCTTGATACATGTTTAACAATTTCCTTTTGTTGTAAAGGAAGGTAAACCACATAAATTATTTCATGAGTCTACTTAGGTTATTTTGGCCATTAGACAAATCTTAATCTTATCTCAATACACACCTAATTCATGTGGCAATTCGTGGCATAGCACAGCGATGGCTGTGGAGAAACCACCGGCTATGTTAGACGCGAATGCAGCACCTGGAAACATACAAATATTGTATTAATAACTTAGAAATAATATACATTTATTTTCATTCGGTTAATTTTACTAACGACAATTATTACCACTTTACGCGACGTATCACGGGTTCGAGCCCCGAGTAGGACAAGAATTTGTGTGTCCTACAAATGCTTGTTGCATGTGAATTGAATGTCTGTGAATCCCCTTGCGATACAAGGATAAATTTCTTAGTTAGGGAGTCCTCCTTTTTTTAATAACGCCCGATGTCTGATTTTTAACCTTAGGCCTCTGACGTGGCAATACACCCTTGACTTCTCAGGTGTGATGGTTTCACGATGTTTTCATACATACATAAACATCACGCCTCTTTCCCTTGGGGGTAGGCAGAGATCACATCTTTCCACGATGTTTTCCTTCACTATCTTTAATTTAACTCACCAATAGCCATTCCATCGGTAAAGTTGTGCAGGCCGTCGCCCATGATGACCATCCAGGCCACGGAGGCGATGGAGGAGGGCGGCGCGTGCACGTGCCCGTGCGCGTGCGAATGCCCGTGGTGAGCGCGCGAGTGCTCTCTGAGAGGGAGAGGGGTAGATATGTAGATGGTTTGGTAGAAAGGGGTGGAGTATGGGAGAGACTAAGATTCTTGGAGAGTTGAGAAAGAGTGTGGAGGAATTAAGTTAGGCCTAAGATTTCATATGTTTTTGTATGTCGGTTGTCGGGAAAAACGGTTATAGCTGCAAAAATTTACGTCCACCGAACGTAGTCGGTTAAAAAGTAGCTTATGTTTCAATCACGGGTATCAGCTAACTCTATACCAAATCTCAATTCTAATTTCATCAAAATTGATCAGATTGAGCTTGAATGAGTAACAAATAACCATCCATCGATACTTACTAACTTTCGCGTTTGAAATAGTAGTTTTTGGAATTCGTATAAACTTTAAAATACAATTATTAATATGTAAAAACAATTGATTTTCCACTCACCTCAAAATAACAGTATAACTGTCACCATCCTTGAGATCTTTGACTCCATCTTCCTTATGTTTAATATTGTTCATCTCCACAACGGCTGGTGTGGAATCCGCCTTCAGCAGCCAATCCTTCACAGACGGCTCTTCCTTACCCTCAGGGTTAAGGGCATTGGAAGACACCACACTGACAGAGTTATTCTTCTTTCCATGTTTAGGACTTGAAGGGATCCCGTCCCTCAAATGATGATCGTCGTGTGTGTCCGTATCAATCTCGTCGTAACAGTAAGGGTATTCCGAATATTTGTGTTTGCATGTCTTTGTGGTAGGATCTCCTTTTTCGTCTCTCTTAAAGATTTTAAGCAGAGAATTCGATGCGGAATTGGAATTCGCGGCTTTGGAGCCTCCCGAACAACCTCCTCCGCTCTCATCTTTCAAAACCCTTACTCTTGAAGGCAGCTTATCTTCTTCCAACTTCTGCCTACGCTTCCTCCATTCAACGACGACTGTTAAGCCCTTTTCTGTGAAATAGAAGAATACTACGCCGAGCATAGCGGCCAGTCCCTTCCACATTCCATCGTCATGCGACCCTTTAACTTCTAGGCCCGTTTCTCCAGTTCCACTGTGGTCATGTTCTGGGCTCATCGCATGAGGCATAAGATGTAACAACGCATCACCACATAGCGTACCAACAGCTAAAGCTACCAAAAACTGTAGGAGATGATTATAATAAGTTTTATGCATGATAGGTATGACTGCGACTCCCAAAAGTCCGCACGCACTGATTGCTAATATACTAAGTGAGGAATACAGCCAGACGGCGTACATATTTCTTGTGTAGGCTATTTCTTTTTCTACTAGTTTTACTGTGACGTCACTGCGTCTTCCTATGCTGGTTTCCTTGATGCAGCCTGACCGTTCGAGGGAGGTGTTGGCTAGCTTTTGGTACAGGAGTATAGGGCAGATGGTCTGTAGTGTGGCCTCGTTAATGACCGGGTCCAACTCGTGGACATGGCTGTGTGTCTCGTGCTCTTCGTCGTGATCTGATTTTAGCCTGGAGTTCACTGTTGTGATAAGGTCTGAGCTGTTCATACACTGGAATTGAAAGGAGATTATGATTATTTACAAGGTAACAGATAAAAACTTATAGGAGGTAAAAAGTATCGTTATTCAACTGGTCTGGTAAGTTGATTCTTAGTTGAAGTTTTTATCGAAAGACATTCACGTTCATAATCTTAAACCAAGTAAGTAAACTACATGAATACATAAAACAGTAAACCCAGTGACGTGCCTTGGGAGACCCTATACCCAGTAGTGGACCGCAACGTGCTAATGACATTGACTTAAACCTTCAAAAACTTTTAAAAGGAAATCTAACTAAGGCAAAAACTACGAAAATTAAAGTTCTTTTTTGGCAAATAATCTCATCAATACTCACATTAACTACATCCTCCCTCGCGTTATGACCGTGGAAGTATCCTCTGCTCTCGCTCCTCTCCCCGCCCTCCACTAGCTTATGGAGGTCCAGTTCCTCCAACATCTTATTGAACCCAGTCAAATTCATAGTCATACTCCCAGCATCACCATACAACCTGAATATCTGCGTCACATATGTATCTGGGTTCACTTTCACCTCCCGTTTTGTCTTCCCTTGTCGAATTTTCTGTAATTTCTGGTGATATCTCGATGGTAATTTTCTTTTCTCTTCTAGATCTATATTCATATGTTCTGGGTTATTAAGTTTTGCATCGTATGTGAGCATACCGTCGTTTTGTATGTCGATGTGTGACCCGCATGTGTGCGCGGCGCACAGTAGACAGAACATACATACTGTGACTATGTGATGGGACATTTTGAAGTTATCCTTAAGCTAATTTGATTGGCTTATATTATAATATAAGGCTAATCCATTTGTTTCGTAGCGGCTTGTGGTTGGCTACTGCTGTTGATCTGTTGGCAAAGAGAAAAGGAACATTAGCAACTAGTAGATACTAAAATAATTATGTACGTTTAGATATTTTTGGAACAGGACTTTTTATAATGTGTATTGAGAGGTTTCTCACAGTATTTAAGATTTAGAATCAGTTAAGTTGTATTACCGACCGAAAGAAGTACTTACGATATTTAATCGCTTATTTTAACATATATTTCAGTACCTGATACCTGATACAACTTCTAAAAATCTAAAGAGACTCCGGCAAGTTTAAAGCCATTTATTACAATATTAACAATGAAACTATTTAAAACACGTGACTACCATTATTCCTCGTATTATTTTATAAATATCCGTTAGTGCGTACAATCAGCTGATTCAAATAGTTCTAGTTTATAAAATATTCATATTCAAAAAGAGGATGTAATAACAGTGTTCTAAGACATAATTCAATAAGTCAAACTTATTGAATTATTTCTTAGTATTATAATTATACTATTAAAATCGGAAGGCACACCACGCCGCGTGTCAGTACTAGTCAATCCCAAACACTTACCCCTGGTTTCTCGAACGCTAATCAACACAAAATATTAATCGTTAGTCAAATCTCATGTTAAGCTCTGTGATTGGTTGTAAGTTTTATGGTCAACCAATCACAGTCGTGATTAATTGATTTGACAGCAGATTCAATTGATCAGCCGTCCAGAAACTGAGGGTTACTATGGTCAGTTGCACTTCAAGACATGCCATGATGGCATGTAAACCTATTTAACAAGTAGCGTCGAGTTCTAAAAGTATGAAACTTAAAATGGGTTGTGGAGGTCAAATAGACAGTCGCTCTGTGACATACGGTGTTCAGCTGTCGGTGAGACTGGAAGCCGACACCAACATAGCTATTATCATCCTGATACATTGTTCTTATATGAGACAACGCAAGTCTCCTTACCCCTCTGCGTGTAGTGTGGGCGCGACTCCCGCCACACACACTCATAGAGGTTCGTATCGCACGCGCAGGAGACTGCAGCCAGAGGGTAGCGGAGACTTGTACCATCTCATTTGGCATAAGAATAAATATCATTGTATCAAGTAGTTTTTACTCATAATAATCTTGATTCACTAACAATGTTGCTTATGAAAATGTTATTTCGATTTTCGACTTTATTTCTTTAACGGTAAAGTTGATATTGCTACAGCAACGTTGTTTTTAAGACGTCAAGATTGTTTTTATATTCAATTCACTGCAGTCTACGGTAATTGAAGTAAAAAGTTAAATAATCAGGTTTTTTAATGGCCTCGTACTAAATCGACGTTTAAACAATAGTTGTGTTCCTATTAGCACTTATTGATTAAAACTGTACTGATAAAAATATGTTTGTTATAATATTCCTAAACATTCCCACAACGCCATCTGTCTCGGGTTTAGTAGTCAGGGCCACTAAAAATTAGTATTTTCGTGTTTGTTAACTCTTCTCACTTGAATGGCTGGCTCAATTTTAATAAAATTTTGTACAGAGCTAGCTTAGACTCAGTACTAGTTACTTACTATAGTGAAAATATGTTTTCAAGAGATGAGTAGTTTATCTAAATCGCAGGTATATTCTCTTGGGAGCAACTTGTCAAATCTATAAGTTATCAAAACTATTAAATCTACTAAATAAATCAACTAAAATCCATTACTAGGTCAACAGGAAGTAGTTAACGGAACAATAACACTCGGTTATCTATTTAACGAGTAACGAAAACAGATAAACCATATTTCATGTTGTTTACTTACAAAGTTACAATTTATCTGAAGTGAACGCGAAAACTTCATAATTTGTACTGCTTGACAAAGATTTTAAAAAATAAAGGATATTAGATTGTAGTAAACTGGACAGTTAACTAGATCTAAAGGGGTTAACGAACGTACTGACTAATCCAGGGCATTTGACGGGAAGCGAATGTGGCTGTCAGCTCAAATACCCATCCCTCAAATACTCGAAATTTTAGTGTAATGTTATATCAATTTCAATAAAAAAAAGGTTTTTATTCGAGTAGATCTTCTCAGGCACTTTCAAAATGTAATTCTTATGAAGAAGAACCAGCAGTAACTCCATACGTTACTCTTTTTAAAGTAAAACAATACAGTTAGGTAATTTTAAAATTGTATAACTAAGTAAATAAAACTGATGTCCAGTTCACAAATAAGTGAGCGATTAAACAGAATTTAAGTCAGCTTATGAATGTCATCAATGATCTAGCATTTTCAAGTTTAAAGACATTTTTAGTCAACCACCGTCCCCAAATAATAATTGGGATAAAGGCAGAGGAAAGATGCAGACAATTTTAGTCAATGTTTACTGTACTACCATTAGTACCTTTTTTTAAGCGCCAAGTTCAGTCCATAGTATATTTTGGCTTCATAACAACGTTATGCACAGTAGCTTATATTCAGTATAACAGTCTGACAGAATAGAAAAAGGCAATACATGATGGCTTCCTGCCAAGAACCAGCCGTTATTGGGTAAGCAAGATTTTTATGCTGAACTCTGCTTTATTTTATGTGACGCCGTCGTCGACTTACCAAAGTATGGAATACCACAAGGTACTACCACGTTTTAAAGTAATATTATTGCAGTTGTGGAAGAGAGACGTCACTCTATGCCACGTAGTGCGTTGTCACGCTTCTAAAATGCAATAATACTTTTCCGTGATTCGGAAAGCACTCAAAAATGAGGGTCCTGCGCCTGGTCTCTCTCCGGTCGTGTCGGATTGCCGTCCCTTTGGGCTATGAGAGAAAGGAACAGAGAGTGCACCTGTGTTAGCACACGCTTGTGCACTTATATGTCCCGCGTAGCTGGCTGGTCTCATAGTAACACTAGCCACCGTGGCCGAAATCAGTCCGGACATTCATCATTCCCCTGCCCTTATCCCAATTATTATTATTTGTGGTCGGCGCAGCATGTCTTCTTCTTCCACATGTTCCTATCTGACGTCATCTCGCAAGTCACACTCTTTGCAGCCATATCATCTTTCACACAATCCATCCAGTCAGTCCGGACATTATTATTATAATACTTAAGAGAGATGGTATTATAGCCGTGTAGTGCGCTGTCACGCTTCCACAATTGCATTAATATTACTTTAAGTCGTGGCTGTATACCCGCAGCTCAATGTAGAATATATCTCTTCGTCACGGACGACGGACACGCCAAATCGACCAGACACGATGTCTCAATTTAAAAGCTAAAAAAATATTTGCATCGTTGATGTTTTTACAGTAATCACTGGGTTTTGTAAATAACTAAGACGTGAAGAAAATCAGAAGAATTAGGAGATTTATATCACTAATTACCTTGTGATATATGCACGTATAAGTTAAATCAAAATCCAAAGGTTTTTTTTATTTTGATTAGGCCTTCTCAGGTACTTTCAAAATGTTACCGACTCTAGTCGCGCGGTTCTAAAATGTCATTCTTATGGAGAAGAACTGGCAAGAAACTCCATGTACAAATTCTTGAAAGTAATGTACAGGAAAAACATATCTTAATATCTAAATTATGAACGTAACTGACTGTTTGAAACGCTATGGCTAAACCGCTAAACAAATTGTGATGCATTTGGGCTTGAATTCCAAACAAGGAGATCTATCTTTTGTTGCGATAATTAACTTCTACGCGGGCGAAGCCGTACGCAAAAGTTAGTATAAAAAAGGGAAAAAAACGGATTTTGATATTAATCATATTGGTCGGAAATAAGAAGTTACGTAGAGAAATTACTATGAAACTATAATGACTATATTAAATCAATGACTTATTTGGAATAGTGCCCAAAGTATGGTAATATGCAATATTGTAGCTCAAAGTGTATGGATGATATAATATCTATCAATCAATTTAGGAGTTGTTTATTGATGATCTAAATATATTAAAATTTATTGCTTTTCGTTTAAGTCTCTTAACTCCGAAACGGCTGGACCATTTTGGCAATTTTTTAGTAGGAAATACTCGTGTAAACTAAAAGAAAAATTAAGAAGCCGCGAGCAATAGCATGTCAATAATATATGTGTATGTAAAACAAATTAATTTAACTAAATACGTAATTGTTAAACAACTTAAATGATAAAATTCCAAAAATAAATCCACATCAAATTCGACAAAGCAGTTTCTGAGCAACCAAACAAAACAGCATTCATTGAAAACAAATGACAAGATACTACGTAACGTTGTAAAAAAAAACGTAAGAAAATCTAAAAGATATGTCGGTCGATCTAAATATATATAAATGTGTAATGTCTGATGAACAAGGCCGTAAGAATACACAAGTTCAAGGAATAGAAAGTGTAGTGTGCAATTTTTATTGCTCTTACGAAATCCTTCTAATATTATAAACGCGAAAGTTTTTTAGTATGGATGGATGTTTGTTACTCTTTCACGCTCAAACGGCTGGAGCAATTTTGATGGAATTTGGTATGGAGTTAGGTGACAGTCTGGATTAATACATAGGCTACTTTTTAACCGACTGTATTAAAGGGGGTAATGTTTTTGCAGCTGAAACCGATATTGGTGCGGGTGAATGCGCGAGCAACGGTTAGCTAGTCATTGTTATACAAATATTTTATTATGATGAATCTATTTAATATTTTTATTGTGTAAACAACTATTGGTGAGCTAAATAAATAAAATTTGATACAGCATATACTCTAGTATGGACTCTAAGACCATAATGACCATGTAAATGATGCATGACTTCAAGATATAGGTATCTATGTTTATACAAAGTGAAAATTTTAAGTCACGTAACAAAATGCGGTCACCGATCCATTTCTATACCTCAGACACATTACACTTAACCTTGCACGTGCGTCGGCGTAAAAGTGTTCCACATTCGATATTATTAGCGTGAAATTAGATCAATATTTGTTTCATTACCATATAATAATGATGTCAACTTGTCAAAATTGGGTTTATGACGTACGTCGTACAGACGTATACAAATTAATACAAAATAAACCTATATACAAATTAATTTTATTCTACACTGGGAGACTAATGGATAGGAATAAATATTAATCACACTAATATTATACAGGCGAAAATATGTGTGAATGTATGTATGTTTGTCTCTTCTTCACGCTCAAAAGGCTAAACCGATTTTTAATTTAAGTTAGTTGTGGAGTTAGCGGATACTTTGGATTAGCACTTAGGCTACTTTTGAGTCGACTCCGAAAAGGAGGGTGACATTATTGTAGTTAGTATTTAATATAAAATACCATGATTGTCATTTGTATGGGGAGCTGGCTGACAATGTAATGCAAGTGGTATTTTGGTACGAAAGCCGGTTTGCCATCATTCTATAGATATTTTACAAGAAATGCATAATTAAACCCTATCGTTTTCGTGTCAAGGTCGATATTCAATGTTTCCGTACCAAGGTTGTTTGAATCATTCAGTATTTTGGGGGCATAGAGTAAGTAACCCACAGAGGCGAAGGGTAAAACTAAAATTTTGACGGGTCTGTTGGTCTAGTGGTTAGTGGCCCTGACTGCTATATCAGAGGTCGTGGGTTCGATTCCCACCTAGGACTACCATTTGTGTGATAAGCACAATCATTTGTTCTGTGTCTGGGTGAAATTTATCTATTATGTGTATGTATTTAGAAGTATATAAGTGTGTTTATTAGTTGTCTAGTACTCATAATACAAGCTTAATTTGAGACTAGATGGCGTAGCAAAAAAAAAATGTTACCGCTGATCAAATTGTTTAATAAAAACCTATCGAAAAGGAATGTTATTCCAGTATATTTGAAGTTTTCTATTCAAGTCTACGTTAATGCGATTTGACATAGTAATAGGACCTTTGTGACCAGTCTGAGGGGTATTTGTTCTATGGCTAATGTACCTACGAAATTGTCATCGATTTTGTTTAACAAGTAAATAATAAATTAGTGATATCGACCGCACATTAAATTATTGGGTACTCTTCGGCAATGACAATGTTTTTGTAATATAGGAAATTTTATAGGTTTTTAAAGTGATGAGCCTATTTTAAGAATACATTCGTCTGGATATGGACTTAAGCAAATAATGTCGTGGACTTGAGGTTTTATGTATGGAATTCTATGCACGAGGTGAAGGTTCGATACCCAGCGCAGACAAGTTACAATGTGACTTTTTCAAAGGCAACCGTTTACACGGTGAAGGAAAACATCGTGAGGAAAATTGCATTCCAAATGTATGTTTTAAGTATTAAATCATTAACAAGAGAAAACATGATGGGGCACAGCAAAAGTAGGCAGTGTTTTTCTAGCGTAACGAAAAAAAAAAGAAACATTTTACATGGTATAAAAACACGAGTTCTTTTCTTTATTTTAGTATCAACTAATAGAAAACCACGTTTTAAAACCGATAGCGTGACTACATTTGTAAAATTCAGGTATTACATAAGCAAACTTTTGACGGACGACCTGATATCATTCGAAAGACAACTTTACACCATTGTGTTAAGGTGTATTTTCCTATGATATGTATGGTAGTTAATATAAAAACTACCCTCATTTTATGTTGTTTACCGACCTTGACAGTTGACTTGGTTCGCGATATCTCTAGCTTGAACCTGACCGAGTAGACATAAATTTCGTTTAATGGCACGTATTTGTTTTTGGTAATAAACTGTATATAATGCAAGGAAGGTGTTGGACATGAATGTGGATGGATATAGGGGAAGAGGACGACCAAAGACACGATGGATGGATTGTGTGAAAGATGATATGGCTGCAAAGAGTGTGACTTGCGAGATGACGTGAGTTAGAAGCGTGTGGAAGAAGAAGACATGCTGCGCCGACCCCAAATAATAATTGGGATATGGACAGGGGAATGATGACTGTGGGGCCTGGTTCGAGGTGGCGCCGGGCAGAAAAACGTGGCAGGCTAATAAAAAAAATACTAGCTAATACTATGGTCAGTAGTATCAAGTCTTCAAATAGATAGGTGCTAAGTAAGTTTTGTCTGCCTATGCTTTCGGATCGTGGCATCCGCTCAGCATGCAACAGTCACAGCGACGGACGGACGGCGTGTTGTTGATGTAATTAAAATGTTGTATGTATGCCATCTATCTCACTATCTCTGTTTACGTACCGCAGTTTAATGTTGTAGGCATTTGATTTTTAGAAACTGCTATAGCTATAATAATATGCTATAACGATATTTTGCAAATCGAGTTGAAATACTAGTTAAAGCACAACCTTTATTTAATAATACACCCATTTCTGACGATCCACACAACATCTATCTCACACACAAATCATCCAAATTACGTATGATCAATAGCAAAAAACGTGTAACACAAACAGTGCCCGCCGGGTTCAAGGCACTGCAGTAAAGCCGGCATTACTAGCCAATGCGCCCAAGGTCTTTGGCAGACGTCACGCTTTACTTGACAATAGACGAACACGTCTGAGTCGTGCGTCTTGTAAAATGCTGGGCTTAAAGTGAGCGAAACTAATTGTTTTTATAATTTTGTAGATAGAAATTTTAAGTTGTAGATTTTTTGTTATTTTTTAGAATACGCTTGATTTAATTAATTTATTCAGAGTAGTTTTAAATAAATATTTTCAAATCATAAGTCAAAAAGAGATTCAGGATAATCAATTCATAATTATCGAAGTAATATGCGGTTTTTTTTTTAATAAATAGAACGTTATAAGAGAAAGGTTTATAATTATGTATAATACATTACTATTGCACCCGTGCGAACCTGAGGTGGGTAGCTAGTAAAATATTATTATAGAAATACAGAATTTAATAGTTTCCATAATATAAAACAGATTGAAATGCATCGAGTTCTAAGAGATGCAATGAATAATGATGTGAGATTTGCAATAATATTTATTGCTGATAGAAAACTAAATATATTCATAAGTTTAGATTTAAGAACTATAAAATAAATTTAACTAGCCGTTTCCAGAGATTTCGTTTATAGCTACAAACACATTTCCCTCGTCTGAGACTGTCGTTTAAAAAGTAGCCTATGTGTTAATCCAGGTTGTTAGCTAACTCCATACCAAATTTTATCAAAATTGCTCCAGACGTTTAAGTGTGAAAGAGTAACAACCATCCATCTATACTTTCAAACTTTTAGCGTTTATATTAGTAGGATATATTACAGATCGTTCTTCAAATTTCAATTTTTTGTTTCAATATGAATAAAAGCTATGTGAAACCATCCATTTAATAGGAAGTATTGATAAGAAAGAGATTCTTTTAGTCCAACAAAAAAAACTATTTCCTTATCAATCGTAACAATAAACATAAAAAGCTAATAGCCAGAAAAACTTTTCACTGAAACATTTTTAAAGAAAACATTGCTTGAACAGAAAAACTTCAAGAAAAACAAGCACACACAACAAAAACATAGGAAACGAATTAAATCGATAAAAAAATATAGATCAAAAGACGCACCCGAACAAACACACAAACAGACAAATAGGACTTCCTGTGCCAAAAACATGCGCAAACGCATCGGAAGTAACAGATAACAAAATATTGACAAATCGATTGTAATCGATGTTTACTCGATTGATTTTAATCGAGTACTCGAGTACTAGGTGTGTATTACTGATAAGGAACGAAAAAATACAAGTAAATTGAAAAATAAACTATAATAAGAATGATTAAGTGTTTTTCGGGAAAGTTAAAAAGAAAAAGATTTGTAAACATGATATGGTTTTACTACTCTACACTTAAAGTTATATTATTGCAGTTGTGGGAGCGAGACAGCGCATTACAAGACGTAGAACGGCGTCTCTCTCACACTAATGCAGTGATATTTCTTCAAGAGGTAGTGCTACGCCCTTTGATACTGATATCAACAAATAAATATAATATTTTGGTGCAATTGAACTGGAGTCAAAACAACACTTTCGTAAACATAGTGTTTGTTGTAAAACTTACAACTTTGTTTAGATAAAGATTCTTATCAATTTTGAAATATCGTCAATATGATAAGTGTTTTTTTTTTGGCCTAACCTATTGTTGCCCACGGCTGGGCAAAGGTCTACCTTACTCCTCCAACTGCGTTTCCCGTGGCACCTCAAACAATTCCTCGCGGTATGCGTTACATCATACATACATAAACGTCACGCCTCTTTCCCTTGGGGGTAGGCAGAGATCACATCTATTCATTTGCTACGATCCTGGCATACCACTTTAGCTTTATTCACACTCATCAATCGCTTCATACACGCCTGTCGGTTTAGGTTACTCCTGACCTACATCATCACCTCTTCATATTCTTGGTCTGCATACCATAAAAGGGAATACAGTTGTGTTTCTAGCAACGAACGGAAACGTCAAAATAACATTTAATTAACCTTAGACAGTCCTTGAGATAATTAAATATTATTATTAATTAACAAAGGAATCTGTGCACATCCGCCATTGTATTTTGATTGCATAGAGTTAGAGTTTTGATATGCATACTCATTCGAATATTAATACTAGCCTATATACATCCTACTGCAGGGCACAGGCCTCTTCCTATATAGGGAAGGTTTGAGCATTGATCACCACGCTAGCTCACTGCGGGCTGGCTTTGGGATCTAGGTATCATCACATCATGAGGAGAAAAGGAAACCTAAATTCCAAACATTGGAATCTGAAATCGCCAATCCGCAGTGAGCTAGCGTGGTGATCAATGCTCAAACCTTCCCTATATGGGAAGAGGCCTGTGCTAAGCAGTGGGACGTATACAGGGTGGTTTATTTATTTACAATTATTTATACATACTGATACGCGGGCGATATTGAACAAAATTTTTAGTAACATAAAAATAACTGTATTATGTAATGTAGTGTGAGTTAAATGACACTGTTTCTGGGTTCAATGAACTACGAACCACGTGTTTCAGATAATCTATTATTGTTCAGGGCTTTTCTCAAATTTACGTTTTTGTGAACCTTTTGTTACTAAAAATCTAGAATAAAACTCTCTATTTGAAGACTAAAGTGACTGGTATGAAAAAGAACGTAACTTCTTAACCAACTTAAAAAAAGAGGAGGTAAGTTTGTCATAGAGTGAGGTAATTTTTAATCTTAATGCAGTTCCTTGTAATTTCAGATTTCAAGATAATTTCCCTTATCTTAGTGCAAAAATGCAGCACAAAATAAAGTAAATTGTTGAAATATTGTGTAATAGGTAAAGCAAACATCTCAAACAAGCAAAATTGGCATCCTCATTTACCACTAAAACACGTGAGTCACCGCGAGAATCGAACTTAGGACCGCGTGGCAGCCACGTATTGCCACGAGACCAAAGGAGAGTTAATTTAATTAAGATTTATAAAATTCTATCTGTCGATTAGTTGGACATACATTTTGGCATAAATATACTAACTGTTGCCAGCGACTTTTTACGCACCGGTAATATTAGGGCAAAAAAAAGTTGTCCAAAAAAATAATTCGACGATTATAAATTAATTGTTAGCCGATTCTCGATTCTCAGAGCAAGCCGACATTGGCGATATTCACAGAAAAGTTCATAAAAATCGGTCAAGCCGTTTTTGAGGAGTATGGTAACTAATATTGTGACACGAGGATTTTCTATATAAGATAATATTGAAAACGGCCGTTAAGATAAACAAATAAAATTTACAAATAACGTATAAATTCGTTTATCTATATATAACGAAAGTCAGATAAGTATTTAGTTTAATTCTTAGATTAAGATAAGTCTGTCTTATTTGTGACACATAGATAATCTTTTATAAGTAAGATGCAATAAAATTAAATAGCATAGCCACGCCCGAAGGCTTTACTCGCTTTTTGATTAATATATACATATATACTCATAGAACTATTTATTCAACAGAAACAATACTAAACAAGATATATCTATATTTATAACTAAAAAAATACATATATACTAGAATAATATACCAGGTTTTGATCATCAAATTCTTATTTAAAAAGTAACATATACAAGAAAAAGCATATTAATATTTTTTAAGAAGGTATTCTGTTTGCAATCCCACAGTTGGGCAAAGGTTTGGGTCTGTATTCTGTGTTATATAGACTTGACACACATTTAAAATGCCACATGGTTATCAAAAAACTTGTTGAGATATAAACCAGTTTTCAAAGTTATTAACAAAAAAAAAATAGTTACTAAAAGAAGTTACGTTAAAAGTTGTTAAAATACTTTAATACGTTAGAATGTTATCAATAAAAATAATATAAAAATATAATTGAACTAAGTATTTAACTAATATAATACCGGACTTGGCATTTAACTTCAAATTAATTCAAAACTAAAAATTATAAACCACGAGGTACTGCCAACGCAACAACAAAAAAAAAACTTTCACAAAAAAAAACTAATTAATTCGACATACCTTTGCTTTCGTTCCAACAAAAATATAGACTACTAGGTATTGAAACAACAATGTATATATTTCGCTGATAAAACCTTATCGATAATGATAAACGAAAATTATCAGCGTATCTACAAGTAGCAACGCCGGTAACGGCGTTATGAAAAAAACACAAGTACTCGAAACCGAGTACAGCACTACAATTGAGCACAACACTAAACTTCAAATCAAATAAAGAACGAAATCTAACGAACAAAAACTCACTTTAAACCAATCACATACAGTCGAAAACAATTCTAAATACAAATATTCAAATTGAGAACGAAATACGACTTTCAAACTGTACAATAGAACACACATTCGAATCTTGAAAGCCGTATTCGAAATATGAATTATTTGAAACGGGCAAACGAGCAAAAGATTGCAGAGTTTATTTGTTTTTTAATTTTAGACTCTGCAGGCAAAGGTATAGGTTTTAAATTCGCGCGTTTTGTTATAACAGGAAACGTTTTGTGATTGCGTCATGGCTATTTTCGTGTAGCGCATGATACCGCGTCGTTAAACGAAATAACGAAACGCAGCGTGATCGATTCGTTAGTGTGAAACATCGTTTGACGTTGGCGTTCTATTCTAGATAATTTGCACGTCATGCCTTTTAGACTTTGTATCATGCATATTCATCTTATGTATGGAGGTTTTGAATATAACATTAAAGATAAGGCTGTACTATACGTGTTAATTAAATTATTGAGAGTTAAAACTGAACTGTGTAAGTCGGTCTTTGTCTAATCACGTTTATTGTATTTTCATGGTCAAATGTATAGCTATTTCTGTTAGTGTATGAAATACATGACTTTATATGGAAACAAATATATTTGTGAAGAATAAAGTATCTATGTGAGTGGATTTTCAACCAACACGTGGTAGTCCTTAGTTGGCTTTATAACCTATATGAGTAACTGACCTTAGGACAGAGCCCTTTGCCTAGCAGTGGGTCAAGAAGGACAAAATAGTAATAATAAATGAGAGCAATTCAAAAAAAAATCTTGTTTTTGATTGTTTAGTTATGAGTAAAAAAATATTTTAAAGCTAATTTCCGTTTTAGTATTCTCGTTACTTAAACGAAAGCGGAAAATTGGTATAATTTGGAATACTTTCGCCTTATTTAAAATTGTTAGTGCCTAATATTATTGATCTTAAAAAAAATCTCCTAACGAAAAATGACAAGATTTTTAGTCATAGTAAGAAAACACTTACGAAAAATGACTCAACTTATTAACATATATCACAAGATAGTATTCTAAGAGAAATTCCTCATCTCACTATAAATAAATACATACATAATTTTCATGATAAACGCCCACAATTACATACAATCTTTAAATGCAGCCAAGGACATTGCAAGTACATTTGACACGTGTCTGTCTGTCTGTCATATGCGTCAGAACACATTAAACAAACTATACAACTGTCGAATAGGATTTTAAATCAATCAAATTGATCTGTCAAATACAGTCTTTTTATAACTGTAACAATGTCCTGATTGATATCGGGAACGGCGGCTAGTGTCACTGGACCAGCCAACTGCGCAGGACATGTTATAGTGCACAAGCGGGTGCTAACACAGGTGCACTCTCTGTTCCTTTACTCTCATAGCCCGATGGGACGGCAATCCGTCACGACCGGAGAGAGATCAGGCGCAGGACCCACAATTTTACGTGCCTTCCGGAACACAAAAGCTATGATATTTATTTGCAACATTTGAAAAGTTGTTACCTGCTGCGGAGATCGAACCCTCTGACTTGGCAGTCCTGCGATTATACCACTAGGCTATCACAGCATCATATAGTTATTTCAACGTGGCAAAAACATTATAAGGAAAAAACATAGCTCATGTTGTTTTCAAAACAATAATAACGGAAGGCTTAAAGAAGTGTCATTTCGAAAACATGGAGATGATATATCTAAAAGATATTGGGCTGAGATAAACAACTATCTGACACATGCCTTCGTTAGGCGGTATCCGGATTAATATACAGCCTTTTTTTATATACTAGTGTAAATCCTCATAGACTGTTTCTCGTCAGGGGGTTGACAAAGGGGTGTGCCGGACTCTTACCGGCTAAAACCACTGGAGCGTCCTCATCCGCCTATGGCCGGGGGTACGGGGTTCGCTTTCACATGCACCGCGCCCCCGGCAGAGGTTACTATATAGACTACTAGCTGTTGCCCGCGACTTCGTACGCGTTAGTAATGCTCTCATGAAGTTATTTTGGTTAAAAAATAGATTTAGGCCGATTTTCAGTATGCTCACAAAATTTCAAGAGAATCAGTTTAGCCGTTTCAGAGAAGGACGGTAACTAACATTGTGACACGGGAATTTTATGTATAAAATAAATTAGAAACAGGGTGATAAAGATTTTTCATCATCATCTCAGCCGTGCGACATCCACTGCTGAACATAAACCTGGATATAGTTCAGTTACTACAAAACTATACTTAAAAATAGTAAGGTTAACTCGCCGGTTAAAATAACCACCGACCGGATCAGTTAACTGTTACGTGACATAATTCTAGTTTAAAAATATCTAGTCTAGACACTAGCAATCTATTAATCAATTTGTTTAATTTTAGACTTCAATTTTAGAGGCGTGAAATTATAGTTTAAATTGATTAGGTTTTTAGAATTGAGTTAGTTGGACCAGATAACCGAATAATATTATAAACGCGAAATCTTGTAAGTATGGATGGATGTTTGTTACTCTTTCACGCTCAAACGGCTGGAGCAATTTTGTTGAAATTTGGTATGGAGTTAGATATCACCCTTTTTTCTGTGGTGACTTCAACCCACGCCGAGGGCACGTCGTGGGGATATGTCGGACTCCCACCGACTAAAAGCACCCCGGGCCCCTTCTACTGCCTAAGCCAGCGTCACGGGATCGCTCGCGCATGCTCTGCGTCTTTTTAATCAACAGCGTCAGACGGGATATAATGTTTTTGCAGTTATAACCGACATTCACGCGGGTGAAGTCGCGGGCAACAACTAGTTTAGTAATATCGGCCTGTGTTTGACCCACTACTGGGATAATACCTATCCCTATATAAAGAAGGAAAAGATATCATACAACAACATATTTACAAATCTGTATGCATATATTTACAAATCTCTTTTAGATACTTACATTATTTGTTTTGAAATAGTATTTTTTTTCTCAAGCATAAACGTGACATACGAAAATAATATAAATATACGAATCTGTAAATATCATACACACGTTTAGCAATTCAATGCATGCGATCATGCATCACATTATAAAACAAACACATTGTTTGTTACCAAGAAACGTTTTTAAAATAACTTTTAGTTGTTGTTGTTTAAATATGATTGGCAAAGCAGAAAAAAATGATTGAATACGTTGGAAGTGAAGATTATAATATATGTGTATTTGCATATAACATTGTTAAACTTGATATTTATGATTTGCTTGCTAAAACTGTCTTAGAGAAATGTTGGTTCATCTGTAATTGGCAACTGTGTAAGCCCTTTACTTTTAACAGCTATTATTTTGTTAATTTATACACAGAAGCTGTTGGTGTTTCTTTGGCAAATAAATAAAAAAAGTGTTATCAATAGTAGGTACTGTAGAGAGTATCATATTTGAATATACGAAAAATACATCATTTTTGTTTATAAAATTATTTAAATTTATTGTGGCTAAAATCGCGAAAGACAAGAGTTTTGGAAGAAGAGGATAGCTTTTAACCAGGAGTGAAACCATTCTTTTTCGTGGATAATCATCAAATGCGAACATTACCACATTGTTTTATTAATTTAGTTGGTGCAGTATGAGATTTATCTCATATTGATATACAGTATACTTATATAAATATTATGAACGTAGAAACGTCAGCCTTCAGACGCATATTGCGTTTTAATTCAATGTGACTCCTATTGTCCTTTTAACCGACTGTAAAAGGAGGTTATCGTTTTTATTCGTATTATTTGAACTATTATATTTAGATACATAATTAGCTGTTGCTCGCGATTACGTTTGCGCGTATGCCGGTTATAACTGGAAAAACATCATCCATTGTAACGCAGTCGGTTAAAAAGTAACCTATGTGTAAATTAAGGATTTCAGCTAGTTCCATACCAAATTTCATCAAAATTGATCCAGTCCTTTGAGTGTGAAAGAGTAGCAAACATCCATAAACACCAACTTTTACTTTTATAATATCAGTAGGATATCGTTGCGGCCTTGCGGTTATATGTATGGATTTGTATGCACGAGGTGCAGTTTTGATCCGATCATAAGTAAATACGAAAGCGATTTTTTTCAAAGCTATATTTTCTAAGACACTAGTGACAAACGGTGAAGGAAAACATCGTAAGGAAACCTGAATCCCTAATATTGGAATCTGAAAACGCCCTCAGTGAGCTAGCGTGGTGATCAATGCTCAAACCTTCCCTATATGGGAAGAGCCCTGTGCACAGCAGTTTGACGTATATAGGCTGGTATTATACATTTTATTATTGCATAGGCTGTATTACGTTGCACTAAGGATCATTTTCGCAACTAATTGTTAGCATAAATTAAGTCGTTGATTCTCTTGTTTTCATATTAGAAATTCGAGAAGTAATATTATATTATTGCTTATGTCATAGTAATATAGTAAGTACACGTGTAGGTAACTTTCCTCTAGTAACATTCTATCTATTAAAAAATCGCTTCAAAATCCATTGCGTAGTTTTAAAGATCTAAGCATACATAGGGACAGACAGACAGCGGGAAGCGATTTTGTAATGATTTTTAGAGATCAAAGGTTGTAATAAAATCTTTTTCAAAATAATTAGACATAACTTAAGTAAATCACATGATAATTAAAACAAAGCTTCATTTATATTAACACTGGTGTCTTTCAAGAAAAATATAATTTTATTACTTTTGATAAATTAGATTGTACATAAAATTTGATATAGAGTATGAAAGAAATATTGTATGTATGTTAATGTAGTATCGTTTGATAATTGTAATAAGTTTGTACAATAGCTATCTTGTATATGTCATATTTATTTGTATAATAAATGTCTTGTAATATATTAATATAGGTAAGTTTATTACAAAGTAGCCTTTATTTAACAAGCTATAGATAAGACTAATGTATGCTTTTACAATACTTATACAAATATTATAATACAGTTAACAATGATAATGAAAACTCTGGATGACTTTTCATCTTTTGTAAATACATATTTTCCGAAAATTCCAAAAAAGCGGGTAAAACCGCGACGTTCACCTAGTTAATACTTCAAATTATTTCGGTATAACATCAATCTATAATAAACTAAAGTACTGTCCGCTGTCTGTCTGTTAGTCCCCTTGTAGAATGACAAAAACTACGCAATGGATTTATGTGCGATTTTTTATAGATATAATGTTTCAAGACGAATTTTTATATGTATAAAACATTAATATTGCACCAGTGCAAAGCTGGGACAGCAAGTGTACAATAAACTAATCTTTGTTCAAGTAAACATTATAATAATACGAGTTCCTTAAACTTTTTTGACGTCAGTTAAAAAAGGTAAGTAAACTTCTTATACTTCAGACATAAGATTAAAAATATTTGAACCTTAGACCTTACAAATAAAAGACGAAACAACATACCACTTCGCAATCAATCATTATAAACTGTAAAGAGAAAAAAAAACTGAACATTCTCAGAAAAGTATACTAAAGTTATTTGTAAACATCTTCTTAAGATTCCGATCAGAGCATTTAACCTTCAATTAATATGAACCTTATGTCTTTTGTAATACAGACTTTTAAACAGATACTATGATAACGTTACCAAGAAAAATGGGTTTCAGAAGTCATAATCGTATTTCTTTAACAAATTATAGCTAAAAATATTACTGAGTGCAAATAAAGTATTGAGTAATAATATTTTCAATGTAGATGTAAAGAAATAACTAGACCGATAAAAAGGAGGTATGTTATCAATGGCAAATCTAGGAAACAAGCCAAATAAAATAAAGTACGTAAGCGAAGAAACGAGGAAAAATATAAATAGAATTAATCAGTTACAGTCGTTACAGACAACGCCGGGTTAATTTAAATTATAGCTAGTCTCTGGTCTAGGCCGTGTGAGAGTGGCATATGTCCAAAACGGTAGGCAAAAGATTTACAAAAATAAAATACTTTATACTACCATAGCAAAAAAGCGTTATAATGAAAATAATAATAATAAACCCAATATTAGACTTCATAACCTCAGTTATCTGCAACTAAAAACCCTATTAAAATCGGACAAGCATTTCCGGAGATAAGCCTGTATTAAACAAACTTAAAACTGACCTACTATATTACATACATACAAAATATAATATAATTATGCCAGTATAATATAAAAATCTTTCTTTCAAACTAAAACCGAATATAAAAAGAACAAAAAACAACTCACCAAGAAAACAAAACACTAACGTAGGTAACTAACTCAACACACAGATTCTATTCTAAATTCAATTCAAATTTCAAAAGTGATTTCGAACGGCTGCGCGCGCGCAGGTAAGTTAACGTCAGCGTTGATAAGCGAGCGGTCGATAACGTGCCGTTACGTTGCTTCGCTATGTGTAACGATATCGTTAAGCAAAGATTATGGGGGGGACAGAGGGGGCGGAAAGTACAATGTGAGGTTTATGCCTATTCAATTTGGGTTTGTTTGAGTATGAATGATGTTTTTACTGTGGTTATAAATGTCAGTGTGTGATATATTGTTATAGCGGCAACGGAAATACATCATTTGTGAAAATTTCACCAGCTATCATGGTTTTGGAGACAGACAGACAACGAAGTTTGTAAGGATGTATGGATGTTGTACTTTTTTTGCGCTTGAACAAATTGATCAATTTAGAATTTGGTATGGAGTTTAAAGACTACATCAGAGAAGGGGGGCCGTATCCTAATAATTGAAGACTAAGTTCGTTTTAAGTTCTTTCCCGTGCTTTTAACAATTTGACTGAGATTGGACAATTACTGTATTTAATTTTACTGTATAAAATTTATTTCGTTGCTATAATGTACAATACTGATTATTCTATTCTTTAGTTACATTAGTTATCTAATAATTATAGATACAGATAGTTTAAAATCTCATAAAATCATTAAAGTCACGTGAAAGATTGGCTAGAAGTCAAGGATATAACGAGGTTGTATATAACACAGGGTCGTCTCACGCGCTGTGTTATCGCTTGAATATATTTAAATAATTAATACAGGATAATGATATATTAAGTATAAAAATACATTGGACAAATTAGAAGAGAATTTTTTATAAATTCGTTTGTCATAAAAACTCATCACTACATAGTGTGAAAAGTCGCTATCGCTGTCTGTCTGTCTGTTCGCTAAAATCTTTAAAATCACGCAACGTTATTGAAGCGGGTTTTTTTAATAGATATTTATATGTATAATACATTAATATTTCACCTGTACGAAACTATGGCGAGTCGCTAGTCTAATATAAAGAAAACAATTGCAGTTCATTTGTGTCGGTATATCTCAAGAACGGCTGGATCGAATCAGCTGATTTTGGTTATGAAAATGTTTGTCGTAGCAAAGGATTATTGTGAGAAATATAATTTGAATTACTATCAAAATTTTCAGCCATTTTAGTTCATCTAATCATCTATGCATTCAGAATTCTAGGTCAGATAATTAAACTAATATACATATAGAGTCACTGAAAACGTCCCACTTGATATTAGAGGCAGTCGTCCTAAAAATTATCAAGAAAATGTACTTAATATAAAAACAAATACTTCAAGATGCACAACCTTCTGACCAATTTGTGAAATGCAATCACCTTTTTAGAGGACCTTTGTGTAAAACTCATAAAATGCATAAAAAAGTTTATTTTTATCTTTAATTAGTCAGCTTATTCACAAGGTTACAATATTAAAATTATCCTCAATTAATAACGTTTCTATTTTAAATTCTCAGTGACTTGCGACAGACCGAATGTTTTGGCTCGCTCTCAGCAACTGATAAATCATACAGTTTGTTAGACAACTGATGCTGTGTATCAAATATGCAATTTGCATTACATCTGCCTACATTTTCTCCTAAGCTATGTTTTAATATCCTGCCGGGGCTGCGGAATGTTCGTGAGAGTTACCGCTCGCCCGGCACCCAAAGGGCTCTAGAAGGAACATAGTGGGTTTTAGTCAGTAAAAGTCTGACACTCCCTCCCGCTGCACCCACAGCGGGCGGGGTCATTTGATGATTTCCCACGAAAAAAAAAGCTATGTTTAATATGGATGGCGTGGCGTGGTGATCTTGATAGTCACATTATAGAATAGAATAGACCATACTTGCCCTCGACGGCCTCGACAGAGAGGCATGGAAGGGTAAGCCTTTTCCCAGCAGTGGGACAATATAGGCTTTTAATAATTAATATATTTAGAATAGAATACTCTTTATTGTACACTGTAGTTACAGCTATGAAAAGGAAATTATATACAGTAAGGGTACAATGGCGGTGGACAGGAAAGAAGAAGATATATTTTTAGTATGCATCAAAACTTACTGCACTTTAGTATTTCACCATTTTCTTTTTGAGGTTAATAAATGGTTTGGGCCCTGATATATCGTAGTTACTTGTACTGTCTTAAACCAATCCAATACCGTCCTTGTGACATAGCCAGAGCTTTCTTAAGCACTAGTTTGAATTTTTAATAGAAAACTTAATTTTTTACTGACTTTTCGCTAGTCACAAATTCTTTACCAATTTTATTTACACTGACACTAATAAATATTAACTAATTTATTCAATCTAACACTAAAGATCACATCCACGGTACATTTGATACAAAAAAAACACAGCCTCTACCTTTTGTCCTCTCAGAGGCAACACACATATTATACCTACTCGACTACCTACACTTACCTAATCACAACACGTCACAGTGTAAGGAAAAACAGTCAACCTTGTACGGAGAGGCCGTAAAATTGCATGATTAGTACGCTCCTGTTCTCGGGTCACACTCTAATCATATACATAATATAATATATAATTACGTACATATGTATATACATACTGTTATTGTATATACTGAGTTAGGTGACACGTGACTATTTCGTTCGGCGGTTTATTTATTTGTTTATAATAGGTCGGGGAAAAAGACTTTTCGCATTATAGTATGTATGAACTTGTAATAAAATATTTCTCTCTCTAATAAAATTAGAATTTGGAATTATGTTCTTTAAAATTTTAACTTTCAATTATACCAAAACCAGCCAGATACAAATACTATAGCCAAAAGATTTTATTACAAGTTCATACATACTATAATGCGAAAATACTTTTTCCCCGACCTATTATTAAAGATCTACAACAAAGACTTTGGTCCTTTGGCGACTACCATCAAATGTCATAGAAATTCGAATATAGATGTCATTAAGTATCGGAGATTTGTGTTGACAGTTGCTACGTATACGAAGGGTCTTATAGTGAATATTTTGGGTCATGATCAGCTATCTCCATACCAAACATCATCGAAATTGGACCAGCCGTTGAAGAGCAAAGAGGAGAATAGTGTTATAAAGTAAATATCCACAGACTTTAAGCTTATAACACTATCTTCAAGACCATTGCGTGCACTAACACAAATAATTTCCTCTCACGATTGTATAACATTTACATTAGCGCTAACGTAATGTACAAAAACCACCGTCTGTCTGTCTGTCCTTCGATGGTACAAAAAAATACGCGATAAGTTCGACGACCCGAAGTGGGCCGAGCGCAGACGATTTTACACGAGGCCATAGTATTAATATATTCCTTAACATTCAAACAACGCCATCTAGTCTCAAATTAAGTATACGAGAGTAACTTGTGTTATGAGTACTAGAAAATTGGTAAACATACTTATATATTTCTAAATACATATTATGGATAAATTACACCCAGACACAGAACAAATGATTGTGCTCGTCATACAAACATTTGTCCTGTGTGGAAATCGAACCCGCAGCTGCAGGCCTCTCATACAGAGAACGATCATTGATCATCACGTTTGATCACTGAAGTTTGGCATCCAGATTTCTGCATAGTCATTGTGAGGAAACCTAAATCCCAAACATTGGAATCTGGAACCCGCAGTGAGCAACGCCTTCGATTCTTCTCTCAAAAATTAAAATCAAGAAGATTTTTATTTCGAGCAGGCCTTTTCAGGGACTTTCAAAACGTTACTGACTCTGGTTGCGCAGTTCTAAAATGTCATTCTTATGAAGAAGAACCGGCAAGAAACTCCATAGAATCTCTTTACCTGTAAAATATATGGGAAAATAGCCTTTGCCTAGTATTAGGACAGTCACAGGCTGGTTTTATTCCATTCGTGTCTGTAGTTGTGAACGTGTATTTTATTTCTTTAGGTACTCTCTTTACTTAAGCCGTTGGTACGGAAATCCGATACGCACGGAGAAATGTTTATCTTCACAGTATCATATTAAATGGGTTTCTAGATGTCAGACTTTGTTTTATCCATTGTTTTATCAAAGACATTTATTGCAGTAAGCTAACGTGGTGATCAATGCTCAAACCTTCCCTATATGAGGAGAGGCCTGTGCCCAGCAACGGGACGTGCATAGGCTGGATTTTTTTTTTATACTAAGTTTTGATAACATTAATGTTGTATATACTATCGTAGT
Source organism: Chrysodeixis includens (assembly GCA_941860345.1). Taxonomy (NCBI): domain Eukaryota; kingdom Metazoa; phylum Arthropoda; class Insecta; order Lepidoptera; family Noctuidae; genus Chrysodeixis; species Chrysodeixis includens. The sequence goes on along the minus strand of OW796119.1, from coordinate 4,989,036 downwards.
AGATAACTTAATATGAAAAATGGACGATTTGAGCAAATTCTCATTTTTATTCATTCAGGTACCTAACTGGGTCCTGCGGTTTCACTTGCGTCCTTTCTACTTCTATTGGTCTAAACGTGATGGTATATAGCCAATAACCTTCGATAAATTAAAATTTCGATATTTTTTTTGCGCTAATACAGCCTAGGACACTTACAAATAACGTGGCTTTATACTGCTAAAAGAACTTACAAAATTTCGATTCAATAGATCTACACATTACCCCCTATAACGTCAAAAACTCACAAACTTTAACTCTTTAAAATATTAGAAAAAAATATAGAGAAAAAACATATTGTTAACAAGGAAATTCCATTAAAAATACACGATATAAAAACATAAAATTTCTTAGTATTCAAAATGTAAAATAACACTCATAACATGAGTTTTACAATAATATTATTAGTATCGTGTTCTTGGCTTAACAAGCATATTATAATATCGACGTTAATGTTAAATTTAATCAATACATGATTGTATTAAGCGTAAATTACTTAACATAGCTAGTAACATAATTAAAATTTGTTTAACTATTAAATTAAAGAAAAACTTGGTGCGTGATTATGCATGGCAAAGAGTTTCTCAAGGATGTGTATTTAGAGGCCTGCGAAAGGATTAAATTGTAACACCAATTACTCAGGCCAGGCAAGGGACATTTTTACAATCATTAGCAATCGTTATCGCTAATAGAAACCGCTCAAATGTTTCCCAAATTCCTCAACATTTTCACAACGCCATCTAGTCTCAAAACAAGCATACTTAAAGTAGCTTGTGTTATGAGTACTAGACAACTTATAAACATACTTATATATTTCTAAACACATACGTATAATAGATAAATTACACCTAGACACAACAAATGTATGGGGATGACAGGTCTGTCACGTGATTCGTCGAAACAAAATGTCATTTTTAAACATATGACAGTTTTCTATGGACGATTGTAGAAATGTTCTTGGGTAAGGGGGCAGGTATTACTTTAACCATTCGATTGAGATGAGCGATGAGATGGCGGTTTCTTTTATTTTTGAAAGGGCTAATTAACTATTTAAACTTCCACGCGGACGAAGTCGCGGGCAACAGCTAGTATGACAAACAAAGTGAATTGCAAATCATCATGCTAAAACAATTTAACGTCATAATATGCTGTCACAAGCATGATAATAACTGTATGATTCATACATTTTTGATGATATAAATATGAGCGATACTACACTTGTGCCAATTTCGGGCAATCCCACAATCCAGAGATGAGATAGGTATTACGTATTAAACTAATATACTATAAATGTCAATGTTTGTGAGTATGGATGTTTGCTACTCTTTCACAATCAAACAACTAGACGAATTTTGATGAAATTTGATATGAAATTAACAGATACTGTGACGTCTGGTAGGGGAGAATGGAAGAAAAAAACGTGTTACGCCGACCCCAAGTAAAATGGCATAAGGGCAGGAAGATGGTGATGATGACATGGAGTTAACTGACCCCCTGTATTAAAACCTTAGTCTTCTTTTAAAGATATAGAATAGATAGATACTAGGATTGTACAAAATCTCACAATCCATTGGTTAATATTTTTTAGTATCTCCGCTCCGGTGGACAGACAGCCTTATTATAATATCTAGGTATCATTATACCAGCGGGCATCGGTTAATTCGATTTGATCACGTGACCCGAGGTATTTACGATGCATTATGCAAACCATGGCGGGCGAGTCATTACAGCTCATTTGACATGTACAGTCGCGTAGAATGTTACATTAGCTTGACAAGTGACAGGTTACCTCATAAAGTAGTAGGTAATATGTAAAATTACTTTCTGTCTACAAAGGGCACACATACGAATGTGTCGTAAAATGTATGCCATTAAATTAATTTACTCGCTTTCATAGTGTTAATGTCAAAATGCCTGTCCATCTGGGTATGTAGTGTAGACAAGTTGCATTCCTCCAAGCGTGTCTTATCGAAACGCTCAAATGTATTAAATTGACATGTCAACGTCATCAGTTGTCTAAAAGGAATGTCATTCTCATACATTTAGGCGTTTCAGCACTAACTCTTGTTAAAAATAACTTGTCTACGGCATGCTTTATATCATTTAAGGGCTCGTGAACATGGTCGTATTTTACACCAAGAAGTTTAACTAGAAAAAATAAATTTGATGGATGGAGTATTTATAATCGAGTACATAACTGTACATTTTGTCAACGTGACTAAGCTAGTGGATTGTTGAATAAGAACTAATTGGAGGCGTAGTTGACATATGCACTTTAGTGCAAAATGCTCCTCGTTTCAACGTTACTAGTCTAAAATATTATTCAAGCTAGAAACAAGTGTTTTATGAACGATGAGAAAGAAAACAGTTATTCTAAAAAAAAACTAATTCAGTACATTTCCAATTTAAGTTCTTCAATTAATTTATTTGTGCATATGAAGTGTTAAATAAAATAAACAGATTCATCATCCTCAAAAATGAAAATTTGTATGGGAAAACCAACATCTTTGAATAAAATGCTTTCATGGAGTTGTAATATTCCATGCACACCACAGCAGGCACGGTATTTAAGACAAGATCGGACTTTGTCGAAACACGTTGAGACTCGTTCAAACTATGAATATAACTTATATTAAGTCAAGTGTTTTTATGTAAAGCTGCATTAAAATTACAGTAAGCTAGATACCAAGGTCAAAAATATTAAGAACTATTCTAATTTCTCTCTCAGTAAACTTCGGACGGTAGATTAAACAAATGGCGTCCTGCGGCAAAATAAATTAATAATGAGAGTTTTCTTTGGATTTTCTCCAAATCGAATTATTTGTAACACCTGGGCATACGTAACGGAACTATACTTTCAAACTTTAATATTAACTACTGCGTTAGAAATAAACGATATTTGAAAAAAAAAACTCAAGTTGGTTTTTTTTTTTCAAAACTTGTAAGGTAGTTCACCAAAAAAGTTAATTTGTAGATACAATTGTAATTGGAAATAATCAAGAAGGACAAAAAGAAGAAGAAGATAAGTCACTTACCAGAAAATCGTAATCAGCAAATGCAATCCAAAACAAGAACAAGCAAAACACAAGATGAAGAGTACCTCAAGGGATGACGGCCATCCCGAGACTGAAGCAGCTACGTCACAAAACGTCATTATATACCTAAATAACGCGGGAAAAACGAACCGTCCAATATGGAAGCAGGAAGGATGCGTTTTTATTCAGCCACCGTTTGAAATTCGAACGCTCCATTACACAAATTGTTCCCTTTGTAAAGATTAACTTTTTTATTCAATTTGACATTTGGATAAAAAAGTTTGGCACATTTGCATGTTTCTTTGTAGTTTTTTTTTTTCTGTTATACAGGAAGGTGAAGTATTGTTGGTTTGGCGGTAGTTTGAAGAATGGCAGCGTAACGGTTAGACGAATCTGTGCATTGAAATAGTATTTTAGTGTGATTTCTTAAGATACTCTAGTAATATTTGTAGATGCGAGATAACCAAAAATTATAGTACTAGAGTTGTTTAAATTGGGCATTTGACCTAGTTGACTATTGTAACAATTGATTAGTCCATAGTATTAGAAGTCAAGACAAGTTTATGCAAGTAGTCTGTCTATATTAGATACAAATATCATTGAGTTGACTCTCAGGAGGACAATTGTGCAAAAATTTCTAGAATACAAAAAGAAAATTGGACCCTACCAGTGCAAAATTGAAAGTATCAAAATGCGGTCATTCGCTGCAAAGTTTTTGAAGGCGTTGTGCAAAATCTGGAGAAAGGACGAAGAAGATGAAGAAGAAATTATCTGGAAAATTGAAATGTGTGAGTACTTTTACATATTTTTCAACTGAATAGAATAAAGAGGGTCTGCCACCAGAAACCCAGCTCGCTTACACAACAGTCTTTCTTTAGATAAGACGGTAGCCCAGTATTTATAACCTATAACATTGAAATAGTGGATGTGTTAATACAGTCTCTTGTTAATAAGAGTAGCAAGCTAAAGCAGTCGAATCTTGCACTCGGGAAAGTTTTGTAGATCTATCCCGAACGGAGAAAAAAAACACTCGTGAAACTTTAAGTATAATCATTTAATAGACTCACACCCCCGATTAAAGTGCCAACTGCAAAGATTTTTGTAAGACAGGCAACCTTATTGGCCTTGACTGGCCTGTTGGTCTAGTGGTTAGTAGCCCTAACTGCTATACCAGAGGTCGTGGGTTCGATCCCCACCCAGGACAAATGTTTGTGTGATGAGCATGATCATTTTTGTATTTAGAAGTATATAAGTATGTTCATCAGTTGCCTAGTACTCATAATACAAACTCTGCTTAGTTTGTGACTAGATGGCGTTGTTTAAAAGTCATGAAATATTATAATTATTATATAGAATAACAATGACACAATTTGCTCAGAAGTGGGATACCAAAATATAATTCATGGTATAATTCGGACACCTATATTTCCATCGCCTCTAATCACATTAGTATTAGGGCTAATAGCAGTTCTATGGCACCGAATAGATCAATTTATATTCTGTGGAGGACACGCGAGGTTGGTAATCAGCGCTATTGTGATGGTAGATCCTTGGCTTACATGTGAGCTATTGTTGAAAGGTACATATCTATGGGATGTGGAATGTATTCGAGATATTCGATGTCAAACAGGTGTAATTTTTGGTTTGTTTGACTGGCCTGTTGGTCTAGTGATTAGTGGCCCTGACTGATATACTAGAGGACGTGGGTTCGATTTCCACCCAGGACAAATGTTTGTGTGATGAGTATGATCTTGATGATGTTTGTGTAATTTGTCTATAATATGTATGTATTCAGAACTATGTAAGTATATTTATCAGCTGTCTAGTACACATAAAAGAAGTTACTCTCGTAAAAATTAAAATAAAAAATAATGAAGTGATCAAACAATAAGCTAAGCCCTGGTTTCACACACAGCACAAAAAATTGTTAATCGTCAGTCAAATCTCATGTTAAGCTCTATAATTAGTTGTAAGTTTTCTGGCAAACCAATCACAGTCGTGATCAGTTGATTTGACAGCAGATGCAACTGACCAACCTTCCAGAAACCGGGGGTAAGTTTACTACTATCTACCACTACCAAAGTAAATAGATCCGTTAATAACTAGCTTTTACGGTGAAAGAACTAATCGTATTAATCCTTAATTCGCATAAGGTAAGACAGGCAATCCACTTAATATTAATTACATAAGAAAGTACCGTCAGCAACGAAAGTCGCTGAACTGCCAAAATTGTTAAAAAAATATTTATCACATTTAGTAGACTCAAACGGAGATGGCGAGATGATTTGGAATCGTTCTCATCGAACTGGTTACTCTTGGGTCTTGATAGAGACAGGTGGAAGAGGAGTAGAAAGGCCTTTGCTCAGCAGTGGGACTTTTCAGGCTAGTAATAAATCATATTGAGTGCCATAATTTTCCGTAGGACTCAGGATCTGTAGACAAGTTCCAATTCTTCTAACGCTGACGAATCGCTTCAATGTATTGAACTGACAAGTTAAAGTCACGTCACTTGTCGAATAGTAATGTCATTCAAATATATGAAGTTTTCTATACTAACACGACGTAACTTTATCCAGAACTTCTGATTTTAAGGCTATTTTTTGTCCTACTCAATACTAAGTAAGAATTAGTCAAGAGTTTAGTAAATCTAGATTTTCGTGAACATTCGTTGCTGACTATACCTGAGCTAATGAAAATAGCCTAAAAAAACAAGTCCTGCACCCATATTTGTTTACTACCCACGTTGTTTGCGCAATCGACTGTGTGTATAGATATAAAATGCAGTTTTAAGCTAACTTATCGATCGACCTAGATCTAAACTCGTTCTAGTTGTAGACTTTTGTTTTGGAAGTGGTGTTATCCAAAATTTTGAGGTGTTGCTTTTTTGGAGAATCAAAGTGTTAGATTTGACGTTTTGAAATTGCGATTTTGGGGTCGCTTTCGGGTCCGTATTAAAAATGGTAAGACTGCGTATCTGACCTCCACAACTTATTTGCATTTGAGTAGGATCCACATATTCCCATTGCAGAAACGGTAGAGTTCCAAGATATACTGTATATTTCAAAACTGGAAACCCCGAACTAACTATAACTATTTTTGGATTCTATCAGAGATTTAAACCCAAGACCTCTTGACCAAAAACTTAAAAAGGCAACTATCAAATCACTACGCCTACTCCCTGCGCCCCAAATATAACTATTTTTAGATGCTCTCCGAGAAATGAACTCAAGACCTCGTGACAACTAAACCAAAAAACTATCCAAATTACTACACTTACTTCCTGCGACCAATTAGTAACGTCTGGTAGGGGAGAATAGAAGAAAAAAACGTGTTGCGCCGACACCAAGTAAAATGGGATAAGGGCAGGAAGATGATGATAATGACTCCCTGCGACCAATTCCAGATTCCAACATTTTGAATACAGGTTACTTCACGTTACTTACCTTCATTCATATCACTATCTCACCAATAAGTCCTCTATATGTGAAGCATACACGCAACATGTATGTAACTGTATGTGTTGTATGAATAACAAGCAGCGGCATTGATTGGGCCGTGACCGGGAGGTCGCGGGTTCGAGCCATATGTATGACATGTATGCGAGGATCGTATGATGTTTACATACGAAAGTGGGGGTGTTTTGATGTTATGGCTTTTTTATCTTGCATTTACATTTGCATTGAATTGAGAAAAACTTTTTTTTTGAAGTCGGTACTAGAACATAAAGTAGTTCAAGATAAAATGTCAGTTAAGTGGTAAAGTCCTTTAATTTGCTAATTCTTTTATCGGGACTACGGAATAATTCTACAATCTAGTCTACTTTACATGCATTTACATTTGCACTGGATTGGGAAGCACCTTTTTTTGGAGTCGGTACAAGAACACAAGGTTGTTCAAAATGAAATATCAGTTAAGTGGTAAAGTCCTTTAATTTGCTAATTCCTTTATCGGGACTATGGAAATAATTCTACAGCCTAGTCTATTTGCCATCCATGTTAGGATAGGTTTCGTCTCCAGTACCAGGTTTTCTCACAGACCATGACAAGTCACTAGCAATCAATATAGTGTAACACATCAATATGACAGGCAGTCATGTCATAATGTTGAAGGGAACCATCATGGCTATTCAATGAGGTTTTCCTTCCTTAAGATCTTCGGTCCTGTCTACATACATTGGGTCAACATATTTGTATTCTTTTTATTTCACGATATTACTACAAGGAAAGAAACACGGTCCCTTTTAAAGGCTTACACGGGGGCACAGGTCTAACAGGCGGAGGCTTTGAAGAGAACGTTAATCGAAAATGAGATAGGGCATCTACAAAGGGCCATCTACCCCAGCTGGAAAAGTAGATAAGAATAGCCCAAGGTCAAGATCAAGATTCAAAACTATTGTAAATTATGGAGATGTAGCTAATTTGGGCTATTGATAGTATACGTTAAATGTAAGAGATTCCTTTACTAACTATGGATAATTATGGCACCTGCCTTTAAGCCACAGGTGGTGATTCGTCGGCTCATTTGATGGACACCAGATAAATATTTAATTACTAACACCTCCCTATACACCACAAAAAATTCAAGGAAATCTCCTAAACAATAGTAGATTTATAAAATTAAAAATTACTAAAATGGTAGTTTATTTTTCTATTGGCAACACCGTCTAGCCTTGAGCGCAGACCATTCGTTATCAAGTAAGAAGATAAATCTTGAGTTTTATTAGGTATTATTATTGCTAATGGTCTTGTTTCTGTAAGCTGTATTGTATTTTAGAATTCAATTATTAGATACAGTAGTATTTTATAAATTGGAATGGCTAACAAAAGAACTATTGTATTTTACTAGTAGGTTATTATACAAGGTCTTTATACATCTATAATGTATTCCACTAGCCCATATATTGTCCAATGTTTGGCACAGGCCTCTTCCTGTATAAGAAAGGATCAAGCATTGCTCACCAAAGCATTGCGGCTTACACTTAAAAACGACGCAACGTGGGTTATTATCACACTACTATTATAAATGTGAAAGTTTGTTTGTTTGGGTGTTTGTCCGTCAATCACGCTGAAACTACAGAACGGATTTAGATGAACTTTGGTATACAGACAGGGTATGAGGAGACTTGGGTGATAGGGTGCCTTTTAAATTAAATGCTCTCTTAAGACAAATCGTCTTATATATAAAATTCTCGTGTCACAATGTTCGTTCCCGTACTCCTCCGAAACGGCTGAACCGATTCTCTTAAATTTCATTTAAGCATATTAATTATTAAGTATGTTTGAGCATCGGCGAACATCTACTTTTTAACCCCAAATTATATTTTTTTGGACAAACCTTTTTTTCGCGGAAGTATTACTAATGCGGCCGAAGTTGCGGGCAACAGCTAGTTGAAACTATTTCCAAAATCAGTTCAGTAGACCTTGAGATTATCCCAAACAAGTCAAACAACGTCACAGATTCACAAACTTTACTTCTTTATAATATGAGTACATCACATTGGAATTCATTGACTATCTCCACGTGATTAAATCGTTATACAATTTAATTTATTATCAATGTAAACTGATGAACAATGTATCTAATTAGTATAACGTATAATATTACATACATACATTACAATACAACATAGGTGGCATTGAAATCCACGTGTACATATTTTAATAGAGTTATTCATATTTAATATTGTAAAGATCTGTCCACAATAAGATTTAAGAAGAACTTAAAATCGCAAAAAAAAAAATGTCACTGACCACTGTCATAATCAAACACAAAATTGGTGAAAATGTTAACCTTAGATAGGACTCGAATCTACGACTACTGGTTTAACGCACCAGTCGCTTTACTAAGCTATCAAGGGCCGTAGACAAGTTACATTTCTCCTCACGCTAACGCTGAACGCTCCAATGTATTGAACCGGCAAGTCAAAGTGACGTCACTTGTCAAAAAGGAATGTCATTCCAACATTTGAAACTTTCAAATCAAAGTAATTTATCGTTTTCTATCCGTCTTATATTCTAAGACATTGTCTAGGCCGTGAGGTCAATGAACGCGAGTACAAATCTTTCCATCATCTACAGAAAAGTGAAATCTTAGTCGTAAAATCTCTCATATAAAAAAAGCCTTATATTAACCGTTTATAATCACTGCATTAATTAAATAGTATTATTATATGACGATGACATAACTTCGTGTTATCATTACATGCTACTTATTACATCTGTATAAACAAATATATGTAGAACATACTCTAGTCGATAGATATTTATAGAATTCGTCTTTTGTTTAAGATTAAAGGCATTGCGCTGAACTGTAATTAAAATACAGAGAGAGATAAATGTATTGCCTATACCAAAGACTATGTTTTTTGTAACCCAGTGGAAATCTTCATGGACTGCCCTCGTCAGGCATTTGACGAGGGGGTGTGCCGGACTGTTACCGGCTAAAACCACTGGAGTGTCCTCATCTGCCTATGGCCGGAGGTACGGGGTTCGCTTTCGCATGCACCGCGCCCACTATGTTCCTCCTTTAGCCCTTTGAGTGCCAGGGTCGTGGTAACTCTTACTAATATCCCGCAGCCCTGGTAGGCCTATATCAGATGGCCTACCACTAGCTCTTAAAGTAATATTACAGCAGTTGTTTGCGAGAGACGCCGCTCTACGCCGAGTAGTGCGCTGTCACGTGAAACTACTGCAACAGTTCTACTTTAAGTGGTGGCGATAGGGGTCCTCAGATAAGCAAAATAATTGCATACAAACACAGAAGAAATCTGTCAAATTTTGTCAAAATAAATTAGGTATTAGAACGCTAAGTATATTAACCACTGTAGCCTCTGTAACAGAAGTATGCACACTGGAATTTCCCGTTAAAAAAAAAACCCCAAAAAACAATTTCTTACTAAAATAATTCCCGAAAGCAAAGTACCAGGCGCGCATAAAATGCGAGCGGTGTATAAACGTCAGTATCGTTCCATTGCCGCGTAGGTGTGTCATTGACGGCTACGTAGGTCAGTAGGCTAGTAATGTACAGCATGATTCACGATTAAATCGCGTACTGAATTTATAAAAGTGATAAAGTTATAGAGAAGTAGAGTAGAAGGAAGTGTTTGGTGGTACGCGCGCGTGGTTGTTAGGAGATGGCGATCAAAAGTAGCAAAATATAAACATTATTGTATTTGTGACGAGTGACAACCAACCATCTGTTTCTCCTGTGGTGTGCAATAAAGAATATTCTATCTATCTAAAGTTTTCTAGGATACAATTTTTACTATTTTAAGAATATGACATATGATAAAGAGCAACGAGAATAAGTCAATAAGTTCTGGCGACGTTGATTTCAGAGAGCCTAGTTATATTACATCACATAAGAATTAAAACAAATATAAACCTTCAAATCTATGGAAGACTTTCGTTTTCGACAAGTGAAGAGACACTATGACTTGTCAGTTCAATACATTTTAAGTGATTTATCAGCAATAGCCATCGGAGTAATGCAACTTGTCTACTGACCCTATACTATGGCAGTTTAGGCACTTCCATCTATTTCTTATGTTCCGTTTTAAGATATATATAAACTCTCGATTTACATGTGTAGATAGGTATGTGAGCCGGATATTTTCGGCATATGATACATAACATACATACAGACAGACGAGCGAACCTATTTGTCGTGTTTATTGAGTGGTATAATAATGATAGATAGTGGTAAGTGATGGAAAAATGTAGGTTATGTCAAGAGAGGAGTATTCGGCCTCGATATAATGATATTTAGGTTCAATGTTCTGAAATTTAGAGCTATGTACTAAATAAAAAAATGCCGTACATTTTACAACTATTAAGTCGATACCATTAGACTCGAATTTAATATTTAGGGTTTGAATGTCGGTTTAAGTATTTTTTTAATCATTTTAAATGCGTTTAAAATATTGCTTGTTTGTTTGCATCACAATTTTTTTTTAAATACGCAAAAATTGTAAGATATGCACAAAAAAACAATTAGGTACATATGAGTTTACGTATAATTTAAGTTAGTATAAAAAAACTAAAAACAACCTACACAATGATACAAATAAAGATAACGTAACGAGCCTAAACCATTGTTATAAATTAAACGTTTACATTAAAAATCTATTTCCACAACGAAATCTAAAAAATTGTATAGGTATAATCTCAGTATATCGTAAAATGGAACTAAATATTCGGCCTTCCATCTCAACGCCGAAAGCCGAATACTCCGCACATCACTATCACTGTTTACAGTGGGTCAACAATCAACGCGCGTGGTTTTACGTAACAATACGTCACGCGTTCAATAATAATGAAAACCAATATATTAAGATACGACGTGATTGATAAAAACTAGTATTTGTGTAAGATGTTTTAATTTACATTATTTTTTGGGAGTTGAATAGGTGTTTGTAGGTCAAACACACACTGCACGGACAGCCGAGTAGTATAGGTCACCACGCCAATTACCACTGTGCGCGACGTGTCTTGGGTTTGATCCCTGCGTAGGACAAGAATTTGTGCGTTCCACAAATGCTTGTTCTGAGTCTGGGTGTGTTTGTGCTCATGCGATACAAGGATTAAATTCCTAATAATTTCCTTATTAAATCCTTGCGAGAGTGGTTTAAAACAAAGATGGATGAATGAAAAAGGAGTAAATGATACTGTGACGTCAGAAAATGGAAATGGAAGAAAAAAACGTGTTGCGCCGATCCTAAGTGAAATGGGATAAGGGCAGGAAGACGATGATGATGAAATAGGTAGTTGTGGTTATTAAAGCATATTGCAGTTGTCGAAGATATACGGAACACAACACTGCTCGTCGCGAAATATCTTACTTACACGGACCAATAACAACTTTCATTGATGACAACATTTTTTTTATGTTTGTCATATACTTTAATGAGTAAGATTGAATACATATTTTTTCTATTGACCCGCAAACAAAAATTACAGTCAATGAAAGTTTCGTCTGATGCGTCTGTGAAAACTAAAAATGCGTTACGTCACCTGCTCTCTCTGCTAAACCTAAAAGCCGCCTATCTTTGACGTTTTTTTATTATTCATATAAACGCAAAAATACGTGTCTAATATATTTTTTGACGGTGATCTGACGGACTAATTAGATTTTAAGTTTGGTGCCCTGTCATCATCCCTATTATGGACATGGTTTAGATAACATAGAGCATAAGTGTATGTAATACAAACATCATACCTAATAAATTAAATAAACATCTCTCCTTACAAGAATCTAATAATTTTCAAGAATTACATTTGATACATTACAAACATAGCCACGATATGTAATGTAATCATACACTCTACTTGATAAACAAATTTCTAATTAGTGTGATTCACTATACAGGGTGTCCGAGGAAAGACTGCACGGATAGCAGAGTGGTATAGGTCACCACGCCAAATATCACTGTACGAGACGTGTCGCGGGCTCGATCCCCGCGTAGGATAAGAATTTGTATGATCCACAAAGGCTTGTTCTTAGGCTATAAACAATAATTTATTGATTATAGTAATATTCTTAAAGTTTTTACAATCCACATGTCAAATTTTACTTAAATTAAGCGGGTTATCTGAACATATATTTTTCCTACTCCTTTTTTACTATTTCTGATTAATTTCGTTGCGGGTTCCAAGACAGTCAATCATTTCCCCCGGGACACACCGAGCTTCACTGTTTCGGTGGTATTCGTTGGTCTCATTGTAGATCCTGGCTTACAGGAGTTGCAATGACGGGCATGTGTGGTGGGCAAGTCCCAAAAAAACAAAAGCGGTTTAGCTGTACAAGTCACATTACAACATTAATACATCAGTATAGATTAAACAAAAATCCTACACCTAGCACAATATTTAATATCCTTACTCTACCCAAACCGGCCGATACTCCACATGTGCTAGATTGCAATACCTCCAGCTAGCTACATAATAAAAAGACGCCAAAAATACATGTCGTATGTTGTAACGCAGGCTATTTGTGTACGCGCACGTGACTCGCCGCGTGTTCGAATCCCGTCCGAGTATTTACTTGCATCGTAAGATTACGGATTAAATTGGTGGCTGGATTTTTGTCTTGGATATTTTATATTTTTGTAAAAATAAAAATAAGTTTTTGTTTTGTAATGTGCGTAACTGGGTAGTAAAGTGGTCGCTACACCATCTATAGGTGTTGTTGATAAATGATCGATTGATTAGTGTATCAATGCCTTTACGAAGAAATTCTATCTTTCTTTCTAATGTTCTGAGAATATATTTTTTTCTTTTTAACCGACTTCAAAAAAGGAGGAGGTTCTCAATTCGTCGGATTTTTTTTTTATGTATGTTCACCGATTACTCCGTCAATTCTAGACCGATTTCAAAAAATATTTTTCTAATTAAATAATACCAACATTAACACAAAGCCGTCTAGTCTCAAATGAACTAGATAGCTTTATCTATTTGTTCTCATAAGATCAGTTAATTCTCGGTCAATTTATATTAACTATTGTAATTAAATTGACCGCTGTGAACCGTCTCCCGATATTATTACGCCTTCTTTCATGCTGCGATGTTATTAGTGTTAACGAACAGTTAATACAAGTTATACTAGCTGTTGCCCACTACTTCGCCCGAATTGGTTACATTTTTTTTAAATCGGCTGAATAAAAAGTATGTGGTTATACAGGGTGTTAGTGTCAGCTATAATACAAAATTTCATTAATAACTCTTGCTGTTTGAGCGTGAAAGAGTAATAAACATCTATACTTACAACATTTTGCATATATAATATTGGGAGGATGTTATAGAAATTTCAGTAGTGGATGTCCTATGGCTGAGACGATGATAATGATTGTACATTGTACTAATTTAAAAATACTACAGCACCTTTTTATCAAATAACAACTTAGGCTCTAGAAAAACGGACTGCATTTCAACTGCAAATTGCAGTTTGAATCCAGTTGACACGACTGCAAATCAAAATGCACTTCGACTGCAATTCAACTGTAATAGGACTGCACGTTTGATTTGCCCTTGAACTGCAATTTGCAGTTGAAATGCAATCAATCTAGAACCTAACGTAAGTATATTTTTTATCACATATACAACTCTAATTCCCACATACTTCTCCGAACGTTATACAATACTTATGACAGAACGGCAAGACATTCGATACATAAACATATGATATATCGGCGCGGGCGCAGGTATTTAGTGTAACGATAAACATCGTTACGTCGTTAGACATAACGACCGTTACAATAGTCGTTACCGGACAATGGTTTGATTGTGTGGTCTCGTCGCGTTATTATAATATTATAAGTATGTAAGCTAGTATGTGTAGTGGATTTACTTGCATTGATAGATTTATATCCGTTGTTAAGACTTTGCGGATATCATCATTCCCCTGCCCTTATCCCAATTATTATTTGGGGTCGGCGCAGCATGTCCTCTTCTTCCACACGTTCCTATTTGACGTCATCTCGCAAGTCACACTCTTTGACTATATGAGACTAAGACTAAGACGTAGTCTCACTCTAAGACTGTGATATGGATGTATATGGATGGATTTGTTTGCACGAGGTTGTAAATTTGATCCTCATGTACCTAAGTCCCTTTTTCGCTACAGACTGCTGTCGAAGACAAAAATCTTCAAATAACCTAGACCTCAAATATTTGATTACATACTCGGTACAAATACATACAGTAGTTCAGCTGGACTGTTTCTAAAAAACAAATGCCTATACGTTACAGCGATAGGGCAGCCAACCTACAGCATTTTAATAACATCAACAACACACCGTCCGTTCGTCACTGCGACACGCTCGCGACTGTATCATGCCGTGGTCATGCCACGGTCCGATAGCGTAAGCGTAACTCACGTTACGCCTATTTACATGAAGACTTAATACTGTACCTATATTATGGTACTATGGCAGACATTGACTATATCTTTAGACTGTAATATAAGTATGTATTATTAAATACAGCAAGAAGCTAGGCCAATACCAGACAGATCGTACAGAAAACCAGTTATATTCTTAACATTAATAAAATTGAACCTAAATTACGTTGTTGGACGGCCGACCTTTAATTCCCGATGCATAACGATGATTGTTAATTAAATCGGGCCTGTTGGTCTAGTGGTTAGTGACCCTGACTGCTACACCAGAGGTCGTGGGTTCGATTCCCATCCAGGGCAAATGTTTGTGTGGTGAGCACGATCATTTGTTCTGTGTCTGGGTGTAATTTATCTATAGTATGTATGTATTTCGAAGTATATAAGTATGTTTATCGATTGTCTATTACTCATAATACGAGATCTGCTTAGTTTGAGACAAGATGGCGCTATGTGAAAATGTTTTCCCCCGCGAATAAGGCCTTCTCAAGCACTTTCAAACTGTTACTGACTCTAGTTGCGCGGTTCCAAAATGTCATTCTTATGGAGAAGAACCGGCAAGAAACTCCTTAAGTTGTCCCATAACTCCATTGTGATCATGTGTGTATTTACAATACCAGACAATTAGTATAACATATGATACTTAATTCTTTACATAATATACCACATGGCAATTGCTTTCACAGTGATCAATCAGCAGCGATCAGTTGGCAATTGCCAATAAAAAGGGTTACAGTCAATTGGTTTGATGAAACAAATATGTATGGTTAGCAAAAAAGTCGAAAGAAATTAATACTACCTAAAAAATGTATCATCGTCTTCATCTTCCTGCCCTTATCCTATTTTACTTGGGGTCGGCACAACCGGTTTGTTTCTTTCATTCTACCCTATCAGACGTCACAGTATCATTTACAAAAAGATGTATACAATTTATATAAATACATTGGTATTTAAATACGATGCAAATAATAATGACGCCCTTTCGTAGGGTTACACTCCATTTTGTATTGCATTTCATATGTTACAGATATGGTAAAAATAAAACAAGTTAAGATCAATATGGACCCTGTCTGGCACGCAAAAATTAGGAGAGAGAAAAAGGGTTCAAATAGCAATTTCTTCAAATCGCTATTGTTATAAACGAATATGTCTTTCAGGTCCAGTGTCTGGAAGGCTGTCAAATCATGACTGTGATTAGAAGACCATAAAAACGATAATAAATCACAGAGCTTAACATGAGATTTGACTGACGATTAACAAATTTTTGTGTCGATTGGCGGCGGATCAGACGCAAGAATCCTTTTTACGTGCCTTCTAAAACATACATAAACATATTTGTTCTAAACCGCACACAACTTTCGAAAAGTCGGTGTGCGCCGTAGGTATCAAACTCGAGACCTTTGATTTGGCAGTGCTATGGTCTTACCACTAGACTATCACAGCTTAAAGAGAGGAGCTTCAAGTACAGGTTTGTAACCCTGATTGAGTTGAGGACATGCGTTCGATTTCTATTCAGGATCAATATATTTTTGTGGTGGTGTTTGTTCCGTGCCTATACTATCATCTTTAAAAGAAGAGCTATTTCATTAAGAAATCGAAACACTGCAAGTAGTGGCGTCTTTCTTCCACAACCGTAACAATAATATATTACAATCGTACTAAGCAATTGGAATTTTATTGATCGCAATGTATAAATAAACAAACTTTTCTTGTTGACTGTACAGTAACTAACTCAAGCAAGCAAATTGGACCTTATTACAACAGCATAAAGTCGGATTTTCCACAACGTTTTTATACGTGTACTGAAATGTCACATTATTTGTTATATCTATCAATATGCTATATTGACAGTTCGACATCGTTATTAATTGATTCGTTATAACTAAGCCCCTTTGTACACGTAGCAACACTGACAAGTCTCCTTACCCCTCTGCGTGTAGTGTGAGCGCGACTCCCGCCACACACACTCATAGAGGTTCGTATCGCACGCGCAGGAGACTGCAGTCAGAGGGTAGCGGAGATTTTTGTCCATCATTATTAATTTAAAAGCTTAGCACTTATCGGTGCAGCTCCTTTCACCACTCTCCACATTCATGCCAACTGTGGGACCTCATTGTAAGTCCCGACCTGGACGTTCTCTTTAATTAAAAAGTACAACCACCACGGTAAATTATTATGTCTTTCATCATTATTCTTAAACCAATGGAACAAAATAACAAACAAATGGTGTCTTATACATAATAAACGTCAGCAAGGCAGACCCAGGCATAGATGGTGAGATGACTTTGATTCATTTTTACTGAACTGGTCAATTGTGCCTCTTGTTTAAGTAGGGAGGCTTTTATTTGAGGCTAGTATTAATAATAATCATTATTCTAAGAATAAGAATTTAATTGTTACATTCAACTCACACATTTATTAGGCTCATTAAAGATCAAATAAGATTTGCTTAGGTTGTACCTAATAGCACTTTTTTGTGTTAAAGAAATTAAAATCTGGTTAAAATGGCATAAAACTAAATACTTATGTATTAAATGAGAAGCCTTTGTCCAGCAATCCAAGCAGTGGGACAGCATAATTTAATACTGCAGTTACTGTTATTTAAAGTTTTAAAAGTTCGAATTAGTGTAGTTTGTAAAAAAAAAAACATTTTATTCAAAAGAATGACTCTTTGTAAGCCACACAATTGTATAATTATAGTCAGCACAAAATGCATAATTATTAACAGATTCATTCATATTAAATATTGATTATTTAATTTAACAAGTTTGAATAATCATGGCACTGATTTTACATAACATTTAGAAGTGAGGTCTACATATTTTTATAATTCTTATCTATTCATTTGCATAGTTAACTTTCTGGGTCAACAACTTATTGAATAATGTTGCTACATTCAGAATTTTTGTATGGCCATCAGTTTTCAGTATATTTTAGATCTATTTTAAATTATAATTTACTTATAAGTAATTATTTACAATTATTCACTCATTCAATGTAATTAATTAAAGATTCTTTGTATTCTTCAATCTTTATTTCGTTACTTTAATTAATATTGGTTAGTACAAAGCATGTCAATATTTACCTAACCTGTTTAATTTCTAGACTTATCAACAAAGTTACATAAATATAACATTTAATATAATAAATATATCTTAAAATGAGGTTTTAATTACATCATTCTATTAATTAAAACTATCAATATATAAATAAACGTGAATACATTAAAAAAAACTTTCATTTTACGTCGCAGCTACGTAGAGAAAACTGTTGCGTTGAAACGCCGACATATATAACGCACTAAAATCATATAAATATCATAATCTTACACGATTTCTGTGAAAGTACGAAACATACAGAGATCTAACCTTTTACCGGCATTCGAATCAGTAGCGGTATAATCAACAATTAAGCTTAATTATTAAATATAGCGGTTACACGCTTTCCAAATTAGCAACGATATTTCCTTTGCTACAGAACGTACCATATTTACACTATTTTTCTCACACGAGAGCTTGTTTTAAGCCGCGAACGGTACCCAGATCAGTCTCAAAGGTACAGAGAATCATAATAAGCTACACGACACCGCGAGAATCGTCTGAATACCCAAATAAAGACAACAAAATATACCATGTCCATCTTTAGTTACACTGACCTGTATCTCGTTATAGATGCATCAGCTGCGGTCAAATACGCTTCCATCAAACATTTAACACTGAACAGAACTTGAAAGTTAACAATAAATGTTTATTTCACACAATAATCATTCAGTTTTTGCGATTTTTTTTATTGTGACACTACACTCGCGGGTTACAGCAGACAGCACAACGCGTTCGCGAGTTTTTGAGTGTTGCTACACTTTGGCTTATTAAACTACCAATTCTACTATACTGTGTTTGTTCAGTAATGGCTTAAGTATAGAAATGTCTTCTTAAAAAAGTAAAAGACGAATTATGTTATGGAGGTTTAGTTCATAAATAGTGGCGGGAGAGCTTAATTAGGACAATATATAAATCATTTTTTAAAAGCGTACTTTCTCTGCGATGCATCTTGTATAGTAGCCGGCATGGCGACATCAGCATAACAGTATCAAAAGTTAACAACATTTTAACTTGTTAGTGTGGCCACAGCCCAATGTCTTTAGGAACTAATATCACATACCCAGTATTTATGCTAAACTTTTAATGACTTTTTTGCTGTAAATAGACAAAAAACAGTTTAAATTCAAATTATAAAAAGATTTTAAACCAAATTCCTTTTCATAATGTTATTCTGAATATCAAAAGATATGGTGTAAAAAGAACATTGTATTTAGATTACAATCAGTTATTCAATAATGTTATTATTTTCAGAATAAAGTATTGTTCTCGTATTTTACCCATGTCAATGAATACCGTATACATGTTTAATTTCCGAACGAAGACCGAAATTGTCAACGTCACTGTCTAAATACAAATCAATAATTTTCATTCACGATTGTATTGCATTAGTTTTATCAATTAAATAAATGAAACTTTAGCCATAATTAGTTGCGATTATAGTTAATTAACACGATGATAAAAGCAATTTTGGTATTTAATAACCATGGGAAGCCGAGGTTATCGAAATTCTACCAATATTTCGTGAGTGAAAGTTTCTTTTTTTTAATTTAATACAGAGGCATGCGACAGATTTTAATACGCCTATAATATAAGTGTCAAATTTATTTGGTAGTAACGGTTGTTGCCTTTGCCTTTTCCGTACAAAATGTATAAAAGTTTATCAATTTTTCTTATCTATGTTCCTGATATATCTAGTTGTTTTGTATGGACGCTGTTATATGCGGCATTTATTAATATTATTCATAGTGGTCTGAGGTTGACTCACTACATTTACTAAACATAATACATACACTTCTTATAAATTATGTTTTAAGGTACTGGAAAGTAGTCTCAAGTATATGTGCCACATTAGTGTCCAAAGAACAAAATCTATTCACTTATCCTACCCAAAATATCTTTCTGTATGTAGTAAACCTTTTCACACACTGTTTTAAATATGAGATATTGCATTCTCCTACATTACCTACCTATCGGACTTAGCAAAAATTACTGCTAAATGTGTGTAAGTTATGAACAAAAACCTTTGTCCAGCAGTGAGACAATAACTGGATACATATAATATACAATTTCTAGAAATAAAAAAAAAACAACTCCCGCACTAAGTTCTTGAATCCTTGTATCGTGGGGGGTTTCGCAGACATTCAATGCCCATGCACAAAGACACCCTGACTCAGAACAAGACTTGTAAATGGCACAAAGTCTTGAACTACGCGGCAATCGAAAATGGTGTGGTATCTTATATCACTCCGCTATCTGTGCAGTTGGTATAAAAGTTGCGTTGCTGTATCTAAAGCACACCTAAACAGGCACTTTAGAAATTAAAGTTACAAGTTAATGACTTCAGGCGCAGTATATAATGTTTTCAAGTCTACTCGCATATAATAATATGTATAATGTATGCTTCCAGAATGAGGACATGCAGCAACAGATAATAAAGGAGACGTTTCAGCTGGTGTCTAAGAGGGACGACAATGTGTGCAATTTTCTGGAGGGAGGAAGGTATTTATACACTGTTAAAATTGCTTTTTTTATACAACACTAACCGTTTGATGTAGTAAAAGTGCTTTCCTTTATACAACACTAACTTTTATTTCCGTAGATATCAATTAATGTCATAAAAAGCAGCCTGTGTCTATGTCTATGTCCTGTATACTGTATCTGTTATCACATTATACCTTAATGTAATGTTATAAATACAAATTTATTTTTTTGAAGAATGACGCCCACACTTGAGATTATATGTATCGCGAGGAGTTTCACGGAGCTACAATTCACATGCACGAAGACAGCAAAACTCAGAACAAGCATTTGTAGATTGCTCAAATTCTAGTTCTATGCGGGGATCGAACTCGCGACACTTTGCTTACAGTGATTATAGGTTTGGTGACCTATATTACTCGGCTATCCATGCAGTTCATTAAGCGCAACGTGTCAGGCATTCTGAATCTGAGTGTGTCTATGCATGTGAATTGTGTGTCTGTGAAACTGCCTACAATACAAAGATCAAATTCCTTAGTGCGGGAGTTGTTTATTCAAGTAAGTTGTGTTTCAAACTTTCATATAAGTATATATTATCTTTATTTCCAGCCTAATTGGTGGTTCAGACTACAAGCTGATCTACCGGCACTACGCCACACTATACTTTGTGTTCTGCGTGGATTCCTCTGAGAGTGAGCTCGGTATTCTGGACCTTATTCAAGTTAGTATAAGACTTAATTTTAATATCTTGTTTAGTTATTATGTGACATACCAAGAATTAGCAATGGAATTTATAAAGATGTGTGTCTTGTAAGCACATCAGGAACCGTTGGATAGTTGAATAGAAAATAATTTAAATGTTGACTTACCTCATACATACTTTTAAAACTTTTGTGACTCTTTACTGAAAAACTGGTGTTCCACATTAATTAATGTAGGGCTTGTTAAGGCCTATCTTTTGAGAATGATATGACTGATTTCATTTGTAACATTTATGTATATTCTAGAGTCAGTAACGTTTTGAAAGTGCCTGAGAAGGTCTACTTGAAATAAAAAAAAAAAATCATTTCACTCGTTTAATTTTTAGGTATTCGTAGAGACATTAGACAAATGCTTCGAGAACGTTTGCGAGTTGGACCTGATCTTCCACGCCGATGCTGCGCACCAGGTAACATAAACAATATACTATAATATATACTACTAGTTGTTGCCCGCGACTTCGTTCGCCATTTCCAGCAAAATCGAAAATCGGGTATGAATAATAGATGTTGGCCGATTCTCAGACTTACTCAATATGCTCACAAAATTTCAAGAGAATCGGTCCAGCCGTTTCGGAGGAGAACGGGAACGAACATAGTGACACGGGAATTTTATATGTTATACTATACATATTTAATGGAACTAATACATACACAGTGGTGTAGTAAAATTACATTAAAATCTTGAAAAAATGTTAATCACCACTTGTCATATGTTTAGTCGCTTGGTGATTTTTTTGGAACGTTGCACGAACAGGCAATGGAACAATTTGAAGTCTCAGTCATTGACCTCGGTAGGTTAATTGATAATAAGTGCGTTTATTCATCGTACTTATAACTTATGTTTATAGGTCTTGGACGAGTTGGTGATGGGCGGTATGGTGCTACAGACAAACATGGCTGACATCCTCTGTCGACTGCAAGAACAGAACAAAATGCAAAAGGCTGAAGTAAGTCTATTATTTATTGCAACATACTTTAGGTGACATTTAGTTATATTGAAATTGTTAGGACATTACATTCATCATCTTCCTGCCCTTATCCCATTTCACTTGGGGTCGGCGCAACACGTCTTCTAGACATGTTGCTTAAAGTTTTGGCTATGGTTTTATAGTCGGCCGCCTGCCTGACACTAACCCTCTTTGGGAATGCAATTGTTGGTTGTTTACCCGCCACCATTCGGGTGACCATTACCATACATTAGGGACATTTATAAAACTTTTCTTAGTTAAATTCTTAATTATAGGTTAATTATTTATTGTGATCGCCTGACTAGTTTCAGACCCAACCGGAGTCCTTAATCAGCTCATTATTAAAGACCCCGGTTGGTTCGGAAACTAGTTAAGACATTAAACCAATAATAGTTTCAAACTTTTAAAGATAAACCAACACAACTGTCGGAGAGATATTCACGATAACCATTGCCCTTATAAAATGGTCATTTTGAAAGAGTTAACACAAGTCGAATCACTCGAAGATTAGTCGACTATAGAAGTTTGTCATGTATCTTACAATAACTTTGTACATTTCAGCAATTGCCGCTGGTATGATTTGTAAATTGAAATTACCGTATTTTAGTATCGTAGTTAAATTATTTACTATTATTTAGTCACCACTTGACTTTAAAATGCTTTAAACTTTGTTACTATTTCTCAGACTATTTTTACATTACAATACATTTTCCTATAACCACCACATGATTTTAACACATATTCCTAAGTAACCACGTACTTATTAATACAGTTAATTTACCAATATATAGCATAGGTTTCTTTTATAACATGTACCTATTATAATGTAGATTATAAGTACGATTTTGGCATAACAATATTGATATGCTAATATTTAGCTAATCACCACATGGCTTTAACAACGTAAACTCTACTTAATCACATATACAATTTATAAACCTTAATTTTTCTACCAATACATAGCTCCACACTATCACCATAGAATTTACATTTAGAATTTCAAGAATCCTAGTTAAAAATATATCACACTAATCACCACATGGCTTCAACATACAACTACTCAATATTGATGAAGTAATTGTTGTGTACTCCACACCTCACTAATCACCACGTGTCTTTAGGCGGGGATTTCCGCGGCGCCTGCGCGCGCAGTATCCGCGGTGAAGAGTATGAACCTGCCGCAACAACTCCGCGACATGAAACTCCCCGACCTGCCGCAGGCTATCAAGGTAAAGATATATATATGTATGTATATATTTTTCACCACAACATAGGAGCCAAAAACTCCGCTGAGGCCGGCCCAGAAAGCGGTGGCGGGATGATTTGAACGTATACCGCGAGGACTGGTTTGAAGTGGCGTAGGACAGAAAGATATGGGGGAGGCCTTTGCCCAGCAGTGGGACACATATTATTAATTATAATACATTACTAAGTTATTAATGCAGTTTTTAAGACGTTATATTCTATGTCTAATGAAAGAAAATACTTAGCTGTCTGTAGTTTGTAATGTGCTAGTTGGTTCAAATTTTTTCTGAGTTAATGTCTGAAAATTTAGGCAAATATCTTTATATCAGCATTCTTGCAAAGAATAAGATGACTAATGAAAAAACAAGGAAACGTCAAGATTAAGTAAACTGAGAACCTGCTGCGTAAAACACCAAGCATTGAGTCCAAAAAAAAACAAAATTCTAATATGTGACGGGCCTGTTGGTCTAGTGGTTAGTGACCCTGACTGCTAAGCCAGAGGTCGTGGGTTCGATTCCCATCCAGGACAAATGTTTGTGTGATGAGCACGATCATTTGTTCTGTGTCTGGGTGTGATTTATCTATAATATTTATATATTTAGAAATATATGAGTATGTTTATCAGCTGTCTGATTACCATAACACTAGCTCTACTTAGCTTGGGATCAGATGGCCGTGTGTGGATTATTGTCCCAAGATATTTTTATTTTTCCTCTCATACAATAATCACCATTTTAATTTCTAGGACTTGAAGTTCTGACCGCTACAGCAGGGGAATTACCCCGCTACGCCCGTCGCCATAGCAACCAATATACTAAACACAATATACCCACACAACGATAAATACCAAAATCTCAGACAGACAGACTATACGACAAAATTCTTCGGTTCAGAGACACTTAGCACTAAATTTTCTGAAACATTCACTGAAAATTATCAACAAACTGATGGAGTCAATTTTCCGAATTATGAAAGTCAAAAGACAGATGGTTATCAAGACTTGAGTGGGACTACAGTGGAATATGATTATAACGAGGTAAGGAGACGTAAGAAGAAAAAGAAGAGCGGTAAAAAGTAGGAAAATATAATGTATTGTTTGAATAATACCCCCTAGATAAGGCAATTTTATTTTTGCGGGTCGATATAGCAATTAAATATGTATAATTATAATATAATTAAAAATTGAAATTTCAGACAGGATTCGAACCTACGACTCCTGGCTTTAACATGCCAGTCGCTTTATAAATGAAAGTAACTAAACTAAACTTTGAATAATTAAAATTGATTTATTTGTTTCAAAAGTAAGATGTAATCAATAGATATACATATTCGTATATATTTTTTTTTGTCTTGGGGGTATTAAATATCACACGTATCAACAAAGATGAGATAAATATTTGTATTTTTGTACGATTATTATGTAATATTCGAGAAATCCATGGATTAATGGTTCAGTGACAATTATTCTGGGTTCAGAAAAGTACTAAGATACAAGTATTAATCTCTCTAAGAGATAATATTGATTTGAATATTAAGGAATTGAAAAGTTCAATTTTATAAAATTAGCACTGGTTTCTAAAATCCCGGCCAAGTTTTAATGGGAATCAGGCACAAAAAAAAAAAAGATTAATAATGTTACTATGACACCAGCCAGCTACGCAGGACAAGCGTGTGCTAACACAGGTGCACTCTCTGTTCCTTTACTCTCATAGCCCGATGGGACGGTAATCCGACACGACCGGAGAGAGATCAGGCGCAGGACACACTGTTTACGTGCCTTCCGAAACACGGAAGCTGTGATGTTTAATTCCAAAACACACACAACATTCGAAAAGTCGGTGCGCGCCGTGGGGATCGAACTCGAGCCCTTTGCTTGGCAGACTTGCGGTCTTACTACTAGGCTATCACAGCTTCAGAAGTTTAAAAATCTATTCTTAATATTCAAATCAGTACATTTTATATGAAAGAAAATTTTAAACAAAAATATATGAATTTAAAGTAAATATAATATGCTTTCTTATAATCGTTATTAGAGGCTTTAATTCTAAATTGATAAGCATTCCTATTTTGTGAATTGAGTGGCTATTAATGTTAGACATGTGGTGATTAATGTGTATTAGAAAGAGATGGAAATATAGTTGGATTTTATGCAAAAATAGTGATGATTTTCAATCACATATCATCATTATCATCATCATCAGCCTATCGCAGTCCACTGCTGGACATAGGCCTCTCCAAGTGCACGCCACTGAGATCTTTATCAGCCATAATCTTATTTTATCTCACTACATAACAAAAATACATATTTTGATCATCAAAAAACTAATTTATGTATGTAACAGCAATGCCCAGTAAACAAGAAGTGTTAATCCCGGGTGTCAGTTACATTCATGTCAAATATCATCAAAATTGGTCCAGCTGTTTGTACTTGAAGAGGCAACAAACATACAAACACACTGACAAGCTATTCCATTTATAATTTTAATGCGAAGTGTTATCTTTTCACTGCCTTTTTTTATATGAATGCCTGACGTCTGGTTGCAATCCATTATTAACCTTGGAAGCAGTTGGGTAAAGATTATGAATATCAGCTTCTTATTAGAATTTAGTATTTCTAATTTGAATAGATTCATCTATATTTCCATCTAATTTCTTGTTGGAATATTATATCATGTTTTGTGACACATTTTTAGTGTAAAATGTAAAAAGCACCAATATTTGTGTATAGTAGAAAAACTTGCAAGTTTTAAAAAGCACTGTATTAAATGAAATTGATTTTACATCACAAAAAAAATGTTTATCGTCTGTCAAATGTCATATACGCTGTGTAGTATACGACTATACAGTGCTACAAGGATCTTTTGGCACGTGGCCGAAATCGGAACTATCATCATTCCCCTGCCCTTATCCCAATTTTTACTTGGGGTCGGCGCAAAACGTCTTTCAGACATGTTGCTTAAAGTTTTGGCTATGGTTTTATAGTCGGCCGCCTGCCTGACACTAACCCTCTTTGGGAATGCGATAGTTGGTTGTTTACCCGCCACCATTCGGGTGACCCAAGGTGCTTGGTACAGTGCACTGGGTCTTAAGGTCCATTAGTCGCCTTTTACGACACCCAGTGGAGGATATGGGGTGGTGCTATTCTTTATATCCGGACACCACCGAAATCGGAACTAATGTCGTCATATATGAAAACACATCACTTTTGACAGACAGTTGAGTTGATTCTTGTTGCGAATGCACACCAACGCCCTCATGTTAATGTCATCCACGTGCCAAAAGATCTTTGTAGGCCTATACTACGTCCCACGTTTGTTGGTGCGTTGTTTCTTGCCTAAAAAGGGTAATTTTAAATTCAAATATAAGCTATGTCGACGACGTCGTGAGGTTTACTTAGTTAATAAAATTATATGCTGTTTTTAAATTAGTTTTTCTTTTGTAAAGATAAAGTAATATCTGTAAATTAGCTATCATCATGGCATTGGTGTGAACCGTCTTGCTAGCATTGCCTCTTGAACGAAAGGCCATAGTCTTTATTTATCCACAAAGGTTGTTTGCTGTATCTTTAAACAACTTTTGTAAGAATAACAGATCAGTTTGGTCATATTTTACATATTGGAGGTAAAAGAGATAAAACTTCCCTTGTCGTGAATAGTAAGATTTTTAATTTGTCTTTATAATTGGAAAACTAATTTATTAACAGTGAATAGCTTACATTTATAGATTAATGTGTTTTTATTGAGATTCAGGCAAACTAGCGGATGATACATTAAAATGATTTCTGATTTTAAGACCGGAGTCGTTAATAGAAGGCCAATGATTCTTGTATTGTAAACTGTATTAGTCATGAAATAAGTTACAAATTCCCATGACATAATTGTTTTTATGTACCTTTCGCAAGTTAGCCTCACTTTTATATTTCCACGATGAAACACATCCCTAATGTAGCTTATTATCATATAATTATGTATTTAGAAAATAAGAAATATATATATTTTATGTTACTTCTCGTTTTATTTACTGATAAAATCAAATAAATCACCAAAATATTGCACGTTTTCAAATTAATTTAATAAATTATTAAATGTAAAATGACCAGATCAAATATTATAGTTCATCAGCTACCTAAAATTGGTTAAAATAATTATTACAATACTATAGTCCAACAAATCTAAGAAGTACCGTTTGACAGTTATGACAAATAGGATAATAGGGTTGGGAGTAAAAAAATCGATTGCTATAATATCCGATTTTTATGAGATCGATTACTATAACATCCGAATTTTAAGAGATTGAATTGTCATAATGAAATAAAAATTATGTTTAGGATATTTTATTTATACACTACTAGTACTAGAATCGTCATCGTCTTCGTCATCATCGTCATTTAAATTAATGACTAGTTGATTATCTATGAAATTATCAAAGTGTACGTCTCTGTCGAAGTCGTAATTTATTTTAGGGTACCTATGTATTAAGTGCATAACGCGGTCGCGTAGTAACGTGTCGTCAATTGATAATTTGAAAGTAATACATTCGATTTTTCATATATGTAATCGATTTTTTCGCATACAAGTGTATCTGAAGAGTCACAACACTACAAGCAGTGACCTAACTACGTGACTTTGCAATGAGGTCAAAAATAGAACTATTAGAAATTATTTACTATGTAAATATGTGTTATTTTGCTTTGTTTGAAAGTTTTCAATTAAATTAGGATATTAAAAATTGTAAATTATTAGATACAATAATAAAATCTTTCTAAATTCATGGTTTTATGACAAAGGTTGTCGAAACTGAGTATTGTACGCATGAACAAAGTTGTTTCGGTTTGAAAATGATGAAACGTCAAACGGTACTTCTTAGATTTGTTGGACTATACATTAAATTGTGTAAAGGCTCTGATAGCGCCATCTATTGCATTAAGTTCAAACTAAGCACAAAGCTTAAAGGTAAATAGTTATCGTAGTTACACTACTGCGCGCTAGATGGCGGCATAACTAGTTTAGCTATTCAACACAAGATGGCGCTGTAACTTGTGTTTGTCGCATGTTTTATAGCTTCATGAAAATATTTTTTTAAGCAAGTCCACGGGTATACTTTTTACCATATAATTTAAACTCAAAGGGATAGTTCATAAAGCTAGGCATATCTACTAAAATTATCCTTTAGCTTCATAACGAACAATAAAAGTAACAACAAAAATTACAGCATACGTACAAAATAAACAAAAATGACATAATGTAACTGCACATATAGTGCGTTTCACTAAAGAGTTCCCTTCGCCGTTTTGTTGGTACTACCGACTGTCACTACTGTCAAGTACATCAAATGCTTTAACTCATCAGTGTTTTTTAATTGTTTTACGGTGTTAATCATGCCGAAGACCCTTAAAAGGGGTGAAAGAGAGTTGGTGTTGAAAGTAAAATCATCTTGTGAAAGAAACAAACGTAACAAAGAACCAATAATTCCATTAGAACGTGTGAGACTCCTCGTCGCTACCATGACAGGTTTGTAATATAGGGTTACCAGAACTTTATGCTCTCTATTCCCCATTGCTACCCCGTTGGTATGTCGTGATATTGTATGTGCACATTTTTATATTATGAAGTATAGTACATTCTTGAAATTGTTGCATACAACCAGAAACGATACTTAATGAAATAAATACTATGTTGACTGTATTTGTTAATTGATTTCATTAATTTATACATTTATTATTTATTGCTCATTATTAAAGTTAATTAAATTTTAAAAGAGTTATACATATCACAAAAAAAAAGATGTCGAAATGTTTAATATACCAGGTATCTAACAGCTATGTTCTATGATATCCTTCAATAATTCTAATTTCGTTAAAAAGACTTTTAACTCACTATTATGTAATAATTTTGTTTGTTTTAGATATATCTGAAAAAACTGTTTCAAAAATTACCAAAGAAGGTGAGGTTGCTACCAGTACAGCAACCAAAATTTCAACTCCAGGAAAGCATTGTCCTAGGGAAAAAATTCATGAATTTTATGTTGTAAAGAAAGAGCTGCCAACTCTTACTAAACTGTTTCATGAAATGAAAAATAAAATCAATACAAAAATGACACTTCTGACAATAGTGACACTGGAGATAGTGATAGCAGTATTATATCCGGTGTTGGGCATTTACACGAGCATAGTTATTCGAAAAAGTAATATTGTTGTTGCAAATAAACAATTATTACAGTTAAATAACATGAGTTTTATTTGTATAAATATGTTATACACCCCATTTATAATGTTAGTTAATCATTGTTAATATAAAAAAATATTTATATAAATATATAATCTATTACATGACTACATTAAAATATTAGGTCGGGGAAAAAGTATTTTCGCATTATAGTATGTATGAACTTGTAATAATATCTCTTTGGCTATAGTATTTGTATCTAGCTGGTTGGTATAATTAAAAGTTATTTAAAAAAAAAATATTAAGAACATAATTCCAAATTCTAATTTTATTAGAGAGAGAAAGATTTTATTACAAGTTCATACATACTATAATGCGAAAAAACTTTTTCCCCGACCTTGTTATGCGAAATGACTTTCCCCGATTATTAGGTAATATAATCATTATTACCTGGCCACACTCAATTATGCTCTACCAACATAACGGCGAAGGGAACTCTTTAGTGAAACGCACTATAACTTATCACACAATAGTTTTACAATCCATTGACAATAAACAATTGTTACTATTTGTTACATATTAATCATTATGTTAACACAATGTTTGTTTAAATTAAACGCTAACAAGACTTCGGCAATAAATAAATCAGTAGGAATACTTTGAAGGACTTATTCTGCTTTTTGAAACATAGACAAGTACAATACATAATTAATGAATATAATAATGTTTTCTTAGTCATTCTATTCTAATACTTGTCGTTGGTTAGTAATATATTAGAAGCGTTTATGATAAAATTTATTTGAGAGATTGGTAGATGAATTGTTTTTATAATAAACTAGCTGTTGTCTGCAACTTCTCCCGCGCGAATGTCGGTTATAGTGGCAAAACTATAACACCCTGACGCAGTTGGTTTAAAAGATTTTGTGTTAATCCAGGGTGTTACCTTACTCCATAACAGCCGTATGAACGTGAAAGATTAGCAAACATCCCTCCATCAGTACTTACAAACTTTCGCGTTTATAACATTGGTAGGATTTTGATGTTTTTGAACAAATTTGCGTAGTTGGTCCGATCGCAAGCTTACCGGTCTTGAGTGACCTACAGCGTCACACTCAATTAGAACGTGGACATAATTATAAACTTGAGAACGTCTCGTTTAGTAGAATGTTGCTGAAAATAGAAAAATATTATCAGTCGTTGGTTTGATAGGTACACATTTTCACCTTTAAATTTGTCGCTATTTATACATTAATGTCAGTGAAATTAGGTAAGTATCTATGTTAACTAATAATTCGTTTTTGTAGCTAGATGTACCTATATCAAACATTTCCTGTTTGATTGAAAGTCTGATCTTGTTAAAAAACTAGAACAATTTCAATAATAAGGTATTTGCTAGTGAAAAGCGAGGAACGCTAAAGTTATAGATCATGATATTGTATTTATAATCCTTACATATATTTTTCATTATCCTACTTTATTTAGCACACTTATCAATCAAAGTAGCCGAATACAACCAGTACTTATTAATATTTAATTAATATACCAATTAAAACTTCAAAAATTAAGGTCAACAACCAAATAGGAACATTTTTATAACTTCTTTTGAAAGCGCGAATTGCACCCACACGTAAATTAAAACGCCTTCCAACAAAATTAACTTAAATGGCTTCAAAAACACCGCGACGCGATACGCAATAAATTAATAATACGATCAAAACGAATATACATTCTGTTAAAATGTTGAAAAAAATTGGGTCATTGAATGTAATTAAACGTAAAGTACTTTCAAAATTCAAAGGAGTTTGTCCGACCGCAAATTATGGACTTTTTGGGCCAGTTTCGTTATAATTCCTTGGTTTCCTGTGTCCGTTCTTTTGTATACAAAATACACAGATTATTCCTTGTTTATTTTATAATAAAACCTTGTTATTTTTGATGTGGTCAGCTCTCAACATATGGGGTGGAGAGACATTTATTTTATTAAATGTAACTGTGGTCAAAGTTTATTTGCATCAGTGGTTCCGCATTTATTGTACTTATTTCGTTATAAAACAACCTTTTGCGTGCCTTTTCCCAAGCTATACTCAAAGGCGTGTTGGTCTAGTAGTTATTGGCCCTGACTGCTATACCAGAGGTCGTGCGTTCGATTCCCACCCAGGACAAATTAATGTTTGTGTGATGAGCACGACCAATAAAATTGTTCTGGGTCTGGGTGTGATTTATCTATAATATGTATGTATTTAGAAGTATATAGGTAAGTATGTTTATCAGTTGTCTAGTACCCATAATACAAGCTCTGCATAGTTTGAGACTAGATGGCGTTGTATGAAAGTCCTGAAATATTTAAATTATTTATTGTATTTAGTTTTAACCTTTTGCCAGTCTTTTCCCAAGCTATTTTGGTGTCGACTTCCAGTCTCACCTACAGCTCAACACCGTATGTCACAAAGCGACTGCCTATGTAACCTCCACAACCCATGTTACTCGGTAACACAGTAAATATTCAGTAAAAATACTGGATTTAGAAGTCTGAAAAATTGTATAGAAAATCTGCCTTCTACATTAATTGTGCAACTTTAAGACGTGTTAGTTAATCCCCTGTTCACCAAAAAATATCAAAAGATCTCTAAAAACCACCTACTTATCCACTTGTTACAAAAGTAACGGTCAAAACACACAATTACATTGCGGCCGTCATACAACAGATGTCATCCTGTGGTCATCTTGTCATTAAGATAAATACAATAATTATGAATACTTACCCCCTAAAGTATTGGTCATTTAAACAAATATAATAAGTAAGTTAAAATACAGGAAGAATCCATTTGTAGGAGATAAAGTCTCCGCTTCCCTCTGCGTGCAAAGGTTAATCCTCAAGGAGCGCACCGACTTTTCGAATGTTGTGTGCGTTTTAGAAATAAATATCACAGCTTCCGTGTTTCGGAAGGCACGTAAAAATGTAGGTCCTGCGCCTGATCTCTCTCCGGTCGTGTCGGATTGCCGTCCCATTGGGCTATGAGAGTAAAGGAACAGAGAGTGCACCTGTGTTAGCACACGCTTGTGCATTATAATATGTCCCGCGTAGCTGGCTGGTGTCATAGTAACACTATCCGCCATAGCCAAAATCGGTCGGACATATTAAAAGGTTACAATTTTGCCAAAAATATTCTCAAGTATCATCAACAAAAAAAACCAAGACAAATTACCGCTCAACAATTACAAAAACCCGACTTTCCCAAATCTTTGAAAAACTTAAAAATACCCATAGCGAACGGCAAACCTCCCACAATTGACCGATTCAAATATTTTGACAGTTCTACAACAAAAGCGTCAAATTTATAGTCTGCGGTGACTTTGTCGCGGCGGCTTTTATCAACGAACTACCTGAGGGTGTTCTACCACCACTCAAAGTTATATCATTACAGTTGTGTGTGAGAGAGACGCCGCGCTACGCCGTGTAGTGCGCTGTCACGTTTTTACAACTGTTAATATTACTTGAAGTCGTGGTAGGCCTGCGGTGACACAATTTATCAAGTGACGGTTTAGCGGTGCCTTAGTAGCTGGGTGGTCGATAAGTGACAATATACTGTAAAAGAAATAACTTTTTGTTGTAATATATAGCCTTTTTTGTGTTGGCAGCCATTTTTTTTGTGTAATTACCTTTGATAAATTAATTTCGGTCTGATAATGGTTTGCGGGTTTGTTTTATTTATTTTTGAGGTATTTTGAGGTTATGTTTTGTTTAAGTAAATATATACGTTTAGGAACTTGTTTTGTTCTGTTTTATAGTAGCGAAGTCTGTTTTTCATCATCATCATCATTACGACTGATTCGCCCACTGTTGGGTATTGTTTTCCTATTATTTTTGCCATTTTTCTCTATCTCTTGCTTGATTTCATAATCTCTTACAATTTGTGCAAACGTTTAAATATATTTCTTCTTTATTTTCTATACCTGAAATAAACATAAAATTAAAGTGATTTTAAATTATATTGCATTATAATTTTATTATATGTATAGATAATGTATCTTGCATGTCAATTGCCTGCCTTTTTCCCAAATAATTCGGCGCAATGAGTATACTTCTATTCAGCTATGCTTCTTTTTATTTCAGCATTTACTCCATTCCTTCCCATTAACATAAATACAATCCGATTAGCAAATAATATTTATAATGTGTGCAGTACGTTTTATGATAAAATCCAATACTTAATCCTTTAGGTACCTTTGTGCTAATCCAGGGTTTCAGCTAACTCCATACTAAATTATATCTAAATTCGTCTAGTGGTTTAAGAGTGAAAGAGTAACAAACATCCATCCATTCATACTCACTAACTTTCGCGTTTATAATATTAGTAGGATCATAAGTCTTGGGTAGTTGGGTCTTTATCGTTATCATCAGCTGCTGCTGGGGAGTTTGTTGCGCCGTTTCTTCTCCCGTAGCGAAAGCACAGGAATCGGTGAAGGGTGGGCGATGGGGTGCTGTCTATTGTAATTATTGACTTTCGAAAAGTGCGACATTGTAGCCTAATTTGAATAAATGACTTTTGATTTCATCAAACGAGCTTCAAACATGTTTGGCAAACCTATCAATCCATCTGCGACAGCCAAGTTATACGAAAAACTTTTATATTTGGGTCAAACCTAAAACTACAAGTTTAACTCCAACATATTTGATTGCGCAATGATTTTATTAGTCCTAATATAAAAAAAATGATCAACAATTATCTGTACGTAATAATGTGTCAAACGCTTAAACTTTTGCCGCCAAAATTTATAACCATCGCCTCAATTAGAATATCAGGTAATACTTCGTCATTTATTACTAATGGCCAAGATACGAAATAAATAAAACATATAGGTACCTTTATTAATTTCTTTTTACGTACGCTGTGTTGACAACCAAATACATTCCAGCTTTATTTCGCTCTCAGAAAGAAAAAATATTACCTAATAATTTCATGTTAGAAAAAAATAAAAAAGCATAGATAATATAGAGTCATCGGGTAGACCATAGATTATATGAAGTCATCCCGCGGCTACGGATTGTAGCAGCCATTATTATTTGGAGGGAAAAAATTCAAAATGGCTGACGTATCTGGTGTTGTTGTGACCATAAAAGAATAAGGGCTTGAGTTTGTTAGGATTAGGATAGATTTATAATCAAAAGGAGAAACAAACTTACTAAATAATTAAATATTAACCAGTAAATGGTTGGCACAGGCCTCTTCCCATATAGAGAAGGTTTGAACATTGATCACCACGCTAGCTCACTGCGGGCGATTACAGATTCTATTTCGAAATCCAGGTTTCCTTAAGATGAGTACATTATTTGACTGCGAATGGCCTGTGTTTGGTAAATTGTAGGACTTAATGAAAAAATATTATTTACGAAGTTTCCTACAATCTTAGACTAATAAAACTGGTATGAGTTTTATAGCTCAGTAAAAATTAATGTAGACAGACTAATCTATTAAAGACACCGAAAATAAATATTTTAGTACTCAATATTAAATATTTATTGCATTCCATATATTACACAGATGATAAAAAATAAAACAAGTTAAGAATAATGAGGAAGTATTTTGTTAGAACAATTCATACCGTTTTGATATCGCGATGACTTTGATAAACATTAAAAAATACTCGAAAAATAGTTCAGAACCGCCATTTTCCCTAGTTGTATTTAATTCCTCAATTACAATGTACAAACTGTCTTTATTCCTATTTCACTAACACACAGACACCCTACACATAATTTCAAAACCAAAAAAAGGCCAAAATGAGTTCAGATAATTATTATTTTACCGAAGCCAAGTAAATTATATGTAAGCCGCTAGAAAATAGAAAGAAGTATTACCTGACCTCTGTACACACACAAAATCATCTAAACCAGAGACCAAGTTACACTGGAAATGTACCTTATTAATTTCTTTACTATTTCGGGAGGAAAAGAGACAAGTATAGCTATTAGTGTGTGTTAGAGGGGGATGCAAGATGTTTTTTTATTATATCGGAGTGCATGGGCGGTGTGCTTTGGTGATTATTGTTTTTATATAAATGGTGTTCGGGTTTCAAAGGTAATTTATTTTTTAGGTTATGATTTATTTAAAATTAGGTGTTGATGGCGTATTTCTACTAATGTCATATTTAAATCGATATGTACAAGAAAATGTAAGTAAATTGGTTCGAAACAACATTGGAGACAAATAACTAGTTGTTTTTTGCGATTTCGTTTGCGTTTTTTAAGTTTTATGTATGTTTTCTACATCAAATCCTTGTAAAATTAGGTCTTATATTTACTACTTTTTTACTATTTGTGGGGTATGTAACTATCTTTCCTCAATCCAAGGCCCTTTTACTGACAGGTCAGCGTGTTCCACCACTTCTTTCTGTTGCAATTATATTATAACTGCAAGTCATCCTATAAGATTCATTAAGATTCTTTACTCATAAGACACTTTTCGTTGCGTAGAGCGCGTTAAAAGCTCACATACTACGGCGTTAGGTCCATACTCTGGCTCAGTTAGAAAATGAACCTTTTGGTGCATAAAATAAAACATATAATAAATGATGAGGAATGATGATGATGAAATAAAATTGTGCGCGTTGGACGCGCTCTTGCATGTCTATACCTTAGTACAAAATACTGGTTCTTAAAACACGTTACCAAAGCGCTTGAAAACCCCTAACGTGTACTTCCTCTAAGAAGAGCCCAGGTTAGTTAGTCTAACAAAATATGATACTAAATGTATTAGATTTGAAGGACATACTGAAAAAAGAAAGTATAAAAACACGAAATTTCTCTGTACGATCTTAACGACTAAAAATTTAAGATTTTCGAATACTAATCAATTCAATATGAAACCTAATATCACAAAGAAAATCAATATTCAATAAACGTATTTATCAAACACCCTGTAAACAAAATTCGAGCGCCAACAAATGTGATAATTTAGTTTCTGAGACCACGCACACACACATACATACACTGTGTAATGATTTTATTTATTGACCCTCTTCGTCGTTGGGGTACCTTTGCGGCTTATTTAATGTGGTTTAACCGACTGCGTATATAAAGAGGTATGTGACTTTTGCGTTTTATAAGTAGCTTATAGAGTTTCTTGCCGGTTCTTCTCTATATGAATGACATTTTGGAACTGTGCAATTAGAGTCAGTAACGTTTTGAAAGTGCCTGAGAAGGTCTACTCGAAATAAAAACCTTTTGATTTTGTTTTTGCTACATTCTAAAGGTATTATTTGTTAAAAGAAAATAATACAATTTTGTTAATTTGTAATAGCGCTTGTCAAGTTTTGTTCTATACCAATGGATATTTCCGCGTCATTTTAACGTTGTCTATATAGGAAGAGGTTTTTGCCCAGCAGTGGTAAATTAATAGGTTAGTATTATTTTCAATTTATTTAATTCACAGACTTACTTCCAGGGAAGAAACCCGGTCCTTTCAAAGGCTTACACGGGGACACAGGTCCAACATGCAGAGGCCTTGTTGAGAACTTTAATCTAAAATGTGATGAGGTATCTATCTACCAGGCACATAATATATATTATTCAATCCATATTTAAGAAAAAAAGAAAAAAATATCTAAAATCTCCTATGTTTTAGTATAAATAGAAAATGAATCATAAATATCAATATATAGTATAAATAAAAATCATTTCCCGCGTCTGTCTGTCCCTATACATACTTAGATCTTTAAAACTACGCAACGCAATTTAATGCGGTTTTTTAATACCTATAAATTAATGTTTCAATAAGAAGGTTTATATGTATACATCATACATCATAACTACACACGTGCGTAGCTAGATCGGGTCGCTAGTACAAACTATTTATCTTTTACATACAGATTATACAGAACCCGTTTTGTAACAATATTTCAAACAACCGTGGGATCTCTATAAGACCATGGAGCGCAACTAATCGCTTCAGAGATAGAGTTTTGTATCTATTTTGTGTATCATCAACTTTTTACGTCATTTTGAAGGTCTACGTGTTAATATTACGACTATTATGAAGCCGCCATCTTTGATTTTGTGTTTACGTTAGCCATATTGAAAGAAAGAAAATGTTTTTAGAAAAGTACAATTTTGGAGTAAATGATACTGTGATAGGGAAAAATAGAAGAATAAAACGTGTTGCGCCAACCCCAAGTAAAATGGGATGTGGGAAATTTAGGCAATTATAAAGTACTATTTCTGGTGTAGGAATGTGAAATAATATTTATACATAACATAAAACAAAGACCAACGCTTTGCTTAAACTACGCAAAGGATTTTGATGCGGATTTTTATATATCATGTTTAAAGGTTTGTAATATTGCAATTAACGCACTTTTCGCACTTTGCAATAAATGAATTATGAATTATGGTCGCTAGAAAATAAAAATTAACTAATAAACTACATAACACACAATTAATTAAAAAAATATTTACTCATTGCTAGTATAGTGCGTTTCACTAAAGAGTTCCCTTCGCCGTTATGTTGGTAGCGCATAATTGAGTGTGGCCAGGTAATGATAATTATATTACCTAATAATCGGGGAAAGTCTTTTCGCATTACAGTATGTATGAACTATACTATAATGCGAAAAAACTTTTTCCCCGACCTAATATTTTGATGTAGTTATGTAATAGATTATATATATCTTTTATATATTAACAATGATTACCTAACATTATAAATGGGGTGTATAACATATTTATACAAATAAAACTCATGTTATTTAACTGTAATAATTGTTTATTTGCAACAACAATATTACTTTTCGAATAACTATGCTCGTGTAAATGCCCAACACCGAATATAATACTGCTATCACTATCTCCAGTGTCACTATAGTCAGAAGTGTCATTTTTGTATCGATTTTATTTTTCATTTCATGAAACAGTTTAGTAGTAGTAGTAGTTTTAGAGTTGGTAGCTCTTTCTTTACAACATAAAATTCATGAATTTTATGACGGAATGCACAAAGCTCAAAATCGTCCAGCTTGACCCTTTTTTCTCTAGGACAATGCTTTCCTGGAGTTGAAATTTCGGTTGCTGTACTGGCAGCAACCTCACCTTCTTTGGTAATTTTTGAAACAGTTTTTTTCAGATATATCTAAAACAAACAAAATTATTACATAATAGTGAGTTAAAAGTCTTTTTAACGAATTTAGAATTATTGAAGGAAGTGCGACATCTTTTTTTTGTGATATGTATAACTCTTTTAAAATTTAATTTACTTTAATAATGAGCAATAAATAATAAATGTATAAATTAATGAAATCACTTAACAAATACAGTCAACATAGTATTTATTTCATAAAAGTGTCGTTTCTGGTTGTATGCAACAATTTCAAGAATGTATACTTCATAATATAAAAATGTGCACATACAATATCACGACATACCAACGGGGTAGCAATGGGGAATAGCATAAAGTTCTGGTAACCCTATATTACAAACCTGTCATGTTAGCGACGCGGAGTCTCACACGTTTTAATGGAATTATTGGCTCCTTGTTACGTTTTTCTCTTTCACAAAATGATTTTACTTTCAACACCAACTGTCTTGCACCACTTTTAAGGGTCTTCGGCATGATTAATACCGTAAAACAATTAAAAAACACTGATGCGTTAAAGCGTTTGACGTAATTGACAGTAGTTGACAGTCGGTAGTACCAACAAGACGGCGAAAGGAACTCTTTCGTGAAACGCACTATAGTAAAATTAAAACTATCCCTCCATTTTGAAAACTAAAATGTCATTTTAATAACCTAACTTTTAAAGAATTTTAGGTTAGTCATAGAAGATGTTTAGGAAGATCGCAGTCGTAAAAAAGTTATGTTAAAAGTCACTAAGTTAAGATAAAGATTAGGTTTTCAATTAATCTTTACTCTTATTTTGCTGC
This sequence comes from Chrysodeixis includens, assembly GCA_941860345.1. Taxonomy (NCBI): domain Eukaryota; kingdom Metazoa; phylum Arthropoda; class Insecta; order Lepidoptera; family Noctuidae; genus Chrysodeixis; species Chrysodeixis includens. Next base: position 4,949,445 of record OW796119.1, on the reverse strand, counting down.
AAAAAATGTAAATTTATATTTTCATTACTAAAAAAGAGGGATGTTCTAAAACTTAGGATGCATTGGCTGAAAGAGTATTTCATTTCCTAATTTCTAACTTAGGCAATGAAATATTCTTTCACTGTTTCACATAGTGTTAAAAACGGTAGACATATTTAAATACGTACATTTTAATGAATTTGATAAAATAACTTAATACCAATACAAAATTAGCAAGAATCTTACCTGTGTAACTAAAAATTAAAAGATAGCCATCAAAATAAATATCATAATTCACAAAATAAGATCCGACTGAATCTCAAAAGGCCGTGCACCCAAAAATAAAATTGTTATCTCGAAAAAAAGTGAAAAAAAAAACTCAATTAAGTAAATGCATTTTAAAAAAGACCGCGAGATATAAAGGCATCGTAACTTAGTAACGTTGCTTAAAAAAAAAGTGTTCCTTTTTTAAACGGACCAATGAGAGGTCCCGATATTTAATGTCCTACCGAATTTTGAAATTAGAGATTCGTTTGTTTTTAAGGAATGGAGTCGTTTTATACGTTTATATTTTTTTCTTATTTTTTTTTGGGTTTAAACTCGTTTCCTGGCTAATGAACTTGGTTTCTTGAATTTATATTATGTATTTACTTACCTTGGTTATACATAATATGTTACTGGTTTTTCGTCTAGGGGCAAGGTGTAAAGGATTTTTGATAATCATCCTTACTATGGGGATACTACGTAAACCAGTAACATGGGTTGAGGAAGTCAGATAGGCAGCCGCTCTGTGACATACGATGTACAGCTGAATTTATTAAGACTAGAAAGAAGCCTACGAACATTTAAACATTTGACTACTTAATTTACGCATAATTATTATTTTTTGGCTATTTTATATCAGATCTATGCAGTTAACCTTAGCTGTGACGGCTTCAACAATTCAACGGTTCAAAATTTATTTATATTCAGGACATTAATACGTCATTAGAGAACAAAATGTTCTTGAAGAAAAAAGCCGTAAAAAGACAAAACAAACGCCAATGGCAACGCTAGCATTGAAGTTGAACTTGAATTGTTAAAACTTCAAAATTTTATTAATCAAAATTAAAATAAACATTTAGCAACTCCATTCTACCAGTAACCGTGCAATACTGCATTTGAAATTAAAAATAAAACGTCCGATCGCATCCGAAGTGACCCGAGTATAAGCGGACGTTCTTATTTCAAATGTAAAGTGACATGCGATAAACAAGACGCGAGGTTATTTGCTGATTGCATGTGATTGTGGACGCACGTATTAGTTGTATTTATTTAGTCTTTTGTGTTTGTAAGGTAATTCTGTAATAGGTAATAATAAGGTATTCTGTAGTGGTATAGGGGTATTTTGCTTGGTTTGAACCTAAGATAGCACATAGACTTGTAGAGAAAAGCCTCTACAACATATGGCACTGAAACCTGGGTAGCGCCTCACATATTATTATTTATTTGTTGTCTGTTTCTAATCGCTCCATGTGGTCTATGAACGAAATCAAATACTTAAGTACCTAAAATGACCTAGGGAAAACTTTCCTTCTCTTTCTAATATAACAAAGGTGAAAACCAACGGGGTACATTGTATCTATTTGGAAACTGAAATTGCTAAATAGTTTGTTAGCATTATTTCTTAGTTTCTCTCCCTGAAAAGACTGCGTTTCAACATTATTTGTGAACATTTCTGAATGCTTTTACAAAATACCTATCCGTTTTATTTAAAACAAACTCGAAGCCAAAAGCCCAAGTAGCATATTTAAAAAATGAGTTACAAAGACCTCACTTTTTACTGTCAGACAAGGCATGAGAAATGTCCTACTCAGCCGTATCATTTAAACAAACATTTAAACTTAGGAGACAAAACTATCGAATGCCTAATCTATAGTCACATTTTAAAAATTGCCATAATTAAAATTTGTTATAAAAACGTTCGGAATTCTACCAAACAATAGGCCATTAGGTGCCCGATAAACATCTAGGGTGGAACGGCGTTTTTGAATTTCGAATTATTTTGTTTCTTTTATCGGTGTTGCTAGTTTAAACTTTGGAAGAATGGGAGTTTTTTATTCACGTTTAGAGGTGCAGGTTTTAAAGATTACTATTATAAAATTGTGGACACTATTTGTTGTTTTGTTTAGAGCGGCGTTAAGTTTGAAAAATGCTGAAACTGTTAGCAGAGAGACTAATGAAGTAAAAAGCATATTTATTGTATGTATTTTGGATTTCTGGCGTATATTGTGTAAGTTTGAGTTAAGTATAGCTTTGTTAAACCCTAAAATGTCCAGATAACTTTAAACATAAATAAAATACCTTTTGAGAAAGCTTTCAGATGTTGTGACTTTAGAAATTTAGCCATTCATGGATTGTCCGCTTTTGACAAGGATTTGCAAATATGGGTGTTCTTTTTGCACGTGATATAAATGTTACAATCTATATCACAGGGGGTTGCACAAACATCAACAAAAAGGATTAAGCTCAATCATTATTCAACTTACATAATAATGTAACGCAATACGTGAGAAACGAACAATAAATAAACAAAAAATACAACAATAACCTCAAACTAATCTACAATAACGGTTAATAAATTGGAATTATTTGAATATTTGAGAGGAATGGCGCTTTAGACCACACACGACGTTAATACTAGCAATAGCCAATCAGTCACGTTGCTACGCATTCAACTCATCTCTGCCCTCGTCGCCATGTAGGTACCTAATCTTTGTGAATATACGTTTACGATAGAGCTATAAGGATCTTTTGGCACGTGGATGACAATATACAACGTTGATAAAAGCGAGAGGCATTAAATGAAACCACATATTCTGTATATCATTATAAGGCTACACAACAAAAATCAAATCAATGTAAGCAATAGTTTAGTCACAGGATATTTTTTTAGTTTTTTTTTAGTTTGAACATGCTGTATCTTCCTGATTAGGTGACTAAGTTTTATAGGCATAGTTATCTAGTTGGCTCCGGTTGGGTCCGAAACTAGTCGGGCTATCCCGATAAATACGCGTGAGTAAACCGTTATAACGTTTTAAGTATGAATCATCCTCACGAAAGTTATTATAAAAATATTGCTTACATTGATTTGATTTTTGTTGTGTAGCCTTATAATGATATACAGAATATGTGGTTTCATTTAATGCCTCTCGCTTTTATCAACGTTGTATAATATCTCCGGACCGATTTCGGCCACGGCGGCTAGTGTTACTATGATACCAGCCAGCTACGCGGGACATAATTATAGTGCACACGCGTGTGCTAACACAGGTGGGACGCCATGCCGATACGACCGGAGAGAGATCAAGCGCAGGACCTGAAAAAAAAGAAAATTTCTTTTGTCCAGTTGTGGGAAAATTATATATAATGTATAATAAGTAAGGATGATACATATGTTTGTAAACGTTCTACTGCTGGGCACAGGCCTTTTCCTAAATTGGGAAAGTTTGAGCATTGATCATCACGCTAGCTCACTGCGAACGATTTTAGATTTTAATATTGAGTATCCAGGTTTCCTCACGATGTTTTCCCTTACCATTTCCCAATAAAGTTAATATGTATAAAGTATTTTTGATATCAAAAGTTTAAGATACAATACGGAGCCCTTATAAATCTTAATTTAATGCAAATCTTTTGTACTTTCTTTGCAACCACAAACAGAAAAAAAATTGAGGTATGATTCCGATTTCAAATCATGGATTAACAGTTATCTGTATCATCCAACAACAAATATGTGCTTAGAATATATTAAAAACATACGATTTAAATAATATCACAATTAAATCTGTCACTATTCGCCATCTTGTGCAAATGTCACGATGACATTAGATTTGGCGCGCTCCTGCGTCCATAGATAAAGGGTTTATTTTTTAAACCACAATAGCACAGATCGGGGTTGTAAATCCGAACGATTAATTTTAATTCTCACATTCGAATTCGTGTCACAGTTTTCAAGAGCGGAAGTTGCGTTTTTTGTTGCCATAATACTTTGAAACATCCGGTTAAGTATTAATAATAGAAAATTGTTCGGTTTTCAAACGGTTATAGGGTTGTTACGTTTTGAACGACCTTTCAATTATATTTTTGGTTTTCAGGTTACCGAAATTTAACAATATTTACACTTTTATCCTATTTATATTATAAACGCGAAATTTTGTAAGTATGGATGGACGTATGAATGTTTGTTATTCTTTCACGCTCAGACGGCTGCATTAGTTTTGGTGAAATTAGGCATGCAGAAAACTGGCACCCTAAATTAACACATACGCTTTAGCCGTCTTTGTAAGAGAAGTAGATGTTTTGAAGCTATAACCGACCTTTGCACAGGCGAAGTCGCGAAGGAGAAAAATATCTTACAACGGAGTGGGCAACCGTTAACTACTCTTTTAAACAATATGGAAGTCAACTTCAAATTGAAATTAAACATAGATGTTGTTATTATAAGTACTATTTTCGTGTGAATTATTATAGTTTAAACAGTAATAAATAGTTTTGGCCTCGCGTGTTTAATAGCAGTTTATCTAAAGATTAGAAAACCAATACTTATGTAACAGAAGTTTCCAGTTTGACTTTACATAATAATATTATTATAAGCCTATATTGTCCCACTGCTGGGCAAAGCTTCCCTCTTATCCTTCCATTCCTTTCTGTCGTGGGCAAGTGAAGTCCATTCTTTCATGTGACTATCAAGGGCTTTACATTTATTATGATTTCAGTTTTTAAATAATAAAAAAATGTCTTTAAAAGTGACTTATATAATTTTTTCTAGGATAGGTTTTATAGATTTTCAGTTTTTTTCTAGCCTATACTTTCCTACTGTTGAAAGTAGGGAGTATTTTTCAGCGACTATGAAAGAAGGAGAGATGTTTTTTAAAGTATTTCGCGAGATGATTGCATGCTAAAGATATGTTTTTTTTTACATGTTTTATTCTTTTCTTTTTGCTATTAAAATTTATTTTTTTAGCTCGTATAAGTAAGTGGTTTTTAAACCGTTCCAACAATAAAGAAAATATAAATACCTAATGGGTTAACTCTTTAGGAGACTCCTTCAGTAAAATTATTTTCATAGTAATATTCTATTATAACTTGTAAAAATAAATAGACAAACGGAAACCACACGAATTTTAAATATAAACAAATTCATGATACGTGTCGACCCTAAGCAACAAATTTATTAGTCCATAGACAACGGTAGTTATTTTTTATAAAGCGATTATCTTACGAACAGGCCAACAACTGCTTTTATACGTATTATTTAAATTACTACAAAATTTCTGAACGCCATTATGTTTTTAAACTTAAATGTTTCTATTATTTAAATTAACTATGTTTTGTGTATTTTATTGTTATATAAAATCTAACAGCCTAAAAACGTATGTATTTTAAAATTTTATGTAAATATGTAGTTAGATACAATTTGATGTTTGACAGTCGTTAAGTCATTACAGTTGTGACGCGCAGTCTTACTATGGGACACTGTGTTACCCAGTAACATGGGTTGTGGAGGTCAGATAGGCAGTCGCTCTGTGACATACGGTGTTCAGCTAAATGCAATGAAAACCAAGAAATACTTTGTTACAAATTCAATATTTTGTACTGAATCATGTTACGACTTATGTAAATGTTTGGCTAAAGATGAAACCATAAGAAAGATTTCTTAAATAAGAATATAATCAAAAACTAAGTAACTGCAGGCTCAAAACCAACTATTTCTATAACAAACCATTACAAATAATCTTCCCAGTCACCCAAATAAATTTGCACAAACTGCAAAACCCAAACTATTAAAAAAAACACCTTTACCTTTATCCACATCCAATAATATTTCAAAGTTTAAAAGAAGTTTAAAAGTCGGCTTGTCAAAGCACGCCCCCGGGGCGAGGAGAGCTTATTTTCAAAATATTTTGACTTTAATAGCCGACTTTGACATTACACTGACGTATTGTCATTTGCTTTTTTTTTCTTTTTTTTTTAATCGGCAAAGGTGCCTCAGTTCTGCCGGTGTTATTGTGCCTTTTTGACAGTAATAGTTTATCGGTCTGTCGGCGTTTCTGTACTCGTTTCGCTAACGGGTGGCCGATTTAATTGTTGTGTTTGATTGAGGTAATGCCCATTGAACAATGGTGTAATATTTTATGTTTTTCTGTTAACCTAGGTGGCCCGGATATTGTGGGATAATTTTGATTTAATTGTAAGATTTTTAAGGTGTGAGAGAACTGTGGATGAATTTAACATGATCTTAGATCTTAGCAGGGTTTTAGAACAAGAAATAGGCTGTTTGTTCAAGTTACCTATATAAAATCAATTCTTCAACATTCTCACAATGCTATATAGTCTCTAATCACACACATAACACAAGTTACTCTCGTACAGTTAATACGAGAGAAACTTGTGTTATGAATAGATACTATACAACCGAAAAACATACTTATATTTCTAAATGTTATAGATAAATTACACCCAGACAGAACAAATGATCGTGCTCATCACATAAATATTTGTCCGAGGTGGTGTCCTATCGAACCCGTGATCTCCAGTATAGTAGTCAGGATCACTAACCATTAGGTCATCATGCCCGTCAATATGGCAGAAGCTGACCTGAACATAGCTTGGAAAGAAGGAAGCTACGTAAAAGAAGAGCATATATCTGTAGGTGCATAGTGTTATATCCTTTAGTTTCTTGATTCAAGAACAAATATATCGAAATTGTAGACAGTTGACCATTAATGGTTACCGAAGACAGGCTAATGTCCACTTCATTGTTACAATAAAAAAAACGCACTTTCAAATCGCAGTCAAACAGCTGATACAACAAGGCTGTACACCCAATACCTTTGCCTCACCGACAATACAACAAAACAGTCTTTCAAACCGAACTTGTAATCACATTACGTATTGTGTCAGCCATTTTGAATTTCTTTTATTTCTATTGATAACACGTGTCCAGGCATCACGCACAATGCAAACAACATCACACTTTTGCAGGAAGCGGCTGACCGCGCGGTGCCTTTGCCTTCGAAAAAAAAAAACAAATTTATGGTCAGTCTGACAGCTGTCATTTTTCCCGCGCGTTTTCTTTAGGGATGGGCGAATGTTTACAGTTATTTTTATTCGATTAATAATTCTTAGTCTTGTGGGTGGTCTGTTGGGATACTTTTGATGTATTATAATTGGTATATTGTGAATGTATTAATGTTGTATCAATATAGATATTTATACACCGTGATTTTTAGGTCGTTTTAAAAAAGTCGTCCACACAATGTATCCGTCATAAAATACCTCTAGGCGCGAATATATTTTTTTTATCATTAATTAAAATAATATGCATGAAAAAAATAAATAATACATTGGAAATATGAAACATCCTGTTAAAAATGTTTACGTATCAAACTGTTGAAGACACATGCTACATACTTACTGCGAACATTATGATTGCAATAGTAAGACAGCTGTTTTACGCTAAGGTGAATGACCTGTGATAAGACGCCGCCGCGCCGCCCGCGCGGCCCCTTTGGCACAAGGTTCGGACCGCGCTCACTACAGAGTGTTCGTAAAACTGCCTTGTGTCATAATAATGAATAATATTTTTATTCATTCAAATCTTAAAAAAAACATATTTTTTTATTATAAACGTTTACTAGTCATTGGATACATGAACTGGGCTGCTTTTTTAAAACGACCTAAAAGTCACGGTGTATATCGATGCATAGATAGTTATTACAATAAAATTTTATGTGGCATAAAAGTCACATTAAAAAATTTAAAATTAAATTTGAAAAAGTTTTCTTTCTTGTTCATAAAATAAAAATGTAGGTTAACTAAAATATTTCACAAAACACAATTCATCATATTTTTACTTTAAAACCACAACCAAAATTTTCCAAACAATTTACTCAAAAAAGTAATCCCATCCCTATTTTGTACAAAAAAAAACAAAAAGAGACAGTTTACATCACTACAATGAACTGTTGACCACAAGACTGTCCAGTAATGACAATAACACAAAAGAAACAGTTTTTTTTTAACAATAGTTACACCCCACACAGTCCCTTTAAAATTACCGACTTTTAACAATAAAGAGTATGGACATGTGATGAGGAGGGATGAGACTCATGTGACTAAGAGAGTGATGAGTATGAATGTTGATAGATGGAGAGGAAGGGGAAGGCCAAAGAAAAGATGGATGGATTGTATAAGGAATGATATGAATGAAAATGGAGTAAATGATAGTGTGACGTCTGATAGGGGAGAATGGAAGAAAATACGTGTTGCGCCGACCCCAAGTGAAATGGGATAAGGGCAGGAAGATGATGATGAGCATTGAAGAGTATTCACCATATTTTACAAGCCTTCTTATCGTATTAAGCTACCAAGGATCTAGCTAAGGACCATAACATGAAGGCGCTGGTGTCTATTCGCAACAAGAATCAACTCAACTGTCTGTCGAAATGGTTTTTCATATACGACGGCATTAGTTCCGATTTCAGCCGCGTGACAAAAGATCCTTGAATTTTCTAGTTTGCTGGTTTCCTCTTGATATTTCCCTTTACCGTTTCAGCAAGTGAGTTGAGTTCGATCTTTGACTTGGCAGTCCAGTGGCCTTATTAAGGTAATTTCAAGTAATATATTATTATAACCGTCCAATATAAAAAGACCTGTCATTCTAGTATAAAAATTATGTAAATAAGATCATCTCGAACTGGTGTCAATAACCATCATTCAAAGATCTTTAAATCCTAAACAAATACTTCAAAACAAAGTCCAAACACAACTGGATTTACAAAACTAGTTAACAAAAACTCTCTAAACAAATAAATTGTACTACAACACAGGTCTACATAAATTGGCCGTTAAAGATGTCGCGTGCGGTTGTTTTTTTTTCGCAATTGTTATGAGGCACCAAACATCAGTGTACAGCCTTTTGACTGATTGTTTGAACATACAGACTACCGGTGTTACCCGTACAGAAAAAATGCGACAATGGTTTTATATTTTTATTACGGCAATATGATTGTTGCGGGTTGTAATTTACAATTTTATGTTTTAAGGGAGAATTGTTAAGTACACTTCTGAGTCATATTTTAAGTTGATAATAATACAATTATTATAAATGCGAAAGTTTGTGTTTTTGTAAATATAGACGGATGTTTGTTACTCTTTCACGTTCTAACGGCTGGACCAATTTTGATGAACCTATGCTTTATCCGACTTTGTAATATTAAAGTAGGTATACTAACTGTTACCGCGACTTTGTCTGCATGGAAGCTAACAAAAAAATCTAATTTATTTATTTTTTGAAATATAATATTCTTCTGACATAAAAATAGCCTACGACTCTTTATTACATCAGCTAGCTGCCAAAAAAAAACGGTCCAGCCATTTCAGATATTAGCGGGAACAAACAGACAGGCAGAAAAATGTTTGGAGTAAATACCGTAAACATATTAATGTAGTAACAAACCGTTTATTTCAATATTACAAACAGACTCCAATTTCATTAAAATGTACAGATTACTTTGAACATTCACCCATAAGTAGATAAATAGAACGCACATTACATATCTTAGATTAACAACAATACACCGTGTAACATAATTAACGCACATCCTGAAACTACTTTGTTCAGAATCGATAACAGAATCCATTTCATTAATAAAAATAAATATTTTTTTTTACCAAAAAAATATTTAGAAATAATTAAATTGTAGACACTATTTTCATAAAGCACTCGAAGTAAACGAAAATGAGCCTTAAGTCGATGCAATAAGGCTTTAGCAATTCACAGCGGTTCACACTTTCAAATTTCACTCGTTTTGCCAATTATTTGTACAAATTATTCTGACAATATGTAATAAAAACAAATATCTAAGAAAATGATAAAAATGTTTCAATACATTAATTGTGGATAAAAAAGGATATTCTTTTTGGGGTGTCTGTGGATGTGCGTTATTTCTGTTACACGTTGTATAAACATGACCGTGCTAATTTTAAAAAGCCTTTCATCCGACTCAATGCCCGCTGTGATCTCGAGGGAGGAACAATTAATCTAATTCATAAGCAAACAGATGAGGAATAACGGAGAGTAGGGTGGGACAGGGTTGCCTCAACATTCAAAGGGATATAAGAAAACTATCTGTAACCCGCGACTTTGTCCGCGAAAAGATAGATAGTAGCCGATTCTCAGACCTACTGAATGCATATACAAAATTTCAAGAGAATTGGTCCATCCGTTACGGCGGAGTACGGTAACTAACATAGTGACACGGGATTTTTTTTATATCTGTAAGACATTAGGAAATGACATTACAATGTTTTTAAGCTTTCACGACTTGTACAACAAATGGGTCTTATTCGCAATGTAATACGATATTTCTTTTCTCCCGACGTTTCGGCCGAATTGCACCGACTGTGGTCACGGATGGAAGTGGACGTGAAAAGGAGAACAGAAGTGTAATCTGCATTTAATATAAAGTTACTAACAAAATCCTGATCGCAAATTCGGGAGGAACAAATTTTCGCCAACCCTACACCCAGAGGGATACGCACCCTCACAGATTATTGTAACCGCAAAGCGTGAAGTACATTGTAAGATAATATTATGATTGTTCTCTTATTAAATAAACGGAGATAAACTGTGGTTACAGATTTACAAACCTATAGACAAGTTACATGTCTCCTCACGCTAACACTGAACGCTCCAATGTATTGAACTAACAAGTCACAGTCACGTCACTTTTCGAAAAGGAATGTCGTTCAAACATTTGAAGTTTTCTTTTTGTTTTCTATTGTAATGCAATATAACATTGTCTAGGCTTTCTAAATATTTTCAGTAAGCTTTCTAGTTTTGGTTTTTAAAGGCCTACCACCACGTCTGAAAGTAATATTACTGCAGTAGTGTCGCGTGACAGCGCACTACACGGCGTAGCGCGGCGTCTCTCTTGCACACTCGCACTTGCTCTTCCCTTGATCTCAGTCTTGAAATTTGGTACGCAGCAGCATCTTATAGTACAGATAAAGGAAAACTTGCGAAAGCCGTAATTTTTGTGATACATTGTGGAATAAAAATTATTAAAGTCAATAAGTCAAAATTATTTGAATCAGTGTCAATCTTGACCGATTTTTTAAGTATTTGTCAAGCAGACTTAATATTTTTATAATTTTTTCTGGAGCCCTATCATAAAAATTCTTTTTTTGGCTGATAGCTGATGACATAAACTACTAACTAACTTAGGCTATTTAAGAAACTTCTTTCATTTCAGAAAATAAACGAATTAACTCTTTTGTTAGTCTCCACGCGGACGAAGTCGCGGGCACAGCTAGTTAGTACTAAATATAAAACCAACTAGAATATTATCCGGTTGTCACTCAGTGACACTTAAATCCCTCCTCTTGGACAATTCCGGAGGGACACCACCCTGTGAACCTCACCGCAAGTGTGAAGTGCTATTGTGATATAATCATGTTCTTGTTATTAATTAAAGAGGGATAGATTTTGATTACAGATTTGTTTAGAATATAGAGTATTTAGGGAGGGAGATTTTTTTCTTGCATAGATAATGTAATGGGTAGTATAATGCTTTGTAGCATTATACTAAACGTCATTGTGTGTATTATTTGTTCTTAAAATTAGAAAAGCACTTGCGAAAACGATAGTTTTACACATATAATTATGATTGCCGAGTGGTATAGGTCACCGCGTCAATTACCATTGTACGCGACGTGTCGCGGGTTCGATCTCCACACAAGACAAGAGTTTGTGCGATCCACAAAGGCTTGTTCTGAGTCTGGATGTCTTTGTGCATGTGAATTGAATGTCTGTGAAACCCACCGCGATACATGGATTAATTTCCTTAGTGCCAAAATAAACCATACTTCAATATAAGAAAAATATTTTTTTCCGCAGCTTCGTCCATCTGGAAGTCGGTTATAGCTGCAAAAACATTAACCTCCTTTTTTACAAAAAAATGCTAATTTAGGATGCCAGCTAAGTATCTACCAAATTTAAAAAAACCGTAAGAGTAACAACCATCCATCCATCCATACTAACAAGCTATCGCGTTTATAATATTAGTAGGATATATGAATACAATGTATAGTGCTCAGCAAACAATGGGCTTCAAATAAACAGGGACTACCCTCGTAATATCGGTCTGTTTACGAATTTTCACCCCCGGCCCTTGCTGTAATGGATTTCGTGGTGTGTTGCTCAAGTTGAAAACAACAGCGATTTGAAGAATCGAAAAATACTATTTTATAGTAACTTTTGTGAGGATTATTCATACTCAAATGATACAACGGTTTACGCACGCGTATTTATCGGGATAGCCCGACTAGTTTCGAGTCGAACTGCTTCGACTCGCGACCCCGCCGCCGCGTCAGTTCATGATTAAGGATTCCGGTTGGGTTCGAAACTAGTCGGGTTTTCCCGATAAATAGAGTAAACCGTTATAACATTTAAAGACCGGGCTCCCACACATAAACACGTTACGACGTCGCGTCGTACAACGATGCGGCGTCGTTTCACGATACGACGTCGTGTCGTGGAAATCTACGATGAGCATCGTAAAAAAATACGACATCGTAACGTAATGTGCCACGCACGATATACGGCACGATGCCGTCGATACAGTGAGGTGGTGTTTTAGTTCGTTCCGAAAAATGGACCGCACTAGACGCATTCTGCGGGACGCTGCTCGACTAGGGTAATTAAATGATCGACTTCAATAACATTCGTCATCTTTGAATTTTGAATAACAACTGCACAGGATTGCATCGTGAGTTTCTAACGTCACGACGTCGTATCGTGCATCGACACGTTACGACGTCGTGACGTAGATTTCCACGACGCGACGTCGTATCGTGAAACGACGCCGCATCGTTGTACGACGCGACGTCGTAACGTGTTTATGTGTTTGAGCCCTAAGAGAATAATTATTTTTCTTTGTTATTATTCCTACAATGTCTTTAAGGCCTATCCCAGTAGGTAAACTGTTATAGCCAACTGTGCAGCAAATTCGTAGCGAACTGAAATTTGAGTTGACTGCAAATTCATTTCAGTGTTTGTATGTCGCAAAACTAACCCGTTTTTCCTGTGAGTCGTCGACTAACTAAGACAGTCGGTGCACTATAATATGTCCCGCGTAGCTGGCTGGTGTTATAATAACACTAGCCGCCGTGGCCGAAATCGGTCAGGACACATTACATCTTAGTAAAATTCGTTCTCAATATCCCTGCCCCCTAGCCAAGTTACAATGTGGGCAATTGTTATTTGTTGAAGATAAAGAAATGGCACTTGGCTAGCGAACCAGTTACAGGTTTTTATTTCGAGTAGGCCTTCTCGGCACTTTCAAAACGTAACTGACTCTAGTTGCGCAGTTCCAAAATGACATTCTTATGAACCGGCAACTTCATAATCGGTTACCGCTTATGACTTACACTATAAATACTTCCACCAAGGTGTGGCCTGGCTGTTAATACAGCGAGGGTGAGCCGCGACATATATTGAATGCTAATCAACGGGCACATATCATGCACATACCAATCCCGAGGGATACTGATTTGTAAACGAAGTGATTTTTGCTAGCGAAGCTTTAGTAGTATTATTATAAAGTACTAGCTGTTGTCCGCAAATTCTTACGCGTTACTAATACTCTTGCGAAAGTTAAAAAAAAAAGAATTCATGGATAAAAATAGATGTTGGTGGATTCTCAGACCTACTCAATATGCTCACAAATTTTCAAAAGAATCGGTCAAGTCGTTTCGAAGGAGTACGAATTTTCATATAAAACATTTTGCTACTCTTGTTAGCTAATATGGCGCCTATACAAATATTTTGCAAGGAGTAGGTATTTAGTGTAAATAATAAAGAAAAAGTATTTCTGGTTTAGTCCATCCAAAGGGACTTCCGTCACATTTTACGCTTTAGACAAACGGACCGCCTTTAATCTACAATGCAACCACAAATTACAGTTCCGATGACTACGGACTAGTTTGTCAAAAATCTTTAGCACCATGTTAAAATACAAGTTCGCTACCTTTTATTTTTGCATTTAACTGTCAAAAACTTAAGGCTTTCAAAATATGTTATTTGTATTTGGCATCGCAAGTCTCCTTACCCCTCTGCGTGTAGTGTGAGCGCGACTCCCGCCACACACACTCATAGAGGTTCGTATCGCACGCGCAGGAGACTGCAGCCAGAGGGTATCGGAAACTTCCCACACCGCATTTACGAAAAGCCTCACCAAACAATATCCACCTTATGTCAAAAACTAATATAAAAATAATATATAAATCCCTCCATAACTTTCTACAAACCACAGACAATTTACACGAGAATGTTTTCACTCCGTAATGTCTTTCGAAGCAATAAACGCCGCCATTTTGGACAACATATGTTCCAAACGTTCCCGCGGTTTGTCTATGACAAAGTTTTTTTTTTATTCACGACGGACGAAGGCGTTTATTGGATCTGTTTGCTGACTAAGTTGCGTTCCGATATTGTCGTTTTTATTCGATTGAACGTCGTAAGTTTTGTAAGGGATATTATTATATTTTGATAGATGGCGTTTCTTTGGGATACGGTACCTATGTGGTTTTGAAATTGTTCTCATGGTTATTATGGTACATAGTTTTAATGAAGTTACATCATTTGGAGTTAGTTTAGTCGTTTTGTTACTCGTTAATTAGGGCACAAAGTTACTCGAAAGTAAAAAAAACAAATTTATTCCTTTCCTATTATGGTACTTTCCTAGGATCACATTAATTGTATTACTTTATAAGACGTAAACAGAAAAGCAACACAAAGTGATACAATTTAATACCTCAATTGTAGACAGACCTTCAAAAGCATAGCAATCACAAAAACTTTAACAAATCCATTGCGTAAAGATTAACAAAGCAACAGCTTACAAATACAAGTCATAATCTTGTAAAATCACTTTAAAACTTGTCACCAACGAAACCCCACTTCAAAACCATTGACCATTCATTTTTTCCCCTTTTGTAATTTTAAATCCATCTAAATCCATGTCACGTTACGGATTACACGAAATCCCATTCAACGCCACTTAACTCATCCAATCCCATACAAATTCTACCACAACACCAATTTTCCATCAAATTTAATCACAATTTCAAAATCTAATAACAAAATAAGAAAAAAGGTTACGTACAATCTATGGCTGTATGGTGAACGCCTTTGCCGAAAAGAAAATGGAAGATTGTTTATAGAAAAACATGGCGATACATTTAGGCGGGTCGTTTGACATGAACATCTTGTTAGTTTGTACCAAATACGTAGTTTTATAAATATAAATAAGGTATAAAAAAGATTGTAAAGTGTGGCGTGAAGTTTGGAGAAAAGGTTCTGTATATTTGTTATTGTAATAACAAATGTTTTAGGCAACAAAGGGATCTTATTCGCGATATAATTTGATATTTCTTTTTTCCCTACAAATGTTTGATAATACCAATGTACCTACATCCATTTTAAGAGAGTTTGAAAGTCCCGTATTTCTAGATATTTATATGAAACGGAACTAATTGAGTGTAGATAAATTACAGAACTTAAAATTAAGAGGATTTGAGTAGCTTTAATTTGTATAAGTGTCCTGACGGCATATTTTGTTTTTTAATGTTTTAAACCAGCTTTTGCTCGCGACTTTGACATAGACGTAGTCGGTTAAAAAGTAGCATATGTGCTATCCATACCAAATTTCATTAAAATTGCTCTAGTCGTTTGAGCGTGAAAAAGCAACAAACATCCATCCATCCATAAATACAAGCTTTCTCGTTTATAATATAAGTAGAATCACCGTAATAATTCCTGAAATATAAGATTAAGGATTACTTGCGCAACTTAAAACAACTCATTTTTCTCTTTTTAATCCCTATTGACATACCTAAAGTAATCTTTTTACACAGTCGAGTATTTTCAACACATTTTTCGTACATATCTCCTTATCCCCTTTCCTCACGGATCCCTAACCGGGATCGGATAGAATACTCCAGCAGACAATGGTTCGGTAACAAATGTAGCGTCTCGTTTACTTGTCACTTTTTCTATGTAAATTGTCGGCGCAATTTGTGTAGTCTTCTGCGACGACTGCGATTTTTTTGTCGCACTCGTATTCAATTAAATGCGACTGTCGCGGACTTTTGTCGTTGTGGATAGATTTATTTGTTTACGCGTTTTCGCTTGTGCGTTTGTTGTGCTTTTGTGTAAAGCAGGGTTAAAGATAACCTGTTTTTAAAAGATTAGTTTTGACAAGCCTGTTGGTCTAGTGGTTGGTGGCCCTGACTGCTAAACCGGAGGTCATGAGTTCAATTCTCATCTAGGACAAATGTTTGTGTGATGACCACGATCATTTTGTTATGTGTCTGGTAAATGTATGTATTTAGAAATATATAAGTATGTTTATCAGTTGTCTAGTACTCATAACACAAGTTACTCTCGTATATTTATTTGAGACTAGATGGCGTTGTGGAAATGTGGAGGAATATTTATTAGCAGAGTACTGGAATATCAATAGGGATATACTGCTTACAAAAAGAAATATCGAATTAGTCGGTCAGGTAGTTGATTAGGATAGAAAATTAGAGAACCTAGGTAATGCTACATCGCATTTGTATATAAAACATTAAATGTATGAGAATGACATTCCTTTGTGAAAAATGACGTGACTTTGACTTGTCAGTTCAATACATTTGAGCGATTCATTAGCGTGAGGAGATAATGTTACCTTTTTTTACTGTGTAACTAGAATTATAACAACATATTTATGAATTTGTACTATTAATATACTCGCCTAAAAAAATATAAGCACTAATGAAGTCTTAACAGCACTTATTTCTTGTAACTGTCATGTTTTAGAGTTCCGTAACCAAAGGGTAAAACGGAACCCTATTACTAAGTCTCTGTCTGTCTCCAGGCTGTATCTCATAAACCGTGATAGCAAGAAAGCTGTTTTTTTTTGCAAATGATGTATTTCTGTTGCCGCTATAACAAAAGCAAAATGTTAAGGGGTGTCTAAAAACAATAAACGTGTTTTATCGTATTTTTTTTGCACAATATTAAAAACGGTAACAGGTAGACGTTTCAAATTTTCACTGTGTATAGATGATAGTACGGAACCCTTCGTGCGCGAATCCAACTTACACTTCCCCGGTTTTTTAGACCCCTGTTTTAATTAAACACCATAACTTTCCAGGTGTCTTATTTATAGTTTATTCTATAAGAAACAAGCTAATGATACGGAACTTTAGGGGGTCTGTATCTTAAAGTAATATTACTTCTCTTGTGAAAGAGAGACGCCGCTCTATGCCTTGTAGTGCGCTGTCCCGCTTCCACAACTTCAGTAATGTTGGTTTGAGATATAGTTAAGATATAATGGTAGGTAGAATCTTGAATGAAATTTAATGGGTCGTTAGGGACGCCCCACTGTGTGTTTCGTTGTAATACAAGAGGCAAGAAGTAAGAACTAAAGCTGGACTGTATTGTAAATGTATTTTTCTCATTAAATGTTGTTTTTAAACAGATATTATTGTACTTAGTTTGCTCATTACAATGGCGTTAAAATGTCGCGGTCAAGAACAAAAGGTGCGACATTAAGCAACGTTTTGTTTGCACGGATAGCCGAGTAGAATATTAGGTCACCACGCCAATTACCACTGCGCGCAACGTGTCGCGGTTTCGATCCCCGCGTAGAATAAAAATTTGTGCGATCTTTAAATGCTTGTTCTGAGTCTGGGTGTCTTTGTGTTTCGCCTGTGAAACCCTCCGCGATACATTAATTTAATTCTTTAGTGCGTACACAAACCTTTCGATAAGAAGAAGTTAAATCGAAGACTCTTCAAGTAGATTTTTCTTTGCAGATGGCGACGTTAGTAGAAACAATCTAATTTAATCATCTCTCAGCCAGCTACGCGGGACATGTTATAGTATTCAAGCGTGTGCTAACACAGGTGCACTCTCTGTTCCTTTACTCTCATAGCCCGATGTGACGGCAATCCGACACGACCGTAGAGAGATCCACATTTTTACGTGCCTTCCGAAACACGGAAGCTGTGATATTTATTTCTAAAATGCACACAACATTAAAAAGTTGATGCGCGCCATGGCGATTGAACTCGAGACCTTTGACTTAGTAGTCCTACGGTCTTACCACTAGGCTATCACAGCATCAAGCTTTTTTTATATAACATGCTTGCAACGCGACAATAGTCTATTATTACTACAAGTAATAACATAAAACAATATACTTCTCAATAATCAAGTCAATTACTTTAACCAACGCTAAATACTTAATTCAGAACTATTAAAACCGAAGCGGTCATAAACAACACACTTTATAGTTTACAATTAACCAATTATTGTCTCTGGGCGCATAAAAAAAGTAAACTCAAAGAGTTTTGAGGTTGAAAGAGGTTATAATCAAAGTGAATTAGCCAATAGGGATTCGTTGACATTCTAAATGTCACGAGGATAGTATTAAATTCAAGACTTTACGTTTTAAACGAAAGCAATCTTATTTTATGACGGTTTTATGAACGGTAAGCAATTCAAGATGGCCGCGCACTTAGTAGCTACTCGCTGGTCTAGTTGCTTTTAATATAATCTCTTTCCATCTTATCTTTCGATATATCTTTTTACATATTTATTGTAGGTAAATGTTGACTGGGTTTGTTCCTTTTTAAAGCATTTTTTAGTTTCGTTCGGTAAGTTGTTTGAACGTTTTTATAAGAGCTTTTAATTATTTTAGTTACTGTTCAAAACTAGTAAAATGTTTTTAAAGTTTGCCCATGTAAGTTATTAAGCATAAGTATATGCGAATTTTTCAAGTTCCATCCCCAAACTCGTACGGACTTTTTGAATGTTCTGTGCGTTTTAGAAATACTCAAATACACAGCTTCTGTGTTTCTGAAGACGCGTTAAAATGTGGATCCTGCGACTGATCTCTCTCCGGTCGACGGATTGCCGTCCAATAGGGCTGTGAGAGTAAAGGAACAGAGAGTGCACCTGTGTTAGCACACGCTTGTGCACTATAATATGTCCCGCGTAGCTGGCTGGTGTCATAGTAACACTAGCCGCCGTGGCCGAAATCGGTCAAGGACATTATTATTATTAAAAAATACTATACGGTATAAAACATCACGCCGTTTAATGCGGGTAAAGCCATAGCACCAAGTATGTAGGTATTATTAATTCTTTGAACAAAAAACTCACTAAAAATTCATTATGAATACATTGATCAAATAATTTACAACTACACTTAAATAAACAATTCCAATAAAACTATAGTACCTTTAAATAAATAAATAATAGAATTCCA
This sequence comes from Chrysodeixis includens, assembly GCA_941860345.1. Classification (NCBI taxonomy): domain Eukaryota; kingdom Metazoa; phylum Arthropoda; class Insecta; order Lepidoptera; family Noctuidae; genus Chrysodeixis; species Chrysodeixis includens. The sequence continues at coordinate 4,930,096 of OW796119.1, read as the reverse complement.
AACTTATTTAGATATCGATCAAACTTTAACTGCAACTTTTATAGTTAAATTTAACGTGTTTAAATAACGCCGTGCTTGTTATAAACTTCGACCGCGATATTTTAATACCCGTGAGAGAGAATCGGTTTAGATTAGATTATTTTTTTTATGGTTCTATATAAAAAGCTTGAAAGACCATCAAATTGGTTTGGATCAAACTTTACGTGTGTTGAGGCGGAATTTGTTTAAAACGACTCCCGCACTAAGACGTTAAATCCTTGTATCGTGGAGGGTTTCACAGATATTTAATTCACATGCACAAAGACACCCAGACTCAAAACAAGCATCTGTGGATTGCACAAATATTAAGCGACTGAAACTTCACCCTAAGTGTTTATAAACGCGGTTGGAATGATACTCCAAATTCACCGTAGTTTATTTATTTATTAGTATGAACCTCCAACATAGGCTTTACTTATATAACTTAAGTTTTAATATAGGTAGTGCTACAGGGATTTTGGCACGTGGATGACATTAACACGAGGGCGTTGGTGTGCGCATTCGCAACAAGAATCAATTCTCTGTCTGTCAAAAGTGATAGTTTTTCATATATGACGGAATTAGTTCGATCACGTGCCAAAAGATCCTTGTAGTAGGTACTATGTAAAAAGTACGTTTCATATGAAACACCATTAGTAACATAATTAAAAAGAAAATTACATTCTTAACATCAAGTTTAGATGTCAAAAGATAAACCAAAAAAAGTTATTACACATCAACAAAATTCAAGAATGCATTTCGAAAAAAAACGACCCCGCTATCGAGACCCATCAAAAATCTATCTTTCGAGCTCATTACAAAACCCAATTCTACAACGAAATAATATAATAACATCATCATATAAAAAAGGACCCTTACACACCCCTCTATATTAAAAATAACCAATAAGGTGTAACGCTGGCTGTATGTGCAGCTGCTGTTGTCATGAAAATGTTAGGCGCGTTGTCATTGGCCCGTAATGGCGGACATTAGGCGCATCTGTCATCTTTCCCGCCATAAGTTCGCACTTTTACGTAAGGTTAATAAAATGTTATGTGTATTGTTTATTGTAAATATTAATGTTGGTGTTAATTAATGTTTTAGTACAAGTTGCTGCTGTCGATCGGTAAATATTTGCTTTTTATGAGTAATGAATAACTAAATTGCTTTGTGACATGATGTAACATTGATTAATTAATTATCCTTCAAATCATTCTTCTTTTAAGAACCTAGCCCTTGCTATTTAACAAATTTCTAACTTGCGTTGTTGTTGCATACTAAAATTAGTTACCTACACAATATTATGTAGAGTCAGTCACGTTTCGAAAGTGCCTAAAAAAGCCTACTTGAAATAAAAACCTTTTGATTTAGTTTATTTAAGAATGTTTTTTTGGCCTTACCTACATTTCTAGTACTGTCTGCATAACTTTTATAACATAAGATTATAAAACAACGGCATTAAATAAAAACACAGCTATTAATATTTTCTTTAAATAAACATTATTAAGTTGTGTACTAATTGCTAAAGTCACATTGGTATGCGCATTGTTTTTCAATTATTGTTTAAATGGAATTATTAAAAAGGTATAATCGATCGTTGTTTTGTTTATGGTTAAGTATTTTGATCTGTTATTCTATTTATTATAAAAACCCGGTTAAGTGTAAGTCAGATTCGCGATATTGAAGGTTCTGTATAAGTAGGCTAAATAAAAACAAATTTGTAACAAAAAAATATTATTAATCAAAATTATGACCGTAGCAACCCTTGTCTTACATATAAAATTCCCGTGTCACAATGTTGGTTACCGTACTCCTCCGAAACGGCTGGACCGATTCTCTTGAAATTTTGTATATGCATACAGTAGGTCTGAGAATCGGCTACTATCTATTTTTATCGGTATTTTTTTTTCTCGAACGAAGTCAACAGTAGGTGTATTATTGGCCAATAGATCAACTTTTAAAATTTCAGCTGTCTAACAACAAAATTACAAGAGATAGCCTAGTGACAGACGGACAGACAGACAACGGAACATTAGTAATAGATTTTTATTTTTTACCTTATTCGCAACAATTCTTAATTATGATAGACAAGTGTTTCCCGCGGCTGCGCCCACGTGGATGTTGGTTATAGCTGCGAAACATTAACCCCCTTACTTGCAGTCGGATAAAAAGTAACCTATGTGTGAAACCAGGGTGTCGGCTAACTCTATGTATACTAATTGATTAATCAGTTTACGCGTGAAAAGTAACAATCATTCATCGATCCATACTTACAAACCTTCGCCTATTTTAGCATTATAACATCTATTCTTACATATAAACTAGCTGTTGACGGCGACTTCTTTCGCAAAAAAAATAGATAATAGCCGATTCTCAGACCTGCTGAACGCATACACAAAATTTCAAGAGAATCGGGCCAGCCGTTTCCGAGGAGTACAGTAACTGGTAACTAACATTGTGACACGGGAATTTCATGTATAAGATATACCAGATAGTGGTAACAATACACGCCTCAATAAATACCCTCTATAGAAAATAGCCCAAAAAATGCAACATCACGCCCTTCTCATAATCTGTAGGTATACCCCCCTACCATGTCACAAAGTAATATTACTGCAGTAGTGTCGCGTGATAGCGCACTACACGGCGTAGCGCGGCGTCTCTCGCACACAACTGCGGTAATATTACTTTAAGGCCGGCCTCAAACACTCTGTAATTCAGAATCTGAGAGTCTGTTCTTTATTTCAATCCAAGCTACTTCTAAGTTACAGGTGAGTAATACTAACCAATTTCTTAGATATTTGCAATAAAGAACAGATTCTGAATTCCAGAGTGTTTGAGTCCGGCTTAGAACGTGGTAGGGGGGATGTGGGTAATTTGGACTAGTTAGGGACTAATTGTCCCGGTTCGCCCCAATTCTTAAAGTGATTTATTTAATGCTGTGTTGTGGAACAAAATGGGAGATACGGGCTGTTATGTTTGGGTCTGTGAAGTAGAATTTTGGATTTGACTTACTGTTTTTAATATTTGTTCTATGGATAAAATTCATTTTTTTAATTGTATAGGTACATGTTGCGCCGACCCCAAGTAAAATGGGATAAGGGCAGGAAGATGATGATGATGATGATGAAGAGATAAGGCTTCTGAAGATAGGATTATGACCTTATGTAGGTATGGAGATTATGTTAAAATTCTTTTTCTAGTAAAATCAATCGACAGATAGAATTTTGAAATTACCGTTTTCGGGTAAACTAGATTATGTAATAACAAATTGAAAATTTAAATGCAATTTTAAGTAATTAGGTTAAGAATGGTATTTCAGTAGCATTTTCCGTGGCAAAGCTGAGTCGAGATACAATAAAAGATGGTTACCCATCTATAAACCAACCACGACAAGCGCGACTTAACCTATAAGTGTACAACTAAGTACTTTTTTTGGACGACCAAAGAAACGATGGATGGATTGTGTGAAAGATGATATGGCTGCAAAGAGTGTTACTTGCGAGATGACGTCAGATAGGAACGTGTGGAAGAAGAAGACATGCTGCGCTGACCCCAAATAATAATTGGGATAAGTCCCTAAACAGTAGAATACTCAAGACTATTTAATACCCAAGTACTCTAGTATGTGTTAAAGAGTATTTTCTGTAATAATTATAATTCCCACCTTTATTAATGTAGTAACATATTATTGCATGGTACTTCGCACGTCGTTTTATCTTTCACAATCTTAACGACATAAACGTTAATAGCGACAGCTGAGGACTACCTCTTAAAGTTATATAATTGCAGTTGTGGGAGCGAGACAACGCACTACACGACGTAGCGCGGCGTCTCTCTTACACAAACGATGCAATATAACTTTGACAGATAGACAGCTGGTGTTGGTATAATGGCTGCCTTTTCGCGCCATAAAAATGCCTGAAGCTCTATGGAATGATAGGTTATTGTCTATGGATGAGTGTTGATGAATAATTCTTGATTGATAGTTGATAATTATAAATGATAGATTGATAATTATGTCTTAAAAAAGCGATTGATAAACGGTGAAAGAAAACGTGAGTAAATTTAGTCTACGGGTTAAAGTAATATTATAGCAGTTGTGGAAGAGTTTTAATTACTTTTCTGTTTAATTCCATACGGATGATGTGGCGGTAACAGCTACTACATACATACATATATAAACGTCACGCCTCTTTCCCTTGGGGGTAGGCAGAGATCACATCTTTCCATTTGCTACGATCCTGGCATACCACTTTAGCTTCATCCACACTCATCAAGCGCTTCATTCACGCCCGTCGGTTTAGGGTACTCCTGACCGGACCCTTTTTTAGGACTTAGACAGCTACCTACTACTAGTGATAAATGAAATAAATGTTAAGCTAAGCTAATAAAATAGTAGTAGATTAGATATTGAATTATAAAGGAAGGTCGGTTATTGTAGCAAGATGGCTATTTATTCTTTAAAATACGATATTCTATTGACCACGTTAATTTTGATAACCAGCAGCTTTCAAAAACAACGCGACAGGAAATCGCAGCCGAAAACGTAAATTTGTATTTTTAACTGAGTTCTCTTACTTTTATTTTTGACCACGACATCGTATTATTGCAAGGTAGACGATCGCTGCATATTTTTATTACATAAAAAACTAGCTGACCTATCTCTTCGTCACAAATTAACAACTCAAACGACAATCTGACTGGCCTGTTGGTCTAGTGGTTATTGACCCTGACTGCTAAGCCGGAGGTCGTGGGTTCGATTCCCACCCAGGACAAATGTTTGTGTGATGAGCACGATCATTTGTTCTGTATCTGGGTGTGATTTATCTATAATATGTATATATTTAGAAATATATAAGTATGTTTATCAGCTGTCTGATTGCCATAACACAAGCTCTGCTTAGCTTGGGATCTGAAGGCCGTGTGTGGATATTGCCCCAAGATATTTATTATTTATTTACCTCTCCGTCACAAATTAACAACTCAAAGGACAATCTATCTCAACTTACAGGCTAAGCTTTCCCACTCAGTAACTAATCAAGTGATCTCGCAAAACACTCATTTCGCTTTTAAAAATGGCGTACAACACAACAAGTTTATTCCTCTACGTACTATAGATGTGGCAGTGTAATCGTCGCCCGTGCCTTATCGCGCCCCGACCACCGTACTTGACAAATAGCAATTTATATGTTAATATTCTGGGTTTTACGACCGCCTGTATGCGAGTGGTGACAAGAGGAACGGAGCTGAATTTTTCGCTGTCATTTTTTTTACAAAATGGCGCTTTGTTTGTGATAGATTTAGTTGTTAATTGTGATTTTGTTTGGGCATTAGATAGGTAGGTGATTTAATACATACTCTAAAATTTTCCTCACTTATATATAAGTTTAAGTACTACTTACTCTTTGCCATTTTAATTGAGTGTTGTATTTAAAGCATCAAGATAGATTTTGTAACGTTATTGTGTAAACTTTTTTTTAATGTACTCTTTTTGGCATAATCTATAATCTATCGCTTAAGCAATTTAAATAAAATTGCATATAACATAAACCTCAAAACAACCAACACCACTGCAGGCAAAACCAAGGTCAAAAATCAGACTATTCTTCAGATGGTGCCGTCACCATCTGAAAGTTTTTTTACGACCCCTGCACTAAGGAATTTAATCCTTGTATCGCGGAGGGTTTCACTGACATATTCACATGCACAAAGACATCCAGACTCAGAACAAGCATCTGTGGGTCGCACAAACACTTATCCTGGAATCGAACCCGCAACACGTCGCGTACTGTGGTAATTGGCTTGGTGACCTATACCACTCAGCTATCCGTGCAGTTATTTGGGCTATTAACAAAGATGGAAGAGCGATCGAATACTTTCGTTATATGAATCACGTAGATTCCGTAGCCAAGAAATTCTATCTAAAACCAGTCTATGAACCAATTGAAATACATCAAAATAATGTCCATTAAATTTGGCAATTATGAAAAACATTTCCAATTGAATAACACTGTTGATTAGACACCCTTATAATCAACTAATATTGTACGCAATGAATATACACCCTACTTTATATCCCTCGTGGGATAGGGACATAATTCTATTAACTAATTTTATAGTACACTAGTTAAACCCCACGGATTCGCCCGCGTTTTAGTAAGATTTAGTGTGTAATGTAATATGCTGTTTGTTTTAACTATTGGTTTGTTATACCTATACCGTAAAAAAAAACTATATTTAAAAATAATAACACAAGTATTAAAACCTCTTTTAAGTCTACACTGCATTCTTAATTCAAATAAATTAAAAACGGACCCCCGCCATTATCGCGAACGTCAAAATCAAAACAACCAATCAACGACGAAGAGAAAAAAAAAAACAAAAAGAACGTTCCATTCCACGTAACGAATACCGAAAAACGATTACAAAAATAAGCTATATGAAGGTTCTATTTTATTACACCCCGATAACAGACTAATCTTCAAAGGCACGGATACTTACTGGGATGTTTAAAAAACTATAAAAAAGTTAAGCCGACGATTGCGGTGGTTAAGAAGTCACTAATAAAACAATGTTGTTTATGGCTGGGTCGCTTTTCGGCTTATATATCGAAGGTGTGATTGAAAGAGGTAGGCAGTGATTTGTTCTTAATTGGCGAAGAATTTTCCGCCATTTAAAAACACGTTCCGTTTCACGCAGTGATTCTAAGACTAGTTTTGTGTTACGTAATTTTTCGTAGATGTATTTTTATTTTGTTTTTATGTTCGTAGCAAATTAAGTTACTATTTTGTTGTGGATTTATTATTTAATCAAGAACCGGTTTGCATGCCGCGAGACAATCTGTCTGCTTAGCAAATTATTCTGAACTTATTCTCTTGAAAATATTATTTCGGTACTGTCTTTACTAACTTATTTTCGCTAAAGGTTTAATATACCTAAAATAAAATAATAAAGGTTTGAGCATTGATCACTACGCTAGCTCACTGCGGATTGGCGATTTCAGACTCCAATATTTGGAAGCCAGGTTTCCTCACAATATTTTCCTTCACCGTTTGTCAGTAGTGGCTTAGAATAACTAAGAAAGTACATACTTTGAAAAAGTTACATTGGTACTTGCTGACGCTGGGGATCGAACTTGCACCTCGTGCACACAAATATAGGGTTACTAAATTATTATAGTTTTAATAAACTCTCTTCCTCATTAAATATGTAGTCGGAATACATTTAGACACATCATCATTGCAACTCCTATATTCCGATTAGTATAATTATAACACATCAAATCACAAAAAAAAAAAATTGCTAGTAGCAACATTAAACTAGGAAGGTTTGGGTTAAAAAGGTTTGTATGTAACGATTGAATACCTTTGGCAGAATATCCGTTTAACACAATACGTTTGCCTGCCTCGCCCTGAAAAAAATAATTGTGGAGGGAACTGAGTCCTACTACCAAGTTTTAAAGTAATATTACTGCAGTAGTGTCGCGTGACAGCGCACTACACGGCGTAGCGCGGCGTCTCTCGCACACAACTGCGGTAATATTATGGTCTTCAGTTCATGTTACGTACATAGTTTTATGATTTTAATTATTTATGACTTAATTGTAAGCTTTACGCAGACATGTTCAATATAATTGCGGATATATTTCCTTTCTGCAGTTGTTAATATTACATTTAATTTTTACCCGGTGTCAGTGTGTAGGCCGTAACTTTCTGACGTGGCGACACACCCTTGAATGATAAAAAATAATATAAATATATTGCTACAAAAAAGTCAACATTACATTAATATCACATACAAAAATAACAAAAAGAATAACTAAACTTAGTACAAATTAAATAAAAATGTTGTAACTTGTACAAGTCTGGTTCAGCATAGATTTTCTTTTTAACAACTACCTATATATCCTTTTTTCAATGTTTTAATTTTAATTATTTTAATCTTCATTAAATATTAAAAGTTACAGTACATAGCTGGTGTAATGAAGTGGTTATAAGCGCTTTAATATTTAGCCGTCGGCGACGTGCGTAAGATATTCGTGTATTACTAAAAACAGGACTTGAGTGTCAATATGGAAATAATATGTTAAGAATATTTAGTTTCCCAATGATTTTTCAACTTTAAGAAAATTATCGAAATTAAGCGAAATCCTATGATCTGGCAAGCAAAATTAATAAAGGAATGTTGCTTTACCCGCGAAAAATACATTGTATATCTACCTAGATCAAACAGGCAGTCTTTCTTAGTAAACAAACTATAATATTTCATTAATCGAAAAATCAACCGCGAAATTCAGAAAAAGCAAACGCAAATCAAAAATCACTTTATTAGCAGGTTTAAAATCCGAACCTCTTTGCTACCAACCTCCCCACTCCAAGAGGCGTGTATAAAACTAGCTTGCGATGCCTTTGCTTCGAAAAAAAAGAAAATTAAAAAAAAAAACACCCGACGATGAGGTAACGAACGAGGCGCGGTTGCCGCGTTCCTTTTTTAAAAACCTTCAACGTGTGTGGTCCGAGAGAATTCAAAATAAGCTGATTTAAACTCTGTTGCTTTGGACTTAAGATCGGGTTTCCCTTGTTAATGATTAAAGAAATGTTTTTCAGTGTTCATAAGGATTATTGGATCGCCGGAGAACTTAATTGGTACAAAATTGTATGTAATTTTTATATTTCGAATGTTTTGAGCTTTCCTAAGTTTTGTATGACTTAATATTGTATTGTTTAATTGTTTGGGTAGTTGTTTTTGATATGAAATTATGCAACTGAAATACTTAGGTTTTAGTTAAAAGTTAATTTTAGAGGCAACGTAAGTCTCCGCTACCCTCTGGCTGCAGTCTCCTGCGCGTGCGATATGAACCTCTATGAGTGTGTATGGCGGGAGTCTGATGATATCTAAGTATCCTGTACTATTTCAATTGCTGTTGAAAGGCCTATCTATAACATTAAAATCAAATTTTTTTTTTTTATTTCGGTGGGCCTTTTTCCTGGCACTTTCGAAAGTTATATCAACCATTTTTGTTACGCGGCCCTATAATGTATGTCCTAAGAGAAATATCCGTAAGAATTTATGTCTAGGTTTTTGTAGTTCAAATTTTTATACAAATTGTTGCACCCTGTATTATTAAATTAAACCCATTGTAGTATTAAATTAAAGACGTAAAACTCGATACAAAATAATATTGATTAGTAAAATTAAACACATCAAAGATCACAAATACTGTTACATTTAATACAACATGAATACAGAAAAATTCAGAAAATTACCATTTATTTAAATTAGTTCTGCCATTACGCTAATAGATGGCGCTAGTAGTCTTACTTTGTACGCGCATGCGTAATGCAAACAAGTAATGAATATATACGGGGATATGAATAATATGTATTATTAATATATTAATATGTTTTTAATTGATGACAGATAGATAAAAGTGATATCTTTATTTTTAAAGTAGGTATAACACGCTGTTTTGAGTGTTTTTCTCGTTTTGAATGTTTTTTTTCGCGGGAAAAAGAACGAAGTAAGAGAATTATTTTTAGTGGATTTTAGAAATTATTTGTTACGCAAGCTTTTTTTTAGTGTTATTTAAATAATAGAACATCGAAGTCGGTCGATTCGTTCATAGGTAAGTAGTGTTCCGTCATATTAAATTGAATTATTGTAATCTTCTTTATATTGAGAAGAAGAAGACATCTAAAAATAATTTTCTATTACGTTTCCCAAGCTAAATCGGTGGTGCATTTAGGTGACCACCATATTATACCTATTGTCCTTCACGAGATATTTTCTGGGTCAAAAATATAATAATATTTATTAATATCTACATAACTATTAACGTTAAACTCTTAACTTCAAGTCACAAAACTATGTTAATAATATCCTAGGATATATTACTTACGACCAAACAACCTAGGCGTAAAGATATTTCTGCCTAGATTAAAATATGAGTTTAGAACCAGACTGAAACTGGACGCGATGGCGGATAAGGGAAGCAATTGAGATTTATTATCATTAAGGCAAAGATTTTATTGCTAACAATTTTAGTTTTATTTAATATTAACTTTTGTTTTTGTTTCCCATGGTGAAACACCCCCATGACTTCAACCCACGCCGAGGGCACGGCGTGGGGATATGTCGGACTCCCACCGACTAAAAACACCCCGAGCCCCTTCTACTACCTAAGCCAGCATCACGGGATCGCTCGCGCATGCTCTACGTGACCCTGGCTGATTTAATACAAGCTGATGCCCGCGACTTCGCCCGTGCTAGTGTCAGTTGTACCCGTAAAAACATTACTCAATTCTTCTATATGGAACGCAATTATTACAACTTTCAACAACATTTACAATATCTATCTTTATGTTTTAGTCAATAAATACAAAAGCATAACAAATTATATAGTGAAAGCTTCCTCGAGAACCACATTGGTGAAAACAGCATAAAAAATTGTGTAGTAGGTAGTTTTACAGTTTTTACGGCGGATGACTTTTTTTATAATATTATGTAATGATTCTAACTTAAATTCATAATAAATCAGCATTTAAAAATACGATTTTCCTAGTCAACAGGGATAGCTCGTTTTTTAATGTCATTCATGTAGTTTAATTAATAATATGGGATACGTATTTTTTCTTTTGTACCGCAAACACAAATGGACCAAAGTAGGTACAGTCAATGAAACTTACGCGTGCCGTATACTTTTGCGTACAATTTTTGCGAAAGCGATCCGTCACAAGCACCCTCTTCTGAACTTGGAAGCAGTTTATTTTAGTCAATTTTTATTGTTCAGAATAACTCTAAAATACTTAATATGTTTTATTATCTATCTGACGGACTATTTACCTTTTCAACCGACTTTAAAAAGGAGGAGGTTTCTCAATTCGACTGTATACATATCTACTTTTTTACTTTTAATACCCTGTCATCTTACCTATTCTGATTACCTGATAACTTCGCCCTTTTCATTACTAAATAGTAAATACCTACTTACAATTCTGCCAACCGAAAGGGCCTACACTTAACGAATACCACCCATAATATATGACTTCTTTATACCAATTACTTGCGCCCGCGCACGTCAAAGTAATAGGATAATTACAGTGTTGCCAACTAAAAGCGTGGCAAGTAATTATGTTGAGATAATTGGCGAAGATGGGGTTGCCATGAATTATAATTGAAATACTTTGTGCGATTCTTGGTTTTGATGTGTGATGCCTGTTTGTCTGTGTGTGTGACAATGTCTAAAGCTAACAAGGTTTGGACGCAGTCGGGTGAAAAGTTATAAGTAATATGTGTATCTCTTTTAATTCACGGGCTAACTTCAAGGGAAGAAACCCGGTCCTTTTTAATGACTTACACGGGGACATATAAGTAATATTTATTATTAAAGTGTTGTGTAGTAAACTTTTCGACCGGCCTGTTGGTCTAGTGGTTAGTGGCCCTGACTGCTAGACCAAGGCTCATTGGTTCGATCCCCACTTTGGACAAATGTTTGTGTGATGAGCACGATCATATGAAGTTAACTAAAACACTCTTTAGCTGTCAGTTCCTCAGCCTGTTTTGATCACCAGCTAATATATACTGTTTGATTGACACCTGATGTCCATCGCATGATGCATAATCAAGACAGGTGCTCTGTTGTAGCTGTCCGTAATAATCCAAGATGGAAGCTAAGTGTGAAAATGTTTATAGAAGATTTAAGATGCAGATTTTTGTAATACTTTAGCTAGTAAAAGAAATGCGGAGAAAGGAATGTCATGCGGAGAAAAGAGAATAACGTGGTAAGAAAGGTGCTGGACATGAATGTGGATGGATATAGGGGAGGACAACCAAAGAAACAATGGATGGATTGTGTGAAAGATGATATGGCTGCAAAGAGTGTTGCTTGCGAGATGACGTCAGATAGGAACGTGTGGAAGAAGACATGCTGCACCGACCCCAAATAATAATTAGGATAAGGGCAGGGGAATTATTATACATTCTTAATTACGTAACGATACGAAGATGTTTTTATATATTATTTGTGTTACAAAATCCAAAATGGCGGCCGATAGAGTGAACTATGACCCCCCGCGGCGTGATAATTGTATCAATAATGAGCTGTGGAAAGTGAACGAGGTATTTTTATAAGCGCCATTGTCAGTTAGATGGTATAGTAACGATAGAAAGCGATTTTGTGTATTATATTCCGCAACATTAGTACAACAGTATTTATTTGGCCTCGAATTAAGTATACGATAGTTACTTGTATTATGAGTACTAGACAACTGATAAACATTATTATACAACGTTGATAAAAGCGAGAGGCATTAAATGAAACCACATATTCTGTATATCATTATAAGGCTACACAACAAAAATCAAATCAATGTAAGCAATATTTTTATAATAACTTTCGTGAGGATGATTCATACTTAAAACGTTATAACGGTTTACTCACGCGTATTTATCGGGATAGCCCGACTAGTTTCGGACCCAACCGGAGCCAACTAGGTGACTAAGTTTTATAGGCATAGTTGCCTATAAAACTTAGTCACCTAATCAGGAAGATACAGCATGTTCAAACTAAAAAAAAAACAAAAAAAATATCCTGTGACTAAACTATTGCTTACATTGATTTGATTTTTGTTGTGTAGCCTTATATAGTCCAGTCATTTGGTAGTTTTACCTGGAAAGTTTTCCGGGAGTTTTGAAAATTGGGTATTTTATAGATTTCGATATGCTCTTTTCGAATTTTAACTTTGCCACCTCGTACCACCGCCGCTCGCGCCGCCATTTTGAAAAAATGGCGCCCAAAAACGGTTTTTTGGGAATACCTCCTTTCCGACGCATTTTACGAAAAAAATGTTTTCTACAAAATTAAACTAGAACAAATTTCCTACACTTTATATCTTATTCACTTTTTCATAAAATCAATAGTTTTGGACGTACGAGCGCCGCAAAGTATTGTTCATTTGCACCACTACGAGTGTTTCGTATATTTTTCTTAACTGTTCCATTACTGCCGCCGGTTTTCAAGAAGTAGGTGTCAGGGTAATATGTCACTTTTGAATCGGGCCCTTTCTCTCGACTATGAACGAAACTTCAAGAAAAAATTTGTTGGTAGAAGCTATATTAAGAGAAATATTTAGTTTATACTGAATCATCAATGTACGTTTATTGACGTACAGTGTTGATTATGTTTTTAGAGCTATGGCTTCTTATACGGATAATTGTTTTATTTGTGACGATTCACTTGAAAACCGGCGGCAGTAATGGAACATTTTAGAAAAATATACAAAAAACACGTGGTGGTGCAGATGAATAAGTAATACTTTGCGGTGCTCGTACATCCAAAACTATTCATTTTATGAAAAAGTGAATAAGACATAAAGTGTAGGAATTTTTTTCTAGTTTAATTTTGTAGAAATTATTTTTTTCGTAAAATGCCTCAGAAAGGAGATATTCCCAAAAAACCGTTTTTGGGCGCCATTTTTTCAAAATGGCGGCGCGAGCGGCGGTCGTACGAGGTGGCAAAGTTAAAATTCGAAAAGAGCATATCCAAATCTATAAAATACCCAATTTTCAAAACTCCCGGAAAACTTTCCAGGTAACCCCCTTATTTTCTACCAAATGACTGGACTATATAATGATATACAGAATATGTGGTTTCATTTAATGCCTCTCGCTTTTATCAACGTTGTATATTTCTAAATACATAATCCCGTGTCACAATGTTAGTTACCGTACTCCTCCGAAACCGGCTGGACGGATTCTCTTGAAATTTTGTATATGCATTCAGTAGGTCTGAGAATCGACCAACATCTATTTTTCATCCCCTTTTGTTTCGCGAACGAAGTCGCGGGAAACAGCTAGTTGTAGATAAATTACACCAAATGGTTCAGGTTTAGTCAGTAAGAATCTGACACTACCTACTTCCTCCCCCGAAGAGGTGGGTGTCCATGAGGATTCCCCCGCCTTACCAAAAAAAAAGTATCTATGCATTCCAATTTCACTTTATAATCATATCCAACACATCCAAGCAATGTTCTATAAATAATTCTACAACACATACAGTTAACAATAAGTACAATAACAACATTATTTATCAAAAATAGACTTCAAAAACCGTTAAACCGAAACGGGGAACGAAATCGAAAGAATACAAGACTTTAAATATCCACCAGGGGGTCTACCAAAACCGTTTAAAGTAATATTATAATTATGTGAGAGAGACGCCGCTCTACGTCGTGTAGTGCGCTGTCACGTTTCCACAACTGCTACAATATTACTTTAATTTTTTAGGGTTCCGTATCCAAAGGGTAAAACGGGACCCTATTACTAAGCCTCCGCTGTCTGTCTCCAGGCTGTATCTCATAAACTGTGATAGCTAGAAAGCTGAAATTTTCACAAATGGTGTATTTCCGTTGCCGCTTTAACAACGAATATTAAAAATAAATAAATGTATGGTAAGAGTGTCCGTCCTCATACAACAAATGTAATTTTTAAGCAATTTTTACTAGATCTTAATAAACAGGTAGAAACTTACGTGATTACATACACAAACGTGATTTTCTATTATAGATGATAGTACGGAACCCTTCGGGCGCGAGTCCGGCTTGCACTTGGCCGGTTTTTTTGGTAGATTGTTAGTCCTAAAACCGATTAGAGGCAACACGCGGTGTGATACAGAGTCCTATTGTGTTACCTGTCAAAATAATTCTCTTTTTTTGTGTTGCCATACTACGGTTTTTTATTTGCCGACTGAGCCAAAATGGATGCCGGTGGAAATGAGCATCAAAGGTTTTTTCAAGATTCCCCCGATAAGGCTGGTTTATTTTATTATCTCGAGTTTTCGCTTGTCGATAATATGTTAACTGCTTTAGTGTTTTTAGGTTTTTAACCGATTGCAAAAAGTTTGTATATGTTACAAGTTACGCTGTACTTTTTATTTATGTGCAAAGATTTATTTGATTCCAAACACATTAATGCGTCATTTGATAAAAGTGGTTAGTGCGTTGTCTTATCACATATGTAACAGTCTCGAGTTTGAGTCCCAGTACGAACTAAACTTTTAACTTTACTTATGGAGTTTCTTGCCGGTTCTTCTACAGAAGAATGACATTTTGGAACCGCGCAACTAGAGTCAGTAACGTTTTGAAAGTGCCTGAAAAGGCCTACTCGAAATAAAAACCTTTTGATTTTGAAATTAGATCTATTGTTATAAAATTAAAAGCCATATATTCTTACATGCACGTTAAAGCTACTCCTTCGGATTTCTTTTATCTGTAATTTTATCAGCAACCGTATTTAACAAAATTATTATTCAATACAAAAGGCTGTATACCTTGCACCCTTATCTACAAAGACACTTATCAAAAAAACAAAAAGAATTCAACTCAACCATTTTGCTTTGACCGAAATCAATTTAGCGCCTCTTTTGAAATAGGAACGTTCTCCTGTCAAAGGAGAGCACTTCGTTTTCAATTACAGCCGCAGCCATATTGTTCTTTATTTGAATACGGGATTGTAGTATGGAGTTGTCTTTTGTTTTTTTAAACTAGAAATAAGGTTTTGTAATTTTTATACATCTATGCTACTTTGAGTGCTGAGTTTGACTATTTTACTGGGCTTTATGAACCTTAGCGAACACTGAGACGACGATAATGAAGATTTCAAACTTTTCTTTTTAGTTAAAGCCTGTTGAACTTCGTCCAGCTCGTCAAAAGATAAAATACTTGAAACGCTTAGGTAAATGTTTGATGAAACTGTTCAGTCCAGCTGTGACAACCATTCAATAAGTTTAAATCAAACCAAAGAATAAATGTTAACCTCCATCTGTTACGGATCTGTTCGGAAAGTAATTTTGAAACTTTTTATTTATTTACTATTAATATACAGACAAAATTTTACAAAGGACTTAAAAATTAGCAGTATGTCAGTTTAGTACTAAGATACTGCTTATTTCCTAAATAAACTTCTTTCTGTAAACCTGCAAATTTTTGTTTTTATTTTTAGATATTAAGGCATGTTACCTTAATATAAAAAATCTGTGTAAATTCATAAAAACAAAAAGTACGTTAATTACATAGTCTTTTTTAATATTTCGTCACTTAAAAGTAAGTTTAATTATCTTCTCACTCATTACCATAGCAAATCATTAGAATAGACATCTAATTGCCATCAACTCACAAATAAGGAAGTGTAACCATTAAAGCCTTGAATATGAAGTAGAAATGTTCCATAATGGGTATCAAACCTGATAGACTATTACAAAAAGCGGATATAAGCTACCAGAGACTACTGCCACGTCTTAGGCCGGCCTCAAACACTCTGGAATTCAGAATCTGAAAGTCTGTTCTTTATTTCAATCCAAGCCACTTTTAAGTTACAGGTAGGGCATGTAATATCGGATGATGTTAGATTCCGGAACTGAGTTACGATACTACTGGCTTAATTCCGGATTCATATTTTAGTAAATTCAACATGTCTTTTCTATCTACGAGTGAGATATTATTGTAGCTTATTCAATAACTAAGTAGGTAATAGTATAATAGGTATCTAATAAAGTTACGATGAAATATTAAAAATGAGCAAATGTTGTTCCTGTGTGGTATTTTTGTTAGTAATAATGAATAATGAAATGAGTATCAGATTGCGATAATTATTATCTTCAATTCCAAAATTGTAATATCGAAAAAAACAGTCCGAAATTCCGGGGTTACAAAATCTTGGAATTCCGGGATCCATGCCCTAGTTACAGGTGAGTAATACCACAGTCTAAATATATTTATGATATTTAGACTGTGGTAATACTAACCTATTTTATTGATATTTGTAATAAATAACCGACTGTCAAATTTTGAATTTCATACTGTATGAGGCCGGCCTTAAAGTAATATTACAGCAGTTGTGTGCGAGAGACGCCGCGCTACGCCGTGTAGTGCGCCGTCACGCGACACAACTGCAGTAATATTACTTTAAGAAGTGGTAGGTTGTCTGTAATCAACGCTGACTAATAAACAGGTATAATTATAAATTATTCTTAGAAACTGAAGGAAAGTAATGTGAGGGAACCTGGATTTGGATATTGGTATCGCCCGTATAGCTAGCGTGGTGATCAATGCTCAAGTCGTTACTATATGGAAAGGCTTTGCTAAGCTGTGGGACAGTTATATAAAGAATGGAAATATAATTGTAATAGGGATCTGCCATATTCAAAATTACAGTTGTTGTTGTTACGCCGCGGTAAGCAGCATTTCTCTGCAAAAATAGAAATAGTATTGTTAAAAAAATGGTAACTAACTAAGACTCGTTGGTTTAAAGACATTCAAAGAAATACCTAAATTTTATTTCATATAAACTTTTACTAAAGTATTCTAGTTATTAAAGTCTATGTAGGTAACTTATACGGTGAAAATAGTTAATTATATCCTTTAAAAATATTGTTTTCCAAGACTCAAATCACCGTAAACTTCAGAAAGCAAATAATTGTACTTTTAAAATCAATACTAATTTAGTCACACTGCAAGTTGCCTTTAAACCAACAAAGAAATACTTTTTCTCAACCGTAAAATTCCGAAAAAAAAAAACCACTATCAGTCATGAACCGTAAACGTCAACAAATAGAAAAAAAAATACTCAAAACACTCTGATAATCAATTTACCGCGAAAATTTACGCTAAAATATGTAACAAACTTATTAATGCGGTTCCCAAACTCGTTACTCTTCGAATCTTGTACTGTGATACATTTTGACAGCGGCATTTGTAAGTTTGTGTTAAAACAACAATGGCGTCTAAGAAACCTGCCGTGAGGTTTAAATCTGTTTTATTTGAGACAACCGTGACTTATTAGGTATATGAATACACCAAGAAATTAACAATGAGGCCTACATTTAAAGGTAAACGCCATATTTCCGTGTTTCAATGTGTATATTTTGAGTTTTTAGGATGAAATATTGAGTGAAAAAATTATGTTGGTCTACATTTCATAAAAGTTTTTAAATACTAAGATAGATTTTCTTAAACATAAACTGCCTTTTGACTACGTCTATGACTGTGGGTATTGGTTATCGTTATAACATTAAACTTTGTGCTTTCTTAACGCTCAAACTCTCATTCTATTCCCATTGTTGGGCAAAGGTCATCGAAAATCCTTCCATAGTTCCATACAACATTTTAATCGGTTTACTGAATTTAGGCGGTACTTACTCCGTGCATTGGAGAGTACGTAGAGTTAATTGTATGAGTTATTTGATCTCTTAACTCGTATTGAATATTGAGTGTATAGGAACAAATAGGTACACAGTCGCTTCCCGCTGTCTTTGTGCCTGTTTCTATGTATGATTAGATCTTCAAAACTACGCAATGGATTTTGATGAGGTTTTTTAATACTTAGATAGAACTCTGAAGGTTTATATGTAATACATCAATAATGCACCCGTGCGAAGCTGGGGCGGGTCGCTAGTATATACACCGTGACTTTTAGGTCGTTTTAAAAAAGCAGCCCAGTTCATGTATTCAATGACTAGTAAACGTTTATAATAAAAAAATATGTTTTTTTTAAGATTTGAATGAATAAAAATATTATTCATTATTATGACACAAGGCAGTTTTACGAACACTCTGTAGTGAGCGCGGTCCGAACCTTGTGCCAAAGGGGCCGCGCGGGCGGCGCGGCGGCGTCTTATCACAGGTCATTCACCTTAGCGTAAAACAGCTGTCTTACTATTGCAATCATAATGTTCGCAGTAAGTATGTAGCATGTATCTTCAACAGTTTGATACGTAAACATTTTTAACAGGATGTTTCATATTTCCAATGTATTATTTATTTTTTTCATGCATATTATTTTAATTAATGATAAAAAAATTATATTCGCTCCTAGAGGTATTTTATGACGGATACATTGTGTGGACGACTTTTTTAAAACGACCTAAAAATCACGGTGTATTATTGTCACGAAAAGCAGAAATTGTTGGTCTCATAAAATTTCCCACAAATTGGTAGAAGGTAATATTTTGTCGAAAAAAACCGCGTCATGCACAATATTGTTGTAATTGACTAAACATTTCAACTCATTAAATGAAACCGTGAAAATTTTACATTCCACACGACTTGAAAAGGTACAAAAATTCCCTTATGGGCCACAGGACATTACTGGCCAAAATCCACCCACTGCGTTTCAAATCGCGCCAAAATATTGACATTAACTTTGACAGTTCGTTTAAAAAAAACTCCCGAATTGTCTCTGTCACCTGGACATAGACAATAGAGTGTTTACACCGTTGCGAATACGTGTTTTGAGTAAACCTCTTTTGTCAAAACTTTTTGTTGTTTTCTTGTTAAGGTACCGAGTGTTGTGTTAGTCTGTTGTTGTATTGTGTTTAAACACTACTGGGTTCGAAGTTACGCGTGCCAAATTTGATTTCTAACGCTTTTGTATTCGTAGCGTTTAGTTTAAACTGACCGTTAACAGGTGAGTTCTTGTATTGTTTAGTATGTTTACAGTTTAAGTTTTTGAATAGAGGAAGGTTTTTGATAAATAGGGTGAGGTAAAGATGTAATGGCGGTTAACTTCAACTATGGGTGATTTCCTAAGTATATACTTATTTGTATAACCATAATATATGTAGGTAATACTTGGGTATTATTCAAAAGGAGGTTTATTTTTATAATAACATCAGTAATGTTCCCGTTTAAGCTGTGATAGCCTAGTGGTAAGACCATAGGACTGCCAAGCCAAAGGTCGCTGTTGTGTACGAATGTTGTGTACGTTTTAGAAATAAATATCACAGCTCCCGTGTTTCGGAAGGCACGTAAAAATGTGGGTCCTGTGCCTGATCTCTCTCCGGTCGTGTCGGATTACCGTTCCATCGGGCTATGAGAGTAAAGCACACGCTTGTGCACTATAATATGTCCCGCGTAGCTGGCTGGTGTCACAGTAACAATAGCCACCGTAGCGTAGCCAAAATCGGTCAAGAGACATTATTCGCTGGAGCGGGTCGCTAGCTCTCTATATATAAAGTTGCTCATCCACTGTGCGAAATTTAAACTGAAATACCATAATTAAATATATGTTCTAAATAAAAACACCTTTTAAAAACCAATTTAAAGAAAGCAGGTGGTATGACAGTCTCATTTAGCAATAGACTTTATAATTATTAGTTAGAATAATTATAGTTATGACTGAGGGAAGTGTCTAAGTATTGCGAGTTATAAAAACCTGTCATTTGCGAGTCTGACTTGCGACATGGGGGCCGTACAAAATTAAATAGGCAAAAGAATAAAAAATCTGAATGTTTTTTTATTTTATTTTTATATTACATATTTTAACTGTTGCCAACGCCTTTGTTCTCAGACCTACTGAATGCATATGAGAATCGGCTACTATCTACATATTTTTCTTGCCAATTTTTTATTTGCGATCAAAGTCGCGGGCAACAGCTAATTTGATGTAATACCAGCTTGATACTTGTTCCTTAGAAATAGGGTCTTGACGGACAAACAGACAGGAGGACACAATATAACAAAGTGATCCGATAAGGGAACCCTGAATTATGGTACGCGAAGCAATTTTAATTAAAACATATTTTCTATTATTAGTTTTAAAGCGTTTTAGTTTTACATTTAACAGATACAGTTTAATTTTATGTATTTATTCGTTTGTAAGTTATTTTTATTAATATTATGTTTATTTTAGATAATGGCTATTGGCTATAGTCATGTCTGCTTATGAAATGGTCTAATTATTTGACAAATGATATAGGTACGATGCAGAAATAATTGTACTACGAACAAATTTTGTGGAATTAATGGACTAAGGTTAGGTATGTATAAAGAAAATACGTTTTTAGCTTGGTTTAAACTAAGATACAAAAACAAAATGAGATTTTAATGCGGAAATGTATAAAAAAACTAAATCTAAACATCCTTCTAATTTTTAAGTTACAATAATAATCAAATTTCAGTTTTAAATTTTTAAAGACTTCTCCAGTAACGTGGGTTGTGGAGGTCAGATAGGCAGTCGCTCTGTGACATACGGTGTTCAGCTGTCGGTGAGACTGGAAACCGACACCGAAATCATCATCATCATTCTCCTGCCCTTATCCCAATTATTATTTGGGGTCGGCGCAGCATGTCTTCTTCCACACGTTCGTATCTGACGTCATCTCGCAAGTCACACTCTTTGCAGCCATATCATCTTTCACACTATCCATCCATCGTTTCTTTGGTCGTCCGCTTCCCTATATCCCCTATATCCATCCATCGTTTCAAGTCGACACCAGCATAGCTTGGGAAAAGGTTTGCGCAAACCGAGTTTTCTCTTACAATAACAAAATCAGAGCGAGAAGCTATAAAATCCGATAAACCCATATTATACTTATAAAACGATTGTTAGAGTTTATTTATTTCACGCTAGACTGAAATTCAAGTCAACTATAGTTAACTATAAGCATTATTAAAAACGAAAAACGCCTTTAAAATTAAGGTATTAAGGTCGATTTTACTGTAGCTTGCATCCTAGGTCTTTGTAGTACATTTTACAATTGTAATAATGAAAAATATACACGGATTTATATTTCAAATCATTGCTGTTTCATATTGCTTGACTCCTGTTTGCGACGCCATTTTTTTTGTTTTTGACGTTTGTTAGTAAGCTGATACTTCCTCTATTTGTTTTGAATTAAATATTTATGTAGGTATATTTGTTTCTTACATTAAAATAATAATTAAACTTACTTATACTTAAAAGGATAACTCCATCCTAATGATTAATGTAAACTGTATGCGCTAAAGAAAAACCTTTTTAATTTTTTGATCAAAATAAAAAAAATACCGTGTATTAAAATTTCTTCTTCTGCTTTTTGTCTAAAATAAACTCTTAATACAATGACAAAAATCCGCACAAACAGCCTCGAACTAAGACTACTCTAAATACCTAAATCTTTATGATCTCGCAAGGAAACCAAAATAATATTTCTAGAATAGACTATTTATTTATATTAAGTAATTAATCTTTTGATGATAGCTATTAATAAAATAACCTGAATTAAAATCTTATAATTATAAATTACAAAATATATGACCGTCGGTGAAAGAACAAGTCTGCAAAGAGCTTTAAAATAGATACTAATTTATTAACATTATATTAAAACTAAGATTTGATAATAATTTGTTTATAATTAGACTACACTGTTATTGTTATACAGCTGACCTCTCATACAGGGAACGATTTACAGTTAAATTAATTTTCTAATCTAGAAGGGAAAATATTGTGCAATACATTTTTGCAAAGGTATCTTAACCTTAAACTGCAATTACTATTATTTAGGCAGGTTCTATTTAAATTTTAAACGGATATCCTAAAAAAATATGCAGATTATTTTATAAACTCCACGAAAACGCGGCCTCCTTTCAAAATATCAAAGAGAAAACGAGAAATCCGGGAACCTATTCTTCCGAAGCCACAAAACCGTTCACAATCATCGTCAAAGCATTTAAACAAAATGTTGACACAAAACACACAACAACTGGATATGAATAGTTATTTTCCCGCGCAAATAAAACAAGAAAGTCTTAGCGTCCAATAGACTTTTATAACGCAAGTAAAGCCGAACCATTTTAATTACTTACAAGCAACCCGAGGCAAGACCACACACGTCGCTCATTAAAACTCGAATCATAACAATAATTATTTTACCCCAGCTTACAATTTCGCGTTAACGAAAAAAAAAAGCTTAATATTAAAACATAACCTCATTATCAATGTGTCAACAACTCAATTTATGGCGGGAAAACGGCGACGCCCTGCGCGCGGGAAATATCAACCAATGACGCGTAGCCTGTTCTATTTGAGCGCAACGGCGAGAAATACTGCCGTCTCTTTCTCTCTCGTGAGGGCGTCGTAAGCGATACATCGATCGAGTGTTGCTACCTTTGTCTAAGGATCGTTCTATTTTTAAAGGTAATGAATATTACGGGATGACGTTATTAATTTATGCGCGGGGATTTGCTTTTTTAATCACTGGCTTTGATTATAGGGAATTGGTAAAATTTAGGGTTCAATCGAAAATTATTTTTGGTGTTCTTAAAATTAATATTATTTTTAACAAATGTTTTTACAGTCTGTAGCTTTTGATACACAAATAAAATGTTATTATATTTTTCAACATGATTTATTTTTTATTTATTTATGTATTTATTCATAACATCTTAGTTTTTCGCTGCTGTTTCATATAATTATAATATAATTCTCTGTTGCAATGCTAAATAGTATTTTTAGTTATGGCTTAATTAAGAATAACAAAATACAGTGTCTTTAGAGCTAGAATGCTAATGTACCTATTCGTGAAGTTTTGATAATGATCTTCATTATTTTAAGAGTGCTAAAATGTTGCTAAGTGTTTTATTGAAATAATATTTAGTTTATTGAAGTAATGGCGGAAATTTTTCGTTATTTTTTAAAGATCTATGCTAATTGTGTTAAAAAAATAATCGAATTAAACTATAGATTTACTTTACAAAAACTTGGTAAAGAACAAGCGGTATTCTAATAATATTGTAAAAATGAAAATTTGTTAGGATAAATGTTTGTACTCTTTCACACTCACGTATATCAATTTTAATGAAATTAAGTATTAAAATTACCTGATACCCTGAAACATAGGTTTCTTTTTAACCGACTGCGTCAGAGCGGGGATTTTTTTTTGCCGCCATTACGCGAACGAAGTCGCGGGCAACAGCTAGTTTACAATATAAACAGGGTCTCTTTAACTCATTGTAATGCTAAAAGCTAGTATTCCTTAGAATCGCCGTAATAGCTAAACTAATCAGCATGTATAATGCATTTCCTTTTAAACGATTTTCCTAGAAATGAAACCTCCTTTTTACAAAAATCCATTACCTAACATTTTGGTTGATGTTTTTCTATAAATTTTAAAGTGGATTAAGAATGTTATATTGCGTTAGCGATAAAGAAAATTGAAAATATATTGTTTTTGTAGATAAATATATATTTCTAATATAATATTTCAGTTTTTTCTATTTATAATAAAATTGTAGCAACTATGATGTCTCTTGACCGATTTCCGATCCGACCGATGGGACGGAAATCCTACGCAACCAGGCGCAGTACCCACATTTTTACGTGCCTTCTGAAACACGGAAGCTGTGATATTTATTATAAGCCGCACACAACATTCGAAAAGTCGGTGCGCGCCGTGGGGATCGAACTCGAGACCATTGGCTTGGCAGTCCTATGGTCTTACCACTAGGCTATCACAGCTTCAACAACTATAACATGAATAGAAAAAGATAATTGTAGACTTGTCAAATTTCTCCTCACGCTAACTCTGAACGCTCCAACGTATTAAACTGACAAGAGCTATAAACCGCTAGACCAACAGGCTAGGTTTCAGCGAGTGATTTCAGGTTCCATAATCCAGGTTTCCTCACGATGTTTTTCTTCACCCTCATCCTTAAAATTATAACTGATATTTTAATTTATTCGTTACTTACAAACCGAGAATGTTGAAGCTAATATCGGCTCATTCCTTGTATCAAATAATTAGTTACAGCGAATAATTATAAGAGCAAGCAAAATGTAGAGCATATTTTAAAGGTAAATACTTACTACTCATTACATACCAACAAGCTTATTTATTTAATTAATATTTAACTTAAAAGGTACAAAATTAGCAGCTGACTATATTAATAAATTACTGAGTAATACCACAGTAATACTCTAAAAGGTTTCTTTTAAATCATTAACAAAACAACTTTATAAATAAACTAATTAGTTATCAGTAAATGTTCTATATTTATACTATACTAGCTACCTGCCCCAGCTTCGCACGAATGCTATAGGTACCTACTGATGTATTATACACATACCTAATATAAATATTCGTCTTGAAGCATTCTATCTATTTAAAAAGCCGAATCAAAATCTGCAGCGTAGTTTCAAAGATCTAAGTTTTTATAGAGGCAGACCGATACCTAGCCAGAAGCGTCTTTGTTTTATACTATGTAGTGATTTTCTGCCTAGGTACAGTTTCGCCTGTGTGAAAGCAGATTATTATATCAAAAAAAGTTTATATACGGTTGAATTTAGAAACCTCCTCCTTTTTGAAGTTGTTTAAAACGTACCTTACGTCCGTTCTTAAAGTTCAAGTTAATCTGTTTTAAATTTCTTCAAAATTTGTTAAGCGGCGGACCGACAGACAGGCGGATAGACTGTCAGAAAGATAGAGTAACTATCACAGTAATATTATAATTGTAAAATTATAATATATCTGTTTTTATTAAATTGTTGTTGCGGGCGACTTTGTCCGCGCGAATGTCGGTTATAGCCGTAAAAACATTACCTATTTCTAACCTTTTCTACCATTACCCAATTCTTCTATATAGAACGCAATTATTATTACTTTTCAACAACTATCATTATATTTTAGTCAATTACAAAAACTTACCAAATTACATCCTAAAACCTTCCTCGAGAACTCTATATATTGGTGAAAACAGCATGAAAATTAGTGCAATAGTTTTTGAGTTTATCGCGAGCAGACAGACAGACGACGAAGGACTTTGTTTTATAATATGTGGTGATATTACCTATACTGAACCCCTTACATAAATAAACACAAACAATACATCTTTAAACATAAGCAGTGTTGCCAAGAAATAAAATTTAATGAATTCGACCTCATTCTTGAAATAGAGCAGAGAATTTCAATAAAAACTCGCTTTTTTTCATACTCTTTTATATTTTTCTAGTTTTATTTTTTTTTGTTTTTGTACTATAAAGATTTTAGCGGTTTCATCTTAATTTATGAAGGTGGACTATAATTATAATGTTTTTGAGCATGTGAAACGCGGTAAATAAGATGGCGAGACGAATTTGATGTTAAAATAGCCGTTTACAGAAATTATCTTTTTTTACGTGACGTTCATATAAAGCTACAATTAAGGAAGATATTTGGCACTCAGTATACTTAAGTGCTTTCGGTAGGTCTCAGAATCGGCCAACGTCTATTTTCATCCCTATTCTATTTTTTCGCGAACGAATTCGCGGGCAACAGCTAGTCATAAAAAAAAATCTCGTATCACAATAATCGTTCCCTTACTCCGAAACGGCTTGACCGATTCCCTTGAAATTTTGTGAGCATATTGAGTCCTTTTATTTAAACATTCGCGGGAGTATTACTAACGCGTACGAAGTCGCGGGCAACAGCTAGTGATAATACTTATTTATAAAACAGTTTCTACAAAACTCCACAACTTTTAAACTTCAAAACCAAAAATTGTATCTTGTTTTGTTATTCCAGCACGCCTATCTCTCGAGCCTCCCTCTTACAATTAAGGTGTAAACAAAAAAGGTTGCATTCGACGCCGCCATCTTGCCTCAAAGTAGTTTAAAAACTTAATTTCTTCGGTCGTTAGGCGGTATTTCGGGACTAAATGGATTTTGAATGTGTTGTGTGTATGTGTATGTAATTTTGTATGTTTTTATTATGTCTGTTTTGAGTGAGTACATGATGAATTTAAGTATTTCTATACTAGCCTGGTATTTTTGTTGTTTAAGCTATGCCTATTGCAAATTTGATCAAAATTGGTTTACATAGATAGCCTGTTGGTTTAGTGGTTAGTGGCTCTGACTGCTATACCAGAGGTCGTGGATTCGATTCTTAACAGGGCAAATGCCTACCCTATGTGTTAATCAAAGGTGTCAGCTAACTCCATACCAAATTTTAACCGAATTGTTCAAGCGCGAAAGAGTAACAAACATCTTTCTATCCATCCAAACTTTTGCATTTACAATATTAGTAGGACAAAACAAAAAAGCTTAAAAAATGAAATTTTGTTTTCAAAATAAATAAAAGAAAAGCTGCCTGTTTATTTATAGCTTATGAATCCATTTTTATAGGATTTTACCCTTGCACAACTTGTTTGTTGTGTTTTTTTTACCTGTTATGTGCGTACATAAATTATCAAACAAATAAATAAATGACGTTTCCACTTTTCTTAATTAATAAATGCAATACTGATGTAAAATTTCTATTGGTTTTTACTAAAAATAATTAAGTTTATATTATTTAAACGTGAAACGCAATAGCAGCTGCACTTTAACATAAAACTTTAATCACTAAAACCAACTGAAAACGTATTAAAAATCTATAAAAATAAAGATTTCAATCTATGGTAAGGAAGAGAGTAATTAATACTCTATGAGAGGAAAAAACATGGATCCCAGCTGTCGGCCGGCGGTAGAAAAACTTAATAACAACATTTTGGGGAAATGAGGATTTTTTGAATCGTTATACCTTGGATATAGGGTGTTGTTTCTTTACTGTATAGTTTTAAATACTTTAGGGATAAGTTTGTTTAACAACTAATACTTTTTACACTGGTCTAGTGGTTAGTGACTCTGGCTGCTATACCTGAGGAAGTAGGTTCGGTTCCCAATTGAGACAAATGTTTGTGTTGTGAATTTTGTTCTGTGTAAGAACTTGGAACTTTGAATTCTATGGAAGAACAAACATGGACGGCTCAAGGTAGCTACAAAACTATTGTAAATAATGACTATCTAAAAATACGAAATAGTCATCAGAAGTCTGCTATCAACTGCTGCCACAAAAATTCAATGAGATTCGGACGCGGAAAACTCGACGGGTATGGAAGGCTGTTGTACCATGTATTAAGGACCTTATTCTGAGATTTTATATTATTATAATTTCTGTAAAGATTCCTAAGATGAGCAAAGGTGTTTATAAAGCAACTAAAACTTTTCCTAAAATATAAGTTAAAATTTGTATGCATAAATAAATAAGTTATCTCAGGCACAAAACACAACCCGCTGTAGATACAGCAATCAGCCCCAAATGACACTACCGACTTCTACATAAAACCCCAAAACGTATGTTTCAAAGCATTTGATAATTTAAAAAAAGAACAAGCAATATGGCGTCGTCCTTTTCAATAAAAAAATAATATAAAAATTTAAATCGGACGCGGCGGGAAAGAAAGAGCGGGACTAATTCCCCGCACTCACGCCGCGTTCGATTTTCGAAATGACCTCAGAAAGAGATGCAATTATAAGTTAGAAAGGGATATAAGACATCAATGCTTAATGTATTTATTAATCGGCTCATATTTTTCTCTGATATGTTGTTTATGCTCGAAATTTAAGTACATTTTTTTATGTTTTTCGGTTGAAAATTATAATATTTTCGTTTACAATAATATGCTTTGGTATTTTCGTTTTATGCGGCGTTGATTTTGTGAGAAAGGGTGGTGATAAATACTTGAGTAGGTACATATGTATTATTAGCCGTGGAATTGTGAACATTGACCGATTTTAGCCACCATTTTGCTAATTGGATTTTTAATAAGCATTTTACTCAGCCTCATCATGATTTTAAATGAAATCTTTGTTAAATTGTTGTGAACTTTAACTAAAACCCTGTAATAATATGTTTTTGCCGGGTTAACGTGTTAAATCCACTAAATAAGTAGAAATAATTTCAATCTTTCTTTAAGTGCTTCGCAAAGTTTATTATTGTACCTACACTATTCCTTAAATACTGAAACGTAAGTTTAAATCTATCTGATGCTACTTTATTTGCACCTTAAAGTGACATAGAAAGTACATTATAGAGCTACAAAGATCTTTTGGCACGTAACCGAAAATGGAACTAATCTAATATATAAAATTTTCGTGTCACAGTTTTTGTTGCCATACTCCTCCGAAACGGGTGGACTGATTCCCTTGAAATTTTGTATATGCATTCAGTGGGTCTGAGAATCGGTCAACATCTATTTTTCATCCCTATATTTCGTTTTTTGTGAACGAAGCCGCGGGCAACAGCTAGTATCGTCATATATTTAATTAGAAACCATCACTTTTGACAGACAGTAGAGTTGATTCTTGTTGCGAATATGCACACCAACGCCCTCATGTTAATGTCATCCACGTACCAAAAATTCTGCAACTTCAATTTCACAGTGACATTTCTTCAATCGATCAATCAATTTTCTCAAAAACAATGGCGGATCAATAAAAAAGTAGAATAGACAACTTCATATTATTATTACAACTAGTAATTTTGTACGTGCATTAAAATCAAAGCTGTTTCGTGTGGTGTATAGAAAACACGGGCTCCACATATAATGACAGCCATTAGTGCCGCGCCCAAAACCCGATGGAAATAGATTAAGAAAAATGTTCAACAGATTACAGAATATGATTCCGCCATTTTGGGGTGAAGTGGGGTGGCCATGTTGGATGTTATGTCATAATTTTTATGTAAATAATTATTTTGTTTAATAAAATTTTGTAGTTTTCAATCTGTTGTCACTTCTATTTGTATGTGTGCTGTGTTTATATCTATATCTTTATAAAAACGACTCCCGCACTAAGGAATATAATGCTCGTATCGCGGGGGGTTTTACAGACATTCAATCGCATGCACAAAGTCACCCAGACTCAGAACAAACCCGCGACACGTTACGCACAGTGGTAATTGGCGTGGTGACTATACCACTCGACTATCCGTGCAGTCAAACAATCTATAAAAATGAATCGCAAAATGCGTTGGTAAGCGCATAACTCAACAACGCGCTGACCAATTTGGCCAATTCCTTTTTTTAAATCTTCGTTGAAGTTCGAGGATGGTTTTCAGTGAGAAAGGCTACTTATTACCCGACTGCAAAAAAGGTGGTTAATGTTTTGCAGAAGACGAAGACGCGGGAAAGAGATACGTAATAAGCTACTGCTAAACTCTCCAACCTCTTTAAGCTGTGTCCTATAGGGTCTATATTGATTCTAAACTATAAGATGTATTTATATTATATCATATGGAATGCTAATAAAGTATTGAGTAAAACTTATCCACGTATTTCGTACAACGTGGTGCCCCTACGATGGGAGAAGCCAGGTGTGTCCACAATAGCGAGTAATGTTACGCCTCCCGGCCGCGGTCGCTTTGTGCCGTTATTTATAGGCTCAACCTTTATATATTTGTTATGTGAGGATGTTCTATACTAATTAAAATTGGAGATTACGTAACAGATGATAAAATTGTGGTTTTTCTATGATCAATGTATTTTTGATATTGAATCAATAGATACATAGTATAGAACAAAATCGCTCTCGATCGATTTCTCTGTCCATATGTATGCTTAGATCTTTAAAACTAGACGATGGATTTTGAAGCATTTTTTCAATTGACAGAAAAAAAAAATGCCGCGACTCAATATTAGTAAGTTTGTTACTCTTTCACGCTCAAACGGCCAGATCAATTTTGTTGAAATTTGGTATGGATTTAGCTAACACCCTGGATTAAAATATAAGCTGTTTTATAACCGACTGTGTCAGACGGGGGTAATGTTTTTGTAGCTATAACCAACATACGCGCGGGCAAAGTCGCGGGTAGCACCTAGTACCAAAATGATTTACATTTATTTAAAGACATAAATAATAATTTACAATTTTGCAGGAATATAAACAATTGTTTACTAAATTCCTTTTCTATTAACTAGCCAAAAATGTATCCACAATGAGAATCACGCAAAATCTATTTACAAATTCTAAAACATTTCAACTCTTTACTATTGCTATACAATATTCAACCTTACAACTTAGGGCTAAAGCGTATTTTTGAATGTCCTTTGAAGGTTCATGTTACGTTTTATTCGAATGTTTGTATTTTGAATGATATTTGTATTCGGAACAAAGAAGGCCTATTATTAAAAGGTATAGACTAAAGCATGGTCGGGAGAGTGTAGGGATGGGAACAACAGATATGAGACTTTAAATACGATTAAAATAATCGATAAACCTAGAAGTATCGGTTAGCGTTTGGCGTAACTGCATTTAAAATTTACCTGACGCAATCGGTTAAATCATTAATCAATCACAGTCGTTATCAATCTTCTAAAATGATTGAGTTAGTATAATTACTTACCGAAAAATACTTACAAATCTTTAACAAACTTATCGCATTTAAGCAAAAAAGTATATTGCGGCTACATAAACTATTTCCATACATACATTACCTACCATTTAAAAACACACAATAAATAAAAACATTTTGAACAAAATAATGTCAAATTTAATCAGCAACAAAATTCGATATTTCATTTCGATAAATCACAAAATGCTCACTAGCCCATCCCTAGTAACCTTTCGTCTATTTACAGAAAACCCAGTGGTTCGAAAATTGAAAATGATTGCCCGAAAGCGCGGGAAAACTGACAACTGTCGGTGAATCGCCATGTTTTAGTAACACGCTCCTACTAAAACATCTTAAAGTAATATTATGACAGTTGTGGAAAAGAGACACCGCTATTGAGCTTTAGTGCTATCTCTCTTTCGCAACTGCAATAATATTTATATATTATACTTTAAGATATGATGGTAGGTCTATACTTTATGGTAAAAGGGTTTTGAAATTGGAACGTTATTTATGGTTTTTGAGTGGCTCTATGTAGGTTATAGTTGATTTCTATAATTTCGATTCGGTTTGCGAGTGGTCTTTTGGTGAAGTTGTTATATTACCTATAGTTTCTTAAAGCGGAGGTCGTAAGTTTGATACCCATTCAGGACAGTTTATGTGATGAGGAATATGTGATTGATCTGTGTCTAGGTGTTAATTATTAATAGTCTAGAGATCATACTACTGACTTCAGACTCTACTTAGTGTGAGATGAAAGATAATTCTACTAAAATAAACGGGAAGGTGTGAAAGTATATCACGAAACTGCTGAAGCAATTTTGCTGTAATTTGGTATGGAGTTAGCTGACACCGTGAATTAAAAACTATGTTACTTTTTAACCGACTGCGTTTAAGAGGACTGTTGTGTTTGTAGCTATAACCGACATTCGCACGGGTGGAGTCGCGAGTAATATTTCGATAATTTTTAACACAAAACTATAAACACACCAATAAAAAAATATTCCATCCATTTATCTCATCCAAAACCTTTCCCATCCAAACTGTCCATCACTTTCTATTTTATACCATCACACACTAAATATACATATGTAAATACCATACATACATACATAATTATCTCATACAAATACAGAATACTAACAAGAAAGTGTAATTATCAGGGTCAGATGTCATTCAAAAGTGTTAACTCGTCATAACGTGTTAGAGAGAGAGGGCGATATACAATCTGTATTGCGTTGTCTCTTTTCAATGTGAATGACAAGTTTGACATGTGATGAGAGTGTGTTAAGTGGATGATGTTTTAGGGTTTCGTTAGGAAATGATAAAGCCTTGTGTTGGTATTGAAATGTGCAAGATTTTAGTATTTAGTTCTTGGTTAAACAGTTTGTTGGCCACTGCTGGGCTAAAGTTTATTTGTAGGAAAAAAGAGGTATCGGTTTTCTTTTTGATCTTAATTTTCAGTTATTACATAAGTATAACTTCGTTAAAAAAATATTTGGTTAAGGGCCCCTTATTCCGAAAGTTTAGGCATTTAACGCACCGAAACGGCTTGCGCCCGCGCTGCCCAGGAGCCGTCGCGATTTGAACTCCGGTGACCTATGGCGGCGGGCGGGCACGCCACAGTATAAATAAATAAATCAGTAGTTCATATATATATTGTGCTAGTAATAAGTAGTAGTTTGCAACAAAAGCATAATAATATACTTAGCTTGATGTGCTATCCACTAAACTATTGATTGTCAACACTAATATGTTATGAATATAGAATTTAAAGAATGGTTGTAGAAGATTTGGTGAGTACTATACAGCGTGGCGCTACCACCCCGACATTAATTTAACACGGTTAGGACTAGTAACCATGAATCATTTTAATCATGATACGTTTTGATATTACGTAAACTGAAAGACATTTTTTTTAAACAAACTAAATAATAAACATCTATCTCAAATTGTGATTACTCTGTGCGAAAGTTCATTCATCAAATAACTTACCTACGACTAGCGGGCTTACGTTTACTCGGTGCGGCAAGGTCGCACGCCGCCGCCGCACGCGTAGGTACAACAGCTGTGCGCGCCAGCTGGCAACAACGCGTCGCGACTTGTAGGCATAAAATGTCTCATGTTCGGTCCGATTTTGGCGGCACCTACGCGGCAAGCTGTTGTACCTACGCGTGCGGCGTGCGACGTTGCCGCACCGAGTAAACGTAAGCCCGCTAGTCGTAGGTAAGTTATTTGACGAATGAACTTTCGCACAGAGTGATCACAATTTGAGATAGATTTTTATTATAGTTTGTTTGAAAAAAAAAATTCTTTCAGTTTACGTAATATCAAAACGTGTCATGACTTAAATGATTCATGGCTACTAGTTCTAACCGCGTGTTAAATTATTGTCGCATTGTCCTCGCCACCCTGTATAGTGGAAATGAAAATGTTTTATTTATTGGGCATGTATAAATTAAAAAAAAAGTGTTTGGTATTAATAAAATATAATAAAGAACTCAATGATCGCATAATGTATGTCAATGTAGTACTATTATTTTTAAATATATTTTTTTTTAATAAGAAATAATAATAAACTTTAAAACTACCACGACAAAATACCACGTGCACTCACTGACACCTTGTGCGTTAAACATCATATAATACGAAGAAACATTTATAAAAGTTGAAATTATAAATTACCAATAAAAATACAAACAATTAAATTGCACAGAAGTGTACTAGTGTCGAGAAGTGTGTGCTGCAACAACGAGCCAATCAGGACTCGCATCTGTGACGCGTCGCTCTGCGTCATGCCAAGGGCCAATTACAGGCGATAAACCGTTCCCTGCGCCCGCATGCATTGACCCGATGAGACCCAAAAAACGACTTCTGCGCATGTCAAGGCCAGCGCTCAAGATCCGTGCCGATAATTATAAGCTATCGGTTTCATACATTTTTTTCATTTAATAAAAATAAATACATTTAGTTTCGACATACCCCGCGCCGAGTGTCGAAACTAAATGAAACCGATAGCTAACCCAGGCGTGGCACACGCGGCACGGCGCGCGGGGCGCGCGGGTGCGCGCTGCTTTAGTGTCGACGGTCTGTGCGACGCGCCGCCGCGCCGCGCGGCCGGCTTATTTCTACCTACTAAACACATCGCGACCATAAACCGTGATATTGTACCTACCTGAGAGTGGTATCGGTGAGTTGTGATCGATAGCCATGTTCAATTTCTTTCAAATCTTATCTATATATATAAAAATGAAACCCGTTTTCCTTGGTCACGGCATCACGCGTGAATGGCTGGACCGATTTCACTAATTCTTTTTTTGTTGTATTTGTTATTATTAGGAGAAGGTTCTTACGGAAAAAAAATATTAAGAAAAGACCTTGGTTTTTTTGTCCCTTTACCACGCGGGCGAAGCCGCGGGCAGAAGCTAGTACGTAATAAAATAATATAATAATAAAATCAAAACACAATATTAGTAAGTACATCTCCTTGAATTTGACCAGGATGGAAATCTGCACCTTATAAAGGTGAATATTCCCATTAAAGATTTTAAATTCTATACACACTGACTTCTCGTTGCTCTGTATAAGAAGTAATCATATTGTGACGTATTTATAGAATAAGTACTTACGCAATACACTTTCGGATTATCTTCACTTCAGACACCCTTCTTTTCTTAATTTTGTTTTTTTTATTTACCATTTCAATCACTTACGTAAATTTGTGGTCGCGAGCAAAAGTTGCATAGGTCCTACCTCGATGGCGTCCGGCCGGACACTGGCACCGAGCGCGCGGTGCGCGCAAGCACTTTTCACGTATTTATTTTATTTAAAAAAAAAATAAGCGCCATATTAAAATTGTATCCAATAATATCCCTGGCAAATCCGATTAGTAAATGAAATGTTAAATTTATATAAAATTACGTTCAGTCCAAGTCTTATAAAACTAAAAATACTTTTAAAATCGACCTTACTTCTGAATTTTTTTTTATCGAGCAAAATGTTAAATTTTTCGTTTCTATCCAAAAAAGTCACTAGATAAAGCATGTATCTGTACTATATATTTTTTTAAGAATTTAAATATGGTGATTTCTCTAAAAAAAACTCGATCTAGAAACGTAAATTTCGAATAAGGGGCCCTTAACTGAAATGGTGATATTAACAAAAAAATATAAGGTTGCGACGAATTGAAAATCTCCTCCTTTTTTTGAAGTGGGTTAACATAACGAATTCTACATATCGATGAAAGTATGTAACAATAATGACAAACTAAAACTAATCAAAGTATGTTTAGTTAAATTTAAAATAATACAATATGTTTTTGGAAATGTAACAGTTCATATTTTTATCAGTTAAAATAAATCATTTATACGGAACCGTGCATCATAATTCCCACTCGCCTTTTAATCTCTAATATTTATTTATCTGTCACTCAAAATACTAAAACGGAGTGTGAATTAAATATCTTTTCACACGTCAATACTAACATGTTTAAAGTCTTTTATACACAAGGCAACGCGAGACTCATCTCCCCTTTGCATGTAGTGTGGCCGCGTGTACCGATATACAAACTCATTTTAAAGCTGTGATAGCCTAGTGGTAAGACCGCAGGCCTGCTAAGAAAAACAATTGAAAAACGTAAAAGAAAAATTTAAAAGAGTAACTTATGGAGTTTCTTGCCGGTTCTTCTCCATAAGAATGCCATTTTGGAACCGCGCAACTAGAGTCAGTAACGTTTTGAAAGTGCCTGAAAAGGCCTACTCGAAATAAAAAACCTTTTGATTTTGATATATCCCCACGGCGCGCACCGACTTTTCGAATATTGTGTGCGGTTTGGAAATAAATATCACAGCTTCCGTGTTTCGGAAGGCACGTTAAAATGTGTATTCTGCACCCAATCTCTCTATAAAACTAACTTCAAAACTTTTTAAATTTTTTTTGGAGTCAAGATGCACATGAGTTCAAAAAGAGACATTTAAATTTAAACCTACGACTTTTAACTGACCACTAAGCTATCACAGTTAGCACTAACTATAATATCATGAGTTTATTGTCTATTGAAGTTAGTTTGCATACACAAACTAACAGTTATTGGTAGTTAGTAGTTAAAGAGGCGCCATTTAACAAGTTAGCAAACTTTGTTTTATTAACGCCGCCATTAACGTAAGTGGTTTCAACGATTCACAGTCGAAACATATCATTTTGTATGGTAACCATGCATTTTGAAGACAATAATGTGTGTATGATATTTTTTGCAGTAAACCGCAATTACACGATGAGATGGATAACCTGCAATTGTACTAATATTATAAACGCGAAAGTTTTTAAGTGTGGATGGATAAATAAATGTTTGTTACTCTTTCACTTTCTTTCAATCTCTCACTCTTTCTTAAACAGCTGAACCTATTTGAATGAAATTTGGTAAGAAGTTAGCTGACACCCTGGCTCGCATAGGTATACTTTTTACTGCTTGAAAGAAGTAATACTTTGCAGCTATAACCAACATCAATGAGCAAAGCCACGGGAAAAAACTAGTTAACTGGACAGTAGCCTTGAGTATTTGTTATAAATTCTACCTTGAGACTTTTACTGACAAAATAGGGATTTGCCAGACAAATGGTCAGACGGACAACAAAATTCTATTAAGATTTGATTTTTTGACCCACAAAACCCTAAAAATTTAATAAAAATATATCTTAAACCATTTAAAACATTTATTTTTGTACCACATAAATAAAATCTTAGTCGTCCTCTTGCCCTATATCCATACACATTCATGTCCAGCACTTTCCTAACCACGTGATTCTCTTTTCTCAGCATGACATGTCCATGATGATGACCGATTTTGGCCACGGCGGCTAGTGTTACTATGACACCAGCGAGCTACGCGGGACAACATTCGAAAAGTCGGTGCGCCCCGTGGGGATCGAACTCGAGACCTTAGACTTGGCAGTCCTATGGTCTCACCACTAAGCTATCACAGCTTTGTGGCTATATGTCCATTAAATAACAATATAGTAGAATAAAATGTTATGGTAGTTGCCCCATAACATTTTAGATTAAAGTTCTTAACAAAGACGGGCCTGTTGGTCTAGTGGTTAGTGATCCTGACTGCTAAGCCGGAGGTCGTGGGTTCGATTCCCACCCAGGACAAATGTTTGTGTGATGAGCACGATCATTTGTTCTGTGTCTGGGTGTGATTTATCTATAATATGTATGTATTTAGAAATATATAAGTATGTTTATCAGCTGTCTGATTACCATAACACATGCTTAGCTTGGGATCAGATGGCCGTGTGTGGATATTGTCACAAGACAAGACAAGACAAGACAAGGCCTCTGCATGTTGGACCGGTGTCCCCGTGTAAGCTTTTAAAAAGAACCAGGTTTCTTCCCTTGAAGTTATCCCGTGAATTAAAAGAGATACAAACAATAATACACGCAATAATATCTTCAGTGAAGTTTTCAATTCATATGCACCCTAGCGAATCCACTGCATCAATACAACTTAATAATTCAAGTTCCACTGTTGTGGTGACTATGTAGACCTTGTGTCATCATTTATAAGTACTGGGAAAGCATTTAAATTAACCATCAGGTTAGGACATCAAATGGAAAGTTGATATAAAGTGAAGTTCGATAAATTATGGAAAATTAGGTGCTGTTGACATTTCTTTGTTGTTTCAATATTGAAGTAAATTTTTTCTTTTATGTCCGTCAAATAGTTTAATCAGTAATATTGGATACGTATATTTTCTTTTGCAAGTATTTTTTTTGGAGTCAATCATCAGTTTTGATGGTAGAATGGTTTCTCTGACGTGGCGTCACACACCAACGAACAATTCAGTTGTGCTGGCTTCCTCACGATGCTTTCCTTCACCGTTTTCAGCAAGTGATAATAATACGCACATGAGTTCGAAATTGCGAGATGACTGGCCAAGAAGATTGGCTGGGAAGACAATTTTTCTTTTTAATGTCCGTCAAATAGTTTAATGAGTAATATTTGATACGTTTTTTGTGTTTTGTCTTGCAAAAATAAACTTACTTCACAGTCTTCAAAAGTTACAATTCACACAGACACAGAACAAATCATCGTGTTCATTACACAAACATTTGTCTCTGTTTTCCATAGTAAAACTCTAATAACTTCAACACACGTCGAGGGCACGGCGTGGGGATATGTCGGACTCCCACCGACTAAAAACACCCCGGGCCCC
The DNA here is from genome assembly GCA_941860345.1 of Chrysodeixis includens. NCBI lineage: Eukaryota > Metazoa > Arthropoda > Insecta > Lepidoptera > Noctuidae > Chrysodeixis > Chrysodeixis includens. The sequence goes on along the minus strand of OW796119.1, from coordinate 4,891,927 downwards.
CCAAGCCTAAGCCAGCGTCACGGGATCGCTCGCGCATGCTCTGCGTGACCCTGGCTGACATAAACATTTGTCCTGGGTGGGAATCGAACTTACAATCTCCGGTATAGCAGTCAGGGTCACTTACCACTAGACCAACAGGCTCCTGATTATTTTCTTATTTCAAATCCTGTAAGCCAGGATCTACAATTGTAAATAAAGAATACCACGGCGGTTAAGCTCGGCTATGTCCAGAAAAAAAGTATAAGTAAAAATCTAATTAGTCACGTATTTTGGCGTTAATCTGAACAATAAGAAATAAAAAAGATAAGCCGCTATAAAGTTTAGAAGAGAAGCTTGTAGCGTAAAGCATTCGCAAAACGTATACGAAAAATTTACGTCACGCGTAAATTTAATTGGTATTTCAATGTTTGCGGGAAAAAAATACTTTTCCAATATTATTCATTATATCTAGTACCTACATGAAAACATTAAAATAAAGTTATCATCATCCCTATCAACTGTCTTGGAATGAACAACGAAATCAAGTAGGAATAATTTCTAATGACTGCATCAGTATCTTAAAGGTAAAATTTGGTTTTGCGAGTCATATTCGAGCACATGATCGAAACCAAGCTACCAGTATATGGCAGGGTTTCGCCGTCAACGAAAACATCAAGACATCATCATCATCTTCTTGCCCTTATCCCATTTCACTTGGGGTCGGCGCAACACGTCTTCTAGACATGTTGCTTAAAGTTTTGGCTATGGTTTTATAGTCGGCCGCCTGCCTGACACTAACCCTCTTTAGGAATGCAATTGTTGGTTGTTTACCCGCCACCATTCGGGTGACCCAAGGTGCTTGGTACAGTGCACTGGGTCTTAAGGTCCATTAGTCGCCTTTTACGACACCCAGTGGAGGATATGGGGTGGTGCTATTCTTTATATCCGGACACCACACGGAAAAAAAAAACATCAAGACATCATCATCCTTAAATGTCTCAAAACTACCACCACCTATCAAAAGCATAACCCTCCAAAACGCAGTCGGTAAACACTCTTTTTAAACTATCTACAAGGCACAGGCATTCCTTTTCTTCCAATACTTTTTATTACCGAGCAGGTCATCAACAATGGTAACTTTGTCGGCTATCGGCTATGCCCGGCTATTGGCTATCGGCTATAGCCGGCTATTGACAGTATTATATCACCGCTGTATAGTAGCCGTGAACACGATACAAGTTGTTTGTATGAGCGCGTGGGTTTAAGGCGAAGTTGCTTTAGCATTAAATAGTATTTAGTTTTTTTTTCAATATTTTTTGTAGATACAGATGAAGTAACTGATGGGGCCTTTAATAGGTGATGGTAGTTTTACATAATATTATCTATTACTACGAGTAATAGATAATATTATGTAAAACATGAATGATTATTGAGTGGCCCGTTGGTCTAGTGGTTAGTGGTCCAGACTGCTATAGCTAGAGGTCGTGGGTTTGATCCCCACCCAGGACAATTTATTGTGTTATGAGCACGATCCTGTGTCTGGGTGTAGTTTATACTAGATACCGAGTCTGTACTTCGTAGACAAGACACATTATTTTTCTCCTCACGCTAACGCTGAACGCTCCAATGCATTAAACTGACAAGTCAAAGTCACTTGGGTAAGGAATGTCATTTCAATACATTCAATAAAGGTATCCTAACAAGTATTTTTTTTATGTTAAACTATCATGGGCAATGGCTGACCTTTGCCCAGCAGTGGGACACTATAGGCTAGAAAAAAAAAACTATCATGGTCATTTTGATTTACATTTTTGAGATTCTCCAACCATAAACGAATTTAATTGTATGATGACTTAGCCATATGTTATTGTGTTTAAGTAACTATTTTTCTTAGTTTTAATACTTTCTCTCTTAGTTTAAGCCATTGATAAATGGTGAAGGAAAACATCGAAAGGATACCTGGATTAAAAATATTGTCATGTGCTATTTTGCCCGCAATGAACTAGCATGATGATCAATGTTTAAACACTATATGGAAAGATGTCTGTGTTTAATCGTGGTACCTATATTCATAGTCTGATAAGAGGTAATGTTTTAATGGTAATGAAACAGACAGCTGCGTCCCTATGTTTAAATCCCTTAACATACTGACCTTTCCATCGCTCTATATTTTTGAAATGGGACTGTTTGTGAAAAATAATCAAAATTTATTTTGTTCAAATATTGATTACACAACAAGGCCAACATTAATAAGATCTCAATATAAAAATCTTTTACATACAGGCAAATTCAAAACAGCACTGTTAAAAAAGAATATTATGCATATGGGACCGGTGATATACAATAAAATACCGAATGATATAAAAAATTGCACGCTACAAATATTTAAAAGGAAATTTAATAAATTGCTACTTGATAAATGTTACTATTCAATTGATGAATTTTTGAATGACAGATCAATATGATTACTTATATAAAATGATTTTCCTTGTGATTTTAATTTTCAAATTTCAATGCATTTTTCTTTTTGGCTTGTTATTGACATGGTATTATTTACTAATTTTATTAACATTGTAATATTCACTAATTATTAACTTGTTATTGACATTGTTTACCACTGAATTAGCTTACAGACTGAATGATTTATATTTCTGTTGACTTTTTTAATAATTTCATACTTAAAAAAAAAAAAACACTTTTGCATGCCTCACGGTAGAATGTACTGGATCTGTATCTTACTTAACACCATATTTTTGTACCTACATTCATAGCAAATAAATTATTTCATTTCATTTCATTTTTTTTCTAAATTAACTGTTACGAATATTACATTACATAGCCAAAACTCAAATTAACATCCATAATAAAACATCAAAAATTTCCACAAAAAAAAAACAACCTAAAAATAAACGCGACAAACAGAGCAGCTTCGCCTTAACTGCGCCGGCGCGCTCGGACCACACACGTCGCGGAAACGGGCGCGAGACGCCACCGGCCTGCGTGTTATGATCCATACGAGTTTGTGGAACTAAATTATGATTTATATGGAAAAATATATACAAATATATCGTAGATTTAGGGTAAAAATACATAGTTTTAATAATTGTATTACATATTTGTTGAAAAACTATACATACGTGTTGTTGAAAACTGAAATAGATTATGCAGAAAATTCTGTCGATTAGTTGAAAAAAAAAATCTGAAAAGATGCATTTTTTTTTTTTTTGGAAAGGTGAGGGAAATCTTATAGACACTCGGACCTTCTCGGACACCTTCTCGGAGGGGGAAACGGGTAGTGTCAAACTCTTACTGACTAAATCTGAACTGGAATACGACTGCCGAATTCGCCGCGTCAACTCATGATTAAGGACTCCGGTTGGGTATGAAACTAGTCGGGCTATCCCGATAAATACACGTGAGTGAACAATTAACATATAATTATGAATCCGCCTTATGATAGTTATTGTAACAAACTGACTTTTTCCCGCTGTTTCGCCCTCGTGTAAGTAAGTCGGTTATAGCTGCAAAACATTAACCTTTTCTTTTGCAGTCGGCTAAAAGGAAGTTTTTACAGGGTTTTTAGCTCTATACCAGATTTCATTCAAATTATTTAGCCGTAAAAGTTTGAAAGAATAAGAAACATTTATCCATCCATACTCACAATAACTCGCGTTTATAATATTAGTAAGAATGCTAATATAAAGATCAAATCTGTAAAGAAAATCCACCAAAAAGTTTGAACGTTATTCTTGAAAACCCAGACTTCGAGGAATTTCAGGAAATATCATAGGAAGTTGGAACAGACTGATGAATGGATTCCAGTCGATAAATCAACTTACTTCCTATGTCTACTAGTTAATTATTTTACTGACCTACTTTTATACAAAACAGTACTAATACTCCTTTTTTTTTGGTAAGGCGGGGAAATCCTCATGGACACCCACCTCCTCGGGGGAGGAAGTGGGTAGTGTCAGACTCTTACTGACTAGACCTGAACCGCCGTGCAATGTCTCCTGTATTTGGTCGATGCGCGGCTATTTATAGCAATTCGAATTGCGCCGCAATTTTGCTTTTAAAAGGAGTCCAATTTTCTAATTCATCTACTATCATCAGGCCCTTGGTAGTTGCCCTATAACATTTTAGATTAACGATCTCAACAAGGCCTCTGCATGTTGGACCTGTGTCCCCGTCTAAGCCTTTAAAAAGGACCGGGTATCTTCCCTTGAAGTTACCCCGTGAATTAAAAGTGATTCTACAACTGTTCTAAAAAGGTGTTAAATTGACTAAAATGATTAATAAATAAACCAGCCTATATACCACTGCTGGGCACAGGCTTCTACCCGTATCTATAGGGAAGGTTTGAGCATTGATCACCACGCTAGCTCACTGCGGACTGGCCAATTATTGATTTGTTCCAATATTTGAAATCCAGGTTTCCTCACGACGTTTTCCTTAACCATTTGTCAATAAAATCTTAGAATAATTAAGAAAATGCACTATTTTATAAAAGTCACATCGGTTCTTGCCTGCGCTGGGGATCGAACCAGCACCTCATTACAACATTTCTATACTTCATTACATACTTTCAATTATAAATTAATTAAGAAAAGGTGCAGAAACCTCATTAAAATCTATTCGCTAATTAAGTACCAATAAATATTTAATTGCTAAAGAAAATAAACTGGGTAGCAGTCGTAACTATAAAAATAATAATTATAAATTCGTCAAATTGTTCTGGTTATTTTACTTACTGTTAATAATGATTGTTAATTAAAAATTGTAAACTTGAGTGTGAAATAAAGCATTAAAATAATTTTAATTAGAACTAATAAAAGAAATACTTAAATTATGGCAATAAATTAGTTTTCTTACTTACGTAAATTGTGTACCTACGTTTATTTGTATTTAATTTCGAGTTCTGTATATAATTTCTATTTATATTAAAATGCTTCCTAAAATAGTGTAAAAAGAAAATATACCTACTTTGTCTTACGTAAATTAATAAAATAATTATAAAAATAGAAATATTGTGTTACAATATACCTATTAAACAACCGAAACAAAAATAGCTAGTTAAAACTATAATGATATCTAACTTTAAATTCATCTGCAATAATATTAAAGGCGCAATTTCAAAAAGGTGCCGACGGACTGTAACTTACCGAAAATGTATTAGAACGTAAATAGAATTTGAATTTGTATTAATCCTAGCTCTATTTTTGCATCATTTAATAAAAATATTTTCGATTGAATTTTGTATGTAATTAATAATAGGGAAAATTAGACTACTCTATATTTATTTTTATTAATAATTTGCTCTTAAAAAGCAAGATCCAAAAAGTATTTTCGCAACAATCTACGGAACCCAAAGAAATAATTAAATACAAGAATAAAACCGCAACAATAGTAGATGTTATCAATCCTATTAATACTACAACTTAATTACAAACATATTATGTTATAATTTCTTTAAAAAATCCCACTACGGTGATACCCGATCAATAATTCAACATGGAGTAGATCTATCAATATAATAATTCTGTCAAAGTTTAATTGAAATTCCATACAAAGGGAACGCCGATATTGATACATTATGAGCGCGCAAAAGAGCCATACAGGCAATTTACAACTGAATTACAAATCTGGCTGGAGACTAAATACACACAAGGGTCAAATCAATTGTCATACCACCGTCTCGCTCCGCCGCACACAATGCCCCTAAGTTAAACAGAGATGGAGCACACAAAAGATGTTGTTTAGCAATGAAAAGCGACCGGTTAACGCCTACTAAACGAACGGGGAAGGGTAAAAAAGCTTGTTTGTTCGGAGGCGTGGTCTCGGGACGTGGCGAGGCGCAGTCGTCCGGCAGCCGCCGTCGGGAGCGGTCCCCGTGTCAAACTCTCCTGACGTATCAATCTGACAGCCGTGTCGAGAAAAAAACATGCAAATCGGTGCTTAACGTGAATTGACTTGAACTTTTGTGAAGTGTTGTGAGATGGCGTTCGAAGATCGTTGCAGTCCGAGCCAGGCAAACAGCCCTGGGCCTGCTGGCAGAGTACCAGCTCCTCACCCAGAGAGCCCGATGAACTATTCGCCACAAAGCCAGTACACCTGCACTACCATAGAATCCAGGTACGAGAGAAATTCTCCAAACATGACGATTGTCAAAGTGCAACCAAACTCGCCTCCACCCAGCCCGGGGCACCAGAACGAAATGGAAAACTTCCAGAACTACTACAGACCTGAAACCCCAGATGTAAAACCTCAAATTAATCCCGAAGATAGATTTGAAGATAAAATGAGAAACCAAAGACCACAGCCAGTACCTATAGGTTTCTCAATAAGCAACATCTTACACCCCGAATTCGGTTTGAACGCAATCCGGAAAACCAACAAGATTGAGGGTCCAAAACCGGTGGGACCAAACCACAGCATTCTATACAAACCATATGATCTTTCAAAGCCTCAAAATGACTACCAAAAATACAGTTTCGACTATTTAAAAGCGAAAGAGTCAGAATTCACGTCTATGCCACCGCTTGGTGGATTGCGACAGACCGTGTCACAAATTGGTGAGCAAATGCCCAAAGAAAGAGAGATGCCTAAGATAATAGAGGCTCAAAAGAGGCCTGATTCAGCCAGTTCTGTGGTCTCTTCGACCTCAAGTGGGGCCCTATCGACCTGTGGAAGTACAGACACTAACAGTCAGTCAGGGAATGGACAGCTTTGGCCAGCCTGGGTCTACTGCACCAGATATAGTGACCGACCTAGTTCCGGTAAGGCATATTTTTTGTTGCTTTATTTTTTCAAAACAGGTTTCGTTTATCAGTAGCCTAAGTAGCCTTGTTTATTTGTTGGTTTTAGAGCTTCTAAATAAGATTATGATTGTTTTTTGTTTTCAATTTTGAACTAAAAGTGTTTGAGTTGATTTTTATCGAGTCTAATTCATCTGTAACGTTTTTAAAACACTTTTAGGACGGGTTTTCTATAAATATTTTAATAGAACAAAAAGGAGCGTTCATAAATATTTTGACAATGATCCCTCGAATACTTTGAATATAAAATGAACTAGACACTGTTACAATATGTTGACACTTCAGAACAAATGTTTTGTATACGCGACGTTTTTTTTTTCTGAATTAATTCTGGGCATGCGGCCTCCTTTCAAACCGACACATCTTTATTGATGTCCGATTTCGTTTTTAAATTTTAGTTTTGTTTGTTTTAAAGATTGTTATCTTTATTTGGTAATGTTATTGATATAGTTTTAGAGTCTTTATTAAATATTAAGTGACTTTACTTTAAGTTTTGGTTATGTTTTAAGAATTAATAGGTTTTAAAACAAATGAAACCGGTTTTGACGTCCAAGGAAGGATTTACGCTCGAATATTAAACGTCAATCAGTTTTGAGTTGCCGTTATATGACTTGCTATCTCTGTCTTTTTAAGGTGTAATATAGAGACTGATAGACATTTAAGAACGTGTTACAGTTAAGTAGCATTTCGGTATTTAGCTTTAAGCTACTTAAATGAGAATTCTACTATTTAATAATATGATTTATGTAATGCGTTGAAGACTTTGAAGATAGGTATATAGCTTCATAACTTGAATCATCGTTTATTTTATTTAACAAATTAAAAACATAGTACATTAGGGAAACAGCAAAAAAACATGATGCGTTTTATAATTCTGCTTTTTTGCGTTTTTGTCGCTTTAGGCCTATCACATTAGAAGGACATCGTTAGAAACGGATGTTAGATCGAATTTAATAAAATTTGTTACCTGTATTAACACAAAGGCTACTGTTTAACCGACTGCGTAAGAGGGAGGTAATGTTGTTGCAGTTACAACGTTGCAACCGACATTCGTGCGGGCAAAAATCGCAGTTTACAGCTAGTATTAACTAACACTAAGCACGGTAATATATGGTGATAACTAATTTTAGGTGCTAAAAATCACTTTTCTGGATCTTTTTCTCAAAACTTAATTTTAGGTTAGCTTTTTAAGAGCAGTTTAGTTTTTTCTGTGTCTGTTACTTACAGTTCAAATTGACAAGCAACAAAAAGCCATAAAATATTAATAAGAAAACCAATACAAATATAAATAATTCATAACGTTTTGTCTTTCTCAGAATGTGTATACAACCTTTGACTTATGACATTCTTGTCAGCTTGTTGAAAAATTGACAAAAGTGATTCCCCTTAGAAAGATAATTTGTTTGAATAGCGTTGTTTTTTGTTTTTTAAGTATTATATTACTGAATGACTAAGTGTCTTTGAACTTAGGTGTTAGGTAGAACTTATGAGATGAAAAAAGGCTGCGATGTAAAATTTTCTCTAGTTTTGAAGATGGTTAAAAAGAAATTCTGTATGTTATGGTTTTTTTGTAGTTTTTGAGGAAAGAAAGGACGGGTGATTGAGAATTTCTTCCCGTTTTAAAGAGGATCTATCTATATCCTTGTTTATTTTTTATGTTTGTGTTAGATGCGTGCATACACCATATTTTAGCGTCTAACCATATTTTATTGACTCTATCGTCTGATCGTCTAACGAATTTTATTGTTTTGTATACCTACCGTATTCATGTCCTCCGTGCGATATTGATTATAGTTGCAAAACCATTACTCCACTTTAACGCAGTCGGTTAAAAAGTATAGCCTATGTGTGTAATAATGTAGATATTAGCCTGTGTTAATCCAAGGTGTTAGCTAACTTCGTTCCAATGTTCATTAAAATTGTTCCAACCGTTTAAGCGTGAAAGAGTAACATCTATACATCCTTAGAAACTTTCGCGTTTATAATATTAGTAAGAAAAATCTAAATGGGAAAAAATATGAGGTGTGTAAATAATATCTACTTATTAATATTTCTCGCTAATATATTCAAACATTGTCCGCATGTCTGTCGGTATGTTTAACACATATTGTTTTTCACGTATTGTATGTAAATTTCGTGAATATATATTAGGTTTCGCTTTTATAAAAGTGGGGTAGTATTTAGTGTACATTTAAGAATGTGGGACAACACTAATGGTACTTGGAACAACACTAAATTGATACTTTAAGGGGAAGGTCGACAACACTTAACAAATACTTTGTGTGGAAGTGTTTTTGAAGAGATTTTTGAGTGTTTCCTACAACAATAAATTTAGTTAAAGTAGATAACAAATAAAATATTAATGTCACTTACTTAAATATTAATATGTGCTTGTAGGAAGCAACTAGTTGACACTTAACAGATACCAATTAAGCAAATTTCAGTCCTATTATGAAAATTTCTACAATTTTTATGTTACCTCAAAACTTTAAATCCACTTAGGAACTTGTAGGAAAAATATTTCATGTTTTTGAAAATGTTTTCTCACCTTGTATTAACCTTAAAAAGGGAAAAGGTTATCCCAACATACTTATACAAATAAAAAAAACACCGCAAAAAACCTTGCAAAAATACAACATTAAAAATGAACAAACAATTGAAATCATAGCACTTGACAAGATCAACTCATTATTTACTTATTTCAAGGAAAAACAGGCAATTTATTGTGAAACACACAATGAGGCGATGACATTAGACGTCGGCAAGATGGCCGCCTGACAGATGTCAACGTGACAGGTAGCGCGGGAAAATCACAGCGGCATTACGAATGTTGGTTTTCTATTACAGAACAATAGTGGTAATAAGTGTAGAGTTAGTTTTTTATTTGTTTTATGCAGTGTTCATTTTTATTGAGATTTATAAAGTGCTGAAGTGTAAGTGTGATTTAAATATACCTTACATATGCCAATATTGTCGCATTGGGTATATAGGTACATACCTGTAAAAATGGTGGAATCGAATAAACCTGTTTAAAATCTTGCTTTTTTAATTTTGAGCAAGGATTATGTTGACTGGTTTTTGCCTGCTGCTTCGCCCGTATAGATAGACCATTTACCTACCTATAGCTGCCTAAAGTCTACTTGTCAATACAGAATGCCACCTGTATACTAAGTTTGGTTAAAATTGGTATAGCCGTTTGAGCGTAAAAGAGTAACAAACATAAATACAGACTTAAATAATATCTTTATAATATTAATCAACGGTATTAGAGTTATAATGAATAGAAACAGGTGAATTTTTTTTCCCCGTCGGGCAATTTCGCTTATCAGATTAATATCAGCTTTTATTAAACAAGTTTTAAAAGCCATTACTTATATTAACGCCTAATATCTTACCCTTTTTCATTTGATTCGTGGCTAAATACTTTAACAAGAAAAAGGTCTAACTGTTTTCTGATGCGATTCAGATTAGTTAAAGAAATCTTACAAGATATTAGAAACGTACAAAAATTTAATAACCCATAAGAATCTAGCGACATTTTTTTCTGCAAATCTCAGAAAAAGTACTTCTAGTTGACAAACTCGAAAATATACATAAAAGTCATTAAGTAAAAAGTACATTTAGATCATTAGTCCGTCATAGCCGCCATCTTGTCCGCTAAAGATATGTTCTACTGAGTTTAATGGTCGCGAAAAAATTGTAGAAGAATTTAATAATCACTCGCCTTAGCCACACAAGAAAACCAGTCTTATTCTTTCATCGCCCGCTACTAAAAGCTCATTATTTCAAAAAATCGCAAAACAACATAATTACACTTAACCGATAACAAAAAAAAAACGATTTCCCGATTATTTACTCTATACTTTTAATAATAAAGTTTATTTTCGCAATTACATTACAATTCGCGAACCCTTAACACATTCGCGCCGACATCAAAATAGACAATTTTATATTTACAGTTATTGAAAAGCGGAATCATTAAATTGATTCTTAAACTATTGTAATAAGATAGGGAATTGGTTGATTGTTTTAAATTGGTGTTGATTTAAGTTTGTCGATTAACAGGTGAAGTAGGTAATGAAACAATTATTTAGTGCAATTATATTTTTTTTTGATGCGGCCATTTTGTAATGGCGGCACGCCCAGTGGCAGTTAAGGCAAAGGAACATTTCAGTCTGCCATTTATTTTTTTAAATACGGCTTTGGTAAATTGATTTTTACTTAAGGTTGAAAGTGTGAATTGTAATATTTATGCATTGAAAATGTTAAAGTGTTTAAGTTTTTACAAGATTGGATAAAGATTAATGGGTAGACACTCGATAAAATACGCTTCAGAGTTATTAAAAAGTATCATTTAAAAACATATTTTTTGTAAAAGCTCTATATTTTTTTTAAGTTAATATTAATATTCGACTTCCACCAAATACACGCATAGCTGTTTGTATCTCACGCACATTAGACTGCTGAACAGGAGAAATACTAAAACGCAATCTTAATTAAAGGTCATAAAATCCTTTGCGTAGTTTCAAAGATCTAAGCATACATAGATTCAGAGTGCGGGAAGCGACTTTGTATTATATTATACTGTAGTAATACTCACCTTAAACACATACAGACAAACAGACACACAGACAGACAAGGCAGCAATCAATCAATTAACACACAACGCTATATTTCTTGCGTTTCGTATTTTTCTTAGAAAACATTTAAACGTGTATTGTTGTTCGTATTAGATAGAAGTGGCGCTCGACTATTTAAGAGATGGTTCCGTATAGATTTTTAAAAGATATATTTTTTTATTAGTTATCTGGTAGTTAGTACAGTTCTACTTAGTCTGAGTTGACTAAGTTTTTAGTTAGGCTGGATGAGAAAGTAAAAAATATATATTGATTTTTTTTAGCTGGTATTAGTTCAACCTAGCTTAAAACTACAGGGTGTGGGAGTAAGAAAAATATATTTTTGATGAATAGTATTCAATACAAAAAAGTATTTGTGGCATTGTATTTGTCAAGTCAATCAAAATCAAACTCAGTCCAAAAAAATAGATTCCTACTTATAGCCATTTTTTTACTAAAAACTTAGAAAGGTATCTAACAAAAAAAAGACACACGAAATCAATGTACCCACAAATATTTTCTTAAATTAAAACATAATTATCACAACTCTAAAAACACACACAAAAAAATAGACAGAATGGTTTTTTAATCTTCTTGCGGAACTCTAAAATCGTTAACCGCGTAAAGCGAGTTAATTACAATTACTCATTGAACCGTAACCGTTGTATATGCCCAAATTGGTAAAGAACTCATTCCACCAGTGTTGCCACTTAATAACCTTTAGTTTTCTACATAATAGCGTTTAAACGGACAAAAAGAGGTTTGTTGTGTTACGGGATTGGTCTAATAGGCCCCTGCTGAGATAAACCTTTGAATGATTTTTATAAATAAGTTTACTTCTTTACACACCTAAGGCTAGTTTTTTTTGCTAGATTTTTTATTTACGGATAGTTTTTTTTTGTGATTATCATGTTAAGTGTTTATGATTTAACTTCCTTTAATAAATTATGTATTTAATACCAATAATATTTATCGTATTATAATTGTAAACTATTTCTAAAAAGCATATTAAAATTAATGAAAACGAATTCCTTAGTATCTTGTATTATAAGTACTAGACAACTGATAAACATACTTAGATACTTCTAAATACAGATAAGTATTTTAACATATGTATATCTTACTCTGCCAAGCTCCTAACGACAAGAAGCGTGGCAATACCCGAGGTGTCGCCCCATTGGCTCAAACCACAAAAACTCAGATTGCATTCACTTATACTCCAATTCGAGTTCAATATGTCAAAAATGACGGTACAATCGTATACACAAGTGATTCTCAAAATGATCCATAATTCCATACTAATTTTATAAAGAAGTAAAGTTTGTGAGTTTGTGACGTCATAGGCGTAATGTTAGGAAATGATGAATGAACTGATTTTGGTATTTATTTTAGGGAAGTTTTATGAGTATCATGGACTATCCTAGTTACATTATAGACACGAAAGTTGTGAGTATAGACGGACGGATTTTTGTTACTCTTTCACGCTCGAACGACTGGATCAATTTCAATGTAATTCGGTATGAGTGGGTAATTTTTTTGCAGTTTTAACCGACATCCGTGCAGGTGAAGTCGCGGGCAACAGCTAGTATAAATAAGCAAGTGAATTCTATAATATTCCATAGTGACACTAGTTGTTAAAGATAAGCATATAACGCAAGGAAAATGTGTATTTTCATACGACCATTTAGTTTTTGATTAATTAAGATGTAAATAAATAATAAGTAATAACTTGATCACGCGACTGTACTCGGCTTAACTAACCACCCATCTCAGTTAATTAGTCCAGTCTTCCCGCAACTGTGACAATTGACATTACAAGGAAACCAGTGATGTGCGCAACTATCGATATATCGATAAATTCTGGGTGGCACAACCTTATCTAAGAAAAATCTTCTATCTAAAATCTTTTGTTAAAATTAAAGATATATTATTTATGGACAATAATATTATCATTTTTTACGATATCACGTGTGGTGATCAATGCTCGTTCTCTGTATGAGAGGCCTGCAGTGGGACAGTTACAGGCTGGTGTTGTTAACAGCGCTAATGGCGCCCCACCGTGGGGCAGCTCAAAAGTGTAGTGATCAATGTTCGTTCTCCATAAGACCTACAGAAATTTAAACCTAGTATTACTTTTATTACATACTCTAACCGTAAAATTAACCTTAATATTTAACTATTATTACCAGTAGTTTATCACGAAATGGCTTAATAATACAATTATATATTTTCGACTAACTATCTAATAACTAAAGTGACTTTGAAAGTAAAACTGTAATTTTCTGTAAACTGTGTTTTTGAGTGTTTATATTAATTTATATGGGAAACCGTTTATTTTCTTGAGTAAGTTATTTCTGTTTGTTTCAATTGTAGGTTTTTACTCGACTGCTGTATAAAAGAAGTGTTTTTTTTTATGGTTGCAGGTAGTTAATTTAATTTCTAATAAGTTTTGATAGTCGAAACTAATTTCAAAGTATAATATTTTGTATTATAGTAAAAATAAATATGTCGTTTTAGGTATAAACCCAATTTTAATTTTCCCAAAAATACATTTAAGTAATAATGCATTTTCTCACTTCCACTTATTATAATATTGTTTTTTTGTAAAACTACTCCCGCACTAATATAGATCCTTGTATCGCGAAGGGACAGTTACTAAACTATAAGCGACTCTAAAATGAATACATAAGTAACTATTGAAAACATCGATACAATCTTATCGACGCTAATCGCATCACTAGTCAACAATACGTCTTTATTTTTAATGGCAACCCTTTACGGTATCCTATAGGTAATAACAAATACCAGCCTTAAGAATGAGTATTGAATTTTTTAGACTAGTCTTAGGCATACGGGTTCGGTCGCATTTTTAGCTAAAAAAACCAGTGTTGTTTACTAATTTGGGTATGAAAACCGATAAATTACGATTGGTTTTGTTAATTAATGTTTTTTTTTATGTGGCAACATTGAGTTATCGCCTGGTTTGTGGGTAGTTGATTTTTCTTACACTTTGAGTAGTTGAAAATAGTAGTCACTAATTATGCCCTGTGGCTTTGCTTGCCTTTTTCATAAGTATGTCTATGATTACTTAAATACCAGATGCATGGTTGAACTAACAATAATAAAAAAAGATTTTCTGAAACCAAACCCTTATAGATCAATTAGTTTTAAGTAAAAAACAAAACATTTTTCCTAATAATTCTAATAAACTTTGCTATTTTTTACTTTTAAAAATCCAAATTTAAAACCTAAATAACCGTTAATTTTCTCACTTCAAAAAAAAATCAAGTCGGTGTTGATTTTTTTTAATTTCATCGTGTCCCATCACTAAACCATCGATAAATCCCTCTGTCCCATCCCTAGCTACCGAGAACGGGCCACCATGCGCAGGAGTTTTTGTCGAACAAGAATTCCTTAATAACTTGATCTCTACCGTTTAAAGCTGAATTGTTCTGGATAGCGTTTGCGGGTAGGCAGAAATGTCATCGATGGTTGAAATGTTAGATGGTCTGTAATTTGGTGGGTTGGGGTTCGATTCCGAGATGTAATGATCTTATAGGGATTATGGTGTTTTTTTGGATGAAAAAAAATAGTAGTGAAGTTAGGGTTAATTTTCAATTTTTATAATAACGGAATACCATATTATTGATATTCTTAGCGATATAGATAATAATATACTTATTTAAAATTATCATCAAAATGGGTTTAGTAGTTTACTAAAAACGTATCAAACTTTCACTTGTTTAAAAACAAGATTAAAAATAAACTTTTTAATTTATGTAGATAAATCTGAAAACGAAATACTTAGAAATCAAATCTTTAGATAAATCTGAAAACGAAATACTTAGAAATCAAATCTTTTCTTTAAAAAGACACTATTCTTTCAAAAGAAAAGCTCTTTCTTTTATAATATCCGCAATCTTTTCTAGAGGGTGTTGAGAAACGTTACTATGTAATCGAACACCCCTTAAAAGCCACCCCTGTAGAAATCAAAGCAAAAAATCTTAACAAAATATTAAAGAAAACACAACTTTATTTCTTGAAGTATAAGATTGGAATTCATTTGAAAGAAATAAGCGATAAAAATTGTGCAAGCAATAATGGATCTTATGTCGTTGCGTGAAGGTCTATGTGCTTGTGAAGTTTAAGCTCGTGCATTGAATATGTAATAGATTCAGAGATGTGTGAATAAAATGGAGAAGATATGTTTTAATATTGTTAGAGAAAAATGTACTGTTTTTTTTTGTAGATGGATAAAATTAGAAATAATAATAAGTATTTTTGATAGATAATAATGTTCTTATACGATTCCATAAGAAATTACAAAATTACTCAGTGAATTGGTTTGTGGTGGTCAAGTAAACGGTCGTTAGTAAAATTCAGTTTTGTACTGAATCTGATGATGCTGGACACCAAAAGAGATTGTTAAAAGAATTACCCTTCTTCTGACACAATCAGCTAAATTGCTCTTAATCATACTTCTTCATTTAATCAATTCATAAAAAATTTCCAAACAAAAAATATATTTTGAAATATAATTACAAAAACAGCTTGCAGTAGATGCCAAAAGGTCGTCTCTAACTACAATGCTATCCTTATCACAGTTAAGTGTAATATACAGAGAAACAGACATTTTCATCACTTACCTATGAGCCGTTCCTACATACGGTAAATGCCGCATCCAAAAATCTTTACTCAATGTTTAAAAAATCAATCTCCACGCTTGCCCTATGCCGTTCTGAATTTAAAATTCTATGTTCAACCTCTTTTCGCAAAGTGTAGGCAGAGTAAAACCTCTTTGGACGACATGAGAATATCGTTTGAGTTCATATACATTGACGGCAATGTTACATTACTGTTGATACAAGACATGTTGGCGAAGCAATGTATTGCAAATTACAATAATTCTCGTCAATTTTACATTTTATTTAATGAAAATTTTTTACAAAAAGAACGGCAAGATTTTTTTTCTTTTAACTATTTTAAGACACTACTGATAAATGGTGAAGGAAATATCGTAAGGAAACCTGGATTCCAAATATTGTTGGTGTTTTCTTAACTTAATGGCACCCCACCGTGGGGCAACTCACAAGCGTGGTGATCAATGCTCAAACTTTCTCTATATGGGAAGAGGACTGTGCCCAGCAGTGGGACATTTACTTGTTGTTATTTATATAATTATCGTTTGAGCAAATATTATTATTAAACAACACTTAATTAAGTTATTAATATACTTGAACGCAAACACAAGACAGTTGAACGGTTGACAAACCGGTTAAGTAAGAAATGAAGTTAACTTAATCTTAGTACTAGTAAAATACTTCTTGTATAGTTAAATAATGGTTATATGTTTAACACCAGCCAGTAGCTGTTCTACTGCAGGCCTCTCATACAGAGAACGAGCATTGATCACCACGCTTGTGAGCTGCCCCACGGTGGGTTCATTAAGTTAAGAAAGTACTTTGATATAACTATACTAAGATATAAAGTTACATATTTCGACACGAGTTTTCATCCTTTTCTACACAAATCCACTTATTGAAAGGTCAAATCAACACCTTATTAAGTAACCCTGTAAAATTCTTCACAATACATACTTACCACGATCTTTTGTTCTATGTCTGGGTGTAATTTATCTTTAACATGTATGTATTTAGGAATATATAAGTACGTTTATCAGTTGTCAAGTACTCATAACACAAGTTACTCTTTTACTTAATTTGAGACTAGATGGCGTTGTAGGAATGTTGAGGAATATTATGTACGTATGTATACTAACAAAACTATACTAGCATTAGACTATTATACACTTAATTACAGATAATTTAATCAACCAACACATCGTTAAGGATAATTAGAACCGCAATTACTAAAACTCTTTGAAATACGACAATTTCAACCTCGAACCCCGATTTTATCCCTTCCCATCCCGTTTTAAAGTCATACATCAAGCTTAAGTACTGCAATTTAACATAAAGTACTTAAAAGACATTATTTGTGAGGCCCAATGGTCCCAGTGGTCCCGGTGGCCCTCAATGGCCCCCAATGGCCCCAATGGTTGTCAAGTTGGGGTGATTAAAATACCGCTCAACCCTTTAGTTGAGACAAACGGCATAATATATTCATATGTATTTGTTTAATGGGTTATCTTTAACCAATTGCAGTAAGGACCCATTAAACTGTGTATAAAAATGTATGATATTGTCATACATTAGTCGTACAATGTATGACATTGTCATACATTTTTATAGAGGGACATAGTTTGATGGGACTATACAAAGAAATGGATAGAAACAAGTTTCTAGACTTGTGTAATATTGTAAATGACAAAGTTATTAATTATCTGTCTGCCCGTTGTTATTGAAACTATTTTTTAACGTTAATATTAAAAGCAAACGATTTTGTTGAAAATTGGTATCAAATACGTGTTTAGACCAACAAATGTTACTTTTTGCTTATATTGTACAAAACCACGCAAGTGCAGCCACGGAAAAAAGTTGTTTTAACGAATGGCTAACTAAATACTAACTACCCAAAACTAAGTACCCAAGTAACTATAAAACCCACCTAAAATATTGCCAGCACACAAAAAACCGCAGCGTTTTTAGCAAATGCAATAATACCCAGATAAAACATGGCTGCCGTATTTTAAAGTGACCAGAATTTCCCGCGTCTCTTGCAACAGAAAATGTAAAACATTTTCGTTGTTTAATTAAAAATACGAATAAAAATTTTACTTGCACCATTTATTGCCCTGATGTATTGCCTTTAAATTGTTAAACGAAAATAAACTCTGTTTTCTAAGTAGTTAAATTCATTTTCGTGTGTGTTGAGAATTGTATTCTTTTAGAAGACTACCGTTTAACGGTTTCCGGTTCTATTTTAAGGACGATAAAATTCAATTTTGATTGCCGTATTATTGTTTCGATTTGAGTGATTTTCCTTTTGATTTTTCGGCTGTTGTTCACTTTTTATGTAAGTTGTGGTTATTTAAATTTTAATACGTTTTAAATTGATAGAAGAATCTTGTGTTTATTTTTACTGACAAGTTCTTAGAGTCTTAGCGAGTCCAACCGCAAGGCAATACTAGTTTATTAAAAATATTTTTCTATGTTTAACTAAAATACAAGCGTGACGATACATTTAACCTACAATAAATAATAATATTATTTTTGTTTACGATTATAACATTTGCGCACATAAAAATTAAATAAATGAACCGATTAAATTATTTTTGTAAGCCTTTGAACTAAATAAATAAATAAAACAGGCGAATTTAATTTGTAACGCTGGCAACATTCCAAATAGTGTGAAATAATAAATTGTCAATATTTTCATAATTTTGAAATTAGAATTATTTTATGTCAGATTCGCGCTAAAACTTATTCACTAGGTCACCATTTTTTATTAAAATATTGATAAAAAATGGCGACCTAGTGAATGAGTTAGTTACAAAATACCCATTTTATTCCATAGTACTAACTTACTTTTTACCTAAATTTATTTTAGTTTTGCAAGAACATTAAAAATACCTCTTATACCCTACATCTTATACCTACTTTTATTAATAAATTTGAAAAAAAAAACTATTACCTTTACCCATTCTTTAAAGTTTAAAATCTAACAAAACGCATCAACACTTCATTACAATTTAATGCGAAATAAACTGAAAATACACAATCGTAGATCTACGCCATTACATTCACGGTATCGTGGCGGGAGCCATAAACACTTCGTCGCCTTCCTGTTTTTTACAAGCAAAGGAATTTAGCGTACAGCCTGAATACAGTTTACGCTGAGGCCAAAAGGCAAAATGGCGAGTGCTTTTAAAATGGCTGAATGTGTGTAGTAGCGAGTTTAGTTTGTTTTTATTTGATTGTTTTTGTTTTAGGTTGTTTAGAGTTATTTATTTTGGTTAATATTAACTAATTAATCCTTTTTTGGACATTATTAAATATCGTAATAAATTATAAGTTACTAAGCGTTTAACATACTCATTGATAAAATTCATACTTCTCTCAATAAAATGTGTATTTATATAAGTAAGTAAATATCAATTGTTTTCAATCTAAAACTAATAACCTAACCTAAAAAGTAACAAAAATCGCACTTTACACTCACAAAACCAATTAAAACTAGTATTTTTCAAGCAATTACGAGGTGCCAGAATACTGGCGTGTTAATCATAGCCTGGCATGCCAGTCCACGCCAGTTAGATATTGCCAGTTAACGCCGCCATCTTGGATTTGCCAGTTCATTTATTAAGAACGAAATTAGTTGGAAGTTTTCTTTAAGGAACGTTTCGTAGTAGTTCTTTTAAGTTAAGCTAAATAGGTTTGGAATAGAATCGGTTAGCGTTTAAATAGTTTTATTGTTTCCGAGAAAGTTTATAAGTTAGAATGTTTTACTATGAGATAAAATATTTAGGCTTAAAAAATATTTATTCTTAAAAAAAACATTACATGTCACTTAGAAACAGAAAAACTTATAAAGATTATTATAATATTAAAAGTTGTTTTTAAGTTACTGATACGTGATCAAGAGACGTAGGAGTAACAATTTAAAAATATCATCATTTATAAATATTACTACAAGCTATTAAAGTTAATACACTTTTCAAAAACATCCTGCAATTCTAAGAGATAACTAATAAACCATTAAAACAAAACGAACTCTGTAATAACCGGTAATTACATTTTTAATTATTAATTATGAAAACACAACCTCATTACGAGACATTAAAAAACCGTAACTGAAATGTCACATCACTATTTATCGATAAACAAGGCCCAGCCCTATTATTACGGTTCATTAAGTGGACAACGAAAGGGGTAACTTGCCACGCCCAATTTTGTGTTATTTACGATTTTGATATTGTTAAGCTTATTAAAATTGTAATGTATTGAATTTGTAACTATGGTTGGTAATAGATATTTATTAGTTAAATGGATAGGTTAAAATTTAAAGTTATTATTACAGTAACTTCTTCATAAGATCTTAATAACTTGGTCTAAAGTAGAAGCTTGTTTTACCTAAATGTAATAGTTAATAATCAAAATCTTATCTTATTAAAGTTCTTACCACGATCTGGATTTTATTAAAAAAAATATAGGTATTTGGCCGAACGTGGATGACAAAATCGTGAATTGTAGACGATTTAATGATCTGAACCAATCGATTTGCCCGAAAGATCTGTTACAATAATCTCAGATGAACCGGTTTTCCTCACGTTTTCCTAACATTTTCCTTGAAAGACCGTATACAATAATCCTCCATACATTTACACGTTTTTAAACTCTTCTTTCTCTTGTCAACAGGTCCTAGAAGTAGAAGGATGAAGAAGAGAGCTACACCAGAAGAGAAGAGACCGAGAACTGCCTTCAGTGCTGCACAGCTTGCTAGACTAAAGGTAATTTAATCTTATTAGTAGATTTTTATTAGGGATCATACAGAATTTCCTTTTAGAAATCGGTTGGCTTTTGCTGAGTTAAAGGTTGAGCAATCTCAAATGTATCGATTCTGCTATGGCAGTTTGTGTAAATGATTTTTTTTTACTTAAATGATGCAATGACTTACTCACGCGTATTTATCGGGGTAGCCCGACTAGTTTCGGACCCAACCGGAGTCCTTTATCATGAGCTGACGCGGCGGCGGGGTCGCGAGTCGAACTGCTACTAACTATCCCGATAAAGACGCATGAGTAAACCGTTGTATCATTTAAGTATGAATCTTCCCAACTAAAGTTACTATATTTTTTTTTTTAGAAGAATTGAATACCGACTTCAACCCATACTCATATCCCCTTTTTGTCCTTAGCACGAGTTCGCCGAAAACCGCTACCTAACAGAGCGGCGGCGCCAGAGCCTGGCCGCGGAGCTGGGCCTGGCCGAGGCTCAGATCAAGATCTGGTTCCAGAACAAGCGCGCCAAGATCAAGAAGGCCTCGGGCCAGAGGAACCCGCTGGCGCTGCAGCTCATGGCGCAGGGACTCTACAACCACAGCACGGTCAATGAAAGCGATGAAGAGGAAGAAATTAATGTCACTTAGGTTTAGGGCATTGTGTTTCAAAATGCCCTATACTGCACGAAGAATTGACTAATACATCGCACCGGTAACTAAAAATTAGAAGAAGATTGTTCAGGGCATTATATTTCATAATGCCCTGTATGGATGGTTAATTAAAGTGATTGGTTGAGAATAGCGGATGATCAGAAGGGCATTATTTCTCAATGTTTTGGACAGTACAAGTGATGGTAGATAATGGATATCGTTGTATCGTTGATATTAACGTGTGTAAGAAGTCAATTTGGAAAAGAAATTATGAATGTAACTTGGATGAGGTTTTGACACTTGTAAGTCGAATTGATGGTGTTTTAGGGATAAATGTAATATTTTAGAAAAAATGTGTCTAATTAGTCTGAATATGTTAATGAATTTTAAGGCCATTTTGAGACTACACTTAAATAGTAAATACAATATTATATAGGGTGCGTTGATAAGTAATATACATTCACTGTGCACACATTTTTTTTCTGTAAAGGTTTTAAGGCCGTATCCTAGACGCACAGCAAAGTGTCGCCCTTAGCTGTGAGCTGTGATGCTGTCTCTATCATTGTCAAGTAAAATGTAGAGACAGACAGACATTTTAGAACGTCACTCAAATAAGTGCTGTACTTGAGTCTTTCTTTACATTCACCCTCTTTTCTAAGTTATAGTAACTGAATGTTCTTTAATAGATCTTTAGGTGCAAATGTATATAAAACATTATAGTTGTAAGTGTATAATATTTTACTAATAAAAACATGTTCCTGGTAGAATTATAAATATAGATTTTAGTGTATTTATTGCTGTCGATTAGGTTAAGAGAGTTAGTTAGTCAAATAAGGTTTTAATATCACGAAAGTTCTCAATACTGAGAACTTTGGGTCTACACGAAAATGGACAAGTTTTGAGGTCTACTACCATCTCTTGAAGTAATATTACCGCAGTTGTGTGCGAGAGACGCCGCGCTACGCCGTGTAGTGCGCTGTCACGCGACAATACTGCAGTAATCTTACTTTAAAAGCTGGTGTTGGACCCCTGAAAACTTTCAAAGTGTTCCCAAAACACTTAAAAACAATATTTTCAGCTCTGACAGTCTGAGTGATATTGAAGCTACTCAAAGTAAGGAAAAAATAAAGGCATGTTCGAAATAAACTACAGATAGAGCGAGATGCAGATACATTAACCATGGGTAGGAAAGAGAAAACGATATTTTGTGTCGTTATTGCTGTTTTCTCACGCGCCGAGTTATATTGCCGTACTTTAAGGGAATTTCTAAGTATTTAGTATCGTAATAATACTACCAAAATAAAACCATAACATTTCCCTACATTTCACGTCATTTAATAGTTTCTAAAATCATTGAATCTTCTTCCCACCTCATTAAATTTTTATTCGCTGAATATCCAGAAACATCGTCATATCTTACTAATTCAATATCGAAATTTCTTTTGTTTAAAAATAACTTTTAAATAAATAGTACCGATTTAGATGCGATATAGTAACCAAATAGTTATTAATTCTTAATAATAATATAATAATTCGGTGAGGCATTGTACAAGAAAACTAGACTAGATTTTACTTATAATATAAAAATGTGTTAAATAAAAAATGCCCTAAGAGTCGATGTTTTATGATACTTGAAAATCGACTTTAAGTTATTCATGTAAAATTCATAATTTTTTGACAAAAACACAGCTAAAATGCACGCCAGTTCTCGATACCAGTTATTTTGTCAAACTATTGTGTATTTTATGCTCACAGTTTTAAAGTCTGTTTTCGGGTTTAAAGAAATCCTGCCTTAGATTAAATGAAGGAAGAAATATAAAAGAGGCTTCAAGGCATTTTGTTTCAAAATAATGTCCTGAAATTTAATTCCATATTCAATTTAAGGGCAATATACAAGGCATTTTATTACACAATTATGATTAAATTGTAAAATAAATATTGTAAAAATTAATAAATTAAAATGCATAATAATTTATTTATGTGTTCTGTAAATATAAATTTGGTAATTCTTATTTAATTTTTAGAAAACTGTCTTTAGTCATTTCGTTTCTTCCATTTTTTCTTTGTTTTATTTTTGTAAATATTTATTAAAATATAATTATTCGGGTAGTTATTGTGACTGTGCTGGTTTTAATGTAATTATAGAAGATACAATAAATTATATTACGTTTATAAAATTATTTTTTTTGTTTTATTAAACTTACATTTTTGAAACAACCTTTATAGGAATATAGGATGTTCCTTTTCATAGCTGTTTCGGGATCTTCTTCCAATTTTACTGGATAAAGCCGAATCTATAGGAACTAAAACAATAAAAAATAAACTATAGACTTTGAATGAAGTCACTAATTCCAGAAACTACAGGTTTGATTAAATAGTACTTACCAAAATATTTTAGCATTGGTAAGTAAATTTATTGAGCTACGTTAAACATCTCGCTGCAAAATAAAAACGGGAAGAACGCGAGTCAAACCGCAGGGATATGCTAGTATTGTATTAAATATCAAGCTATAATCGTAGAGTTTTATTCGATATTATTCCTTTGGTTCGATCCATATTCCATTACATCTAAAAAGAGGTCTAAAATTGACGATTGCACGAATAGCTGAGTGGTATAGGTCACCCCGACAATTACCACTGTGCGCTACGTGCCGCGGGTTCGATTCCCGAGTAGGACAAGAATTTGTGCGTTCTACAAATGCTTGTTCTGAGTCTGGGTATCTATATGTATGTGAATTGAATACCTGTGAAACCCCCAGCGATACACGATTTAAATTCCTTAGTGTGGGAGAAGTTTATAAAATAGAAAAAAAGTTTTGACAGCATACCAGAGTTCTTATAGTTTCGGCAAAAAGTCGTTGTGACATACAGACGGACAGACAAACATGACAACAAGGGTCCCGATTTTGACATTTGGCTACGGAACCCTACAACGAGTAACATATGTATGAAAGTACGGAACCGTACACATGAAACTCAAACACGCACTTAACAAAAAATTAATAACATTATTCAAATAAATATTCATCTGTAAGTATCTAGTATATTTATTACAACAATATTAGATGAAGAATTTAGTATTCAAAGCACTTAATAATTTATAGTATAAACAGAAATACCAAAAACAATAAGCGATGAAAATACCGCGAAAAGCCGCCATTTTGAATTATCCCAAAGAATAAACCGCCATCTTGATTTAGAGTTAACCAAAGAATATAAATAAATACTCATAAATCAAATAGAAAATGAAATACTGCTAACGGTATGATTTAAATGTCCTGTACTGGGAATCGAACCGCGGATGTTCCGCTAATTGTTAACCACTGAGCCTTTAGAAGTTGACTTTGATGTTTATTAACTTTAATATGCGTAGTTCAGTTATTGTAGTTTAGTTTTCGGGTTAATTTTGAGTTTGTTTTTCGGTCTAGTATTTACTTTTCACATATTTTAGACCTATCATGCTAAATTAACACCCGTTGCTATACTTTTGGCGTTTTAAAATTTTTAAGAAGTCAAACAGTTTATAATTTTCTTTTTTCTTGTTGATTTTTTTGTACCTACCTACATCCTATGAAAATACTGGAATTGACAAAATTAAAACATTCTGCAACCACATAGCGCCTATTCGTTGCTCATACATTAAAATAATACCTACTGCATTGCACTGCCTTCTGAAGAAATTGAAAACCTATAATATGGTAGCCTAATACTAAAACACAAAATTCATTCATATTGTTAAAAAATATTTAATTCTAGGCAAACCACTGCATAGTATAAAACAAAATCGCTTCCCGCTGTACCCTATGTATACTTAGATCTTTGAAACTACTCAAACATTTTGAATTATTGAAAAAGCTGCATCAAAGTTTTTTTAATAGACAAAAAATGTTTCAAGAGGAAAGTTTACATGTATCAGTATTGCACCCGTGGGGCAAGTCGCTACTTCTTTATAAAACCTAATCGCTTCAAAGAAAAACCTTTATAAAATGATCAAACAAGATCTAAAACACAAATAACTTAAATCTTGCAAATCACACACATTTTGTATGAGATACATTAAAAGGCCCAACATTCGTTTACCTACTAAACGCCCATATATCAGTTGCTATGACACATAAAATTGGTGGCCAATTAGTGCGGTATTCGAACATTTATCATGAATAAGCACCCGCAAATGTACCGTTCAAATCTTTGGTGACTGAAATAGATCCCCTATTTGTATGTATGATGTGTATGAGATGTGTATGAGAGTGTATGGGAGTTAATTGGTGATTTTTTTGTGGTTGTTATTGAGTGATGTCGTGGAGAAGTGTTTGAGTTTCATTTGTGCTGTTGACTATTTCTAGTTTCTGTAATAAAAGGATCTTTATAGTTAGGTTTGATTTTATTATAATACTTATAAGCTAACTTGTGCTAAACGGCCTTGTCTGCTTTCTTCCTGATTCTATTCGTCATAGCGTTTTGTGACCTCTAACTTCCCTGGATGGACTGACCAATAATGGCTGAACTTTAAAAGAGACAGAGACCCCTGAGTTTGTTTCAACATTTCTTCTCAGGGTAGTCAGTTAGGAAATGTCGAATCCAGTGAGATCAAAATATACATAAGACTTGTTAATGTGATATAATTATGGTAGTTACAAAATAAATGATTTCATTTCAATGACGAACGATGGCTAAAAAAGGATTAGATCAATCCAGTAATGCTAAGATTTGGACATTCAACCGAAGAATAATTCTTTCACGGTTTTGATATTAGGTAGTAAAGTTTAGTTGTTTTACCTACAGACGTATACAAGAGCAATACTGACTTATTCGACTGGCCTGTTGGTCTAGTGTTTAGTGGCCCTGACTGCTATACCAGAGGTCGTGGGTTTAATTCCCACCCAGGACAAATGCTTGTGGGATTAGCACGATCATTTGTTCTATGTCTGGGTGTAATTTACCTGTAAAATGTAATTCTTTAGTAACATATAAGTATGTTTATCAGTTGTTATTTAGTAATATATAACTATGTTTATCGGTTGTTTAGTAACAAGTTACTCTCGTATACTTAATTTGAGACTAGATGGCGTTGTTTGAATGTTGAGGAGTATGAATTTAGACCCTTCTACTTTGATACAAATTCATCTTAGCAGTCGGTAAAGATGAAATAGCCACAGATTACTAATTGGGAGCGAACTAATTGCTAGTTATTAGACACAGCTTCAGACCGTTTAAGGATAGCTCAGCAATGGCGTTTTGATTAAGATTTACTTATTTATTAGCGCAAACAAGTTTGCAAGTATCTTAACCATTTCGTATAGTACCTACATTTATATAATCTCGCTCTACTTACATAATTATATTCCAGGAGTGGCCTACAGGTTAAAAGGAGTTACTGTATTCTTTATAGTCATTTATTTAGCCAAAGGTCGTGGGTTCGATTCCCACCCAGGACGATTTCTTCACGATGTTTTCCTACACCGTTTGTCAGTAATTAATGTCTTAGAATAATTAAGAAAGTACATATAACTTTAAAAAAATTACATGAATACTTAACTAGGTATTAGGTAAGATACACATCTGCAAAACTTTGATAAAAAGATCCATCCCTGGGGATCGAACCTGCACCTCGCACATGCAAACTTATCCATAGAACCGCTTGCTCTCAAAAAGCGTAACCTCTTTTAAATATACCATTTAAAAATACGTCATCAAAAACCACCCCTTTTGAATCCCTCTTAAACACATTTCGTGAGTAATTGTCTTAAAAATAAACCGTCATCAACTAACGGCCGAAACGTTCTGTCGATACAGCCACTAAAATAATGTATTAAAAATACATTCCGGTACCCTTTTACGTAGTAATAATATTGTTGGTTTGTCTGCCTGTCTGTTTTGAAGTTAGTTAAAATATTATGTACTAGCGACTCGCGTCGGTTTCGCACGTATGCAATAAAGATGTATTATACAAATTATTATTTAAACCTTCCTCTTGAAACATTCTATCTATTAAAAAAACTCGATTCAAAGTCCATTTCGCTGTTTTCAAAATCTCGCAGTTTTCACCAGTATTTTTTTCATTAGGTACCTACCGAAAAAAAACTGGACTGGCCTTTTGGTCTAGTGGTTAGTGGCCCTGACTGCTATACCGGAGGTCGTGGGTTGGATTCCCACCCAGGACAAATGCTTGTGGGATAAGCGCGATCATTTGTTCTGTGTCTGAGTGTAATTTATCTATAGTGTGTATTTAGAAACATAAGTTATCATGGCAGTTATCTAATACTCATAACGTATACTAACTTTTGATACTTAATTTGAGACTAGATGGCGTTGTGGGAATGTCGAGAAATGTTTAATTTTACAGAAATAATATCCTACTATTTCGCGATTGTTGATAAGATATTAAATTACTCACACAACTACTACAGCCGTTGAATAGTCTTACATTATTCTTAACTAGTTTTTCATCAAAAAAACACAAGCAAATCCCTACAAATAGCTAGTATAACTTATAAAACGTTTCGATGATGTACTACAATATAAATCTGTCAGGCTAACCCATCTGTCATGTGCCCGCGTTAAGTTATTTATGAATCACTATTGGTGTGTGTATATGTTACAAATAAATGAAATTTCTGTACTTATAATAGGTAAAGACAATAAATTTTAAGTCTTTTTAGAGTAATTTGTAGGTGTACTAGCTGAGGGTTAAATTGGACAAAGGTTAAGCTGCGCTTGCCTAGGTTGGGTATTCGATGGGTGATCGCGTATTGATATTTAGAGAGTTTCTTGTTCTTTTTTTGTCGAAGCTTTTAATATTGATAGATCTACTGATTTGCCAGAATAAGACATTTGTGTTTAATTCTGCACTAGCTTTTTCCCGCGGCATCGCCCGCGTGGTCGGTTATACCTGTCAGCTAACTCCATATCAAATTTCAGGTCAAACATCTATCCATCATTACTCTTAGACTTTCGCATTTGTAATATTAGTAGGATTATAATTGATTACTGGCGTACCTACTAAAGTTTAATGCATCTCCTCTTCCTCTATTATCTAACAATATTAAAAATACACGATTCACTACAAAATAAGCACAATATGAATTTCCCTTTGAAGTTTGACAGTTGTGGCTGTATAACCCCACGCCTTTGCTACTGATTCATAAAACATTTTCTGAACCAAATTTAAAAAGGTATAACTCAAATATTGGCTCACGTTTTCACTCCCTAAGGACTATAATCATCACCACAATGCGTGGTGATAACTAATCCCAATATTGGGACAGGAATCTAACAAACAAAGTTGACTTTGCGGTCTAAAAACAACAATCTCCAAACATTTTGCTGGTGAAAGTGTTCAATATAACCGCAAACTTAACTTTGTATCCGTCATACAAAAATACAAACTTAAGTATGCGGTTGCTTTTGTTCTAATCTCAGAACATTTTGTTTAAGCCAAAACTGCAAATATAAGTTTGTACGGGAATAACATGAAAAGTACAAATATTGGAACAGTTTCTTAAGTCGATCATGATCGTCAAACTTCGGGCGCGCTCGGCAAACATCGGGCGCCTTCGGCAAGCATCGGCTTTCATCGGTAAACAATTAGAAATTGGTGATAATTGTGAAACTGTAGCAACGCTGGTTTGTTTTTTAATTATTGCTATTAAAAACTAATAGGGAAGGTTCGAAGGAGTGTTTATTAAAAAAGGATGTTTGTTTTATAGTTTTTAACTGTTTTTGGAAATAATACGAAATTATTTAGATCAATCATTACAAACTACCTACTCCTTGTAGGTAGTTTGTAAATCGCTTATCTTTAAATACTGGCAAATATAACTTGAGTGTATTGTATTATAACTTGCTTAGTCCGTGCGTAGTTTAGCGCCTTTCGGCGGTACATCTGAAGGGGTTCAATAAATATTATATTTTAAAAGAGTGCAAACGACTCCATAAAAATCACACAAATTTTATTCTCATTATAACCCGTGATAGGTTTAACCCGCATTACAACCTGGTTTGATATTTAGGCTACATTTTAACCGACTTCGTCTAAAGGAGGTGATATTTTTACAGCTTTAACCGACAGTTACGCAGGTACGGGCAACAGCTAGTATTAAAAATGCGAAAGTTTGTGAGTGTGTTTGTTGGTCTAATTAAGCTTGAACGCCTAGAACAATTTTAATGTTTGGACTGGAGTTGGCTGGCACCATTTTTTATGACTCGGAGAAAATCCTCATGGATTTCCTTCGCCCTGGGTAAGGCGAAGAGGTATGCCTTACTCTTACCGGCGAAAACCACCAGAGTACCTATCCGTACACTAACCGGGGCGAAATCGCAGTAAAAAGCTGTTACTTAAATAAAATAGTTAATTTAGGAAACGACAAAATATATGACGACTAATAAAAATTATTCACTAATAATTTTCAAATAGAAATATCTTCTTAAATCTAATCTTGTTATCATATAGAAATCTTTATTAGTTGTGTTGGCATTTCCTTCTGTTAACGAGTTTTAAAGTTTTAATTACACCTTTTTACTTCCGATACACAATATTATAAGAATAATAAAATAAGTTTATAAGGATAAGGTTTTATTTATTCTAAGAACGGTAAAGGAAAATAACGTGAGGAAATCTAGTCTCGAGTTGGATCCCCACGGCGCACACCGACTTTTTGAACTATGCATTTGAGAAATATATCAGAGCTTCCGTGTTTCGGAAGGCAAGTAAAAATGTGGGTCCTGCGCCTGATCTCTCTCCGGTCGTGTCGGATTGCCGTCCCATCGGGCTATGAGAGTAAAGGAACAGATAGTGCACCTGTGTTAGCACACGCTTGTGCACTATAATATGGCTCGCGTAGCTAGCTGGTGTCATAGTAGGTAGATCGCATTCAATTTGACAAAACTTAAGCCAGAGTTAAATGCAAAAAAAATATAGCTAGTACCACTCGCAGTGAAGAAAAAATTCTACCTATACCTCATATACATACATATCGGCATTTATAAGTTAAGAGGGGAAACAAATACTCAAAATTACATTCTTATTTAGGCAAAGGTGTCAGAGAAACTACTGAACAATACCCAAAATTCGTCAAAAACAACACACCTGTTCTATTTTGCAGTCTGTCTGGACTCAAACCCGCTACCCCGCACTCAGAAACCCAACACATCCAACAAGCAATTACAACGTTGCTATTTATAATAGGTCGGGGAAAAAGTCTTTCCGTATTATAGTATGTATGAACTTGTAATAAAATCTTTCTCTCTCTAATAAAATTAGAATTTGGAATTATATGTTCTTTAAAATTTTACCTTTCAATTATACCAAAACCAGCCAGATACAAATACTGTAGCCAAAAAGATTTTATTACAAGTTCTTACATACTATAATGCGAAAAAACTTTTGCCCCGACCTAATATATGCAGTAAGGCACGTTTTTTGTCAAACCGCACAAGCTACTTGCACAATATTATTATATTGTAAACCGATATACCGGGGACCCTGTCAATTCTGATCAAGTTTTACGAGACCTTTTTCAAGTATATTTTGATATCAACTTGTTAAGTATACAAGTTATTTAAGTTTTAACTTACATTCTCACTGATTTATACAACAATTCGAAGAGTACTTAGTGTGTAATAACAATATTTTACACTAGCTGTTGCCCGCGACTTCTTCCGCAGGAATGTAGGTTATAGCTGCAACGACATGAGCTATCTCTAACGTAGTCGGTTAAAAAGAGTGTAGTTATGTATGAATTTATAGTGTTATGTAACTCTATAAAATTGCTCTAGCCGTTTGAGTGTGAAAGAGTCACAAACATCCATCCATTTGTACTTACAAACTTTCGGATTTACAATATTCAAAACTAGATGTTGACCACGATTTTGACCGCGCGAATGTCGGTTATAGCTGCACCCCCCTCTGACAAAGTCGGTTAAAAGTTAAATCATCCAAAAACGTTGTAATCCAGGGTGTCAGCTAACTCCATACCCAATTTTATTAAAATTGCTCTAGCCGTTTGAACGTGAAAGAGTGATCCATCTATACTTACAAACTTTCGCGTTTGTAATATTAGCAGAATACAAATAAGAATATTCTTTGTTCTTTATTTTGAATACGTACTTATTTATAATATTATTGTGTCAGATGTATTAAGATGAGATCGGAAGACAATAATAATATAGCTACATAGCTTGGGAAATCGTTACGCTAAAGAATCGAATGTTTTAAGTATAGTACTATATTTTATTTAATATAAACGAAGTTACCAATGAAAATGGAGTGAATGATAGTGTGACGTCTGATAGGGGGGAATGGAAGAAAAAACCGTGTTGCGCCGACCCCAAGTAAAATGGGATAAGGGCAAGAAGATGATGATGGTGAATGAAGCTACCAAAAGAGTTTTGTTTTCGATATTTCATATCTCTTTATTGTCATAGTAGTAATGTTTTTATGACTTTCTTTTGTGTAAACAATATTTCAATTTTTTTAGTAAGTCAATAATATGGTTGTGTGTATTTTAATTATTTTCGTAAGTCAATAATATTCTTGAAAATGTCAAAAACTCTACTTCAATAGTATCGAACTTTCGAAAATATAAAAAACGCAGATATACAGAATGTACTATGATTAGCTAAAATAAGTCAAATAATATTAACACCTTAAAAAGAAAAAACACCAAAAAATACTTTCTTTTATCAAACAAATACAATTTCCAACAAGAATCATATAAGAAATACATCAAATAATATAACTTTTTCTCAAATATAGAAATTCCTATAAAAGTAATGTAGTAGAGCATACTACGCGCCGTATCGGACCACACACGTCGCGCCCGCCGCGTGCGCCGGCGCAGCGATAGCGTAGCGTGGATACGACTTGCCTTGTAAGAATCTTATTGGTATTGTAAATACATTAAAGCAAATTTGAATTATTGTAATACCTACTAATTTTTCTCGCAGCTTTGCTTGCATGGAAATTGGGGTTTAGCTCAAATGGAAGTCTGTTATAATAATATCTACAAAATGTTATCTAATACTATTTTTCGTAGTTGAGTAAAAATTTGTAGTGTTAATCCAGGATGTAAGTTTATTGGTTCTCAACTGTTTGAGTTTGAAAGAGTAACAAACATCCATACATCCATACTAACCAACAGCTTTTTGTATATTAAAAATATGAATATTTGTATTAATGTGAGATTTGTGCTTAAATCTTGAAAATTAGATAAATTGTATTAAACAGAAACGTATGTTTGATAATGAAATTCAGAATAATGTGGAAATGTTATTGCTGCGTTACATTATTCAAAACTAGTGCTACATTTAATGAAAGTTGTGTAGTGGGAATCATTCTGTTTCAGATTCTCTATCCAGAAAAAAATTAGTAAAAAAATCTGATTTGTAAGGTACAGAAAAAGAATATTTTTTTGGAACACATTTTTTTCACAGCTCGGCAAAGGCCTTCCCCAAGTCACGATTCTCTATCTTGCACCGCTTCGAAACAATTAAAATTAAATAATTTTTTGATACCTGTCTTATCTATATAGCCTAACGCGCCAGCCTCCATCGTAATAGTCCAGGAGCAATAAACGAGCAGTATTAATAACAATAATAAACTCTACGACGGACAGACCGACACGTAATACCTACTGCATATAGCGGGATTAATCACCACTCGGCTAATCACCACCGGTGATTAGTTGGTGATTAACGGATTAACGAGAGATGAGTTGTTTGGTGGTGATTGTGATTTTTGGGAGGTTAAGCAACTGTTGGTTAGGTTTGGATTTAGATGGGTGGCAATAGGGAAAGGAGTGATTGTGTGTTGTGGCGGTTGATAGGAGAGTACGAGTTTTAGAAGTTGGGGTAAGAACTTTGTTTTTGAAGGTATACAATGCAGTGGCGCGCGATAGGAAAGGCCCAACAGTGGACAACGATAGGCTGATGGTGATGATATAATACAGTGTGTGTAATAAAAAGAATCCAGGTTACAGAAGTCTGTAAATAGATGGGTGGCAATTTCCTTGCAGTAAATGTTCAACAACAAAGACAGCCTGTCTTTGTTCTTTGTCTCCCAAACACAAACTGTTATCAGCTGATCAAAACTTTATGAAATTGGATAGAAAAACTGTATTTCAAACGATTTTCCCAAAGGCATGTTAATAAAATTATAGTCACACTAATAAACATGCGAAAATATGTAAGTGTGTTTGTAAACTCTTTACGCTCAAACGGCTTGACAAATTTTAATGATATTTGGTATATCATTAAAATTAGTCTAGGTATAAGCTAATTTTCTCAACTGCGAATAAGGCGGTTAATCTTTTTGTAGCTTTAACCACACTTAGGTGAAAATGTAATATGGAGTAACCTGATAAGGTGGATAAATTGTATAAGGAATGATGTGAATGGAAAAGGAGTAAATGACAGTGTGACGTCTGATAGGGGAGAATGGAAGGAAAAAATCGTGTTGCGCCGACCCCAAGTAAAATGGGATAAGGGCAGGAAGATGATGATGATGAAGCTGACATCCAAAAGCGAAAACATCCTGCGAAAAGAGTATCAATATTTTCGCAGCTATAACTGACTTAAACGCGGGTAAAACGGCGGGACAAAGCTAGTCTAATAATATATTATGTGTCAACTTTAATCTTATTCATAAACGACACTTATGTAGTTAAAATCACCTTTAATTGTCATTCTGACTCTATCATTGTTAAGTGGAATGTAGAGACATATAGACTCAAATTATTTATAATTATAATCTGGACTTTTTCTTGGACTGGATTGGACACCCATCTAAAAGTAAACTTTACTAGCAACCTGCCTCAGCTTCACACGGGTGAAATACTGATGTATTATACATATTATAAACCTACCTCTTGAAACACTATCAATAAAAAAAATGACTTAAAAACATACATACTAATATGAGTATATGGATCTTTTGGCACGTGGATGACATTAACATGAGGACCAGTGTGCATATTCGCAACAAGCATCATCTCAGCTGTCTATCAAAAGTGATGGGTTTTCATTTATGACGGTATTATTTTCAATTTCAACCACGTGACTAAAGATCCTTAAAGTCAATACTTATAATAACCAATGATAAACATCAAAATAATATTATGACACTTAAAGAAAATATATTTAATTTTCTCAAAACTTTTCCTTCTAAAACATTTTTAACACCTAAAGGGCTACTCATCCATAAACTGTAGGTACAAACAACTTACCAGTTACTAATCTTCAAAAAAGCTCATTAATTCAAACTTCAATCAACATTAATACTTCCTAAACCAAAACCTCACCACATACCATTTGCGGCGGTCACCCATCTAAATATAGTCCTCATTGAGCGCTGCTTAACAATCAACCGGTAGCCACTTATACTAATAAACAAAACCACAGAAACTAAATTCTTTCTATTGAAGTTTTAAGTATGTTTGTCTGTGTGTTTGCATGTCTGTTTGTCTGTTTGGCGGATGTTAGGCTATTATAATTACTAATAGGTCTCCACATCAATCATTTATCAATGTACTTGTGATTAAAAATGTTTCTGAAGAGGCGCTAAGTAAATATTCGGGGTAGGAATGTATGGGGGAGAAAATGCGGCGGAAACGCGGCGGTTTTGACGCTGGTGTTTTCTTGTCGGATATATTATAGGCTATATATAGGATATATAAAGGCTGGTTTGTAAAAGTGTTTTGTTTTGTAAAAGGTAAAAACTTATTTCAGTATTATAATTTAAAATGCTCCGGATAACGATTAGCTTAGTTAAAAGGCAAGCAAAATTTCGATAATCTAAAAATTACCCTTTAGTTTTATATTTTAGTCTGATTAATCTTAACAATTTATTTTATTATTTAAGACCCATTTTACTGCAGGATCAATTTTCTCAATCACAAAAAATATATCCCCGTTTCCCTATCAGCTGAAAAAAGTCCATCAACTCAGTCTATCTCCATAGAGGAAAAGAGACAGCATATAGCAACGTCTCTTTCTAAACTACAACAGTCCTATTTCCTAACGCGGAAAGTCCCTATACTTGGAGATCAAAAAGAAAATTGTCATCATCATCATCATCATCATTCCCCTGCCCTTATCCCAATTATTATTTCTGATCGGCGCAGCATGACTTCTTCCACACGTTCCTATCTGACGTCATCTCGTAAGTCACACTCTTAAGGTCAAGAATAAAATTGTACCGCTCATATTAACCTCCCGTATGTTTCCATACTAAATCGTTCCGTACAAGCACAATCATTCGTTGAGATCAAAAAATGTATTGGTGCAAACCTCTGGACTATTACGACCAGTGTAGTCAGACCTATACGATTTGATACTTGAAGAAATAAAGTGAAATCGTTTATTTAACGAGTTTAAAACCAGAGTCAAAACAGAACAAAACCAGACCCACGCATAGGACAGCATCCAAATATGTTAGGTGTAGAATTTAATTTGAATTATTTGAATGAAAAAGAAGTAAATGATAGATACTGTGACCTCTGATAGGGGAGAATGGAAGAAAAAAACGTGTTGCGCCGACCTCAAGTAAAGTGGGAGAAGGGCAGGGGAATGATGATTTGGAAAAATATTGTCAGCGAGGCAGACCCAGGCGGAGATGGCGAGATGACCTGGATTCATTTTTACCGAACTGGTCAACCGTGGCTCTTGAGCGAGACAAGTGGAAGAAGAGTAGGGAGGCTTTCGCCCAGCAGTGGGACATCTCAGGCTAGTAGTAATAATAAAGAAAAAAAAACGTGTAATAAAATGACAGTTCCTATCTGACGTCTGGCAAGTCACACTCTTTGCAGCCACATCATCTTTCACACAATCCATCCATCGTTTCTTTGGTTGTCCTTCCACATTTATGTCAATATTTGTAATAACTCTAACCCACTTAAAAATACTAATTGTAAATCAAAAAATCCACACGAAAATAAAGTATCAAAATTATATTATCTCAGTTAAATAGTTACTCGAATGCCAACCAACAACTTGGGTGGTCTAAGCTTGTCTTCTCTCTCGCTCTAACGCCCGCATTCTCGTATATTGCCGTCTCGCTCTGTCGTGAAGTTCGGTTTCATAGATTATTTAGGGAGATCTGCTAATTTGTGCAATCTTGAATTCAGTAATTAGATTTTTTTTATGTTTTTGTTCGTTTTTTTGTTTGTAATGTTAATATTATTTGGCTGGTATGAATGTTGATTATTATCTCAATGTCTTAAGTAAAGCTTTGGGTTCTTATTAGATATTTTTGTTGAAATATCAGTAGTTTTCAGTAGTCAAAATATTGTTGGTGTGTTAAGAATCTCCTCTTTTTTTAAGTAGGTTAAAAAGTTGTTTGTTTGAACGCGCGTGCAATTAGCCCAAAATAAAAATATTTGCGCAATTATTGGTACAACTCTCAATGAATCTTTTTTTAATAATTTGGTTTAATCGGTTTATTTATGTTATTCTAAGGATTATTCTTGATTCCAATGCAAGTTTTCTGCAACTCACTTAATTACTATTTTGAATTAACTCAATTGTACGTTTAAAATTGATTTCAAATATACATATATTTGCATGTTTGTAATTTCAAATTCATATCTACAATATTGAAATTTAAATATTGTATAGATGTAAAAAATACAAAAATAGGAGTTCAAATTGATAAGACCCACATTTATTATATCGGTTAAAAATGTATTTAAAGAACTAAACTACCCAAATCCATTCTGTTGCGAATACTCTTTGAGTTTTCACGATCATTTTCAATGCGATTCTCTCTCTTTTACTCCAATTAAAGTCCTATATCGCCATCTCATGCGTCCACCTATGACCTCTGCGATTTGCCGTCCCTTTCTTATTTAAGAAGAAAGCACTTCTGTCCTTTTCTCTCGTAGTACGATTTAAAGTGGCGAATTTTCGTGAGGTGACACAGTGTGAAAAAAATGTCGAAATGTAGAGCGAGGGTTAAGAGATGATAAATAATTTAAATAGAACTACGTACATATTATATATAAAACTAGCAACCCGCCCCGGCTCCGCACGGGTGCTATGCTGATACTAAATAGTCAATATACTATAGAAAAACTGTGAACGTTGTATAAAAAAACATAGCGGCCCGCTCCAGCTTGACCGCAAACACTACGTCCCGCAATTTTTAAATCTGTAATATCTTCAAAAATATTCATTTAATAATGCTGTAAATTGCCATATAAATCTATATTAGTTGAACAATGTATTTAATTGGATAAGGATTAATGCTGTATTGGTTTAAATCGCTTCGAAAATTAGACATTATTTGTCGTAAAAAGTAAATGACAAAAAATTATATTGTGGGATATCTATCATATACCATCGCGGAGTTTTCTGTAGGCCTTT
Source organism: Chrysodeixis includens (assembly GCA_941860345.1). Taxonomy (NCBI): domain Eukaryota; kingdom Metazoa; phylum Arthropoda; class Insecta; order Lepidoptera; family Noctuidae; genus Chrysodeixis; species Chrysodeixis includens. The sequence continues at coordinate 4,854,108 of OW796119.1, read as the reverse complement.
GCAATGTGTACAAATAATTAGTACATTATTTTGATGAATCTCTTAGGGTTCAGCTTGCGTTTGCAAAGTAAGCGCAAAAATGTGTTTATTTACGACTTTGCTTCCGAAATCTTCAAATTATCAATGGTTCTATAATTTATTAAGCATGTTATTATACATATAAACTTTTCTCTTGAATCACTCTATGTATTAAAAAACCGCATCCAAATCCGTTGTGTAGTTTTAAAGATCTAAGCAAACATACATACAGACAGACGCGGAAAGCGACTTTGCTTTATACTATGTAGTGATTGTGTTAGTTAATAATGTAACAATGTTAGTTACCGTACACCTCCGGAGAGTCGGTTATTATCTATTTTACATCCCTATTTTTTTTCACGAACGATGTCGCGGGCAACAGTTAGTTATGAAATAATAAGCATGTATTTTAGTCTGTTAAACTAATAGACAATTCTGAATTCGAGTCTTATTGAATTTAGGGTTCATATTTTAGTATACCGCAATTAAATAGATATATTGTATTCGTCTGAGACCTTTAGACAAATATTATTGCTGTCGATGAATTTATAAACTGCAATTTGACTGCAATAAATAACCACTAACTAAAAAGAGAAAAAACGGGCTCTATAATTTAGTGTGCATACAGTACACCGTACATTAAAAGTAAAGGAAAGGAAATGAAAGTAAAGGTTCAACCAGTTTCCCAGGCCCTCTCCGCAAAGGCGAAGCGGGCGTGACGCTGGGGGTTTTTAGTGGGTATACCAGGAGCCTGCTAGCTCCCGGGGAGTCCCACATACCCCTCCGATTTAGAGGGGATGCGTAACGCATTTTCCCCCAGCGAAACAAAAAAAAAAAAAAGGTTTGGTTTTTAGTTAGGTTAGGTTAGGTTTGGTTTTTAGTTAGGTTAGGTTAGGTTTGGTTTTTAGTTAGGTTAGGTTAGGTTTGGTTTTTAGTTAGGTTAGGTTAGGTTTGGTTTTTAGTTAGGTTAGGTTAGGTTTGGTTTTTCGTTAGGTTAGGTTAGGTTTGGTTTTTAGTAAGGTTAGGTTTGGTTTTTAGTTAGGTTAGGTTAGGTTTTTAGTTAGGTTAGGTTTGGTTTGGTTTTTAATTAGGTTAGGTTAGGTTAGGTTAGGTTTGGTTTTTAGTTAGGTTAGGTTTGGTTTTTAGTTAGGTTAGGTTAGGTTTGGTTTTTAGTTAGGTTAGGTTAGGTTTGGTTTGGTTTTTAGTTAGGTTAGGTTAGGTTTGGTTTTTAGTTAGGTTAGGTTAGGTTTGGATTTTAGTTAGGTTAGGTTAGGTTATTAGTTAGGTTAGGTTAGGTTTGGTTTTTAGTTAGGTTAGGTTAGGTTTGGATTTTAGTTAGGTTAGGTTTTTAGTTAGGTTAGGTTAGGTTTGGTTTTTAGTTAGGTTAGGTTAGGTTTGGTTTTTAGTTAGGTTAGGTTTGGATTTTAGTTAGGTTAGGTTAGGTTTGGTTTTTAGTTAGGTTAGGTTAGGTTTGGTTTTTAGTTAGGTTAGGTTTGGATTTTAGTTAGGTTAGGTTTGGATTTTAGTTGGGTTAGGTTAGGTTTGGTTTGGTTTTTAATTAGGTTAGGTTAGGTTTGGTTTTTAGTTAGGTTAGGTTAGGTTTGGTTTTTAGTTAGGTTAGGTTTGGTTTTTAGTTAGGTTAGGTTAGGTTTGGTTTTTAGTTAGGTTAGGTTAGGTTTGGTTTGGTTTTTAGTTAGGTTAGGTTAGGTTTGGTTTTTAGTTAGGTTAGGTTTGGATTTTAGTTAGGTTAGGTTAGGTTTGGTTTTTAGTTAGGTTAGGTTAGGTTTGGTTTTTAGTTAGGTTAGGTTTGGATTTTAGTTAGGTTAGGTTTGGATTTTAGTTGGGTTAGGTTAGGTTTGGTTTGATTTTTAATTAGGTTAGGTTAGGTTTGGTTTTTAGTTAGGTTAGGTTAGGTTTGGTTTTTAGTTAGGTTAGGTTTGGATTTTAGTTAGGTTAGGTTAGGTTTGGTTTTTAGTTAGGTTAGGTTAGGTTTGGTTTTTAGTTAGGTTAGGTTTGGATTTTAGTTAGGTTAGGTTTGGATTTTAGTTGGGTTAGGTTAGGTTTGGTTTGGTTTTTAATTAGGTTAGGTTAGGTTTGGTTTTTAGTTAGGTTAGGTTAGGTTTGGTTTTTAGTTAGGTTAGGTTTGGTTTTTAGTTAGGTTAGGTTAGGTTTGGTTTTTAGTTAGGTTAGGTTAGGTTTGGTTTGGTTTTTAGTTAGGTTAGGTTAGGTTTGGTTTTTAGTTAGGTTAGGTTAGGTTTGGATTTTAGTTAGGTTAGGTTAGGTTTTTAGTTAGGTTAGGTTAGGTTTGGTTTTTAGTTAGGTTAGGTTAGGTTTGGATTTTAGTTAGGTTAGGTTTTTAGTTAGGTTAGGTTAGGTTTGGTTTTTAGTTAGGTTAGGTTAGGTTTGGTTTTTAGTTAGGTTAGGTTTGGATTTTAGTTAGGTTAGGTTAGGTTTGGTTTTTAGTTAGGTTAGGTTAGGTTTGGTTTTTAGTTAGGTTAGGTTTGGATTTTAGTTAGGTTAGGTTTGGATTTTAGTTGGGTTAGGTTAGGTTTGGTTTTTAGTTAGGTTAGGTTAGGTTTGGTTTGGTTTTTAGTTAGGTTAGGTTTGGTTTTTAGTTAGGTTAGGTTAGGTTTGGTTTTTAGTTAGGTTAGGTTAGGTTTGGATTTTAGTTAGGTTATGTTAGGTTTTTAGTTAGGTTAGGTTAGGTTTGGTTTTTAGTTAGGTTAGGTTAGGTTTGGATTTTAGTTAGGTTAGGTTTTTAGTTAGGTTAGGTTAGGTTTGGTTTTTAGTTAGGTTAGGTTAGGTTTGGTTTTTAGTTAGGTTAGGTTTGGATTTTAGTTAGGTTAGGTTAGGTTTGGTTTTTAGTTAGGTTAGGTTAGGTTTGGTTTTTAGTTAGGTTAGGTTTGGATTTTAGTTAGGTTAGGTTTGGATTTTAGTTGGGTTAGGTTAGGTTTGGTTTTTAGTTAGGTTAGGTTTGGTTTTTAGTTAGGTTAGGTTAGGTTTGGTTTGGTTTTTAGTTAGGTTAGGTTTGGTTTTTAGTTAGGTTAGGTTAGGTTTGGTTTTTAGTTAGGTTAGGTTAGGTTTGGTTTTTAGTTAGGTTAGGTTAGGTTTGGTTTTTAGTTAGGTTAGGTTTGGATTTTAGTTAGGTTAGGTTAGGTTTGGTTTTTAGTTAGGTTAGGTTAGGTTTGGTTTTTAGTTAGGTTAGGTTTGGATTTTAGTTAGGTTAGGTTTGGATTTTAGTTAGGTTAGGTTAGGTTTGGTTTTTAGTTAGGTTAGGTTTGGTTTGTAGTTAGGTTAGGTTTGATTTTTAGTTAGGTTAGGTTTGGTTTTTAGTTAGGTTAGGCTAGGTTTGGTTTTTAGTAAGGTTAGGTTAGGTTTGGATTTTAGTTAGGTTAGGTTAGGTTAGGTTTTTAGTTAGGTTAGGTTAGGTTTGGTTTTTAGTTAGGTTAGGTTTGGTTTTTAGTTAAATTAGGTTAGGTTTGGATTTTAGTTAGGTTAGGTTAGGTTAGGTTTTTAGTTAGGTTAGGTTAGGTTTGGTTTTTAGTTAGGTTAGGTTAGGTTTGGATTTTAGTTAGGTTAGGTAAGGTTTGGTTTTTAGTTAGGTTAGGTTAGGTTTGGTTTTTAGTTAGGTTAGGTTAGGTTTGGTTTTTAGTTAGGTTAGGTTAGGTTTGGTTTTTAGTTAGGTTAGGTTTGGTTTTTAGTTAGGTTAGGTTAGGTTTGGTTTTTAGTTAGGTTAGGTTAGGTTTGGTTTTTAGTTAGGTTAGGTTTGGTTTGTAGTTAGGTTAGGTTTGGTTTTTAGTTAGGTTAGGTTTGGTTTTTAGTTAGGTTAGGCTAGGTTTGGTTTTTAGTAAGGTTAGGTTAGGTTTGGATTTTAGTTAGGTTAGGTTAGGTTAGGTTTTTAGTTAGGTTAGGTTAGGTTTGGTTTTTAGTTAGGTTAGGTTTTTAGTTAGGTTAGGTTTGGTTTTTAGTTAAGTTAGGTTAGGTTTGGATTTTAGTTAGGTTAGGTTAGGTTAGGTTTTTAGTTAGGTTAGGTTAGGTTAGGTTTGGTTTTTAGTTAGGTTAGGTTAAGTTTGGTTTTTTTTTTTTTTTTTTTTTTTTTTTTTTTTTTTTTTTAGTTTTGGAGCGTATTGCTGTGCGCGACAGCGAAATGGAGTTGGCGGAGTCGGCTTCGTGCCACTCCCAGTCGCGTGACAGCTCTGTAGAGCGCAGCAAAAGGAAGCGTCGCAAGCGCGACGAATCAGCCGAAGGCGTAGATGCGGGACCACAACCCGCATCTGACTGCGAAAGCGAGGCCTCACTCGCTTCGTCGAAGCAGTCACTCAGGTTGCGCTATACAGGACTCCAAAAAAGGGAGCAGTATAGAAGGCTCACAGCAGAGGCGACGCCAGAACCTTGCCGGCCCCGTGAGCTAGATGAGCAGGAGGCGAGGGAGAGGCGGGAGGCAGAAGTCAGAGACCTGCTCAGCTCTGGCCTCAGACCCGCAAACCCTTCTTTGGCCAGGGACCAAATAGAAGGGTCCCTAATCTCAATCTTGGAGGTAGCTCGCACCTCCAAGAATATAAAAGGAGGCTTCATTAAGAGGCTGAAGGACGCGGTGGAGACCATTCAGGGCGGTGTTCGCACCCTGACGAGCTCCACCGCCCTGGAAGACCTGCTCGCCGAAAACGCTCGGTTGAGCAAGGAGCTGCAGGATTTGAGGGCACAGGTCGGGGCTGTGCAAAAACAGATGGCCCCAGCCTCCCTCGACCTGGAGGAGCTCAAGCGTTCCATCATGGTGTCAGTAGGCACCATGATGGACGCTAAACTTGACGGCCTTAAGGGCCGGCTCCCGCCGGAGCCAATATTACGTCCGCCCCTGGCGGCGGACAAAAGACTCGCGGCGGCGAGGGCTTCAGGCAGTGCGCCTAAGCCTTCGTCATCATTGTCTTCGGGGCCTGTCAAGAGGCCTGCGGTGGAGAAGCCCACTGCGGGTCAGGCCCCGAAGACGAAGAAGAAGACGGCGGCGACGACGACGGCGGCGAGTACGGCGACGACGAAGAAGTGGGCCTCGAAAGCGGCACCACAGGCATCGGCCCAAACAGCCACGCCACAGCCGTCAACTTCGGCTGCACCGCCACAAGCGGCGGACGACGGCAGTTGGGCCAAAGTGGTCGGCCGAAAGGCCAAGAGGAAGGCGGCCAAGAAGGCCCAGCCGGCGGCACCCAAACAGCCGCCAGCCCCTAAGAAGAAGGGCTCCGCGTCCAGGACGCAAAAGAAGAGGGCGCAGAGGCAGCGCGCTGCTGCCCGCAAAGCCGCCCTCGTCTTGACCATAGACGCGGAGGCAGAAAAGCGAGGGGTTACGTACGCCAAAATCCTGGCCCAGGCGCGCGAAGCGATAGACTTGCCCAAGATGGGGATCGACATGTCAGTCGACCCCATCCTTATACGGAGGTCGCAAACTGGCGCGCGGGTATTAGAGCTTCCCCGCAACGTGAGCCATGAGGCGGCAGACTCAATGGCCGAGAAGTTGCGGGAAGTATACAAAGAGGACGTGAGGGTCTCCCGACCCATCAAGTGTGCGGAGCTCCGGGTAACTAACCTGGATGACTCCGTCACCCAACAGGAGATCCTCGAGGCCGTCGCCCGCCAGGGCAAGTGCGCCTCTAGCTCCATCAAAGTGGGGGAGCTACGAATTGGGCCGGGGGGCACCTTCACTGCCATCGTGAAGTGCCCCCTCACGGCGGCCCAGCTTATTGTCACCAGGGACAAACAAAAGTTCCTGGTGGGCTGGAGCTCGGCGCGGGTCGTGCAACTTAAGGCACGGCCCATGAAGTGTTACCGGTGCCTTATGCTGGGGCACACCAGGCCTGTGTGCGCCTGCCCGACAGACCGCAGCGGCCTCTGCTACCGCTGCGGCGAGCCTGGCCACAAGGCGGCAGCTTGTTCGGCGCCGCCAAAATGCGCTATTTGCGCTGAGCTGGGCCGCAATGCCCAGCATCAGATGGGTAGCCGGGGATGTGCTCCCCCGGCTCTCACAAAGCGGCTGGCACCAACAAAAGTGCCCGCCGCTCCAGCTAGAGCGCAGGCTCAACCCTGCGAGGAGGAGATGATGGAAACCTAATGGACCAAGTCCGTCCACATCTCTTCCTCCAGGGGAACCTCAACCACTGCGCCGGTGCTCAGGATCTCTTCCTGCAGACGCTGGCGCAGTGGTCGATCGACGTCGCCGTGATGGCGGAGCCGTATTTCGTCCCCCCGCGAACAAATTGGGCGGGGGATCTCAACGGCTCCGTCGTCGTCGTTAGCGCGACGGGACCCGGTTCGCAGCCCCTACACACCATCCGTAGGGGCGCCGGGTACGTTGTGGCGCACTGGGGCCCTTACGCCATAGTAGGGGCCTACTTCTCCCCGAACAGGGGCCTCGCCGACTTCGAATCCTTCATGGCCGATCTCGAGGCCCTTGTTCGGTCGCAGGCACCGCGGCCGGTCATTCTACTCGGCGACCTCAACGCAAAAAGTACTGCGTGGGGAGAGCCGAGGACAGACCGGCGCGGCGAGTTGGTGGAGGAGTGGGCCCTAGGGCTCGACCTGGCCCTACTCAATCGGGGCCGGGTCCAAACTTGTGTGCGTCACAACGGAGGGTCCATTGTCGACGTGTCTTTCTGCGCCCCTTCTATCGCGGGGCGCGTCGCTGATTGGCACGTCGAGGAGGCCGAGACGCTGTCGGACCACAAATACATCCGATTCAGCGTCTCCGCTCCTGGAGGTTCTGGGGCTCAGCGCATCACGAGCCCCGGGGCCCCACGATGGGCCCTCAAGAAGATGGACCGAGAGCTGCTGGTCGAGGCGGCCATCGTCGCCGACTGGTGCATGCCAGCGACGGGCCGCTCCGTTGACGACGGGGCAGAACAGTTTCGCCGCATACTCGCAACAATTTGCGATGCGGCGATGCCCCGCGTCGGGAGGCGGCCAAATCGCGAGTCGGTGTACTGGTGGTCGTCGGAGATAGCAGCTCTCCGCGAGGCGTGCCTGGCGGCGAATCGTGCATACACGCACCACCGCTCCAGGCACGCCCGTCGCGGCGTAAGGGACGAGACGACTGAGGCCCCCCTCTACAGGGCCTGGAGTACGGCGAGGAGCAATCTCCGTGTCGCCATCCTGCAAGCAAAAGCAGCAGGGTGGCAGGAGATGCTGGAGGCTCTCGACAGGGATCCGTGGGGGCGACCGTATCTCATGGCCCGGAACAAGCTCCGGGCCGCGGCGCCTCCGATCACGGAGACCATGGAGCCCCAGCTGCTCCGAACCGTCGTCTCGTCCCTGTTCCCAGCAGGGACAGATTTCGTTCCTCCGGTGGCAGGCGTCACGCAACCTTCGCCAGAGCCACCGGAGGAAATCACTGAAGGTGAATTGGAGGCGTCCATAAGCCGCCTTCGCCCAAAGAAGACCGCCCCAGGGCCCGACGGCGTGCCGGCACAAGCGCTGGCACTGGCCCTGGGACCCCTCGAGGACCGTCTGCGGGGTCTGCTCAACTCGTGCTTTGAGTTGGGCAGATTCCCGCAAGTCTGGAAAATGGGCAGACTGGTCCTCCTACGAAAAGAGGGGCGTCCGGCGGATTCGCCGTCCGGATACCGACCAATTGTGTTGCTGGACGAGGCGGGCAAGCTCTTCGAGCGCGTCATCGCTGCCCGCATCGTCCGGCACTTAGACCGGACGGGTCCGAATCTGTCGGACCATCAATTCGGCTTCAGGGCGAGGCGGTCCACGTTGGACGCCATAAAGCTGGTCAGGGGGTTCGCCGCGGATGCGGCGGCACGGGGGGGAATGGCGTTGGCTGTCTCACTTGACATCGCCAACGCCTTCAACTCGCTGCCGCATCAGTGCATCGAGGCGGCGCTCCAATATCACGGAGTGCCGCTCTACTTGCAGCGAGTCGTGGCGGACTACCTGACCGGCCGAAGTATTGTGTTCGCGGGGCAGAACGGCCTGCAGAGCCACGCAACGGGGCGCGGTGTTCCGCAGGGGTCAGTCTTAGGACCTCTCCTGTGGAACATCGGCTACGACTGGGCCCTCAGAGGGGCCCTATACCCCGGCATGCAGGTCGTCTGCTACGCGGACGACACACTCGTTTTGTCCCGGGGTGCAGACCCCGGGGAATGCATGCGGCTTGCGACCTGCGGCGTCCAGTTAGTCGTGGGTCGCATCCGCATGCTCGGATTGGAGGTGGCTCTGGGGAAGACCGAAGCTATCTTTCTGCGCGGTCCCCGGAGCCGCCGGCCCCTGCCCGACTCGTGCCTGACGGTGGAGGACACACAAATCCCACTGTCGGGCACGATGAAATATCTGGGCCTGGTCCTCGACGGGCGGTTCACCTTCCGGGAGCACTTCAAGCGGCTGGCTCCAAGGCTGCAAGCCGCCGCAGCCGCTCTCGGAAGGCTGCTGCCAAATGTCGGGGGCCCAGATGTTGGGTGTCGCCGGTTGTACACGGGGGTCATTCGATCTATGGCCCTCTACGGCGCACCCATATGGTGCGATACGCTGTCACGTGACAACCGGGCGGTCTTGCTTGGTGCGCAACGAGTAATGGCAAACAGGGCCGCTCGGGCGTATCGCACCGTCGGGCAGGAGGCGGCGTGTGCCCTGGCGGGCACCCCGCCTTGGGATTTGGAAGCGCAGGTGCTAGCGGACCTCTACACCCGCTGCACCTCGCTCCGGTCCCGGGGCATCGAGCCCTCGCCAGGGCAGCGCGAAACCTGGCGCAGACAAGCCCGCCTCGTCGTGTTCCGAAATTGGGAACTTCGGCTCTCCAGGCCGACGGCGGGGCGGGCTACGGTCGAGGCTATCCGCCCACACCTACAACAGTGGGCGGAGAGGCGGTACGGAAAACTGACGTACCGCCTCACACAGATGTTGACCGGACATGGGGCCTTCGGGCACTACCTGTGTCGGGTGGCCCGGCGTGAGGCCACCACGGAGTGTCACCAGTGCGGTGATCCAGACGACACCGCACTGCACACGCTGGCCCTGTGTCCGGCCTTCGATGGGCCTCGCGCCGTCCTTGTGTCTGCGCTGGGCGGAGTAGACGTCTCCGCGCTGCCGGCTGTTGTCGCAGCCGCGCTCAGCAGCCGCGCAGCGTGGGACGCACTGGCCTCCTTCTGCGAGACCGTTATGTCGCAGAAGGAGGCCGCGGAGCGCGTCCGGGAAAACGATCCGGACGCGCCCCAAATACGCCGACGTCGGGTGGGGCGGCGAAGGGCCGCGCATGAGCGCGCCCTCCCGCCCTAACCAGGGTCCGGACGGTGGCACGGGGGTGCCACCGTCCGTAGTAGAGGACCCGCGACGGGGGGCCACATTCGGTGCTACGGGTGTGGTCCCAGTATCGAGGCGACGAGGCCGACGCCCTTTACACGTCGGCCTCCATCAACAATGCGAAATGCAACCCGCCGGCTCTCAACTGGCCGGCGGAAGCCCGCGGTCGGTGCATGAAGTAGTACCATGCACTGCCATGCACCGACACAAAAAACGCGGATGACGTAGCACAGCGGTTGAGGTTTAGTCAGTAAGAGTCTGACACTACCCGCGGCTCCCCCCGGGGTCGCGGGTGTCCATGAGGATTCCCCCGCTTTACCAAAAAAAAAAAAAAAAAAAAAGGTTTTAAGTTAGGTTAGGTTAGGTTAGGTTTTTAGTTAGGTTAGGTTAGGTTTGGTTTTTAGTTAGGTTAGGTTAGGTTTGGATTTTAGTTAGGTTAGGTTAGGTTTGGTTTTTAGTTAGGTTAGGTTAGGTTTGGTTTTTTAGTTAGGTTAGGTTTGGATTTTAGTTAGGTTAGGTTTGGATTTTAGTTAGGTTAGGTTAGGTTTGGTTTTTAGTTAGGTTAGGTTTGGTTTTTAGTTAGGTTAGGTTAGGTTTGGTTTGGTTTTTAGTTAGGTTAGGTTTGGTTTTTAGTTAGGTTAGGTTAGGTTAGGTTTTTAGTTAGGTTAGGTTAGGTTTGGTTTTTAGTTAGGTTAGGTTAGGTTTGGATTTTAGTTAGGTTAGGTTAGGTTAGGTTTTTAGTTAAGGATTCCCCCACTCTACCAAAAAAAAAAAAAAAAAAAAAAGTTTAGGTTTTTAGTTAGGTTAGGTTAGGTTTGGTTTTTAGTTAGGTTAGGTTAGGTTTGGTTTTTAGTTAGGTTAGGTTAGGTTTGGTTTTTAGTTAGGTTAGGTTTGGGTTTTAGTTAGGTTAGGTTTGGATTTTAGTTAGGTTAGGTTAGGTTTGGTTTTTAGTTAGGTTAGGTTTGGTTTGTAGTTAGGTTAGGTTTGGTTTTTAGTTAGGTTAGGTTTGGTTTTTAGTTAGGTTAGGCTAGGTTTGGTTTTTAGTAAGGTTAGGTTAGGTTTGGATTTTAGTTAGGTTAGGTTAGGTTTTTAGTTAGGTTAGGTTAGGTTTGGTTTTTAGTTAGGTTAGGTTTGGTTTTTAGTTAGGTTAGGTTAGGTTTGGTTTTTAGTTAGGTTAGGTTTGGGTTTTAGTTAGGTTAGGTTTGGATTTTAGTTAGGTTAGGTTAGGTTTGGTTTTTAGTTAGGTTAGGTTTGGTTTTTAGTTAGGTTAGGTTAGGTTTGGTTTGGTTTTTAGTTAGGTTAGGTTTGGGTTTTAGTTAGGTTAGGTTTGGATTTTAGTTAGGTTAGGTTAGGTTTGGTTTTTAGTTAGGTTAGGTTAGGTTTGGTTTTTAGTTAGGTTAGGTTAGGTTTGGTTTTTAGTTAGGTTAGGTTTGGATTTTAGTTAGGTTAGGTTTGGATTTTAGTTAGGTTAGGTTAGGTTTGGTTTTTAGTTAGGTTAGGTTTGGTTTTTAGTTAGGTTAGGTTAGGTTTGGTTTGGTTTTTAGTTAGGTTAGGTTTGGTTTTTAGTTAGGTTAGGTTAGGTTAGGTTTTTAGTTAGGTTAGGTTAGGTTTGGTTTTTAGTTAGGTTAGGTTAGGTTTGGATTTTAGTTAGGTTAGGTTAGGTTAGGTTTTTAGTTAAGGATTCCCCCGCTCTACCAAAAAAAAAAAAAAAAAAGTTTAGGTTTTTAGTTAGGTTAGGTTAGGTTTGGTTTTTAGTTAGGTTAGGTTAGGTTTGGTTTTTAGTTAGGTTAGGTTAGGTTTGGTTTTTAGTTAGGTTAGGTTTGGGTTTTAGTTAGGTTAGGTTTGGATTTTAGTTAGGTTAGGTTAGGTTTGGTTTTTAGTTAGGTTAGGTTTGGTTTGTAGTTAGGTTAGGTTTGGTTTTTAGTTAGGTTAGGTTTGGTTTTTAGTTAGGTTAGGCTAGGTTTGGTTTTTAGTAAGGTTAGGTTAGGTTTGGATTTTAGTTAGGTTAGGTTAGGTTTTTAGTTAGGTTAGGTTAGGTTTGGTTTTTAGTTAGGTTAGGTTTGGTTTTTAGTTAGGTTAGGTTAGGTTTGGATTTTAGTTATGTTAGGTTAGGTTTGGTTTTTAGTTAGGTTAGGTTAGGTTTGGTTTTTAGTTAGGTTAGGTTAGGTTTGGTTTTTAGTTAGGTTAGGTTTGGTTTTTCGTTAGGTTAGGTTAGGTTTGGTTTTTAGTAAGGTTAGGTTTGGTTTTTAGTTAGGTTAGGTTAGGTTTTTAGTTAGGTTAGGTTTGGTTTGGTTTTTAGTTAGGTTAGAATAGGTTTGGTTTTTAGTTAGGTGAGGTTAGGTTTGGTTTTTAGTTAGGTTAGGTTTGGTTTTTAGTTAGGTTAGGTTTGGTTTTTAGTTAGGTTAGGTTAGGTTTGGTTTTTAGTTAGGTTAGGTTAACTCTAACCTTAGGGAACTCTATCCCGGCTATCCCACGGCAACTCTATCCCCCGGGAACTCTACCCCGGCTATCCCTAGGGAACTCTATCCCGGCTATCCCTAGGGAACTCTATCCCGGCTATCCCTAGGGAATTCTATCTCGGCTATCCCTAGGGAACTCTATCCCGGCTATCCCTCGGGAACTCTATCCCGGCTATCCTTAGGGAACTCTATCCCGGCTATCCCTCGGGAACTCTATCCCGGCTATCCCTAGGGAACTCTATCCCGGCTATCCCTCGGGAACTCTATCCCGGCTATCCTTAAGGAACTCTATCCCGGCTATCCCTCGGGAACTCTATCCCGGCTATCCCGGCTATCCCTAGGGAACTCTATCCCGGCTATCCCTCGGGAACTCTATCCCGGCTATCCCGGCTATCCCTAGGGAACTCTATCCCGGCTATCCCTCGGGAACTCTATCCCGGCTATCCCGGCTATCCCTCGGGAACTCTATCCCGGCTATCCCTAGGGAACTCTATCCCGGCTATCCCTCGGGAACTCTATCCCGGCTATCTCGGCTATCCCTAGGGAACTCTATCCCGGCTATCCCTCGGGAACTCTATCCCGGCTATCCCTCGGGAACTCTATCCCGGCTATCCCTAGGGAACTCTATCCCGGCTATCCCTAGGGAACTCTATCCCGGCTATCCCTCGGGAACTCTATCCCGGCTATCCTTAGGGAACTCTATCCCGGCTATCCCTCGGGAACTCTATCCCAGCTATCCCTCGGGAACTCTATCCTGGCTATCCCAGCTATCCCTAAGGAACTCCATTCCGGCTATCCCAGCTATCCCTAGGGAACCTAACCTAACTAAAAACCAAACCTAACCTAACCTAACTAAAAACCAAACCTAACCTAACCTAACTAAAAACCAAACCTAACTTAACCTAACTAAAAACCTAACCTAACCTAACGAAAAACCAAACCTAACCTAACCTAACTAAACACCAAACTTAACCTAACCTAATTAAAAACCAAAACTAACCTAACCAAACTAAAAACCAAACCTAACCTAACCTTACTAAAAACCAATCCTAACCTAACCTAACTAAAAACCAAACCTAACCTAACCTAACTAAAAACCTAACCTAACTTAAAAACCAAACCTAACCTTACCTAACTAAAAACCAAACCTAACCTAACCTTACTAAAATCCAAACCTAACCTAACCTAACTAAAAACCAAACTTAACCTAACCTAACTAAAATCCAAACCTAACCTATTGTAACTAAAAACCAAACCTAACCTAAGCTAACTAAAAACCAAACCTAACCTAACCTAACTTAAAACCAAACCTAACCTAACTAAAAACCAAACCTAACCTAACCTTACTAAAATCCAAACCTAACCTAACCTAACTAAAAACCAAACTTAACCTAACCTAACTAAAATCCAAACCTAACCTATTGTTACTAAAAACCTAACCTAAGCTAACTAAAAACCAAACCTAACCTAACCTAACTTAAAACCAAACCTAACCTAACTTAACTAAAAACCAAACCTAACCTAACCTAACTAAAAACCAAACCTAACCTTTTTTTTTTTTTTTTTTTTTGGTATAGCGGGGGAATCCTCATGGGCACCCGCGACCCCGGGGGGAGCCGCGGGTAGTGGCAGACTCTTACTGACTAAACCTGAACCGCTGTGCTACGTCATCCGCGTTTTTGTGTCGGTGCATGGCAGCGCGTAGTACTACTTCATGCACCGACCGCGGGCTTCCGCCGGCCAGTTGAGAGCCGGCGGGTTGCAAGATCGCATTGTTGTTGAAGGCCGACGTGTAAAGGGCGTCGGCCTCTTCGCCTGATACTGGGACCACACCCATAGCACCGAATGTGGTCCCCCGTCGCGGGTCCTCTACTACGGACGATGGCACCCCTGTGCCACCGTCCGGACCCTGGTTAGGGCGGGAGGGCGCGCTCATGCGCGGCCCTGCGCCGCCCCACCCGACGTCGGCGTATTTGGGGCGCGCCCGGATCGTTTTCCCGGACGCGCTCCGCGGCCTCCTTCTGCGACATAACGGTCTCGCAGAAGGAGGCCAGTGCGTCCCACGCTGCGCGGCTGCTGAGCGCGGCTGCGACAACAGCCGGCAGCGCGGAGACGTCCACTCCGCCCAGCGCAGACACGAGGACGGCGCGAGGCCCATCAAAGGCCGGACACAGGGCCAGCGTGTGCAGTGCGGTGTCGTCTGGATCACCGCACTGGTGACACGCTGTGGTGGCCTCTCTTTGGGCCACCCGGCACAAGTAGTGCCCAAAGGCCCCGTGTCCGGTCAACACCTGCGTGAGGCGGTACGTCAATTTTCCGTACCGCCTCTCCGCCCACTGTTGGAGATGTGGGCGGATCGCCTCGACCGTCGCCCGCCCCGCCGTCGGCCTTGCGAGCCGAAGTTCCCAATTTCGGAACACGACGAGGCGGGCTTGTCTGCGCCAGGCTTCGCGTTGCCCTGGCGAGGGGTCCAAGCCCCGGGACCGGAGCGAGGTGCAGCGGGTGTAGACGTCCGCTAGCACCCTCGCTTCCAAATCCCAGGGGGGAGTCCCCGCCAGGGCACACGCCGCCTCCTGCCCGACGGTGCGATACGCCCGGGCGACCCTATTGGCCACCACCCGCTGCGCACCGAGCAAAACCGCCCGGTGCTCGGGCTTGAGCGCATCGCACCAGATGGGTGCGCCGTACAGGGCCATCGATTTTATGACTCCTGTATAGAGTCGGCGACACCCAACGTCTGGGCCCCCGATGTTTGGCAAGAGTCTTCCGAGAGCGAGAGCGGCGGCCTGGAGTCTTGGCGCCAGCCGCTTGAAATGCTCCCGGAAGCTCAACCGCCCGTCGAGGACCAAACCTAAATACTTCATCGTGCCTGACAGCGGGATTTGAGTGTCCTCCACTGTCAGGCACGAGTCGGGCAGGGGCCGGCTCCGGGGACCGTGCAGCATTAGCGCTTCGGTCTTCCCCAGAGCCACTTCCAAACCTAGCATGCGGATGCGACCCACGACCAATTGGACGCCGCAGGCCGCAATCCGCATGCATTCCCGGGGGTCTGTCCCCCGGGTTAAAACCAAGGTGTCGTCCGCGTAGCAGACGACCTGCATGCCGGGGTATAGGGCCCCCCTCAGGGCCCAGTCGTACCCGATGTTCCACAGGAGGGGTCCTAAGACTGACCCCTGTGGAACACCGCGCCCCGTTTGATGGCGCTGCAGGCCGTTCTGCCCCGCGAACGAGACACTTCTATCGGCGAGGTAGTCCGCCACGACACGCTGTAGATAGAGCGGCACCCCATGGTATCGGAGCGCCGCTACTATACATTGATGCGGCAGCGAGTTGAAGGCGTTGGCAATGTCCAGTGAGACGGCCAACGCCACTCCTCCTCGCGCCGCCGCATCCGTGGCGAACTCCCTCACCATCTGCAAGGCGTCCAATGTGGACCGCCTCGCCCGAAACCCGAATTGACAGTCCGACAGATTCGGACCCGTCCGGTCTAAGTGCCGGACGATGCGGGCAGCAATGACTCGCTCAAAGAGCTTGCCCGCCTCGTCCAGCAAGACAATCGGTCTATAACCGGACGGCGAATCTGCCGGACGCCCCTCCTTTCTGAGGAGGACCAGTCTGCCTCCCTTCCAAACTTTAGGGAATCTGCCCAACTCTAAACACGAGTTGAGCAGACCCCGCAGACGGTCCTCGAGGGGTCCCAGGGCCAGTGCCAGCGCTTGTGCCGGCACGCCGTCGGGCCCTGGGGCGGTCTTCTTCGGGCGAAGGCGGTCAATGGACGCCCTCAGTTCTCCTTCCGAGATTTCCTCCGGTGGCTCGTACGGTGGTTGTGTCGCACTTACCACCGGAGGAACGAAATCAGTCCCTGCTGGGAATAGGGACGAGACGACGGTTCGGAGCAGCTGGGGCTCCATGGTCTCCGTGATCGGGGGCGCCGCGGCCCGGAGCTTGTTCCGGGCCGCTAGATACGGTCGCCCCCACGGATCCCTGTCGAGAGCCTCCAGCATCTCCTGCCACCCTGCTGCTTTTGCTTCCAGGATGGCGATACGGAGATTGCTCCTCGCCGTACGGTAGGCCCTGTAAAGAGGGGCCTCCGCTGCCTCGTCCCTACCTCGACGAGCGTGCCTGGAGCGGTGGTGGGTGTATACCCGCTGCGCCGCCAGGCACGCCTCCCGGAGAGCTGCGATCTCCGGCGACCACCAGTACACCGCCCGGCGGTTCGGCCGCTTCCTGACCCGAGGCATCGCCGCGTCACATATTATTGTGAGTATGCGGCGGAATCTCTCTGCCTCGGTGTCGACTGAGCGGCCCGCCGGTGGTGAACACCAATCGGCGATGATGGCCGCCTCGACCAGCAGCTCTCGGTCGAGCTGTTTGAGGGCCCATCGTGGAGTTCCGGGGCTCGTGACTGGTTGAGCCCCAGAACCTCCAGGAGTCGAGACGCTGAACCGAATATACTTGTGGTCGGACAGCGTCTCCACCTCCTCGACGTGCCAATCGGCGACGCGCCCCGCAATAGATGGGGCGCAGAACGACACGTCGACGATGGACCCTCCGTTGCGACGCACGCACGTATGGGCCCGGCCCCTATTGAGCAGGGCCAGGTCGAGCCCTAGGGCCCACTCCTCCAACACCTCCCCGCGCGCGTCCGTGGCTGGGTTCCCCCACGCCGCGCTCTTGGCGTTGAGATCGCCCAGCACAATCACCGGACGCGGCGCCAACGAACGAACAAGGGCCTCTAGCTCGGCCATAAATGACTCGAACTCGGCGAGGCCCCTGTTCGGGGAGAAGTAGGCCCCCGCTATTGCGTACGGGCCCCAGTGCGTCGCAACGTACCCGGCGCCCCTACGGATGACGTGTAGGGGCTGGGAACCGGGTCCGGTCGCAGCGATGATGGCGACGGAGCCGTTGATGTCCCCCGCCCAATTTGATCGCGGGGGAACAAAATACGGCTCCGCCACCACTGCGACGTCGATGGACCACTGCGCCAGCGTCTGCAGGAGAAGGTCCTGAGCGCCGGCGCAGTGGTTCAAGTTCCCCTGCAGGAGGAGATGTGGTCGGACTTGGTCCATTAATGCTCCATCATCTCCTCCTCGCAGGGTTTGGCCTGCGGTTTCGCGGCAGCGGGCTTGGGCGCCTTTGTAGGCGCCACCCGCTTAGTGAGGGCCGGGGGAGCGCATCCCCGGCTTCCCATCTGGTGGGCTGCGTTGCGGCCCAGCTCGGCGCAGATGGCGCACCTGGCTGGGGCAGTACAGGCTGCCGCCTTGTGGCCTGGCTCGCCGCAGCGGTAACAGAGTCCGCTGCGGTCCGTCGGGCAGGCGCACACGGGCCTTGTATGCCCCAGTACCAGGCACCTAAAACACTTCATTGGGCGAGCCTGCAACTGCACGACCCGCGCCGAGCTCCAGCCCACCAGAAACTTTTTGGTGGCGCTGGTGACTAGCAGCTGGGCTGCTGTTAGGGGGCACTTAACTATCGTAGTGAACGTGCCTCCCGGGCCAAGTCTGAGCTCCCCCACCTTCACCGAGCCAGGAGTGCACTGGCCCTGGCGGACGACGGCGTCCTCGACCTCTTTCTTTGTGACGGAGTCGTCCAGGTTTGTAACCCGGAGCTCCGCGCACTTGATTGGTCGAGAGACCCTGACGTCTTGCTTGTAGACGGCTCTGAGCTTCTCAGCCATCTGGTCCGCCGCCTCGTGGCTCACACCGCGGGGGAGCTCGAGCACCCGCGCGCCAGTTTGTGCCCTCCGTATTCGAATGGGGTCGACCGCCAAGTCGATCCCCATCGCCGAAAAGTCGACCTCACGTCGCGCATCAGCAAGGACCTCTGCGTACGTGAGGCCCTTCTCCTCGCCCTCCGCGTCGATTGTCAGGACGAGGGCGGCTTTGCGTGCTGCAGCACGCTGCTTCTGCGCCCTCTTCCTCTGATTTTTCTTCGACGCGGTGGCTTTCTTTTTAGGCGCCGGCGGCGGTTGAGGCACCGGCTGGGCCTTCTTGGCCGCCTTCCTCTTGGCCTTGCGGCCGACCACCTTAGCCCAACTTCCGTCATCCGCCGCTTGTGGCGGTGCAGCCGAAGTTGACGGCTGTGGAGTGGCTATCGGGGCCGATGATTTTGGCGCCGCCTTCTTCCTCGTCGCCGTCGTCGTCGTCGTTGCCGCCGTCGCCGCCGTCGCCGTCGTTGCCGCCGTCGCCGCCGTCGCCGTCTTCTTCTTCGTTGCCTTCGGGGCCTGACCTGCAGTGGGCTTCTCCACCGCTGGCCTCTTGACAGGCCCCGAGGACGTCGATGATGGAGCGGCGGGCTTGGGCACGCCGCCCGATGCCTCCGCTGCCGCGCGTCTTCTGTCCGCCGCTAATGGCGGACGCAGGATGGGCTCCGGCGGGAGCCGGCCTTTGAGGCCATCCAACTTCGCGTCCATCATGGTGCCCACTGACACCATGATAGAACGTTTGAGCTCCTCCAAGTCGAGAGCGGCTGGGGCCAGCTGTTTTTGTACAGCCCCAACTTGGCCCCGGAGCTCCTTTAATTCGTTGCTGAGCCGGGTGTTTTCCGCCAGCAATCGCTCCATCGCCTCAGAACTAGTTAAGGCGCGGACTCCGCCCTGTATGGCCTCTACGGCATCCTTGAGCCTTTTAATCAAGGTACCTTTGATATTCTTGGAGGTGCGCGCCACCTCCAAGATTGCCATTAGGCTGCCATCAATTTGGCTTTTGGCCGTAGAGGGGTCCGTGGCCCTAAGGCCGGACCTGAGGAGGTCTTGGACGGCAGCCCGTTCTTCCCTCCTCTCCCTCTCCTCACTTTCCACGCTCGCTACGCGACGACGCGATTGCGTTGAGGACGCGAGAGAGACAACACTCTCGCAGTCCGACGTGGCTCCTTCAGCGGATTCATCGCGTTTGCGACGTTTCCGCTGCTTCCTTTCTTCGGAGCTGTTCTGTGAACGGGAGCGGCACGATGCCGACTCCACCAGCTCCATCTCCCTGTCGCTCATGACGAGGCGCTCAAGCGAAACTCGAGGCGTCCTCACCATCTCCATCTCCACGAGACCCGATCGAGCAGTCGACCGAGTGACTCGTCCTCCTTCTACAAGTTTTGTTTTATTTAATTTGGTATTTTCCATATTAAGTCCCACGAGAATGGGGGATTTAGGGACGTCGTTCCCGGGCAGTGCCCCCTGTACCCGGGAAAAGTCTAGCGTAACCCTTCGAGGTGGCGACCGGTACCTCGTCGGGGATACCACTCGGAACTGGACTCCCTCCAGCCATTCATCCTCTCGCCGTGGCAACCAAGCTTAGGATTGGGGGTTTTTTATAGAGGTTTTCCGTCCTCGTGACCCAACCGGTTAAGGTAAGGCCCCCGGGCCGCGTAAGGTCCACCCTGACCCTCGCTGCGGCTTACGGGTCGGCCGGCGGTGGTCTTAACAAGACCGTGTCCGAAGGCAGTGTGAGTGCACATCGGACCCGCCGCCCTCTTCCTACCCCCGCCCGCCGCCGCTACCCGGAATACGTCCAGGACGCCGGCGGGCTGCGGTCCGGTCAGCAAAAGCCGCCAACCGAACTCGCCCTGCTCCCTTCTACCCGCTCTCCTCTAAAGAGGAGATATGGGAGAGGGAGCCTCTGCGACCGAAGTCGCCGCCCAAAAGGGCGCACCTTGGTAATTTTTTACAGAGGTTTTCTTCCTCGCAGCCCCCGCCCTTAAAAGGGCAACGGCCCCCGTTCCGACAGTTACTTGCCGGGTTACGGTATACTATGCCCGACCAGCAGTTGACACTGGTCGGGCACACCCGCGACCGCAGTCGCCGGCCCACTAGGGTAGGGCCCCACCTAGTAATTTTTTAAGGAGGTTGTCTTCCTCCGTGCGAGATGTTAGCCGGCCCTGACATAATAGCAGGAACCGTTGCCCAGGGTGCACCACGGGGAGGTCTCTCAGCACATCAGCACCCCAACCAAACCTAACCTAACCTAACTAAAAACAAACCTAACCTAACCTAACTAAAATCCAAACCTAACCTAACCTAACTAAAAACCAAACCTAACCTCACCTAACTAAAAACCAAACTTTACCTAACCTAATTAAAAACCAAACATAACCTTTTTTATTTTTGTTTCGCTGGAGGGAAATGCATTACGCATCCTCTCCAAGCCGGAGGGGTATGTGGGGCTCACGGGAGCTAGCAGGCTCCGTAACTCCGTCCGTAGCTCCGTCCTGGTATACCCACTAAAAACCCCCAGCGTCACGCCCGCTTCGCCTTTGCGGAGAGGGCCTGGGAAACTGGTTGAACCTTTACTTCCATTTCCTTTCCTTTACTTTTAATGTACGGTGTACTGTATACACACTTAATTATAGAGCTTGATTTTCTCTTTTTAGTTAGTGGTTATTTATTGCAGTCGGTTTTTTTGTTTTTTAATAATTATTTTATTTTAGACTATTTCGTTATTTTTTTTATAAATAATATAAATAAGATATATATTAAGAGGTACTTTAAGCATTTTAAACTGGGCCACAGTTTGAAATGCTCAAAGTACCTCTCAAAACTTGTAAGTTAGTACGATTTTATACTTTATTTTCGTTAAACGTTATACCTTTCACTTGAAATTAAAACTACAAGTTCAAGTATTTTTAGAATCGTTATTCAAAAACCCTTTATTTGTAAAACATTTTTTTTACCTCACAATATGGGTTCCGAAATCCGCTATTTTATTGTTTATTTTTCTTATTTGTCTAGTGTCACTTGCGCTATCAAGATTAATCTAAAAGGATTGAAACATACGTTTCAGCTTTTTAGCTATTTAGGCTGTAGTCGGGAACAATGAAATCTACATACAAACTGTACACACTTGAAAAAACATTATCCTCCTGTCTGTGGCAGTCGGGGTAAAAACATTACTCCCTTTTCTGTGGCAGTCGGGTAAAAAATTATAACGGACCAGTGACACTATCAGAATTAATAAAATTCTATCGACACGTTTAAAGATGATATCCATCGAGTCGTTCAGGCTATAGAGTGAGCAATATTCGAGTTTGGCGACAAAAATCCGCCATTTTTTTTTTATTATTATTTTGATATATCCAGTGTCACTCTCACAGTCAATACGAATCTAACGACACCTCTCAAGCCAAATCCATCAAGCCGTTTAGGCTGCAGAGCGTGCCAAACAATTACACAAACATACAAACATACTCTCGAAAAGCATAACCCTCCTAGCGCAGTCGGGTAAAAAACCTATCAGTTTTCGCAAATTAAAGTCGAAAGGACTGGGGATTTGTCTGATATATTGTTATATCTTTCACTTGAAATTGAAACTATAAATTCAGTACAATATAATAGGTATACATAGCACTACTGGGCACAGGCCTCTTCCCATATAGGAAAAGTTTGATCATTGACGCTAGCTCACTGCGGATTGGCGATTTCAGATGCCAATATTAAGAAACCAGGTTTCCTCAATATATTTTCCTTCACCGTTTATCAGTAGTGTCTTTGAATGATGAAATTTTGAAGTCACATTGATACTTGCCTAAGTACGATTGAGCTGTTTAGCGAGGGATCGAACCTACACCAGCCAGGCAGCCACCACGAAACCAACAAACCATTTTCATCAAACCTACATAATTTGTTTAATCTGTAAATCTTGTCTCAATGACGTCACGCGTCTCATTTAAATTGCCAGATATCGTAAGAAAAACTTAACCAAATACAGGTCAAAATGAAAAAAAAACAAGAACAAAATTCACAACATTAATTTATCCCGGTCACCAATCCAAATACTAACCTCAACAACAGTTGCTTACTATCAGATAAAGACGCGAGACTTCTAACATTAATTGCTTACATGCTCACGCGCGTCTGTCACGACACTTGTCAAACTTGTCAAACTTGTCAAAACTGTCAAATATGGAGGCTGTCAAAGGTGGTGGTATCGATCTAATTGATCTGATGTGGTGATAAGATCTGTATTCAGGTGGGGTTGGTAGTGGGAGCTAAGCTAAAGATGTATGAAGCTATAATTATACTGACTATAGTAATAGGTCGGGGAAAAAGTCTTTTCGCATTATAGTATGTATGAACTTGTAATAAAATCCAGATACAAATACTATAGCCAAAAAGATTTTATTACAAGTTCATACATACGATAATGCGAAAAAAAAATTCCCGACCTAATATCAGGACCTAAGTAATAAGTAATAATTGGGATAACGGCAGGGGAATGATGATGATGAGTATATCAGCACCTAGGTGTGGTTACACCGTATTAGAGTAGAAATTTAAAATGTATGGGAATGACAATCGACGGGCCTGTTGGTCTAGTGGTTAGTGGCCCTGACTGCTATACCGGAGGTCGTGGGTTCGATCCCCACCCAGGACAAATGTTTGTGTGATGAGCACGATCATTTGTTCAGTGTCTGGGTGTAATTTACCTATAACATGTATGTAATATGTTTATCAGTTGTCTAGTACTCATAATACAGGCTTTGCTAAGCTTGAGACTAGATGGCGTTGTGTTAAAGTTTGAAAAAAAAAAATAATTACTTTTTTCCTACCCAGTATTTTTTTTGCTTTTTCGTTTCTGTACCACAGCTAAATAAAAACCTGTTTACCATTCGTCCACTCTGTACGGTCATAGTATAGCTATAGTATAAACAGTATAGCTCCCAGTATACAACCATCTTACACCAATGAATGGTCAGATTCGAGCCATTTAAACCCTCTAGTTAGCTTTATAAAGAACTCATACCCAACAAGCCTAACTCTTGTTAATATTAATTGATTAACGATAGATATTAGTGTTTCTATCCAAGAAAGGAATCTTATAAAGCTTGTTCAGACTTTATTGTATAAATAATTGATTAAAACTACAAAATTCCTTTTTTTCTTTTAAATAGAATATTGCTCTTACCACGACATCTTAAAATAATTGCAGTTCAGTTAGGCTTGCACAAACTGGCTTGTCACTTTGATAAGTCTAATATTTGTAGCCTTTTCCCAAGTTATGTTGGTGTCGGCTCCCAGTCTCACCGACAGCTGAACACCGTATGTCACAGAGCGGCTGCCTATCTGACCTCCACAACCCATGTTACTGGGTAACACAGTGTCCCATAGTAAGACGGCTTGTCCGACTTTCTGGCTTCTAACTATCCAGAATTACTGTCAAAGATGTACTTAGAACAGCTGAGACTGAATTAATGTTTTCTGAAACATATTCGTGCTATATGGTACAATATAGGTCACCGATCCACGGACCGGCCGCGGCAAGTGTCGCTTAACCAAAGAAACTCCTTATATTCAGCTTAACTTGATTTAATTATGAGAGTGGAACTAAGGCATTATTTTTAATCATTACTTTATTTAACACTAGAGGAACTGGGTCACCCAACCAAATCTCTACCGCAGCAAACGTTGCTTAACCAAGCCTTCACATCCGACCGAACTTAACTATCACTAGAGAGAAAAACGTTAATTTTTAACAATTAATCTCATATACACTGCATCATTATGACATACACGGTCACCCATCCCAAACCCGACCTTACCAAGCGCAGCTTAACCAACTTAAACGTCACAAAAATGTTGAGAAAGACGTTATTTCGAACGATTACTTTCATTTACACTGCGTCTTAAATTAAAACAAGCATTGAGAATTGATATATAAGCTGTGGGCCACCCAGCTCGCGGTGTTTGCTTTTATTTGGCCTGCGCCTGCGCCGGTGATAGATCGGGGAGCGAGACGCTGATTGGTTGGCGAGGTAGGGCTGTCGCGCGCGTGTATGGAATGTTTTATTATGTTTTGTGAATCTTTTGCTATTGTTATGATGGGGTTATTAAACACTAGTTAAACTGTTTTAAAAAGTAATGTTATAAGTTTCACGTACAGGATTTATTGTATTTATTAACCCATTTATGGACTGTATTTCGTCAAATACCTAAGTAGATAAATCAGTGGCCGTTGCCTTTCAGACGCTGTGTTTTTTATTTCACTTTATAATTAATATTTATTTCAATTGTCTACTAATATTTGGTCGCCAGAAACAGATTATATTATGGACACAGATTAGTGCTGCTGTAGTAGTCTAATATATTGTGTCAACATTATAAAATACTAACTGTATAACATATGGAATGCAAATAAAGATTTGATTTGATTTGATTTGGTATACCAGTCAGGGCCTCCAATCACTAAACTAATAGAACCGTCAATTCTTTTACAAATTTTATAACTCGTGACAACCCTCGCCGCTGATTGGCGCTTGAGAATCGCTTTAACAAAAATTCTTCGCATTGATAGTGCAAGCCTAAATAATTTATTATTATTTATACATATACTTACTATAGTATTTTCCCACACGTATTTTGCATAACTTTTTGACTCAAAGTAAAATTGCTTGATATGACAATACCAAGATAATTGAGTTTGGTTTTAAAAGATAGTCAATATTATGCTATTGGTCTTAAAAACACTCAAAATTAGATTAAATTAGATTTTTTCGCTTTACTTTATTTAATAACTAGCATTTTCGGTAGTCGATTATAGTTGCAAAACATTGATCTTTTTTTTGCAGTCGGGTAAATTGCTTTGTGTTTATCCATGGTGTTAGCTAACTCCATACTAAATGTTATCCAAATTGATTAAGCCGTTTGAGCGTGAAAGTGTATGAAACACCCATTCATGCTCAAAATCTTGCTTAATCTTGCTTTTTTTAATATTACTAGGATATTTAGAAAACAAATCAATCGATTATTCAATCCGAAATCGAATCCAGGACTATTCGATAACTTGAATACAATCCTACAAGCTTATAGTAAAGAAAGATAGGCAAGCAAATCAATTTGCATACAAATCCAAACTACAAGACCTTTTATTGCCTGTAAATAGTTCTAAAGCTCAGCTCAAGTTGTAATGGTTTATCTCAATCTAAATTGATCCCTACTTGCCTCCATAATACTCAAGAAAACAGATCAAGCTATACCGGCCGCTTATCCAAAATTAAAGACCCCATATACTTAAATAATTGTTCAGTAACACAGGTCAACTTACATTTGATATTTTCGAACGACATTCGAATGTTATACAGAAGCGTGAAACTCATGCCATCTCTTTCCTTTCTACTGCTAACTGAGTTAAAGTTCTACGTGAGAGTGAGATGGAATATAATGTCGCGAAGTGGCTTAGTGCAATGCGTACGCCGTGGGTGGTCTGTAATTTTTATACTCACGTCAAAAGGTCATTGAACCCTGTCCGATTAATTTTTGACACCTGTATGTGATATTTTCAAGACTTTTTTGTCGTTTCGTTTTTTTCTTTGATAAATAGTTCTTTTAACATTGACAAATTGATAGTTTAATTAGTTATTTGAGGTAGAAAATCGAGGTAGTTTGGATGTTTGAGTATAATATTACACTTTGGAGTTTTTTAGTTTTTAAGACTGTCGTTTTAGACTTGTGTAGTAACTTAAGGTTTGTTTATTGGGTTGTTTGCAGTTCCGGGCTACTTAATTGTTTCTTTCAATAGCGTAGATTCTTATTTTTAGTGATGTTTATTTAAGATTTTTATTTGAATACTTAAAAGTAGCTATTTCTTTCATATACGTATAAACTTTATTGGAGAGGCCTGCAATGGAACTGTTACAGGCCCAATTATATAAAACTAGCTTTCCGCTCGCGGCTTCGCCCACGCGTAATTTGGGATTGTGGCGTTTTTTAATGATCTCGACAGGACTTTCTTTCATAGGCTAAAAAATTGTTACAATTTGAATTATATTATACAGCTTGAGATACTCAGGGATGATGTAGCTTTCTTATGGTGAATATTTAAAAACAATAAGTAGTTTTGGAGTTCTTCGATTACGTTATGTAACAAAAAGTAAAGCGAGACAAAAACATCGTCTAGAAAAATTAAAAGTATCACTTGATCTCCTCCCCCCCCCCCCCCCTCCGCCCGCTACCTAAGGGCTTGCTCTAAAAATCCCTTCTTAGTGGTCAATTGTGTTACTAAAGGAAGCCTTGTTCAAAATATCAGACTTCTATACAAAATTTTAAGCAACTGTTTAGGCAGCGCATGCATATGTTTCTGTTTTATGAGCAATTTTTCTCCGACTTGCTAGACAAAAGTTGTGATATCTCGGTTAATATACATGTTATAAAAATAATTTATAGCCTATAGCACTCAGGAATAATGTAGCTTTCTACCAGTGAAAACATTTTTAGGATTGGATCATTAGTTCCAGAGATTACCCCCTACATACAAACTTACAAATTTTACCTCTTTATAATATTAGTATAGACAAAGTCGCTTCCCGCTGTCTGTGCATGCTTAGATCTTTAAAACTACGCAATGGATTTTGATGCGGTTTTTAATAGTATGTTTTAAGAAGAAGATTTGTATGTATAATACATTAGTATTGCACCCGTGCGAAGCTGGGGCGGGTCATTAGTTATAGCATAGTATATTCGATATTGTTTCCACCAATACTTACGAACTTTTTCGTGATTCCGTGAGTCATGTTGATGTGATTCTGGTTCCATACATAGTTATCAATGAGTTATGTGTAAGTTATGTAGTATAGTACTTTTGATTAAATTTGCATAATTAATATGATTTTTGAAACAAGAAGTTGTGAGAATTGTGTCCAA
Source organism: Chrysodeixis includens (assembly GCA_941860345.1). Lineage (NCBI taxonomy): Eukaryota > Metazoa > Arthropoda > Insecta > Lepidoptera > Noctuidae > Chrysodeixis > Chrysodeixis includens. Next base: position 4,827,723 of record OW796119.1, on the reverse strand, counting down.
TCATTCAATTCAATTTCTTTATAAGGCAGAAACAGTTTTCTTATCTAACTACGCATTTTTTAATATTCTTAAAGTATATTGCAATTTTTGACCGATTGCAGTTTTATATGCCAAATAACTTATTTTTTCAATTCGTCACTCAGTCAATAGCAATAAGACAGTACACCATCTCTGCCGTCAGTACAAAAAAGGGGGTTTTGTTAAAAATGAACTGACAACAGTATTCACACTGTCGGGTGGGGTACCTCCCCTAAACTGTGGAGAATCGAAACTCTATGGTAAGGGTTGGCTTTTATGGACAGTATTTTGTAAACCTTTGAGTGTTCTTTTGCTTTTTTTATTATATTTTTGTACATGTAGCATTTGTTTAAATGATAGCACTGTTTTTTGTTTTCATAGGTGAAAACTGAGAGGTAGGTTTGAATTATTTGAATTGGAACGTTTAATAGTAACTGTGTGGTAGTAAGGACACTATTGAGTAATAGTGAAAATATTTCTAAGACGAGTTGTTAAAAAAATATATTCTTAGTCTTTATTTTGCTGTGTTTTCTTTATCGTATGTTCACAACCACCAAACAACATACAGATATACCTATTGACTTGAATTCCTGTAGAAATTCAATTTGTGGCATTTAATAGTCAACACTTATCTACCGATTACATACTTCATTTTCACTTGCTGGAATTGAATCCGCTACCTTAAAAATTAATGACGCCGACATCCATATTCCATGGCATAACAAAAAAAAAACGAAATCTAGTTTAAAACTTTTCCCTATAGAAGAAAGGTGTCGTGATTTTCGTAAATTAATAAATAAAAAGCAACAATAGTTTCTACCTGTACCGCTGTACAATAGCCCTTCTCTTAAACCAATTACCGTTTATTACAACATACTTACCAATATAATACTTTTTTCTATCGCCATGTGATCCCGCCGTTATCTAAAGGCGCGCGTGTCCAAAATTAACTGCTTTTTATCAAACATTGTTCAGCTCGAAGAGAATCGATTACAGATTTTATATTAACTCGTTGTATAACACTATTGTTAATGTAATTGATACTTTTAACTGTTATACTTGAAGCTGTGATAGCCTAGTGGTAAGACTGTAGGACTGCCAAGTCAGAGGTCTCGAGTTCGATCCTCACGGCACGCACCGACTTTTCGAATGTTGTGTGCGTTTTGGAAATAAATATCACAGCTTCAGTGTTTCGGAAGGCATGTCATTGTAAAAACGTGGGTCCTGCGCCTGATCTCTCTCCGGTCGTGTCGGATTGCCTTCCAATCGGGCTATGAAAGTAAAGGAACAGAGAGTGCACCTGTGTTAGCACACGCTTGTGCACTATAGTATGTCCTGCGTAACTGGCTGGTGTCATAGTAAAACTAGCCGCCGTGGCCGAAATTGGTCCGGACACATTACTTACAAATAAGTAGTCTTTTAAACTGAAAGCCCACTTCTTAAAGTAGTTGTAACTCTTGCACTACGCCGTGTACTACCACACCAGTGTTACATCAGCTGACTGGCATGTTGGTCTAGTGGCTAGTGGCCCTGACTGCTATACTAGAGGTCGTGGGTTCGATCCCTAACACTTGTAAAATTTAACTTATGAAGGAGCTTACATATAGTTATTCTCAACGCAGGTTTTGATTCACGGTCCTAGCTTCTGGTAAAACATTCTGCTTTCTGGCTTCTAGTAGTGTATGTGTTATTGTAGGGTCTTTAAAAAAATCTTCAGTAATATTCGACCTCTATCTTTGAAAGTATGTAAACGTATTTGCTTTAATTATAACCACCAACTTTAAACTAATGGCTTCCTAATACACGTCATAAAATGATACCTATCTTTATGCAAAACACTTTTTCTTTTAACAGTCGGTTAAAAAACAACACCAAACAAATACTTTCAATCCCCTTTTTTATCACACCCCCTGTCTTAGCCTCACCCCTTTAATTTGGTGTCTTCTGAATCAACTGTCAGGGGGTTGATTTTATTGAAATACTTGCGGCAGCGCGAATCGGGAATGCGGGTTCGATTCCGAGCGCTGAACTTTAATTTCGGTTGTCTTTTTTATTGCATTTTTAACTCCCTCGCTTGAATAGAGTAATGTTGTTTTTTTTGGATTCAATAGCTGTGTCGGGAGAGTAATTGTATCAAGAAGTTAATAATCGTGTTTGAGAACGTTTCAGAGAAAAATGTCACCCTTAGCTGTATTTGTAATTGTCAAATAAAATGTAGAGACAAAAATACATATTAGAACTTATTTATTCTAGGTTTGAAACTAAAATAAATTGACCTTTAAATCTGTAGAATCCTGTAATGTTTTGTGTACGTATTATAATGTTTGTAACATCATTTTAAAAAAATTATGACTATGAAAGTTATTTGCTAATAAAACATTTTGCTTGCTTTTGAACTAAATACTTATGTTAATGCTTAAAATACGATACTTACCTTTCTATGTGCTTTTCCATACTCATCGAAGCATATATTTGAACCTAGAGTAAAAAGTAATTTTTAATGCATTTCAATAACATATGATAATAATATAATGATTTAAAAGAGTCAAGAAAAGAAAACAACAAAATTAATTTAACTTCTTTTAATAAGATTTGTCTATAAATCGCTACTTTTCACATTTATAATTCAACAACATTTTGAGAATAAGAATAAAAATTTTTGAGAGAACCAATTTGAGAGCACTTTTGTGCCTTCACTCAAAGTGTTGTCAAAATATAACAAAATAACTAATACTGCTACATTGCACAATAAATAACTTAAGATTAATTTGTTAATTAAAGTCTTACGATTAGTTTTATTTACACGTTTTTTTTTTACATATCGAGTGGGCAATATTCGACTAAAATTTTTACAAAACAGTTTTTTTTATTCAAACATTTTATTCTGTACATTTATTATGCGTTATTATTAATGCTGATATTTGAACAACTAAACATAATTTAGACTTGAATCATTTTAGTAAAAAAGATAATTTTAATAATTTACAAGAGTTTAGATTCCTATAACCACATCTTAAAGTAATATTACTGCAGTAGTGTCGCGTGACAGCGCACTACACGGCGTAGCGCGGCGTCTCTCGCACACAATTACAATAACATGATAGTAGGCAGTCTAGAAAGAGACAACAACACTAGAGTTGCTTTAATTCTGTCATTTGTGAGAAAACTCAACTTTTGCATTAGGGATGATGACCACTTTTTTTTTATTTTAATGTCCATCATATAGTTTAATGAAAAACATTAGATACCTACATATTTTTTCTTTTGTTCCACAAACAAAAATTTACCAAAGTACAGTTAATAAAGCTTCCGCGTGACGTCACTTCTTAGTATAAATACTGCGTTGTTACGTCACAAGCTAGTCCTAAACTTTAAAGCAGTTTATCTTTGTCGTTTTTTATTAGTCAGATAAACACAAAAACACGTGTGTAATATTTTTTGATTATCTATCTGATGAAATAGTTAGATTTTTACTTTTCGTACTCTATCATCATCTTTATTGTGTGAAAGAGACAGAACTCTTCGTCGTGTAGAGCGCTGTCTTTTTTCTACAACTGTAATAATGTTACTTGAACAACTCATAGGCAATTTAAAGTTATCTATCACCAATATTTACACACTGTCGAAAAGAATCTAAATTTAGTTTAGTATGTAAATTAATCAGCCATTTCAAAACACTTTTAATTATATTGTACTTAATTTTATGTAGTTTTTTTTTACATCTGACAGTCAAATAACAAATGATACTTGAATATTAAAAGCGACTTTATAACAAAGACGTAAGAGTCATTTTCGGAGTTAACATGATACAGAGATTTTAAAGAAATGCAAGATTTTTCAGTTATTCATCAAACACAATTTGCTTGGAGTCAAACAGATTGTCGGTTTGAGCCAAACTCAAATCGGTTTGATGGTGACAAACAGTGGTTTGTAGTCTACAAACACATTCTAATACATTACCTTCCTTGAGTAGCCCAGATAAGATTAGTTTAGTTTGTCACATTATTTTATTTTAATGTTTATTCCTTTATTAACGGATATTTGAGAATAAATAAGGGAATATATATTAAAATAATAATGTGATAAACTTAAATATATTTAACTGGGTTTCTCAGGGTAGACAATATATGTCTTTTTGTGTGTCTATGGACTGGTCCTCTGGTCTCAAAGAGCGCTAGAAATGAGGGAATCAAATGAACGGAGAGTTTACAAGTATGACACAAGGTCTTTATACGACATTAAATTCACAGTAAGAAGGATAGATTATACTATACCGACAGATAACTCTATCTCTTTAAAGTATTTTTTTTTTTTAGCAATTAGAGTAACGATTTGAAAGTGCCTGAGAAGGCCTAATCGAAATGAGAACCTTTTGATTTTGTTAGTAATTCAAAGACTTGTGAGAAATTCAGTTTGATTTTGTAAAATGTAAGTGGATAAAATGATACAAGGGCAAGACAACTCAATAGTGTAGAAAAGAACAAGGTCGTATAGTTCTCTCACTTTCTCTCCTACTACGTTCATTAATGAAGGAAAGAGATAAAAAATAACCCCTGTTTAACTATTCACCTTTCTTTAACTAGTGAAATTAATTAAAAAAGTGAGACGAGGAATTTTTTAATTACACAATGTTTTTGACTTGGTAAAAAAGCTTTTAAAATGGTAATTTGACATTCTTTTTAAAGTGAAGAAATGGCAATTATAAGGGTCCTAGCAGGTCTTAAAGTAATATTACCGCAGTTGTGTGCGAGAGACGCCGCGCTACGTCGTGTAGTGCGCTGTCACGCGACACTACTGCAGTAATAGTACTTTAAGAGGTGATATGTAGCTCCAGTTGTCAATATTTTAGTTATATTGACTAACACAGTCAACCAACATAGTTAAAATGAAAAACTTGTCTTGGTTTTAATACTTCCAATAAATCACCTAAAAATGGGTTTGATCACAATTTTCGTCTTAATAATAGTCTCAAAGGTCTGTTAAATTCATACTTTTCTATAGAGATAGAGTTATCTGTCGGTATAGCTAATCCTTTGGGAACTTTAAAGGAAGTACAAAGAAATTCAGGTTAACTTTTTGCTGTACGTTTAAGTAATGGGCGTACGATTATTTCTCTCACACACAACTTCAAAGCAATAACATTACTTTAAAAGAAGGTGGTACTCGGATCAACTCTTTTTCACTTGCAACCATTCATTTTAGAATAACCGTGACTTCGACTTGACACTAATACATTTACAGAACCAATCGGCGTACCAGCCACTCGCTACCAGAAATGTAAAACAACTTACAGAACATAGACATCTCTTTCTAAACTCTATTCTGCAGCTGTTGCTCTCTCTCTCTGGCTTTCATCTCCAGTTCCTCCTCTTCTTTCGTGAGAGGCACCGTGCTGTGGTTGTAGAGTCCCTGCGCCATGAGCTGCAGCGCCAGCGGGTTCCTCTGGCCCGAGGCCTTCTTGATCTTGGCGCGCTTGTTCTGGAACCAGATCTTGATCTGAGCCTCGGCCAGGCCCAGCTCCGCGGCCAGGCTCTGGCGCCGCCGCTCTGTTAGGTAGCGGTTTTCTGCGAACTCGTGCTAAGGACAAAAAGGGGATGTTAATTGTGGGCTTTCGAGTGATGTTTTTGAGGATTACAACGGGTCAGAGCTGCAAGAGAGCTAGTTTTTTTTCGACTGTAAATCGATTTATACAGTATGGAATTTATTCTTTGTGTCGCGGAGGGATTCACAATCATTCAAGACTCAAGCACATGCGCATGACACAGACCCTCGACTTAGAACAAGCGTTCGTGGATTTCACAAATACCGTGTATCTCCTACGCAGGGATCGAACCTGCGGCGTGTCTCGCACAGTGGGTTTAGCTGGGTTTAACTTATACCATACATTGATAACAAAGTTAGGTCTACTGAAGGCAGTTGGTACAGGGACACGCAAAACCTAAAAAAATGGCTTAAAAGGCTTACCCAACAGTGGGTGACTCCGGGTTGAATTGATGACAAAGGAATGAATTTAATTGTTTTTAGAATGTCACCTTAATTTATTGATTGAATGAAATCTAGGCAAGTGACATTCCTACAAGCACTAAATAGTTACGATGTTAAACGGTAAACTGAAAATGGCACTCGTTAACCTTAAGGGTTATTGTGTCAAAATAGTAAATGTCTTGCATCATTGGTTGACCAACAACCTAAAGTGAAGTAGGATAGATTTTTTTTGGAACATGGTGAAGTTAAAAAAGACAGATAGGTTTGGAACGAGAAGGGGAAGGCCTTTGCCCAACAGTGAGATCCAGCCAGTTAGAAAAAGGCCAAACGTTACTGTCAGTGTCAGATACCCAAATCATCTCTACAGGACATATCAACTAGTTCGTTGAGCCGCAAAATCAAAAAGAAAGAGGAACGTATTAGGGTAGGAGGTAAGGAAGATGAGGATCATACCTTAAGCCTAGCCAGCTGCGGTCCGGAGAAGGCGGTGCGGGGCCTCTTCTCGTCCGGCACGCTGGTCTCCCCCGGCGGCTTCTTGGGGCGCCGCGTCCGAGGACCTGCTCACAGACATACTAAAATGGAGGACTTATAACTAAACACGAGAGTAAGATGTTATGGAGAACGAAAGTGTGGTAGAATTGTTGGAAGTTGGTAGAAAATAGAAAAGAAAAGTCAGACATACTAAAATGGTGGACTTATAACTAAACACGACAGTTTGTGGAGACAGAAAATCCGGTAGAATTGTTGGAAATTGGTAGAAAATTGAAAAGAAAACTCAGATGTACTAAAATGGAGGACTTATGACTAAACACGACAATTTGGAGTTGTGGAGAACGGAAGTCCGGTAGAATAGTTTGTAAATTGGTAGGAAAATGAAAAGAAAACTCACACATACTAAAGTGGAGGACTTATAACTAAACATGATAGTTAAGGCGTTATGGAGACAATATCCGGAAGAATAGTTTGAAGTTGGTAGAAAAGTGAAAAACTGTTCGACTAGCCGCTGCGACGACGCGTCAGCTCATGGTGGACCCCGGTTGGGTCTCCTACGATTCGGGCGTGCTTCATAAATACGCGAGTGAACTGTCAGATTATTTATTTAAAATGCTGTAGATAAATTCTAAGTTTACTTTTATTCTCATAATAGGTATTACAAGTATGTATTGACCGCAAACAATTACTAAGTTGGTTATTTCCCTAAATAATACTAATTTGATTATGTTTGAAATTATTTATTTCCTCTTTAGAGCTTGAGCACTTAGAAAGCGGTAAAGGCTTTAAAACAATACAAATACATCCAGCAGTTTAACTAGGCCGTTTCTAAAAAACAAATGCCTACAGCCACGCGGTACGTAACAGCGATAGGGCTGCTCACCTACAGCATTTTAATTACATCAACAACACACCGTCCGTTCGTCGCTGCGACACGCTTACGAAGTTGCGACTGTATCATGCCACGATCCGATAGCGTTAGCAAGACTCGCGTTGCGTCCGTTTATATGAAGACTTTATGCTGTATATAATTATTATACTGTATCGACTGTTATAAAATAGAATCCAATGCCATTGATTGACACGTTAAGAACAACATAAAATGGAAGGAACCAGTTTTATCAGAAGTTTGGTTTTATCTAATTTAGAATTAATGTAATATTACTATAAAGTAACGCTTTTTTTATTTATTAACATTTAATATTGCTGATATTTTTGCCGAGTAATCAGATTATAAATATACAAAAGAAAACATGCAGTCGAATTGAAAACCTTCTCTTAAAATCCATTAATCAAAAGTTGTTTGACTTTTATTTGAGCGCAAAGCGTTTTACTTACTTCAACCGATTGAAAGTCTTTATAACGTACATAATTCAAGACTTTGATTAACTTCAATCAATATTAAATCTTTTAAACGTATATTAAGCTCAAGCAATTACTTGAATGAACTGTTTAGTCCATGTTCAAACTAAACGTATCTATAGTCAGACACTGGCTGGGAGCCGACTCACTCTGAACCCAAATGTGAACGTGTAACAACACGGTATTTCCGTCAGTCGCTGAGTGACAAATCAATAGGTTTTTATTTCCTTCTCAGGCACTTTCAAAACGGTACTGACTCTAGTTGCGCGGTTCCTAAATATCATTCTTATGGAGAAGAACCGGCAAGAAACTCCATCAGCTATCGTTACGTAGTCTACTTACTCTATTTTTTTAGGATATTAATCCTTGTATCGCGGGGGGTTTCACAGGCGTTTAATTCACATTCAACTTTGTGCAATACGTGGATAAAAGTATTTGTGCATGGTACAAATTCTTGTCCCAAGCTGGGATCGCACCCGCAACTCGTCACGTACAGTGGTAAACCTGATGATAATCCTTACAGCCAAAGCGCGTGTCAGAGTAAACCTGCCCTCAGTCGGCGACTGAGTAAACCTTTGGTTAGAACACTACCTAACCGTTAAATTCTAATCTATTTACTCTCGAATTAAGTTAAGTACCTGTCTAAGGAAATCCTGTATTAACTTTACAAAGCATAAACTTAATTCACAGCTAAATTACTGTTTTAAATGTCTGTAAAGTTTTGTATTAGAGAGTCTTAAATGACTTGAGTTTTCTGTACAGCTGATTTGTTATTTATGAGCTGTTTTAACGATACAATTAATAATAGTTTTATGTAGTGAAAATGATATTTGCTTTATTAAAAGAGATACCTTTTACAAAGAAAAATAAAACTCAGCTTTTAATTTATTTTCTTAAGTCAGCAAAGACTTTTTATGCCGTTTAGTTTCAGTCATTAATTATATGCATATGAAACATATCCTATCCACCTATTACCTTTAAAAGTCATTCTTTTACAATTGTACGTGTCTCATCTAAAACTGTACAATAATTACGATGAGAGGTTGCGGTTGGCTTAAAATACCAATATATATGTGTAAATTTCAAATAACATAAATAACCTTTTTAAAAAACAATACTACTAACGCAAAAACTAATAACTCACAACAAATCAGTTGAAACGTAACACATTTTACAAAACATACAAACACAAAAACACAAGACAAGCAAACACACAGACAAACAAACGCGTAGCAAAACAAGACTTCTTATCCCCCGATGAGTTCCCCATATCAAGCAGACGATGCAATATCTTAACCAATTCAGTTTTTACTCAGCCGAGCATAGAACCCCATATATATAAAATTGGTCAAAATATTTCACCGACCGCCTGACGGGTTTGGCTTCAAACGCTGTCAAACTCCATCAAACTATCTTGATAAACCTGTGGAACTAGAAACTAGAAAATATAATGGAAGTCTACCGGTATTAGAGGATCACGTGGTAAGGAAGGTGCTGGACATGAATGTGGATGGATATAGGGGAAGAGGACGACCAAAGAAACGATGGATGGATTCTGTGAAAGATGATATGGCTAAAAACTTCTACATTGAAATAGTTTATTATTTGCAAACATTCTAGTTTTCTCCACTTAAAGTCTATTTTTCTGTTTTTAGTAGATAATACATACAAAAATCAAGTTACTTACAAGGTTACTGGTATTAATGTGACTATTTTATAGTTTTATTAAATTTAAGACCTTTAGACATGAGGCAATGCAAGTCTCCTTACCCCTCTGCGTGTAGTGTGTGCGCGACTCCCGCCACACACACTCATAGAGGTTCGTATCGCACGCGCAGGAGACTGCAGCCAGAGGGGAGCGGAGACTTAGCCTCATTTCATTAGAGAGAGAAGACTCTTTATTGTAAAGAAGAATTATAGATAGTAATTTAATATAAAATCGTTTAAGACCACAAAACAAGTCATAAAACGTGTAATTATTTTATGAAAGCCCATTACTATTATCAATTGAAATAGTCGCATTAATACTTGTATTTAATTATAGTATGTCTATTTAATGAAAGGAATTATTAGTTAAGAAAGTCGGTTTATTGAATTTATACTTGTAAACATCAAATCTATAAAGTTCCATCGCATTTTTCATAATTTCTTTTAAACTGAAATAATAGCGTGTGCTTAACTCACGCATTTCTATATTTTTTTATGATTTATCATAGGTTTATGAATTTTTTTTTACTGGGTCAGAAAGAAAGTTATGTTTTTTGAGAGTATACAGGCCAACTGGCTGGACTACGACACATGAAATAAATATGTAAAACTGTCAGACGGAACTTCATAGATTTGATAAACTGACACAAATAGTTACAAACATGCATAAGTCACACAAACGCAATACAAAAACACACATTTTAATTAACACAAACAATAAACATGCAAGCATATAATATCTGAATTACAATACAGAAATTTGACCTTTTTAAATCTAGCCCCTTTAGCCAAGCACTCAAATGTATGAATATAATGTTTTGGGGTAATGCAGTTGGAAAAGACAAAGTGTTTGTAGCACAAAAACGATGTGTAAGGGCAATTGTTAATATTGATCAAACTGATAGTTGTAAGCCTTATTTCAAAAAACTTAAAATATTGACTATGCCTTGTCTATATATTTTTGAATCTGCCATGTTTGTTAAATGTAATATAGATAAGTTTTCGCAAGTTAGCAGTTTAAGAAGAGCTGGTACACTGAGGCTGGTAAATAGTAATACAACTTTGTTCCATGAAAGTATCTTTGTAATGGCCCCAAAAATTTATAATAAACTACCTAAAAGTATTAGACTTGAAAACAATGTAAACATAGTTAAGAAAAAACTATTCCAGTTCCTAATTGACAAATGCTATTATTCTATTGCAAGTTTCCTGGATGATAAAAGTTTTAAATGATAAATGTAAACATTAATTATAATAGGTACCTACCCAATGTTATATTTTCTAAATAGATTATACTTAGTAAAATGATTAATTAATTATGTAAATATAATTGACAAAATATTATAATACCTAATCTATTGTACACTATAATAAAATGTATTGTGCCTTAATTGTGTATGTACCTATACCCACTAAACAAGTGTAATAATGATATAGATTTATTAATGTATATTTGTATGCCAGCTTATTTGGCAGAGCATAGTGATACTCTTTATATACTTAAGATCTATCCTTACCTATGGTTCACAAATAAATGTTTTGATTTGATTTGATTTGATTTGATTTGAAAATGACATTTCGTTTCGACAAATCACGTGACTTAGACCTGTCATCTTCATACATTTGAACGTTTTCTATTGACGTTAATGATCGCTAAGGATTGTAGAATTAACTTGGCTAGAAGGGCAGCTTCTGAATAGAAATGAACACTTTATTAAAGAAAATGATTGTTAGAAAAGAACGTATAAAGATTATCATGATTTGATAAATATTTTGTATGGTATTGACTTTTTTGTATCTTACGGTAAGATATCATAAAAAGTTGTTCATTTCTATGTGAAAAAGCAGTTATTGACCACGAATTTTCTTTTCATTTTACTTGTTAACAATATTTCAGACATTATACGCTTTTATACAAACAAGTTGAAATATTGAGGTAATAGTTACGTTTCAACCAAAATGAACAATTAATATTATTTTTATTTTTTAAATCAATTACTCCAACATATAGTAGGTACCTACACTTGATTTCTGTAGGTACATTCATTTTCTAGTCTATCTTACTGGCGAACCAAATATTTTTACGATTCTTATCCTAACATTACCTCAATGCGTCAAAAAGGTACAACAACCAACTACAATTCCAAGTCTATTTTGACAGTTTAATACAAAAAAAAGCCAAATTCTTGACTTGGCATTACAATTACCTATTAATACCAACAATAGTTCTATTTTAAACTACAATACGGACAGAACCTCACGTATCTGTAATTTACGCGTAAATAATCAATTTAAAACCGTCACGACTTAGTTTTTTGATATTTTTTGTTGCGAACAAAAATCGATAGCGTTTTAGCTTTTCTTTTGTTAAGTGACAATCAAATTAAGATATTTTTCTTTTTTACATTCTAACGTTATTTTTAAACCGTTTGTTGTGCTATCCGTACAATTGACTGGCCTGTTGGTCTAGTGGTTAGTGACCCTGACTACTATGCTGGAGGTCGTGGGTTCGATTCACACTCAGGACAAATGTTTGTGTGATGAACACGATCATTTGTTCTGTGTCTGGGTGTAATTTGTAACCTAAAGAACTAGAGTGACCTACCATTATCTGTTAAAGTAATATCACTGCAGTAGTGTCACGTGACAGCGCACTACACGACGTAGCGCGGCGTCTCTCGCACACAACTGTGGTAATATTACTTTAAGACGTGGTAAGTGTATGATATATTAACGTCATTTTAAAGTAATCAAGCGTTTTCACCATAGAAAGTTAGTTATCAACCTGTTCTTATTAAACTTTAATATAATATGACTTTCAACGACGGATATAAGAAAAAAGTTAGTTAAATTATCGCGACAAAAATAATTACGTTTGTAGAGTCAGCAATACAAGATATTAAGTGTCAGATTTAAGAAAAGTTTGGCTTTACAACTTGGTTTTAAAACATTGGTCCTTTTATATAATATAACCGATGTTTGTTTCTGGGCATGAAAATAACAAACCTATCAAAACAAAAAAAGTTGATTCTTCCACAAATTTTGAGTTGAAGACTTTTTTTGTATGGTAGGTAAACCTCTTTTCTGCAAGAAAGTTGTTGATTTCAAGTGACGCAAGTAATGTAAATATGATCGTACTCTGTTGGGAGTCTATCTGACGAACTAATTGGTTTTAAATGCCCAATTGCAAATTTTTGATCCCGTAATTTGGTAATATAAAAAAACAGTTGCCTATTTTTCTTAAATCCTAATTAGAGAAAACTATTAAAAGACATTTAAAGATAAAACTCAGGATATACAGATAATATCGCGTGACTACGGTCGTTTTAAATTTCTATAATTATCTACTATATAATATTAATTATTGAAACAAGATTAGTTTTACGATTCTAGCCTTATGTATATTTTATTGGACATTTCCGATTACTTTCCATCGACTCGTTTTCGTATTAAAATTGAATTTATATTAAAATAAATTAAATTGGAAATAAAGATAATTTTCTATGGTGTTATGTAAAAATAAACTTTTGTTTTTTGTAAATAAACGTCGCTATAAATAGTTATATTGAAAAAATGAGAATTCAGACATAGTAACTTATTTTTTTCTTGAATTATCGTTTGAATAATCCCTCTTTTAAATAAATTAATGTCGCCTAAAATTTTAATTTTGTAAAAAATATATAAAAATATGTTTATTTCATATAAAAATAAATGGAATTTTCTCACGTGGTTGCCGTGAGCGGGTCCCGTACTTACTTCTTCCTAAAACAAAAGAAAACACATAATTAATTATCACGTTATCAATATAAATATAATTATAAAATATAAATACAAAAAAATATATTTTCATTTTATAGATTCAATAAAATGTAAATTATTTTTGGGCTTCCTTATTGCAGATAATAAACATAAAATAATTTATATTTTTAATAATGCAATAAACTTTTCGATCTTACTACGTAAATCTCTAACGATTAGCATATATCTACACCGCTACTTGACCTTTGACTTGGCAGACCTATGGTCTTGCCACAAGGCTATCACAGCTTCCAAAAAAATATTATAATAATGTGTCCGGACAGATTTCGGCCACGGCGGCTAGTGTTACTATGACACCAGCCAGCTACGCGGGACATATTACAGTGCACAAGCGTGTGCGAACACAGATGCACTCTCTATTCCTTTACTCTCATAGCCCGATGGGACGGCAATCCGACACGACCGGAGAGAGATCAGGTGAAGGACCCACATTTTTACGTGCCTTCCGAAACACGGAAGCTGTGATATTTATTTTTAAACGGCACACAACATTCGAAAAGTTGGTGGGTCCTGTGGGTATCGGACTCGAGACGTTTGACTTGGTAGTTTTATGGTCTTACCACTAGGCTATCACAGTTTCCAAAGTAATATAACTGCAGTTGTGTCACGTGACAGCGCACTACACGACGTAGAGCGGCGTCTCTCTTCAACAGCTCCAATAAATTTACTTTAACCAGTGACTTTAAACAATCCGTCAGTGCCCTTATCCCATTTTACTTGGGGTCGGCGCAACACGTTTTTTCCTTCCATTTTCCTCTATCAGACGTCACACTATCATTTACTCCTTTTTCATTCATATCGTTCCTTACACAATCCATAGCCTGATGGTTAACCTTCTGGGGTTTAATGTTAGCCACTTAACCGATCCGTCAGTGCCTAACATTAAACCGTAGCTCTGAGGTTAATTAAACAAAACGCTTGTCTCATTAACTAAACAGTTTGAACGCATAATTAACTAGAATATAAGTAATTAGTTCACTTAAGCATTACTAATTAGTACCTCTATTTGCGAGTGCTCTTGTTGGTCTAATGATGCAGTTTATTGTTTTTTTGAATTTCTTAGAAAGTTGCGTAGTGTAGTAGTGTTTGTCTTTTGAAGTAGTTTTTAACCGACTTTAAATAAGGACTCGTCCTTATTTAAAGTCGGTTCTTAACTCAACTTTATATTTGTTACGAGATTTTTGCACTAATTATAATTAGATTTTTAGGATCCCTTTTGCTTTATTAAGATGTTTTTAGAGGTTGTTCCGTGATAAGAAAATCATAGTTTGATGATAGCTGAGTACACAAAAAATATCGTAATCATCAAGTCGCCAAAATCAATTCATAAACAACGAAGCTATCCGCAAAGAAACATAATTATGGTAGAGTAGAGAAACTTCCTATTTGAAGTTGGCTTAAATAGTCATTTAAGCAATAATGATATATTTCTATACAAGCGTGTTAAGCCTCCAGTAAAATTATTTTAAATAGGTATAGAATAAAGGTTTTTATGTATTTTCGGAATGTTTTCATTAAATTATGGTATACCAAATTAGCCAATCCAAACCTTTACTCAGTTTAATTATTTCCTGCAACTTCTGCAAAATATAATTGTTAACTGCAATTACATTTACAAAGAGCTTTTATTCAATGGCACACATTCTTGTTATTTGTATGATTGTATGACGCATACAAACAAGCATTGTATGATTGGATTCTGCGCGTCATCCGCGGCCAATTTCGCGTTGAATTAAGAAATCATGTAATTGGTACTGTTTAACGGTTTTATAACTGTATAATGTTGTAAAAAAGCTTTTTACTGCAAGTTTCCCTGTGTGGCTGTCGGTTATAGCTGCAAAATATTCACCTCTTTTTACACAGTCGGGTAAAAAGTAACCTTTGTAATAAGTGTCTATTAAGGATTTCAGCTAGCTTCAGACTTAATTTCATCCAAACTACTTTCGCTGCTTGCGCGTTAAAGATAACAATTAATATCCATGCATACTTCCAATCCAACGCGTTTATAATAGACAGATAAATAAAAAATAGCTGATATCTATGCAGATATAATTAATTGTTTATTTTTTTGAGAAAAAACCAACCCCTTTTAATTATATTCGCCCTTGCCGGCGTCATACATAACAAAATATTTAATTACTAGAACGAAACTCTAAAAGTGACAAATTAAATATATTATAATTTTCGCACTTTAATGTAAAACAAACAACAATAACATTAAATAAAAATAAACAAAGATTTACCACTCATAAAGCAAACTAATAAAAACTGCAGAAAAAAATTGAACAAACAAAAAAAACTCAAAACTGCAATTACCCATTACTGCAATAAAAAATGTTATAAATACATTTGTTATAAATATAGGATAAGTATTTTTATATTATTATTCATCTGTCTTTAAAAGGCGTATAGGAATAAAGTTTTTGATTAAGAACGGAAGTGGCCACCCAAGCCGTCTCAGTTTTAATTAAGACGTAGAAATATTGTTCTGTGGTTTATCTTTTATACGCGAATTATCTTAAAGTTTAACGGTTAGTTTTTTATGACAATTATCTTCCTGATTAAAGGTTTTTTATTGGTTTTACTGTGTTAATGTGTCGATCGAAGTTTTTTAGTGTTTTTGATAAACCTTGTTTTATTGTTCCGTTTCTATAAAGTGCTAAAAGGAACGGTTTATAGGATTGATTTTATTTTGGACTAGCTTCTTCCCTTAAAGTTATTCCGTGATATAAGAGAACCTCCAGATCGATTAATAAAACTAAGTTTGTTTCATAGATTCTGCTTTGATTGCGTCTGCTGTTAACGCAGGTTTTTTGGCAAATATTTACCTCGTATTTTAAAGCTCGTTTGAAAAAAAAAACTTTTGTGATTTTGTTTAGTTTAAGGGCCACTTGGGGCTTTTCAAACAGATTTAAATGATACGTGTCTTTTTATTATTGATTCTTGATTTAAGGCCCTGAGATGTTTAAACTATTTGACAAAAATACGTATCTACATACGACAATAATGTGAAGCTGTTCTTGATTTATACGAATATATTTTCGTATAATATTAATCAAAAACATCATTCTAGTTTAAATCAAAGATGTAGATTTTCCTCTTGGCCGCATATTGAGTATCTAGTTTTAGTCCAGAAATCCTTTTACATCGTCATAAGACTTCAAAAACCTCATCAAGTCCATTCCTTAGTCACTCGTAAGACAAACAAACATCAACTTCATATATTAGCATAAATTCGACTTTATTAATGTACTAATTATCTCAAACTTTAATTTTCTTCCAAAAAAAAATAACCTCAAAATCAATAATACATCTTATTGTCAGCACATCACGGTCGAAATTCGTTTGGCTTATCAAATAAGGTTGTTTATCGTTGATAATACAGTAAGCAACATTTTATTGAACGAAATGTCTTAATTATAAGGCAACGTTGGTGGCGGCATGTTAAAAACCCAACAGGGGTCCCCGTATGTGGTTCAGTAGATTTTTTTGTTGATTTTTAGAGCTTCAAGTCGATTCATTGTTCTTCAAATATGGTATTATAGAGTAATTAATAATTTTAGCTAATTGGTGTTGTAAAAGTTGATGGTTTTGCAAGCTGTGATTGGTGGACGTAAAATATTGTGAGTCAAACCGAATTCCAATATAAAAAAAAATGTGGTCAAGTGTCGTGATCAATGCTTGTTTCTTCTTTATATGAGAAGAGGCCTTTGCCCAATAGTGGAGAAATAAAGGCTGATGCTAGACACTGGTTTCTTGTTGTTTTATTAATGATTTTAATCTGAAGCATATAATATTGGATATTTTTCATGCTTTTCATATCTTATTCACTATTTTACCACGTATAGTAAAAAACTTAGCAAAGGGCTATTTAATTCTAATTTAAGATAATTAAAAGCTTAATTAATACGCAAACGATTCCATTATTATAATGTATCTTCCTATATTCACAAAAGTACATTATAATTAGTGAAAAAATGTAAAATATGCGACCAATGACGGAGCCGGTATAACATTTAAAACTATAAAATTTTAATTAGCCTTTTTAATGGCGGCATTATGCTGATTTTGATGAATTTCGGTTAAATAGTAGGTGTGATACACAGACGGATAGAATGACCAACAAATATATATTTGAAGAAAGGAATATAACTTATAAACAAGTTACATATCTCGTTACGCAAATGCTGACGAATCGCTCCAATACATGGCACTGGCAAGTTAAAGTCACTTGTCAAAAAGGAATCACAAAATAAATGATCTATTTTAATGCAAAGTAACATTGTCTAAGTAGGTATATTGGATTTCAAATTTTAGAATGCTTCCTTCTGCCTATGTGTGAAAAGCCCTTTGCCCAGTAATTTTATAATTATAAAAAATATTTTTTCCCGCATCTTTGCCCATAGGAATATCGTTTATTGCTGCAAACCTAAACCTCAATCCAGAGTGTTAACAAGTTAAAAATTTATTAAATTATACTAACTTAGCTTATTTAGTGGTTACCTTCAGAACATATACACTTTAGACCATGGGATGATTTTTGACTTAAGTTTAATATCTGTGACATCAGCTACCTCCATCCTAAACTAACTTCATCAAAAAACGTCTAAATACACACAAACATTCACCTTTATAATAGACAAGACATTATATCTCCAACATCAAACAAATTCGTTCACTATCCTAACATTCCATACTACCCACTCAGCAAAACATCTATCCATATGCAAATTTTATAACTCAGAGCAATAATAAATTATACGAACAGACAGTAATTGCTTTATCATACGTAGCCATTTTGTTTTTTTTTATACCAATTAATAATTTTATTTCTCAGTCACTCATTTCGTTAATTTCCGTGAAGTTACATTTTTGAGTTTAACAATTAAAGGATTTATTTTCGGTTGTTGTTGTAACTTAAAGATGTCGGTTCTTTTCCATAAGAATGACATTTTGGAACCGCGCAACTAGAGTCAGTAACGTATTGAAAGTGCCTGAGAAGGCCTACTCGAAATAAAAACTTTTTGATTTTGTTAAGTACCGTAAGATTAAGACAGGCAGTTGTGATAATTAGATTTGAAAGAAAAATACAGAGAAATTTGCATCTAACAATATTCTATTGTCTTTGTAAGATACATAGTTCAAATACTGTAAAATTTGAAGTAACTTAGGAAAATAATATGTTCAGCACTTGACAGTCGTGTTCGCACAGCACGTGACATTCTTTCAAAACAAATACTTCTTTGAGGCACTATTTTAACAATAGATCTATACTTAATAAGATCCTCAATGTAAATAAATACTACAATTAAACAGTTGAAGGCACTTTATTTGACATGTTCTGCCTATTTACAAAAACGGTTTTCGAAAGGACAAAAAAAAGATATAAAAAAATTAAACACGAAAAAAAAATTATTATCCCACTAATTTTATAAACGCGAAAGTTTGTTACTCTTTCACACTCAAACACGTGATGCAATTTTTAATTCGGTATGGAGTTAGCTGACACCCCAGATTAACATAAACGCTACTTTTTAACCGACTGCGTCAGCAGAAAGTTATGTTTTTGCAGCTATAACCAACATTCGCTCAAACGAAGTCCCAGGCAAAGCTACTACATAAAACAAATATAATAAAGTGTAATATAACAACTACTACCTAAAATCCAACTCAAAACTGCAAAAATCAACTTTTTATAAAAATTAACTTTTGTAAATAAGTTATATTGTATAATTAAACGGTAATACGGGCTGCCCTAATAAATTTAAAAGTCGCGAATATAGCGATTAAATTTAAATTGTACAATAAACTCGTTTTTTAAAGAATTTATACAACTCGAAAGTAATTATGGGGGCTATTGTTTAAATCAAAGATTGTAAAAAGGTTGCGAAATTTTTAAATTGAGCTTTTAGCTTCGGTTGAAAAAAGAGGTATTGTGAGTTTTAATATGTTTGTTTATCAGCTGTTGTATAATTATTGTAGTTACTAAGTTAATGTATCGGTTTTAATGTTATTTTTACCCGACTTTGTTAGAAGGAGAGTTATGTTTTTCGAGTAAAGTTCACCTATAATGGTTAACATAATGCCTAAATACAGTTATGAAAATCTTTTCTCTACATGTTTTTATTATAAATAATCAACCCTATAACTTTCCTTAGACAATCCATCCATCTTTTCTTTGGCCTTCTCCTTCCTCTCCATCCATTAACATTCATACTCATCACTCTCTTAGTCACATGAGTCTCATCCCTCCTCATCACATGTCCATACCAAGACAGACGATTTCCTATACACTAATCCTTCATTTTCGTTAAAGTAAAAACCCCAATTATCGTCTCAACGAAAACAATAACCCAAATTAAAATAATTAAGTAATCCAGCTGCAATATGCCAATAAAGTAAATAACATACAGCTTTCAAAATAATCGTTCAATTAACAAAAATGTTGAATTCACATTGATATGGCAAAAATGTTACCCTTATAAACGCTAAGGCCAACAATTACGTTTAACTTAATCGTAAAACAATAAAGTTTAGTATTAGTTAATAAATTATTACTTGAAAATGTAAATGTCCTACTGCAGGCCTCTCATACAGAGAACGAGCATTGATCACCACGCTTGTGAGCTGCCCCGCAGTGGGGCGCCATTACTGAAGCTGTTAATAACACCAGCCTGTAACTGTCCCACTGCAGGCCTCTCATACAGAGAACGAGCCTCGATCACCACGCTTGTGAGCTGCCCCACGGTGGGGCGCCATTAGCGCTGTTAGCAACACCAGCCTGTAACTGTCCCACTGCAGGCCTCTCATACAGAGAACGAGCATTGATCACCACGCTTGTGGGCTGCCCCACGGTAGGGCGCCATTACTGAAGCTGTTAATAACACCAGCCTGTAACTGTCCCACTGCAGGCCTCTCATACAGAGAACGAGCATAGATCACCACGCTTGTGAGCTGCCCCACGGTGGGGCGCCATTAGCGCTGTTAACAACACCAGCCTGTAACTGTCCCACTGCAGGCCTCTCATACAGAGAACAAGCATTGATCGGTAAATTAAAAACTGCCGTATTTCAATTTACGGATATCATTTTAATTATGCCAGTTAAACCTATAGTGCTAAATATAAACTCTCTTTCCGCTCCCAGTGTGGTCGGGATAAAAATAACTACAATACTCATATTAAATATCCCTGTTATTAGCTGTGAATGTATGTATGTTTGTTGTTTAATTGTGTGTTAACTGCTCGACAAATAATGATGCGTTTTGATATGTAGTGTGACAGTGACATTTTTGAAAATTGTTGACGCTGATAGAACTACCTATTTAAATGTTTGAGAGTGACAAGTCTTAGTTAAATAAATGTAATTTCTATATTTTAGTATCATCGTTTAAGCTGACGTTCTGAAAGTTAAATGACTAATCGGTTCCTGTAAATATAGCTCAAACCTTCAAATACTGTGAAAACAGAAAACTTTTAGATAATATCTGTCGTTAACTAAGACCAGGTCAACGACTTAATGGCAACTCAAACACAAGTTATATTTGAGCACGCTTTAAAACTCCGAATGGACAAAACTTAACTTTCAAAACTAAAGAAAAAGCTCGTTCTTATTGACTGCAGATGAAACTTTGACTAATATTGTAATATTGGTTTAATATTCTGAGCTTTGGCTACTACACTTTAAAGTAACAAATAGAAAGTATACTCAAAATTGAATGCAGTTTGTATCGATGCTATTCATCATTTAAAAACATCTTTTTTTACAAAAATTATGTTGTAAGACTCCGCGATCTCCATCGCTACACGTATCTATGTAACACATTTAATAGCTGCTCAAATCTGAGCCACACTCAATTCAGTAGAAACTCTAAAAATACCCAAAATAGGTATTTTACGAAGAGCTAAATAGGATTTTTACAATGTTGTAGTTTTCGACATATGCCGCTAGTAGTATATCTCGTACTTGTAGCGGCATGGCGGCATGTCAATACTTAAATCTTACTTAATCTTGAGTATCCATTTAAAAGAATCTGTTAAGATTCTTTTAACGGATACTCAAAATGTCACACTGTCCACCACTTTAAAACATGTTTCGATAGAAATATCTCGCTATTTCACATCTTAAATAACTCTGGCAACTAACGTCTACTCAAATCTAAGTTCCTCTTAACTCTACCTACCCATACAGCATACAGCGTTAGGTATAGCCAGCGCAGCAATGGCAGCCTAATTTGAGGTGCGTACAAACACGACGCGAAAGTACTAGTGTCTGGGTGGGCGACCACCCACGGGACGGTGGTATGGAGACGTGTTAACGCTAAAAATCTATACGCACTATATATTTCTTGGCATTATTTATGTTAAGTTTTGTATAGTATTGTTAATATTATTTAGTCCGCAACGTACTCTGAGTGTTACAAATAATTAAAGAACTTAAGATTTGCTTTTAGTTGTATGATCATTTTGTTTGTCATGTTGTGTTTTTTTACCTGTTATGTGTGTTATAATATGTACCAACACAAACTTCAATACAAGGGTACTGTTTATTTCTAAAGTTGTATGGTCATGTATACTATGGTCAAAGATGAGTGGATTTAATTAGGAAAAGGGGTTAAAAATGTACCTCTAAAAATAGCTTTATCTTAGAAACAGTATTTTATAAACAGTTACTTTTAGGACTGTCTATTAAGTTGTTAATTAAAGTAAGTATACAGATTTCGTTAGACAAAAACCTAGCCTAAACCTCAAGATAAATGATTCCTATAACTACTCGTTTCTAATAAAAAAAATTACCTACCAAAATTCTCTAACTATTTCATAGATTTTTCTCTACATTTTTCTTTTCTACATTAATAAATTACTAATGTAAAAAAAAACACTTGCAAATCCTGCTTATTTTATTACAAAAAACACTGCAAATTCGACAAACTTAATTCCAATACAAAAAATATACTAATAAATACAAACATCCTTCTCCTTAGCTTTCTATTCCATCGCCGCTCGTTCATGTCACCAAAACATTTCAAGCTCGACTGGCCGTACTTACATCATTACAAGGCAAAACACACTTTATGCCTATGTAAATAAGCTCTCTATTTGCATAACATATTACTGGGAGTTCTTTATGTTAATCCGTACAAGAGAATTTCAACTGTATTCGTGAGGTATAAGGTTGATTTTAATTTTTGATTGATTTGAAAGGATTTTATTCTTAGCTTAAATATGCAAGCATACATTATTTAGTTTTGGTTCTTAAGCTACATAAGTTAAGGTTGAAATTCCCTTGTTAATAAGTTATCTATTTGAAGATGTTTGTGAGAACTAATTGAGATATCTTCCGCAGTTTTCTTTTTGTCTGTGTGTCTGTCCGTGTGTATGTTTGTGTGTGTGGTCAACCTGTCTCTACTTAACCTTAGCAACCAATGACCTTTGTGGCCATTGTGTGTTAGTTCGATTCTGGTTGATGTAACTACTGGGTAAGTATTATAATAAGTCGATATACTAAACAGATTTGTCATATCTTAACTAGCTTTTTCCCGTGGCTTCGCTCATGTTTATAACAGCAAAACAGTATCCTACGCTTCGTCTTCGCAGTCGGTTATAAAGTAGCCTGTGTGAGAATCTAGTGTGTCAGCTAACTCCATAGGTACATGCGTAACTTACCTAACATACAAAATGATCAGTTGATCATCATTTCTTTTTCGGACCATATTAGAGCTTTCTTGAAAGTTTTCTATTACCTACTTTCTTAATCAATAAAATACATTTAATTATCTTTTACAGATATCCTAAGGCCTAAAGTAATGATGATAAAAGTTCAGCAACCCACCCCGAGGCCTAGAAACAGATGGGAGTCCATAAACACAAAATCTCAATAGGTGTAAAACCACAAATAACTAAAATGGCTTCCTGCATACACTATTGCGTAAAAACGTTTAAATTTAATAAAATATCTATGAAGAGAGAGTGAATAAGGAAAAAGTGCAACAAAATATATGAAAAATATTCGGCTTTGCTTGTATCAGTTGCCCTGACTGCTATACCAGAGGTTCGATTTCCACCCAGGATAAATGTCTGTGCGAGGAGCACGATCATTTTGTTCTGTGTCTTGGTATAATATAGATGTACATATTTAAAAATACATAAGTATGTTTATCTGCTGTCTAGTACTCATAACGTAAGTTACTCTCGTATACTTAATTTAAGACTAGATGGCGTTGTTTTAATGATGAGGAATATTATTATTATTACATTATACCTACTCTATTTCATGTTAGTAATACCAATCCTAGTCATTTCCCATCCGATTTATCTGAACACCGTATGTCACAGAGCGACTGCCTATCTGACCTCCACAACCCATGTTACTGGGTAACACAGTGTCCCATAGTAAGACTGCGCGTCAAAACTGTAATGACTTAACAACTGTCAAACGATAAACGTATGACAGTCGGGAGCTATGGAACGTGCTGGCAAAGGCACAAAAGGGTTTCGATATGGTCACCCATCAAAAGCGTAACAGCGAAAAGTATAGCTTAAGTTTAATTATTAGTTAAACTTAAGTTATACAAATGGTCACCCATCGTAAGACCAACCGCGGTGAGCGCGGCTTAACTTTTATTATCTGTGAAAATTAGGTTAAAAGTTTGATTTAATTGTACTTAACTATAAGCTCTACTTACATATATGAAACAAATATACAATATTGGAATATTGGTATTCAATTTGAATATTTCCGATACATTTTCATATGAGATTTTTTACAATCTGTGATTACAAATAATGAAGTTAGCTATACAGAAAGACAAAAAAACTTAGGTTAATTAATAGCAATATAAATTTGCGATCATTAGTCATGGGACGTACGGAGAGACAAAAAATCTCTAATAACAATAGTTTAGTCATGCATAACATAGATATACCATGAACGGCGTTTAATTAACTTGTTTCTATTACATTGTGTACGGAACCTTGTATTTTGTCTCTGGGTAAGTTTTTGTATAAATTTAAAGCATTCAAAAAATCGGGTCAGTTAGTCAAACTAAAAAAAAATGTCTCAACTCTTCAAAAAACCCAAAAACTATATTATATTTTTTACTAGCCTGAAATGTCCCACTGCTGGGCAAAGGCTCCCCATTCTTCTTCAAATAGTCTCTATAAATATGTAATAAATATATCCTTTTTAAAAGGCTTTTTAAGTTTTTTAAATAACTGATTATAAATCAATCGTGTCTGTTAGTCTAATTTATATGTACCTACCTACTAAATCGCTAATGATCAATCAGTTGTAATTACTACCTAAATCGATTTTAATGAATAAGACAGTTTTTAAAGTACTGAAACAATCTTCGAAAAAATATATGAAATCCATCAAATACGCATTCAAATATACATAAAAATTACATACATACATATTTTATATAAAAAACACATTCACCAAAATTCGTTTTCCCATTCACAAATATATCGGCGGAACTCCAAGTCAAGATTGAATCATCAAATTTTAGCACACACTGCATCGAATCGGAAT
This sequence comes from Chrysodeixis includens, assembly GCA_941860345.1. Taxonomy (NCBI): domain Eukaryota; kingdom Metazoa; phylum Arthropoda; class Insecta; order Lepidoptera; family Noctuidae; genus Chrysodeixis; species Chrysodeixis includens. The sequence continues at coordinate 4,802,809 of OW796119.1, read as the reverse complement.
TAGTCGTCTGACTACCAACGGAATTTACACTGAGTTACTAAGACCTCGGGCTATATTATAATGTTAGGTTATTAAATGACTCACTATACTGTTTTATGAGGAAAGTAATTAGTTAACAGGGATGATGAATCCGTCATATGGTATGAATAATGTTGAAGACATTTTTCTTTGGCAAAACACATATTGACCAAAGTACAGTCAATGAAACTTAAGGGTGACGACACATTTTTGGATGAATGTTGGGAATGCGTTACGTCACAAGCCTAAATCCTTAATTTTAATGCAGCTTATCTTGGACACTATTTTTTTACAATACATATCTCATGTTTTAAATATGTATCTGAGGGACTAATATGTAATATTTAATTTGCCAAGTTCAATCTACTTCAGTATAGGAATCTAGAAAGTGGGTTCACCAGAAGTTTACCGCTCAAAATATCAACTTTAATTAACAATTAATGCATAATTTCAACTACAGATATGCGAAATTTCATCTCAATAATTATCAATAGGAAGTTCTAATTTAACTTGTTAAAAACCATACCTACATTCTCTTGTGATTTAAGTCAATCATAAAAACTTATTTACTTAGACCAGCTGTGCATCTCACAATAACATTTCTTCTCACTTTTATAATCCCGGGATAGAACCAGCGAGTTATAAAACTAACCCCTAAGCCGTCATTTCTTAACATAAACGGTTTAATAACTTAAATTATGGTTTAAACGTGTCGTCAGTACATGCTAAAAGATTAACTTAAAAGTTACATTCTAAAATTGGTGATTTACGTCGTGTTGAGAAATTAAACTGTACTTGTTAAAAGTTTACTGCTCCCGTAAAATTGAACTTAGTAACTATCTTAAAAGTTAGTCGTTATGTTAACTGCAAGCCCCAGCATCGCGGGTGCAATACGTTATTAAACATATAAACCTTCCTCTTGAATCACTCTATCTTTTGTAAAAGCGCATCAAAATCCATTGCGTAGTTTTAAAGATCTAAGCATACATAGGGACAGACAGCAGGAAGCGACTTTGTTTTATACTATGTATTGATAGAACTTACAAGAATAGCAATATAATGCTAATGAGACAATTGTCTGTATGAATTAATGTCATACCGACTCTGTTAATTTAAGGTGTAAAGTAGAAACAGATAATCATTTAAGAATGTCTTTATATCACTATCAAACAGTTGTCTTTCCCTAAATACAAAGGGTTAGTTCTTACATCAGGCATTCAAATTAAAACATCGTATAGAGCTACAAGGATCTTTTGGCACGTAAATGACATTAACAGGAGGACGTTAGTGTGCATCTTCACAAGAATCAACTCAACTGTCTGTCAAAAGTGATGGTTTTCGTATGACGGCATTAGTTCCGATTTCGGCCACGTACCAAAACTTCCTTTTACACACCAATGACATCACAATTCGCAAACGCAAACAAAACTCGTAACCTAGCAACAGTATAACAACAAGAAAAATGTCAACAAAAGTCTCAAAACCACAGCAAACAGTAATCTCACACCCGCCCATCCATTTCTATACCTCGACAACCGCTACTTAACTTTGAACAAACAATTTTTTCACTAGTTACCCACTTGACCATTAAACTTGACACGTGGTTTCAAAAGGAAGAAAATAAAATAAAAAACTAATCCATTTGCTATCATACAAGTGAGTCATTTTACCACCCAAAGAGTGGGATCGTGCTCTCTCTCTCTTTCGTATGGTTGTGTCTCGCTCGCACACTTGTTTTTTTCTCCATTGAAGAGTTCGCTGTCAAAATAAGGATTATAAAAGACATTTGGATGGTTTTATGCTAGGTTTTATTAATTTTTGTGTTGGATTTTTGTATTAGAGGTGGTTTTTGATCCAGCATAGGCCAAAATTAAGAATATAACTTTGGCATACATAAGAACTAGGTCAAATGTCATTTGACAAGTAGGTTTGTACACTCGTTGAAGGAATAAAATTGAATATTTTTATTAAAATCATATAATGTTGAATATCTCTGAAACCGTTATCTTTGGGCCATACATAGGTAAGCTTAAATTGATTGCATTTGAACTCTTCTCTCCTTCTGCAAGTCGTGGCGAATATGCTCCAACTTGCTTGTAACCCCATATAATTGTGTTTGTAAATACCAAAGTTTTAGTTTTCTAGTACAAATGTAAATAAGTTTACTTTATCCTTTGACATTCCACATAATATCGTCCTTGGTGGCATTTACAAAAAAAAAAACGCAGAGACTAACAGAATGTTGTGAGTGATGACTTAATTTTTAGAACCAGCGGTAACCGGACACCGTACACCCGAACGACATAGTGACGATATGTGAAATGTGGATTAGGAAGAGATTAGGCCAGAGAAAAGTGACTTTTAGTAAAAATCTAAATTTTATATTAAGTCTTTCTATACATTTTTCTACAAGGTTTGGAAGAATATAGGGGAGGCTAGCAGTGGGATCTCAGACAGGCTACATAAAAAAATAACAATACGATATTGTATATATTTCCTATCTGTAGCACACGTCTTTAACCGTGTGAATGTCGGTTATAGCTGCAAAAACATTACCACAGTCTGACGCTGTCATAGTTAAAAAGTAGCGTATGTGTTAATCCAATTCAGTAAACTCAATACCAAATTTCATCAAAATTGATCCATTACCGTAAAAGAGTAACAAACATCTATTCATAAATACTTATAAACTTTCTCGTTTTTAATATTAGGAGGATGATTATTCAAATAAAAAGTTAGTTGAAGTTATTTTACCCACGTTTTTTCTTCAAACGGCTAAAGTGAGCAATTAAGAATTGGCAATATTAATTGCTCACTGAGTCAAATCAATTAGTGAGGTTATAAACTCACTTCGAACTTGACTTTTAATTAATTCAAAGACATTTATCTTTTTCATTTATATTTATAGAAGTCATACATACATCAAGACGAACATACACACGCATTAAAATATTACGATTATCATTACAATATGAAGTGTAAAATCGGCCACAATTAGGCAAAAGTTTTTCCATTCTTCCTTCACATTACATTGTAACTAAGTACTCTTCAAATCCAAAAATCATTTCATTTCCTAGTTCGTGATGTCCTACAACTGGGCAAGGGCCTCATAAAAAACGTAAACTGACAAAAAAATATTTGACAGCAAATTTGACAGTTCTCAAAATTCCCCTCTCGCCTGCCCCTGTACCCATCCTGTAACTCTATACCGTGATGTATGGAATCCTCACACTTACCTTACGTTAAATTAATAGCGCAATGATAAATCTCAAACTGATGAATATAAATCGCTAGAGCATTTTTATTAATATTTTTTAGTTTTTTTTTGCCTCATATCATTTGGTCTTTTGATTCGGGTATTTTTAAAGTATTTTTGGGTATGATTGATTGGGTCTTGGACTAGTTACTGTCTTTTTTTGGCTTTGACTATGTCGGTAAAGCAGTTTACTGTTTAGGGTATCTGCATGGATGTGTTTTGATTAAAGTTAAATCAAGGTTTTGTTAACTCGATTATAATTTTGTAAAACCTATGAATTATAATCATTCCAGCTTTGGTTCCTAATTGACTCTACATATCTTGTACTTAACTAATCTGATTCCAATGGCATATGAGATGAATGCATCTCAGCTGCTGAAATAAAGCAATATCATCTAATTTTCCTCAATTTCTTGTACTTTAGCAGAAATATGAGTATTGCATCATTAAGATCAATCTATTGCAATGACAAAAGTCACAAAGCTTAAAAACTATAATTTGCAAAGTACTTTCTACTACAACCAACACTTATAAAAATATTCTCTTAAAACAAGGAAGTAGGGTAAACTGGGTACGGTTGTGCCAGGGTACGGTAGTGACAGTCGTCATATCAGCGAAACTATACGGGTTACGAGGAAGGGTCCAAGGGAAGAAACAAGCGGCATGCAAGTCTAAACGCATGTCTCAGTGTTACATTACCCAGCGCGCGACGAATACTTTAGCAGGACCCCATATTGCTTTTCAACCGTTAAAAGTAAGTTTTTTTTTTCGATTTCTTTTTGTAATTGCTGCTATCTGTGTACAGATAGATTATTGCGTATTTTTATCAATATAAATTGAACATTTGTGTTTGTTTTCGAGTGATTACTTTTTACGTAGGTTATTTAACCGAGTCGTGGTGATTTTATATTTTTGAAATGGTGTGTTGGGTACGGTAGTGACAAATTTTGTGGGTACGGTAGTGACACTTTTTTTTCTTTTAGATGCCTAGAAAACGCTTGCGAAAGACCGAGAGAGCGCAAGGTGACATCAAAAAGTACGCAAAATGCTTATGAAGAAGTGAATCGCGGGACTTCATTACGGAGAGCTGCAGAAATGCATGATGTTAATCGCATGTCATTGTTACGAGACATCCGAAAACGTAATGATTAGATCTTAGTATTTTTTTTTGTTTTTAGTTCTTAATCTTGCTGATAATTATTGCTGGTTCATTATCTTTTATAGAAGTTAAACTTCTACTACATACTACTTTTGTTTAAAAGTTAAAGTTTAATGAAACTTAAAGTTTTTTTTAACTGATTTTTGTTCCTAAAGTAAATTAAAATTTAGTAAACTTTACTGTTTATAAGGCGACTGTCATAATTTGTTATTAAAAAATTGTTGAGCATGTTGCCATAGCGTAAGTTCAGGTTTCTGGTACAGACTGGTAAAATAACAACATGTTATGTACAATGCCATAACTAATAATTAAAAAGAAGGAAAGTGATCTCGGTTTATAATTAATAGGTAAGCCATATTAATGTAAAAAAATATTTTAAGGAAGATTATGTTATGTATGTTGCATATTTCTAAACATTAAAGTCATTATATATCATTTTAGGACTTTGTTTCTTCGTGTCACAATTGACCCCAACCACTGTCACAACCGTCCTTGGGGTGTGGCCGGTTGTGACACTTTCCCTTTTCTTTCTTAATTGATAATATTACCAAATGGAGGGTATTTAAAGACTACAATTTTGTGTTTTAACGTAGACTAATGTCCAATGTACGATGCAAGTGACTTTTCTCGCAGCTAAATGGTAAACTAATAAAGTTATCGACGTTGAAACTAAAATTGTCACAACTGTACCCAGTCTACCCTACTTAACAATATTTAACTAAAAACCTATTTTTAAACCTTCATAATACAATAGCCATATCACCAACCATTAGCCCATTAAAATATTATTATCTGTACCAAACGCGGCCCGTCAAATACAGCGGCCATGTTGTTTTGATCTGACAGATGTCAAAATAGCATTCACGCCATGATGGATGTTCATAATATTGTTAATAGCTGGCTACTGTTTTCTTTTTATAACACTTTGTGGATCGGGAAGTATTTGGAATATGTGTATTTAGGCTTTTTTTTGGTAGAATGGGTTGGAATATTTTTGATAAAGCTTAGTTTGTTCATTGTGCTTTTTATATTTTTAGGGTGTTTTTTGTGAGCGGAGCTGTTAAACGATAATTATTTTAAATAGCCATAAACATTATGCAAACAAACTTTAATGATGTAACTAACTCAATACGTTACCTAACTTTTAAACCAAAATGACCTTTTATCACAATTTATGTCTGTCAGTCTGTTTGTTCCCGCTAATCTCTGAAATTGCTGGACCTATTTTGACGGGACTCTTTTTACCTGATATGATAAGGAGTAAGTTAGACTAGTTTAATTTTAGAAAAAAAACTTTTATTTTCGAAAATAAACTAAATAACTTTATTATTAAATTCCACGCGGAGAAAGTCGCGAAAATAACTACCTAATCGCTATCTAGTTCTAATACTACAACAGTATAGAGACACTTCCATCTACCAGTCTATATTCTATGGCATCAGATACTAAGATACATTTCGGCAATAAAATCTGTAAAACACGTCTAACATATCGTCATTAAAACTGAAAGACAGGCTATCTTTACAGTCAAGTATCATTGTTAGTTGAAATAACATAAGTTACTAAAACAATCATTGTTGTGAGTCGAAATATAGCCGTTTGAATACAAAAGAAACTGATATTAGAATAGGCTATATATTAAGCCTAGCTTAGATTTAAACTCGGCTCAATTTCATAATCAGTCTTTGTTTTAAAACAATACACTATTGCGCTAATAGATAGTATTTGTTCTAAACGATAAGTAAACGTCTTTATACATCTGTACAATGATCTAAGGAGCTTTGTACATGAGGCAATGTGTAGCTAAGATACGACGACTTTATTGATTATGACTGGCCTGTTGGTCTAGTTGTTAGTGGCCCTGACTGCTATACCGGAGGTCGTGGGTTCGATTCCCGCCCAGGACAAATGTTTGTGTGATGAGCACGATTAACACTAGTCTAGTACTTATAATACAAGCTCTACTTAGTTTGAGACTAGATGGCGTTGTGTGAGAAGCTTAGAAAAACAAATATTATTATTATATTGCTTTTTTTTCAATCGTGTGTCGTGGTGGCCTTGTGGTTCTATGTATGGATTTGTATGCACGCGGTGCGAGTTCGATCCCCAGCACAGGCAAGTACCAATGTGACTTTTTCAAAGTTATATGTACTTTCTTAATCGTTCTAAGACACTACTGACAAACGGTGAAGGAAAACATCGTGAGGAAACCTGGATTTCAAATATTGAAATCTGAAATCGCCAATCCGCAGTGAGCTAGCGTGGTGATCAATGCTCAAACCTTTCCTATAGGGGAAGAGGCCTGTGCCCAGCAGTGGGACGTATGTAGGCTGGTTTATTTATTATTATTTTTTTTTTCTATAAATATCAAGAAAAACCACCTTAAAAAATGTCACTCTAGAAACACTACCAAAAAACTGTCAAACGGAACTCCTTATTCAACGTCAAAGACAATTGTGACTAATACAACTCCTATTAACACTAAAAAAGTATTTATTCGAGGCTGTATCGTGTGTGGCCGGCGTATTAAATTATATTGAGATAAAACATTTTTATAACTAAGTCTCCGTACACTTAAAGATGTAAGATTCTTTTTATAGCTTGTGTTTTAACGATTTGGTATGAGATTTGGGTTTTAACGGTCTTTATTAAATGTGACTGTGATTCGGATCATCTTCGTTTTCGTGATTAATTTATGAAATAATCCTACTTTGAGGAGGGTATTGTATTTGCAGCTATAACCGATATTTGCGAGGACGAAGTCCTTGAACAAAAGCTAGTATGATCGAATCTATATATTCATCTTTATACCATAATAAAGGCTTTGCCTTCTTTGTGATAAGGGGCAAGAAAGCCAACCCCAACATGGTTTAGGCAGTGTAAATAAGCGTATTGGTGTGTTACTAGTATTGATGTCTCCTTAAGACCTAGTTTCTCTATCACTCTAAGGTTTGGTGGTAGAAAATTCATTTGTGCACATGAAATTTAATTTTCGAATAATTTGTAAAAGGTTTGCGCACAATAAAGAATGAATAAATTAATAAGTAGCCTTTGTCCAAACCCTTTGCCAAGCGATGGAAAAATAATAGGCACCTATTATAATCTCTTTACCAATCTGTTCTTGTTCTGTCTTTTGAAGTCCTCTGTAGAATATTTTTATCTTGTTATACATAATAATATAGCATAGCTCCACACTGGCATACGCACTTAATATAATATTTATAGCGCCGTTGTCTCCTCACAAATCATATCTGTATGTGTGACACTGGTCGACTGTCACGTCGTTTCAAATTAGTGTTGCCAGATCAACGAATAATAAATGTTTGATGTTTATTTATTAAAAGACTAATTTGTCTGGAAAATGTTTACTTGTACGTTTAAAATAAATTGCGACTGCTAAATGTATATTTAAAAATATCGTATGTTTTAATTCGTGAAAATGATATTAATTACGTTATCAAATTCAATAAGGGAGGAAGACAAAGAGCGTTGTTCTAATTATTCTTTATAGTGTTAGCTTCTTTGTAAAGTTTTTGTTTATTTATGGCCTCTATAATAGATCTCTCTCTATGTCCGCAAATACAAATTGCAAAGTAGTTATTTAATATATTGGTAACGAATACAAATTGTAAAATCTAAAAACAAAAGAAAACATTTTTTAACAAAATTACCGTTCATAAATAATACGCAAATTACTTGTTCACTAATTGTAACAACAATCAAACAAAAACATTTCTTCTCAAATACAAAACCCCCCAAAAACAAAACCTGGCAACACCAAATCTAAATTTAAATAAAACCTCTTTACATCAAAACTAATGTTGCCAGCGACATATTTATGCGTCTTAAAATACTCTGAGCGACAAATCGTCGTGCGAGAGAGAAGGCGATAGTCCGTGATAATTAGTGCTAATGACAAATTAGTGATACGACTTAGTGGTGATGATGATTTTAATGGCGGTGATGAGTGTAAGGAGACTGTGGAATAACGTGCGCCTTTTGTAGATAGTTAAATATGGAGGAAGTTGAGAGATGCATTTTGCTATTGAATATTAGTGGTAAATGATCGGGATAGTGTAGGTACCGGACTATATCATAGAAATTTTTAAAATATGAAGGAAGTTACATTTTGCTATTTATTGGAAAGATGGGTGTAGTGCTAATCGGACTATATTATAGAAAATCTAGCTTTTTCTTACGGCTTTGCTGGCTGTCGGTTCTAGCTGAAAAATATTTACCTCTTTTTAAGCAGTCGGGTAAAAAGTAGCCTATGTATTAATCCAGGCTAACTCCATATTAAATGTCATTCAAATTGGTTTAGCAGTTTAAACGTGACAGAGTATCAAACTTTCATGCGTACATCCTCACATACTTTCGCATTTATAATATTTGTAGGATAAAGCTCTCTTTAAAAAGTCTAAGCGTAAGCTTCTAATGCTTCATCGGACTTTAAAACACTTTTTCCTTTTATTTACTTTCAATAGACATTTTACCTCGGCCGCGAACCGAACCCACGACACCTCCACGCCTCGTTAACTGACATAATTAAGTGTTAAAATTAAATAGTTCAAGCGTCAAAGGGGTTTTTTTTTTAAGTTAGAAAAAGCTAATAAAATATAAAAGGTACTTGACCATTACGGTATGAAGGGCTACAAGAACGATAGGGATGATCAAACTGTCTCGTATGAATTTGTGTTTGAATCAAACCAAAATACTAGTGTGTAAACGATTTCATCATATCACTTATCAGAGCGCTCTTGATGCACTAATATTTAAGGTCAATCAATAGATATTCATAGTGAGTGTTAAATATCATGCGATTAGTAGCTTATGTATTAATCCCGGGTCTAAATCTATTTAAATTGATCAACCCGTTGAGCGTGAAAGATTAACAAATATTCATTCATCCATACTCAAAATTTTTCGCATTTATAATATTAGTACGACAATTATGTATCTAGTAAAGTAATAAACACATCTAAGTGCGTAAAACGTTCAAAGCTTCCATAACACAACGATAACATTACAAACCACCTTAACACAGGTTTGAACCTAACACTCTTGCTTTCAAAACCCACCACATTGAACCGCTGAGCCAAAAAACACAAAAATACCTCAATCAAGTCTCATCGATCAAGAGCCAACATTCCAAAGCCATCAAAAATCAAGAATTAAAAAAAAACGAACCAAAGACTATCCCAATCAACTTTTTAATTACTAAGAGGCAAAGGCAAAAAATTGTCAGCCTACTTAGCTACCATTGACAAATCGAGGTTTTTTTCTTATCTATAAAACACGGAGTTTTCGTTGATAAGTTTAAAAGTGACGTTTAATGAATTATCAAGCTATTAATATCGGTCTAAAGAGATAAATGCGTTCTGAGATCGTCTTGGGGTTCCTTAGGCGAATATTAAAACTGTAGGAATGGTAGATTTATTTTTATAATTGTGTCAAATGATAAACCTACCGCTCAATTATATGTTAACAGTTTACTCGCACGTATTTATCGGGATAGCGGGACTAGTTTCGGACCCAACAGGAGTCCTTAATCATGAGCTGACGCGGCGAGCTAGTGAGTTAAAATTTACAGATACTAGGTACCTACCGATTAAAAAGCTCTAGCAAAAGGCAAAAATAATAAGTCAATTTAACGAAAACATCCACAAAAATATCTTCGTTTTTTAATTCTATGTAAACAATAGATACCTAATTATTTTAACCAAAACCTTTTAATTATATTATATTCTTTAAAAAAAACTACTCCCGCACTAAGAAATTAAATCCTTATGTCGTAGGGGGTTTTCCAGACATTCAATCCACATGCACAAAGACATCCAGACTCAGAACAAGCATTGGTGGATAGCACAAATTCTTGTCCCATCTTGTCCCACGCGTGGATCGAACCTGCGACACGTCGCGCGCAGTGCTAATCAGCGTGGTGTCCTATACCACTCGGCTATCCGTGTAGTCATGAATTTTATTCTTGTGTTTAATTAAAAAAAATAGACCAAATATGTATGTATTAATAACCATACGGAACCAACAACAAAACACATGAGAAAGACATTAAAAAATTGCGTTTATCTTATGCATTTTAAAAAGCTATTTGTTTCCATGTTATCTTCGAAACAACTTCGTGTATTTAGCTCATTTCTCTTCGGAAAATAATTTATTGCTTAGTTTTTCTATATATTAGATTTGACTATTATTATTTCTGTCTTTGATTAGCAGTGGGAAAATATAGGCTGGCGGGGAAAGAAGAAATGTGTGTCTGTCCAAACTCTAGTGGTTTTCAGTTTTTACTGAATGCTAAAAGTAACTCAATACTCAATCTTTTCTTGCATTTCATATATTTTGTTATTTAGATATTGGGACAGGCGGAGGATCTGATCTAATGAGGTGTATTGGGAGAGGCCTATGTCCAGCAGTAAACTGTAGAAGGCTAATTTATTGATTGATGTTTTGATAGTTGTCTCTATTTGCGATATTTTAGAACTTTTTGTATTTATTTGTGATGATTTTAATATTATTGATTGAGTTCTACTCGTCATCGTTAAAATTTGTTATTTTATATTCAAATACACAAATGTTAGCTAGACTGTCAGATGACAGACAGTCTCATAACATCTCGTCATAAAATCCTGTGAAACAGTCAGTCTTCCATAAGGCTATTTTTTGCAGCTACGAACTGCTATGGTATGGCTTCCACACTTATAAAACCGCAGTAAAAATCTAGTATTTATTAATAAACATAAAGTAAATAATAAAAACACTAACAACATAAAGTTATTCAGACATAAAAGTTGGTATAATCCTTAAAAATAGAGCCTCTATATTTCCCAGGCGAGTAAAACATGTTGTTGAGTGTGCCCACGCGTGGGAGTGGCCTTAATAGCTTTATAGACCTCACACGTTGAGAATAAGATGTCAATCCAGTGTCGTGTTTAGAGGGTGTTGACAACTCGTTATAGAAAAGAAATGTTTTAATTGTGGTCAAGAATGGATATAAAATTAGTTAAATAAATATTCGGAGGTTTTTATGATGGTTAGACGGTAAGGTTATCGGCTTTTTTGTTGAATAAAATCTGATAAAGATAACAGATTTTTATTATAAAGATAGGCTGGTATTAGATGCCTAAAGCAAAATATTTAATTATGATGATTCTACTAGTATTATGAACGCGAAAGTTTGTAACTATGGATGGATGTTTGTTATTCTTTCACGCATTATTAACGATTTCATCAATTTTGATAAAATGTAGTATGGAGTTAGCGTTATATAGTTAGATAGTGCCAGACGTGGATACTGTTTTCCAGCTATAGCCTTCGCGTGGGCAAAGTCGCGACTATTACGACATATTTTAGTGAACAATACATCACAATAATTATAACACCCTGTATAAAAAACCGATACAGCCAAAGTCTACGCCCACGCAGATTTTGCCAGACCACCACTTCGTATTATTTTAATACTAGGTTTTGAAGATGTCTTTTAGTCCAGTGTAAATACTATTAAATAAAGATAACAACGAACTTAACTGGAGACTGACCAGAAGAGTCTGGAGAAATAAAGTCTTCTCGTACGATACGGGGAAAATCCACATAGAGAAGAATTGAGCATTGATGCCGGCGAATCCAGATACCAATGTTTGGGGTCCAGGTTTCTTCACTGTTTGTTTGTGGTGTCGCAAAGGGACCTATCCTATTAATATTATAAACGCGAAACGTATGGATGTTTGATACTCTTTTACGGTGGCAGCCGGAGAAACTTAGCTGCTGACACCCTAAATTGACACAGGCATTTTATTGCAGCAGACTTCGTCGAAGGGGCAGGTTATTGCAGCTACGACCGACATTTGCGCTAGTAAAGTCACGGGTAACACCTAGTCATATAATAAAGAAAAACTCACATTAGCTCTTGCTTGTAGTGGATTTGAACCTACAGCCGCATGCATACAACTCCGGTTCGTACAGCAAAGCTACCAAAACAGCATGTTATTTTAGACATATTCCAAAGTAACAAAATATTACTGGAAGTGCCTAAGCCACCACGTGACCACGCATTATGTAAAACACAAAAGTATAATATAACCTACAAAAACTATAGTGCTACAAGGATCTTTTGTCACGTGGCCAAAATCGGAACTAATGCCGTCATATATGAAAAACCATTACATGACTAACAATTGTGTTGATTCTTGTTGCGAATGTTCACAGCAGCGCCCTCGTGTTAATGTTATCCACGTACCAAAAAGATCCTTGTAGCTCTATATGTGAGAGTGATATCGTCTTCAAATCATATTTAATGTCCAAACGATCGTCAAAAATCAACGTGTGCCAGTCGTGGAAAACGACTAATATATGCATTAAATTCGAAGCAGTCTAGATATTAGCAAACAGCAACCCATCCACTAACCAACCTCAGTAACAGATATAAACTAAACAATTCAAACGACGACGATAACTCAACTATTTAACGCTTACCCATCCAAAAGCAAACCTTGACAAGAACCGCTTAACTCGAAAACCAATATCTCCCTTTAGCATAAACCTCAGAAGCCCACCCATCAAAATCCATACCTCAGCAAGCGTCGCTTAACTTTTACGACTCAAAATCAAAAGATTTTTATTTCGAGTAGGCCTTTTCAGGCACTGTCAAAACGTTACTGACTCTAGTTGCGCGGTACCAAAATGTCATTCTTATGGAGGAGAACCGGCAAGAAACTCCATAAGTTACTCTTTTAAGAGTTTTAACTGACTCCAGTATGTCGTCTTCTTGCTCACAATATTGTACGGATGAAAATAAAACATTGTACAATGATCTTTCTAGTGGTTTTATTATAATGAACCGACGTATGTTTTGACAAATTAATTCTGCGCAAGAGTTTACCGATAATTATATTTTGTGCTAGGGCTGGCGAGCGTAAATTTTTGATGTTGATTTAAAATTCGCGTATTTTTTTAGTGTGTTTTTATTTTGCCTAGTAAATGAATATATAGTATTACATATATTATAATGTGAACTAGTAAATTAACATACACGTATTGGTAAAACCTTTGCGAACTTTGTTCTTACCAGAATAAAAATACGTAGAATAATCAAAGGCACATTATTATATAAATCAAAAGAAAAGTAATGTAAAAGCATTAGTATTTTAATGAAAGTTTGCAGCACTTCGTTTAGTAGAAAATAAATTTATACTCACCTCATTCAATTTATAAATATTAACTGCATAATTATGAAATCGTTTACAAAGAAAAATTTTTTTGCAAAGGCATAACTAGTAAATTTTTATATATAAACCTAATATATGTTTATGACTGAACTAATTTAATTACACTATAAAAAGTAATTTTGTTTATTATGATTAATTATTTCACAGTAAAAAACTTTACTACTGAATTATCGCACTGAATAAAGTAACAAAAATTGAATGTCATTAAAACTTTTTTTTCGCAGGCAAAGTAAGATCAGTAGTGTATTTAAATACTCGTATTAACAAAAACACTTACAGTTCTTCACAAGAAAGAGCGGATTAAATATTTCATAATTAAAAAAAAATCACGGGCAAAATTTCCCGCCATTGACAGAGATGACATATTTTTTGCCGCTTTATAAATACGTATTTTTTTTTAAATGTAAGTTTAGTTTTAAATGTAGATATTTCTAATTTCTGTATGTAGATACTCATATTTTGTACGTAGTACATACGTACTACACACATTGTACATAGTACGTACGTACGTACCTACTGAATTTACAAAAAAATATATTTCTTAAAATAAAATATAAATATTATTTTCTTTATACCTAGCAGCCCTATCTTACATCTGGGTGGCCGTCGCATCCGATACTATGGCAGCTAAAATAAAACCAACGTCGGCGTGCGAGAGGGACAGCACCACACCACATCTCCTTTCTCGCTCACTCTTAGAACAACGCGCGAACAACTTGTACGCGTAAGATGGAAAGAGTATGAAATTGCAATAGGTTTTACAGTTTTAGAGTATTGTTGTAATTAGTAGTTTTGTTAAAAAAGGTTGGTTTATGATAATTAAAGTATTTAATGGTGGACAAATAATTAAGAAAGTATGTGAAGTTATGAAAAGTTGTCTACTGATTTGTGTCTTTGACACCTGTGATCTTTTTGCAAAAAAACTACTATCATCATCATCATAGTTCCGTACTATCATCTAGTATAATAGAAAATCTGTCTAGAAAATGTCTCTACATGTTACCGTTTTTAATATTGAGCAAAAAAAACACGTTTATTGTTTTTAGAACCGCCTAACATTTTTTTCAGCTTTCTAGCTATCACGGTTTATGAGATACAGCCTGGAGACAGACAGACAGCAGAGTCTTAGTAATAGAGTTCCGTTTTACTTTTTGGGTACGGAACCTTAAAAAGATTTTGACATAATATGACGGTATTCGTTCCGATTTTGGCTTTTTTCCAACAGATGCTTCTAGCACTCTACACTTATACACTTGAGCGCTAAGAGAATTGTAACATATCTTCCCAGATCTATAAAAAAGCCTCTACCAAACTAAATAATTATATTTATCACCACGTTTTACACCCCACTGTTAAGTAATGATTTGGAAAGCCATTACCGGTATCTACGCAGCACACTTGCGAATTGCCCGGTCACGGTAGGTACACATGAATTATACATTATTTCACACCCTAGCAACAAGCTAGGGGTGTTTCAATCGATAGACTTAAGTTTAAAGGAATAAAAGTAGTCGCGGTTATTTGTTTTAAAGTCTCTTTTGTTGTAATGTTTAAGTTTTATATAAGGTTTAGTTTTCTTGTGATACCTAATTGGCTTCAAGCCGTGTAAATCAAAGAAATAAAATAAAATGTTCTGTCATAAATAAAGGTGTGGTAGCCTTATGGTTCTATGTATGGATTTGGATTCACGAGGCACAGGTTTGATCCTCAGCGTAGGGAAATACCAATGTAACATTTTAAAAGTTTTATTTACTTTCTTAATTATTCTATCACACTACTGATGAACGGTGAAGGAAAAAATTGTGATGAAACCTGGGTTCTAAATATTAGAATCTGAAATCGCCATTCAAATAAAACCGAATAATAACTTGACATACATGGGACGTTTGATACTATGGGAGATTTTGAATGAAACACCTACAAATTGGGTCAAAACAAATATAATACAATCTAACAACAAAAAAAATACACTTTAAACTAACATTAAAGCCTACACATAATCACACAAAGTGCTAATTAGATACAGAATCACAAACTAACAACCGGTTACAGAGATATTAACACGCGGCGTGTTAATGCGCTTTCATTCATTTATAATTGATTTAATTAGTACCTCGTTATGTACCTAAGATTTTTTTAATTTTTTTCGGGGTTCAGTATAGGAATAGAGAAAACTTTGACCTTGCTTG
Organism: Chrysodeixis includens; assembly: GCA_941860345.1. NCBI lineage: Eukaryota > Metazoa > Arthropoda > Insecta > Lepidoptera > Noctuidae > Chrysodeixis > Chrysodeixis includens. The sequence goes on along the minus strand of OW796119.1, from coordinate 4,786,951 downwards.
TATCTTACTGGTGTTATAAACGCGAGAGTTTGTATGTATGGATGAAATCAAAATCAAAAAGGTTTTTATTTCGAGTAGGCCTTTTCAGGCACTTTCATAATGTAACTGACTCTATTTGCCCGGATACAAAATGTCATTCTTATGAAGAGATGGTAGGATGTATGTTTATTAATCTTGCACGCTCAAACGGCTGGAACAATGGTAATGAAATTTGGTATGGGGTTAGTTGACACCCTGGATACACACTGGACACATAGGCTAGGTACTTGAAAACCGACAGCGTCAGGTGGGGTAATGTTTTTGCAGCTATGACCGACTTTCGCGCAGGCGAAGTCGTCGGCTACATCTAGGACCTCATCTTGAGATCTGGGTTATTCTTAAAAATTGTTTTGACCACTTCCCAATAAGGAATTATAACGTTATCAGGAACCTTATATAAATATTTATTTGTAGTATGTATACAAACCGAATTTAAAGTACAATTAGAGTCCTTATTAAAAAAACCAGCTTAATTGTCTTAAAATATTTAGGTACAATTTAAAAGAAATGAGTTAAAAACTTCTTCCTTTTAAAGTCAAGAAACAGAAATCTAGATTTTTACATAAGGAACCTAAATTAAACTAATTAACTTGTAATTTAATTTTAACTAGACTAAACCGTTTAAGTATATTAATTATTTATAAATTTAGTGTTTAACGCTCTGTAAAGTAATTTTAGTAATTAGATCTTTTAAATTATTTTAATATAAATATGACAATGACCTTGTTGTACTGTAAATTGTAAAACAGCATTATTGCAGTTGTGGGAAAGAGACGCCGCTCTACGTCGTGTAGTTTCTGTCTCTCTTTTACAATGTCAATAGTCTTACTATAAAAAATGAATAGTACAGGTATAAAAGACTAAGGTAACTGTAAACTAGAATCAAAAGTAAAAAATCTATACTATAATAAAAATGGTCGGGGTCAAATTCTGTACATTGAAGATATTTAAAAAAAAATGAGTGGGGGGCGTTTTATTATCGATACTGAAGTATAAAATGCAATTAAAAAAATTTTTGTCTGTCTGTCTGTCTGTCTGTCTGTATCTTGAACGCGAATCACGCAAAAACTACTGAACGGATTTTGATGAAACTTGGTATGGTTATAGTACCTACTCCGAGGAAGGATCATATCTACTTTTCATCCCGGAAACCGATACAGGGGGGGAGGGAGGAGAGGTGAAAGTCCCTCCCGCATCACGTAAAACACACATATTTATACATAAAAATTATACGCAACTTGAGGTTTAACTTAGTCTTTGTTTGATCAAAATCGGTTCACTCTACCAAAAGATATGATTAATTAAGTGAATTCAAGAAGTAAAATAATTACGTTACGCAATTCAGTGTAGTACTTGCAACGACATCTTATGACAAAAAATAGAACTAATGTTGATAGATAAATTCTAAATCCGATAGATGGCGTTGTGCAAATTTCGTCGTTTTCTGAATCGCGGTGTTAAGATTTGACACCATTATATTATTGCCGAAGGTCGGGCTAACATAAATACTATAATAGTTACCACTAACATAAATACTATAATAGTCAATAATAACTAGGGCTAACATAAATACTATAATAGTCAATAATAGTTACCACCGCCATCTATTATCTACGCCCAAAGTAACACCACAAACTGCCGTTTTGATATACTAGATGGCGCAGTCACGATGACGTCATATTTCTGAATCGCGGTGGTAAGATTTTCCTGCATTTAATGACCTCTGTCAAAATATTTATTCGATTCGTGCAGCTCCTGATTCTAACAAACAAGGTGGGTCGCATCATTATTTTACTTTAATCTGTGATCCTATTAGTAAATACTCCACTGCATGCCCAGTGTCACATTCCTGTGCACGCCCCTGGCTACGTTAAATATTAAAAGTTTAGTTTCATTTCTTATTTTCTTAATATAAAATATAATCTATATTATCTATATTAATATTATATAGCTGAAACGTTTGTTTGTATGTTTGTTTGTTTGAACGCGCTAATCTCAGGAACCACTGGGTCGAATCGAAAAATTATTTTTGTGTTGAATATACCACTTATCGAGGAAGGCTTTAGGCTATATAACATCACGTTGCAACTCTTAGGAGCGAAAGAAGAAATAATGGAAAATGTGAAATAAACGGGGAAAATTATTCATCCTTGAGGGCTTCCGTTGCGTGCGCTGCGAAAACGGTTCAAGATACCAAAAATATATGTATGAAAGAATTATTCCTATTTAAATGATCTAAAAAAATGTCTATCTTTTAAGATTAACTCACTAGAACCGTTTTTATGGTAATCAAATTCGGTCGAAATTATTGCATTTGTTAAGAGTTGTATCAACGTATCAAGTTGTGAAGTCAAAATAATTATGTTCTTTAAAAAAATTTAAAACTAAATTGTCTAAAATAATAACAGAAAATGACGAGGACAAAGTCGTGGGTAACAGCTATAATTTATAAAGCTAAGAAGGTTGTCCGCAAAAATAAATGATGCCCAAAATAATTATTCCACGCGGACGAAGTCGCGGGCACAGCTAGTCTATAAATATATTAAGAGTAAATCACGAAAAAATTGTACATGAAATGTAAAAGTAACTTTAAACAGCTCTCCTTTAAATGAAAACTATACTAATCGTGTACACTGATCTCTATTATTAACTACCTCTTAAGTGACTAATTTCAAAGGAACGTCATCTTCATATATTATATTTGAACGATTCTATCACAGTTGAGACATCATCTCTAGAAATTTGAGCAATTTCTATCATAATTAACTCTTGTCTACTGGTTCGATCTATTTAGCAAAACTACTAGCGCAACAAAATCACTTAATAATCCCTTCAAAACCGTCTTAAACAATTTTCTTATAACTACATTATACTAAAGTTAAATCATAACACTTGTAAACCATAATCTCGATAAAACTTACAAACGCAAGCGCGCGAAACTTGTAAACGTCAAATTTGACAGGCGGCCATCTTGGTTCGGCGGCCCTTGCCAATATCCCAAGATAATTACTAGAACGATTAGTCAACCGTCTTAAGACGAATGTCACTTACAATAATGCGTATCAGCGTATTTAAAATAATTAAAATTGTTCCTTATCCTTTTTGAGATAAAAGTAAAGAAATATATTTGGTAAATGGTATTCGTTAATGCTTTTAATCTTGTGTTGTCGCCGGCGGTTTTTTGTTGGTGCGAGATGGGTGTATGTGGTTTCAATGGGTGGGAAAGAGAAGGGTAGATTTTAGCACTTTTAGCGTTCTAGAAAATATGGGCAGGTGGGTTTTGGATGTTTCTGCTTTGTTGTAAGCTTTTGTATCTTTAAATGGATACAAAGTAGTTAAATATCTGAGATAATCTATTGAATAAATACTGAAAAATTAATGAATTACTAGTAGCATAGTTTAAGTATTGTAGTCTTTTTCTTTGCCATAGCTAGAGCGTTTACTAAACGGTGAAAAGTAGCCAAATCCGGTTGTTTTTAATATATTTGTTAATGTAATTCGATTGACCTCCAAAAAGTGTTACTAACAGCCTATTCTGAATAAATGAATATCAATTTTACATCTTCCTTTTAGCGATAGGAATTTGACATCATGCTGTGTATGTTTATTTTAACATTTAGTGAAAATTTCTTTATGAATAAACATATAAACGACTTATAATACGAGATCACATTCTAAGAGAAAATTAGCAAAAAGACATATCGATAGTAGAATATTAACTTAATTTTCATGAACTAGATTCATCAAGCTTTATGTTGAACGTTTTCTATTATTTATCACTTTTATACAACTCAAGGTAAAGGACATTTACGACCTCCCAGATCCGAATTGACTTATAAAAACCTAGCCAGTCTAAAACTAGCCGGGCAAAACCGAGAAATACACCACTGAAAATGAAAAATACGTATCTACACAACCTATCTTTTTACTCTTAGCTACCTAACTAAAATAACAATTCCATACCAAACAATACATTTAACTATTGCAGATAATCTTGCAAACAATAAACATTGTACATACATACATACATACATACAAACATCCGCTGTCTCCTGTTACACTACGGTGTGAACGCGGCCGCTGAGGTTAGCGAGACTGCGACCCCCTTAATCTTGGGCTGTTTACTCCGGTATCGACTTGACTAACGAATGAAGTTATTGTCTAATGGTAGGTGTATACTAAGACACTGAAACGTTTAGGAATATTACTTAAGGCATGTTGGAAATACGACAGAAATCTTGGTAATGCAAGTGATGTTTGCACGAAGGTAGGAAAAGTATTAAAGATGTTACTTTGACTGCACGGCCGAATGGTATAGGTCACCACGTTAATAACTGTGCGCGACGTGTCGAGGGTTCGATCCCCGTGTAGGACAAGATATTGTGCGTTCACAAATGCTTGTTCTGAGTCTGTGCATGAGAATTGAATGTCTGTGAAATCTCCCGCTACACAAGGATTAAATTCCTTAATGCGGGAGAAGTTTAAAATATTATAAAAAACCTGAAACTAACAGGTAACATACCTTTCAAGACAAGGGGGTACTGTAAACACTACTACTCATACATACTCTATACTTCAGCGAATATTCTTCAACAAAAAGTCCTCGCAATTTTTAAAACAAGCCATGTGTCGAATTTAGCTAAGCTTGGCACTGCCAACCATTTGAACTTTGAGTTCCATTAAGTACTTCTTGACTGAGAAAACCAAACTCAAGATCTCGTAATATACAGCCTACATATACTAGACTAATGAAACAGTCTTTCAACCCCAGTTTTAAAGAACTATAATTAGCTAAGTGACGTTCCAAAATGTCTATATTACTCTTGCCAATATCAAAAATAGCATGAGATAAGTGTGACATTTTGCTAAGCGCCATTCTTGCTTATAGTTACTTGCAAAGTGTATACAAGCCTTACAAATTAAGTTATTGTCTGACAGACTAGTATTTAGAACCTGTTGTTATCCTATTGTATTTAATGGACCTCAAAAAGGAGGTCCTTAATGTCCTCATTTCGAAACCTGATCAATATAAACTGTCATTGTAATGTCAAATTATTAGGTGCACTAAAGACTAACGACCAATCTGTTTGAATCGGATTCAATCCTAAGCAAATATTTGTTTATATCAGGAATAATAGACTTGTGTATCAAATACACGTCAAAATAACAAAGTAATCTAGCCTTCATTTGGCAAGGTGAAGAATTCTCATAGGCATCCACCTCTAGGAAAGGAGCGGGTCGGTAGTGTCAGACTCTTACTGACTAAACCTGAACCGCAACACATCGTCTCCCTCGTTTTGGTGCAAATAATTTAGCCTGCTATTCGCCATACATGCCAGCCATCATTGCATCACATTGTATTACATCTAGACAGTGCTAACTAACGAATACAGCGGATATAGCCTAAAAACTGTCTTGGTACCGGCAATTAAACTGATCAGAAAAAGGAAGAGTTGGAAAAATATTATAATTTATAAATTTTGACGTTCAAAAAGTGCTACATTGTAGCCTAATTTGTATAAATGACTTTTGATTTTGGTTACTATTATTATAAACTTCACGTTTATAATAATAGTAACCAAAATCAAAACCAAACCTTGTGCGGATATTTTGATATTTTATACTCTTTCACGCTCAAATGGCTAGGGCAATTTCGATGAAATTTGGCATGGAGTTGCCTGACATCCTGGACTAACTAATAGGCCAGAGGCCTAACTTTTTACCCAAGTGCTTCAAACGGGGTAATGTTTTTGTAGCTACAACTGGCATAAACCAATACGCGAGAAAAAGATAGTAGTTACTTACTAATGTAGTTAAGTACAATCTTTGATTTAACGCAGTCGGCCTCAATCAAAGGATTTGTAACTATATGGTGTGCAAAACCACCCACACATAATCTCCCATCTGATAGTTAGATCCAATCTCTATTGCAGTTAACAAAGTTAACTACGAGTTAACTCTAACTGATTATAACGTTGCGAAACGTTTATGATATCCGCGGGAAAATCTTTATTTGACTTAGGATTGTTGCATCGTTTATAACTTCGTTTAAACCCCGACTTTGCCTGCCTGGACAACGTTTTTATACATCGCCATTTAGTCTTAAGTTAAGCTTACTAAATTAATTGGTGTTATGAGTACTAGACAAATGATAAACATAATGATAAAGTACACCTAGACACCAAACAAATGATCGTGCTGATCACAAAAATATCTGTCCTGGGTGGGAATCGAACCTACGACCTCCAGTATAGCAGTCAGGGTCACTAACCACTAGACCAATAGTCAGATATTGGTCAGTTTACTGTTGGGCAAAGACCTTATCTTTCACAAGGATTAAGCAATGATTCATTAAATAAATATTCCATTAATTAACTTCTAACACTTGAACACCCTGTAACTTCCACAGATAAAACCAAAAAATAATTAAAATAGTTTCGGCGAGTTCCCGCCAATCCGCGTGACAGTTGACAAGCGAGACTGATTGGCTTTTACATTGCTTTCAAATGTTTTCACTAAAGTACCTACACCTAACTAGTAATGAAAAAAAATGTATTTTAGAAATAGCCATAGATGGAGAGGAAGGAGTAGACCAAAGAAAAGATGGTTCAATTGTATAAGGAACGATATGAATGAAAAAGGAGTAAATGGTAGTGTGACGTCTGATAGGGGCGAATGGAAGGAAAAAGCATGTTGCACCGACCCCAAGTAAAATGGGATTAGGGCAGTAAGATGATGATGATGATTAGAAATAGCCATATTTGTTAAGTATGATATAAAAATGTTTAGCTTCGAAAAAGTATGCTATCTCTACCAACACCTAGAGTACAATGTTTAAAATTAGCCCAGATAGAAATTTCTTTAAGTTTAATGTTTGCTATTTTTTTTAATTGAGTTTTAATAATTCTCTACTGACATTCTGACAAACGGTGCAGGAAAACATCGAGATTATAAATACTGAAACTTTAATGTGTGGTGATCAATGCTCAAACATTCTTTGTATGGGATGAGGCCTGTGCCTAGCAGTAGGACCTTTATAGACTGGTATTAAAAACAAAGAAGTAACATTAATTAAAATAACACAAAATTTGCTAGAAGTTTCTTTATGTAACGTTGCATTGGAAAGCCATCCATCCATGTAGTCTTTAAACAAACATATAAGATCTTTATTTAGGTTATAGTTCGAGAGATCATTGTTCCTAACAATTCAGTTACCCCGCTCAGTCTATCACCCCGCTAACTCCATAGCCCAACTCAACCCTCCAGTGAAATTTCAATTGCCACAAGTTTGCCAATTAAGAGTCAGTCAAACGTCGCCGAGCCTTAATAAAGCGATGAAAGTAATTAGAAATGTTAATGTTTCGCCTTATTTTATTACATGCTAAGAATTAGGTACACTTGTCAGAGTTACAGATGTCATGGGGGTCGGATTGTGTAGTCTAGTTATAGATTAGAGGGTCGTAGGACTGGTGCGTGTTGAGTAGTATTTGACTAAAAAAAACTATTTAGTTCATCAGATGGATTTCCAAAAAATATTGGATACGATTTTTTTCTTTTATCACGTTAACAAAAATATATGGAAAGAAAGAAAGATGAGGATATATTTTTCGACGCTTTGTAAGTATGTTATTTTTTAGTTACATAAGTTTAGTTATAAATGTAGATATATCTTGTTTAGAATTGTTTCTGTTTAATAAAAAGTAGGATATAACAAAAATAAGGTGATACGGTAAGTTGAAATCTCGTGTGACGTCACATAGAAGTACACTTTTTACTGGCAAGTGACGTTGGCAGCCCTCACTTCCATACGTTTCATCACCTTTGTTAACCGACTTCAAAAAAAGGAGGAGGTTTCTCACTTCGACCGTATATATGCTTTTTTGCGTTTTATCTTTGTATTTTTTATTGATTTAGTTTAGATTAGTCAGTCTGGTAAGAGTCTGACACTACCTACTTCCTCCTGCGAGGAGATGGGACCAGGGAAAAAAGTGGGTCGTGGGTTCGATTCCTACCCAGAACAAATGTTTGTGTGATGAGCACAATCATTTGTTCTGTGCCTGACAGTAATTTACCTTTATAATGTATGTATTTAGAGGTATATAAGTATGTTTATCAGTTGCCTAGTACATATAATACAAGCTCTGCTTAATTTAAGACTAGATGGCGTTATGTGAAAGTCGTAGAATACTACATATAATATATAAAAACACGTAACAATCATACACATTACATAGGTAACTAGTAGGCAGGTGTCGACTCACACCTCACACCTAACAATTACTATAATGAACTACAATCACTCTGTTTAATTAACTCTAGCACATTATTATCGTTAATTAGCGTGATTGTGTGAATAAGTGACTTTTTTAAGCGTATTAAATAAGTAACAGAAGATTTCTTAGATACGTATATTGTGTTATGTGCGTTACGGAGTAAAAAGCAATTTGTGTTTCTTTTGTACCGTGGTTTTACACGGTATACATTTCGTATTGTTTTATATATTATGATTAGATTAAATGTATATGTACATGTTAGTATATATAAAAAGCTATAATTTTGTATCAATCTGATGAATGAAAGACGGACAAACATCGAGTTATAACATTGTATAAACTTTCATGGGCATGTAAAGAGGAGGGATGAGACCTATGTGACTAAGATAATAATGAGTATCAATGTTGATGGATGGAGAAGAAATAAAAGGCAAAAGAAAATATCGATGGATTGTCTAAGGTATGATGTGCATGAAAAGGGAGGAATTGATACTGTGACGTCTGTTAAAATGAAACCGCGCGTTAACCCCAAGTAAAATGGAATAAGGCCAGAAAAATGATGATGAAACTTTCAAACAATCATTTATATTATTGGTATACTATAGTGTTTCTTCTTACTGAAGTAATTTTATTTGCTTACAAGCAGCTCTCTGCTAAACAACGATTTTATGTAGGTACTAGAAGAACAAATTCAATTCTAAACTGCTTTTTCTGTACAAATATTGTCGAAATAGATATTTCCTTGAGAATTACTATCACGATCTAAAAATACATATCTGAGTAAAATTAAATGCGCTATCAATAATAGAAAGAGAAAAGAAAAAAAGAGGAAAGAGGCGTGACTTTTATGTATGTATGTATTAATAATAGAAACATCTACAAAACACATTACTCTTATATAAATAACAAAATAAAGTGCTCTTTTACATAAAATAAATAACTAAACTACGAAAAAACAAAGCTATTTGTTTTATTCTCGGCAAACATTAAAAACGCATTAGACGAAATACTGCTTTCGACTGCGGAGTGTGAAAAGCGATTTCCTAAACTATTTTCACGGTTGTTGCAAATAAATTGAAAAGAAAAAATCTAAAGACATCGCGACTTAATGTTCTGGATGTAATGCTTAGTGTTGTTACGCTTACGTATCGATAAATATAAATGGCGGCGAATAAGGTTGGGAAAATGATTGAAAAATTTAATTGTCGATGTTTGGAAGTAAATTATAATTTGAGCAAAACTTTTGAAGGCGTGAAACGTGAAGCTTAATTTGTTAGCTTCAATAACATTAAAAACTTATTATAATAAAACGTCAAACGGATAATATCAACTGTCAAAATAACAACCATCGTTCGATGGGGATCGAACCCACGATCTCTGGTATAGCTGTCAGGGTCACTAACTACTAGACCAACAGACCAGTCGAATTTTGCACCCTAATACAATTTTACACGACAATCATACTGTTATGGGCCATTGATTTTATAACGCAACGCTGTGCTTGAGAAAATACCCTTGGATTTTGAAGAATCCACTTAAATCCAATATTACAATTTTTTTTTATGTTTTCCTAAGTTAAACAAAGCTTCTCAGAAATTTGTTATAATGTAAAGTTACCTAAAAAAACATGGGACACTTTTTACCGCAATCACTAATTTCTCGAAGGAAATCGCGCGCAAAAGCTATTTACGCAAACTATGCTAATATTTTATACTTTTATTAGAAACGACGCAAAATATACTAAACTATAATTCACAATAACATTTCTTGCCATAACAGTACTCTTACAAAAGTGCTTAGGCAAGCTATGATTATGATTTTAACTTAACGATTCCTATCACAAAGATATCTTGGTCTAAGTATAGTTTAGAAACATTACAAAGACATTTAGCTTAATAATATAATGACTACATGTTCGATTGACTTTATAATATCCCCCCTACCGGTGGGGATAGGCTAGAGGAGGTAACGCAAGTCTCCGCTAACCTCTGGCTGCAGTCTCCTGCGCGTGCCATACGAACCTCTATGAGTGTGTGTGGCGGGAGTCGCGCCCACACTACACGCAGAGGGGTAAGGAGACCAGTTTTACCTCAAGGATAATAGATAGGTTTATTTTTCCTGAATTTGAAGGACGTTACGCGAACTACCAAAGCTTTATGAACACAATGTTGTATAAAGCAGCTGTCTATCTGACCTCCACAACCCATGTTACTGGGTAACACAGTATCCTTTCAGAATCCAAGGATATAACGCCTGAAAAGGATTAACTTATCACAATTTTAACTATAGAATCTTACTTATATAATAAATAATGTCTCCTGACCGATTTCGGTCAAGGCGGCTGGTGTTACTATGACACCAGCCAGGTACGTAAGACATATTACAGTGCACAAGCATGTGCTAACACAGGTACACTCTCTGTTCCTTTACACTCAGCCCGATTGGACCGCAATCCAACACGACCAGACAGAGATCCAACGTAGGATCCATATTTTTACGTGACTTCCAAAACACGGAAGCTGTGATAGCTTAGTGGCGAGACCGTAGGACTGCTAAGTCAGAGGTCTTGAGTTCGATCCCCACGGCGCGCACCGACTTTTCGAATGTTGTGTGCGTTTAAGAAATAAATATCACAGCTTCCGTGTTTCGGAAGGCACGTAAAAATGTGGGTCCTGCGCCTGATCTCTCTCCGGTCGTGTCGGATTACCGTCCCATCGGGCTATGAGAGAAAAGGAATAGAGAGTGCACCTGTGTTTGCGCACACGCTTGTGCACTATAATATGTCCTGCGTAGCTGGCTGGTGTCATAGTAACACTGGCCGCCGTGGCCGAAATCGGTCGGACCGCTATTATACCAGGGCTTAAATCCATCACAGTGTCACAAGCGCTCACCCATCAATATCCCAACCGGAGCAACCGCAGCTTAACTTAAACCATCCGTCAATTTGTAAGATACACCCTATACATTCAAATGAACAACACTTAAGACAAATTTAATAAACCAGTGAATGTTTTGGTCCCCTATTCGAGAAGCCCTTTTATTTGACTAATTCAATAAGATAGGGGAAGGCTGCAAGTAACAGTCAATAAGTTAAGAGCAATCTCTAGTGTGAGCGTGAAAACATATGTCTAAGGGTGATAGTTCATAGTGAGGGGACAAGAAAGATGTATCGATGTTTTTGGATTATTTATTTCTGAAAATAGTTTGCTTAAAGAAAAAGCGAAAGGAGTTAAGCTTTATCTACATATATTTTGTTACGAAATTGTTTTTTTAATAATATATTTCTGTGTGCTATAAAATATAGAAAGGTCAAAGCATAATATTTTCAATTTACTTCGTTTATAAAACTCTAATCACCAAGGTTTTTTAGTAAATTATTGTTTATCTTACGGATTATTGGCGGTCATTACCTATTAACAAGCATTAATTAAAAGAAAAATATTATAGTACAACCTACTCATATTATAAACGCGAAAGATTGTAAGTATGGATGGATGTTTGTTACTCTTACACGCTCAAACGGTCTAGAGCAAATATGGTTAAATTTGGTAGAGAGCTAGTTGACACCCTGGATTGACACATAGGCTACTGTTTGCCCGACAGCATCGGAAAGGGGTAATATTTTTGCAGCCATAACCGACAATCACGCGGGCGATATCGCAGGCAACAGCTAGTGTAAAATAAAATCACATTTTTCTTTATGGTTAAAACTATTCGCAGTACTCAGTATAAACATTAAATACGAGAACTCTTGCATTTATAATATTACTATCGATATCCAAGTTAATAAATCTAGCACTAATGAACTCGCAAAACCTAGATCTAGCAAAAACGTCAGTAAAAACCAGCCTACATCTTAAGCACACAGTAATTAACTTTACACGATATAATTAAACGTCAAGATAATTACAACACTAATTAGCAACATTTTCAATCGATTTACTCTAGAAAATCGACTAACACCATTAAGGCCCACCTCTATAGTTCTAGCTTACCTTTAGTACGTTGGAAATAGAGTTGGGAATTCGAGATTGAATTTTAAATCGGTTGGAAGCAGTGAAGCGCGAATTCTGGTTAACATTACAAGGTTCCGTACATGTGTGTTTTTTTTTGTAATTTATGTGATTTTAAAGATGTGTATGAGCTTGTTATTTATACCTTATAAGTCGATTATGGTGAGATTTCTCGGGATTTTTAATGAAGGAAATAACGGGCTATTTTTGGCATTAATTAAAATCTGGTTTTGGAAATTATTTGTAAGGTTCTGAGATATGATGTTTGAACTAATGAGCCAGATTGTAAATAAAATATTTTACAAGTCATGTAAGTAAGTATTTGTCTTATCATCCAGTTAAAATTTACCCACCTTAGGTTTCTGATTCATAAATCAGTACTATATGGGCAATCAAAAATGTTCATAATAATAACAAAAGCGAAAGAAAGCCGTTTTAATCATCCCAGAAAGCGGTGGCGGGATGAATTAAACTTGTATTATGAGTACTAGACAATTGTGATAAACATACTTATATGTATACTCAATACTCTTTATTAGCAGTCCATATGTAATACAGATGGTAAATTTTATGGTCTAGAATCAATATGGACCCTACAGGGCACAGCTTAAGGAGGCTATATTTCAACACACATACATATTATAGATAAGTTACACCCAGATACAGAACAAAAGATCGTGCTCATCACACAAACATTTGTCCTAGGTAAGAATCGAACCCACGACCTCTGGTATAGCAGTCAGGGCCACTAACCACTAGACCAACAAGCCTGTCAAAATGTTGTATAGTACCTCATTATAAGATACTAAAATGAAGTAGGCATGCTGTTACTAATTTACTTATAGCATAAAGAGTGCTTTGTTCTCACATCCATGCCAATTGTCACGTAGTTAGTATAACAAAGACCATTATAAACAATAACATATTATATGAGATACAATCAATTGAAATAGGGTTGTCGTTCATGTTTCGGATATGGGTGTATGAGATGTATGAATTGTTGTATTGGTTTCGGATATGAAATTACAAAAGTAACATAAAACAAAAAAAAATCCTAAAAATACTAGGTATATTCTGTCTAAAGAAAACAATCTCTGTATTTTAGTAATTGTAAAAAAACTAATTCTTAAATATTTTACAAGAATTTGTTAACATAATAACTACTAATTTTGCAAAAATCTCATACATATCTTTCGCGATATTTGTTTTTTATTGATAATTAATTATTTACTTATCATTCCTTGGTTAAGTATCTGACATGATTAACCTTACTAGTTTCCGATACATTTAACAATCAATATCCGAAACTTTCGGATAAATTCACACACACACAAACATCCTTAGTGTGAACAATCGATTCGTATCTTAATCGATTACCGTATCGAATATCTTGTTTTGTTAGTTAAAACTAATAGGCAAGTCGTATGGACATTATTTATATATTTTTCCTTAACTATTAGATTAGGTAATGTCTCCGGGTTACTCCGGGTCACAAGGAAATGTTTTTAGAATATTCAAAGACTTTCTAACATTAACTATTGTTTTTTTAAATTGCGAAAGTATTTGATGGTTTTAAAACAAAGAGTTTTTATTTTGAAGTCAAGCCTTACTCAGCAATTGGCTATTTTTGACTTAAGACGTAAGAATATCTTTGATAAATGCAGTTTGAGTGCTTAAAGGATATACAGGAAAACAACATCGTAAACCTTAGTAAAATGTTCGGATGCCTTTTTCATTCATTTTTTTATATTCTCTTAATATACACCGTGATTTTTAGGTCGTTTTAAAAAAGTCGTCCACACAATGTATCCGTCATAAAATACCTCTAGGCGCGAATATAATTTTTTTATCATTAATTAAAATAATATGCATGAAAAAAATAAATAATACATTGGAAATATGAAACATCCTGTTAAAAATGTTTACGTATCAAACTGTTGAAGATACATGCTACATACTTACTGCGAACATTATGATTGCAATAGTAAGACAGCTGTTTTACGCTAAGGTGAATGACCTGTGATAAGACGCCGCCGCGCCGCCCGCGCGGCCCCTTTGGCACAAGGTTCGGACCGCGCTCACTACAGAGTGTTCGTAAAACTGCCTTGTGTCATAATAATGAATAATATTTTTATTCATTCAAATCTTAAAAAAAACATATTTTTTTATTATAAACGTTTACTAGTCATTGGATACATGAACTGGGCTGCTTTTTTAAAACGACCTAAAAGTCACGGTGTAGAATGTTTTATTCCCCCATTTGGCAATTTCTACATTTTGTTAATGAATATTTTATTCCCTTTCTACATTTTGGCAATTTCTACATTTTGCTAATTTGCGTTGTTGTTGCCTACTTATTGTAAAGTATAATTTGTATTTTTTTAAAGTAACTTAGGAGTTTCTTGCCGGTTCTTCTCTATAAAAATGGTATTTTGGAAAACGCAACTAGAGCCAATAACGTTTTGAAAGGGCCTGAGAAGGCTTACTCGAAAGAAAACCTTTGACAATAAAAAAATATAGGTTAATCATAGAAAGTAATTAACTTAAAAACAACTTAAACTAAGGGACAAAAAAATACTAATGAGAACATAAAAACATGGAATACTTTTACTTCACCTTTTTTATATTTTAAAGCAAATTAACGTCTTTGTTTAAAGTAAATTAGCGATAAACTAACGCAAAAACACCAGCATGACATATAACTAACAATTAAGGAATGAAAAACTCTATCGACAACAAATAAAGAATTTATCGACAAGACCCCCTCACTAAAAAACAATTTTTGCTTTTCCCCTTCAAATGTTCCGTATACATATTTATCAGGAGTTTTACACCATGCTTAATGAACCCTAATTCTATTACTTTCTGTACCCATATGATTATTTTTATTAACTTTTCGATTTAGTCAAGTAAATATTATGAATAATTACATTATTAAAACATGGTATGAAACAAAGTCGCTTCCCGCTGTCTGTCCGTCCTCTGTATGCGTAAATCTTTAAAACCACGCGATGGATTTTGATGCGGTTATTTTAATAGATAGAATATTTCAAAAGGAAGGTTTTTATATGCCAATACATCAGTATTACACCCGTGCGAAGCTGGGGTGTGTCACTAGCTTTTTGCACCTGATCAATAAGGGTGAAATTTGAAATGGAGTTAGCTGACACCCTGAGTTAAAACACAGGCTAGTTTTTAACCTACTACGTCAGTTATTTGTGTTATGCCTTTGTAGCAATAATCCGCCGGCGAATTCGCGTAGTCTAATCTAAAGGAGAGGCGATCAAAAGATTTTTAAAAAATCTTATATTTTTTACTGTGTGGCTAATTTAGCGTATGCAATAGTTATCCAGTTTGGTTTGAAAGACATTGAGACTGGCTTCAAATACTTTAAGACAAACATATTTGATAGTCTGGTTAACCCTTTATTTGTACACAAACAATCTCTAACACATTATCAGCTTAGCGAACGTTGAGTTTATCCCTCACCGCAAAATTGGTGTTACCATCAAATAATTTGATAAGTGCCCCCTGGGGTATGTTGCGTTAGATAAGGGGTAAGCCCTATTGGTGTAAACCCCCGTTGGGGTAAGAATGGAGTAAGATTGGGGTCATTTTATTAACTGAGTGTAAAAATCGTTTACGCTTTTCGTTTTAAGGAAATTGGAGGGATGTTTTTCTTTACTCGCTACATGAGTCTACGTTTTGCGTTTTTCTTGGTGCTTGCAATTATTGTTTTGAGGAATGTTAACATTAGGTGTAGTATTTTGAGATTTAAAAGGTGATACATGCTTACAATTCTACTTGTAAGAAGATATATTAGCGGTAAGAACATACCTATATATTTAGCAAACAGTAAGAATTTTATTCCAGCTAGACGTTATAATAATTAAGCACAAAAATGTAGTCGTATTTGTGCCGTGCCCTTTAGTTTTGTCGAGCTATTATGAGTTCTATATCTCTACATTGTGAAGATCAAATAAAGTATTAAATACATATATCGATTTTTGAGCAAGATATATTCCTGCCCAGAAGTTATGCAACCGTTATACTATTGTGATAACCAATAACACGCTAAGAATCCGTCATATTCTCCAAAATGACATTTTCGATCCTCGAGAATCCTTGCGTTTGGCGATACAACATCTCTTGCTAATATCATACAGTTTCTTAGACAAATTACTATCATTACCAATACTTAGGTACTTAATTAGAAAGTTATTAAACATAAGAGACTCACCGGAACTAGGTCGATCGCTGTACCGCGTACAGTACACCCACGCGGGCCACACCATTGCACCGTCTGCCATCGTCGTACCTGCGATTATAGACATTATATTCTAGGTAGTAGAGGATAAATAATACTAATTGGTTGAAGGTTTTGACACAATAAATAAAATTCCATAACTTTCACACAACGCCATCTAGTCTCAAACTAAGCAGAGCTTGTGTTTTAACTACTAGACAAATAATAAACATACTTATATACTTCTAAATACATACATACTATAGATAAATTATACCCAGACACAGGATAAATGACGATGATCCTTCAAATGATGGACAAATCGTGCTCTGTACGCAAACATTTGTCCTGGGTGGGGATCGAACCCACAACCTCTGGTATAGCAGTCAGAGCCACTAACCACTAGATCAACAGGCCTGTTGAATAGGGACAGCAAGAGCAAGGCCAGGGTATCGTTGTGAAAGACAATTGCTGCTATACGGATTACATAGGGCTTTCATGTTCGCTAAGCTATGCTACTAAGCTACAATTTTTAATTCTTCGAAATTTGTCCTATGGGTTCTTGGACTAACAACAAAATATGATACTTTAAGTTAGGCGATATTAAGTTAAGTTAATCTTACTATTCCTCACTGCCTCTAAATGGACTACTGGGATAGCTTCGCGCTGTTTATTTGGACATTTCATCATACTTTATAATGACTCTATACCACCATACTTTACATCTTTAGTCAGTGCTAAGATAAAGACTGTTTTAAAGAATAATATGCTAAAACTTGTCTTTTACTCACCAGTAGCGGAACTCTGACTGCTCCCACTGTCTTCTCCTTTCGACAGATCTATAGCTCCACTCTTCTCCCCCGGCTTCACATCGGGAACCCTCGCCTCCTCACTCTTGGAGGGAGACACCTCCTTCACCGGTGACATCTTAGCCTCAACCCTTGACTTAACCTTCCTCTTATTAAGAGGATCAGTAATCCTCCTCCCAAAATCAGCCTTTAGAATATTATCGATACTGAACTTCAAACAATTCTGGTTAATAAAATCCCTCCCAGACTCGTTTTCTGGCGATTTTGGGGATGGATAATTCATTCGCCTATTCTCGTCCGTTCTTCTCAAGTCCTGGTTTTGAGATTTCATCCTTAACCCGAAATTGAGACCGAAAGGCTGCGGGTTTAGGTTCAAATTGCTTTGGGGGACCGGCATCCGATTTTGGAGGCCTGATTTTAGATCTACTTGGTTGATGAGGGGATTTTGAAACAGTAAAGGTTGGTTTAGGAACATTAGTGGGTTGGGGGTGATAGGACTAGGTCGTAGTAAGAGAGGCTGGTTCATATTTATGTTTTGGTTTAACTGTGATATGGCGTTTAGATGCGTCTGTATGTGTTTAAATGACGTAAGGTTTTGTGACGTCTCCGGTCCTTTATCTTCAAAGCTTGGAGGCGCCTCATTCCCTACCGAAAGGACTGTATCATCACTACAGCACGAGTTATCATCTATACTGATCTCCGCTCTGGATTCATTCGTTCGATCATCGTCATCATCTATATTATCAGAATGGCGCGAGTTTTCGTTCACCTCTCGTAAATCTTCATAATGAGGCGTATTTTGTAGAAGCTTATCAGTCGAGAAGACATTTTCTGGGCTATGGCTGTCTCTTTCCTTCTTCAAGACGTTGTGTATGGCGAAAGAGGACGACAATACTGGTCTTTCTTCCTGCTTTTCCTCGTCGTGGTATTCCGGACTGGTTGTGTCCCGAGTGTTGGGGGAGTAAGGCTCATCATCACTGTGTTCCTGTATCTTGATCCTCGAGTTTTGAAGGTGGGCTGACGATACAGCAGCCATATTGGATTGGGGAGTTTACGCCATCTGTTGGAGAGAAACGTAAATTAGAATATGGATTGAAAAAATTACTGTATGACTTATTACTGTAGGTACGATTTTGATTGATTTTATTGCTTATTTTATGTGATTGACGATAAATGGCAATTTAACCAAATTACACAGCACAGTATCTTACTAATCAAAACTATATGTTGTTACTAACATATTTTAATAATTTTCTACATGTTACTCCCAAAATGCATAGAGATGACTCGACTTAAACATTTAAGCAATCTAATCAGAGTTTTAGAAAAGTGACTTATCTCAACTACCACCCAAGTCTCAATTCAAACGAATCTGTAACTTCGGGTATTTTAGAAAATTGCTTAAAATACAACCTTTATTACGTATTCTAGTATTTTCTAGCCATGTTTTCCATACATTGGTAGTAGCATTATAATATTAACTTATAGACTAACAACAGATTAGTGATGTGGGAGATATAATGAGAGTCAAGTGTGTTCGCGTGAGTTAGGCGCACGTTTTGTTGTTGTAGAAGTTAAGCTGCCGTTGGTGAGGTTTGGAAATGGATGGGAGGTTGCTGTGGTAACATAGAAGTTGCTATGTTCATTGGTTTTTAGTTAAATTTATTTCATTGTTAGTTAATAGGTACTAGCAGCATCGTTATGATTACATAATACTTAATCAATTTAAATATTTACTTTTCTAAGCAACTTAAAGTATCTATTATAAACTCAAGTAAAATTTAAAGTTTAAAATTAATCAAGAATCTGTCAATTACTAACTATAACTCATTAGAAATAACTGACCAAGTTAAATTCCTGAATTACAGGTACTACTACTTACTAAACAATAGAACTAAACTCCAGTCATTATCAAACTTAAGTTAAATTTTGAACTCAGTTTAATGGGTTCATAGTTAGCTAATCAAACACTAACTACTGTCTATATAAACTACAGTTAATGCAAATAAAGGTGGACTAACCGTTGTGACAGGAGCACACATACATACAGGTTACTTTATGTGGTACGGGTGGTTAGTTGCTCTACTTACTTAATATCTTTACGTAGTTTGCCCTTCGACTAGTAACGGTGGTTACAAGTTGTTTTGTAAATACTTAGCATTAGTATTATTTTTAGCTGATGTACATAAGAAAATATTGGTATGTTAATTAAATTCTAAATAAATCATTATTACGTTAAAATTGTACTTAATGAGTTGAAACTTATTGTAGATTGAGTTTTGAACTATAATTAGCATAAGCTCGATAAATACACGTAAACAAAGCATGGACGAAAGGTAATTCCAATAATAATCGAGTTCAATGAAAAAACCTTGTTATTCCCTTCAAATTTCTCTTCAAATAACTGCCTAAGTTAAATGTAGGATGTGTTAACCTAAAATTTATTAATTAATTGTAATTATGACGAAAAAAGCGTATTTCTAGGCATTTTCTGTAAGTAATTCAGTAAAAATTGCTGTGTTTATCAAACATTAATATTAAACTTACTAATATGAAGCATCAATCGCAAGAACACTAGAAAATCTGATAAAAACTATCGATAATAACACCTACACTACAATTAAGAGAAACCGTACGACTAACTAATGAGCCAAATAGAACACCAATAAGTGCTAATATAAACAATACTTCTGCTTTTGTGTGAAACCACACAAAATTAATATTGAACAGTGCGTAAACAAAAAATATCTAAATATACATGTCCAATTATTTACTACAAAAACAGTAAACTAAATGCATGTAGAGCCACTTTCCCACCGCATCTTCGCCGGACCACACACGACGCATGCGCGAAGCAGATATTTCGTTTAATCCGACCACAAAGTTACATCTGCGGTTTGGCGCGCCACTTCTGTGGGGGCTACACCTGAATTATGCATTTACGTGACCGCAAAACTATCTTTGTACAACAAGAAGACGATACCACGATACTCTCGAACAGGAATTAAACGATTCTAAGCCTTATTTGTATCGACGTAAAGTTTATGTAAATCGCAAGTGAGTTTTTGTAAATGATTACGTGCCTAAAGTGTAGCGAATTGTCTTATATTTTTATTTTTGAATCACGACTTCGCAATTTAAAGGTGTTTATTGAAAATCAGTATAAAAGTTATAATACTAACGCGAAAATTATAAGTTAGTGTAGTATCGACCGCAGAATCTGTACTTTAATACTTGCAAATAAAATGTAGAGATTTGTAATAGAGCACTTTTCTCTACCTATTTATATCCTATCTTTTCCCATGCTATGTTGGTGTCGGCTTCCAGTCTCACCGACAGTTGAACACCGTATGTCACAGAGCGACTGCCTAATCTATCTGACCTCAACAACCCATGTTACTGGGTAACACAGTGTCCCATAGTAAGACTGCGCGTCAGAATTTTCAAAAAGAGGTTTCAGTGCGTTTATAAATGGTCACCCATCCGTGGATTAACTGTAACGAAGGCGGCTTTACATATACTATCAGTAAAAGCGTAACTAGATATAATAAAACTAGCTTATTCCTGTGGCTTAGTCCGTCAGATACCTTTTATCGCAGAAAAAAACTTAAATGTTCTTTTTGTCACAAAGTTCCACACAAAATCGTTATTAGTTAGTCATCGTGGCCTGATCCTATGTATGGATTTGTATGCACGAGGTGCAGGTTCAATTTCAACACACGCAAGTACCAATGAGACGTTTTCTAATTTAAATGTACGTTCTTAATAATTCTAAGACACCACTGACAAACGGTGAAGAAAAACATCGTGAGAAAACCTGGATTCCTAATATTGGAATCTAAAATCGCCCGCAGTGAGCTAGCGTGGTGATCAATGCTCAAACCTTCCCTATATGGGAAAAGGCCTGTGCCCAGCAGTGGGATGTATATAGGCTGGTATTAATAGCTTGCGTGTAAAAACCAACAGACAGATAATCCTACTTTCTCAATAAAATTACATCACTCGTTTAGATTAGTTAATTAAATATATCTACCCAAGATAAAATGAGCAATAATACTAATTACTAAGGATTTAATTTCTAATAAATTAGCGTAAAATTAATTTCGTTTATTACTTTATTTAATAGTTTAACATTAACCGTTAAAGATTATTTTACATGTTCGCTTTTAAATGCAAGTCTTTGCACGTTGAGTAACTAACAGTTACCTAAGTACTGAATGACAGTCAATTTTAAGTAATCGTTATATTTGATGCAAAGAATGTATTTTGTGTATTCTTTGTTGGAGATCCTTAATATAAATAAACTAGCTGTTACCCGCGGTTTATTTAGCTCTTAGTAAAGTCTTTTTATTTCGCTAATAATGTCCGGACCGATTTCGGCCATTATGACATCAACCAGTTACGCGGGACATATTA
The DNA here is from genome assembly GCA_941860345.1 of Chrysodeixis includens. Classification (NCBI taxonomy): domain Eukaryota; kingdom Metazoa; phylum Arthropoda; class Insecta; order Lepidoptera; family Noctuidae; genus Chrysodeixis; species Chrysodeixis includens. Next base: position 4,765,155 of record OW796119.1, on the reverse strand, counting down.
TAGTGCACAAGCGTATGCGCAAACACAGGTACTCTTTACTCTCATAGCCCGATGGGACGGCAAGCCGACACGACCGGAGAGAGACCAGGCGCAGGACCTACATTTTTACGTGCCTTCCGAAACATGGAAGCTGTGATATTTAAATAAAACGCACATAACATTCAAAAAGTCGGTGCGCGCCGTGGGGATCGACTCGAGACTTTCAACTTGGCAGTCCTACGGTCTTACTACTAGGCTATCACAGCTTTATTTCGAAACTAATACATATTATTATGAAGAGGTATATAGTTTGTGACGTTGTAGGGTACTCAGGATCTTCTGAAACAATCTCGGCTTTTCTTTGACCAATAGAATGTCATAAGCATATTATTGTCCTGAAAAAAATCGACGAAATGGGAATGGTATAGCTGGTATAATATAAAAGTCTGCGTAAAGGAGGCAACGCAAATTCCAATAGGTCTTTTTATCGTTTGACAACTTTTATCAAAAGTTATTAAAGGTTTATTGTTCATTGTCTCTTTTCTAATATACAGTATTAAGTTTAAATGCAAAAGGAGAGTCATACTTGTAATATAAAATTGCGTATATATTATGATACGAACAATAAAAGAGAAAGGCTTTCAATATTATTACACATTCCAATAGCGATATAGCCATAATAATTTAAATTAAATTCTTATTGAAATGCAATAAAAAATAATGAAGATGTCTAAATGGACTCTCCTTTTTACGATTAAGGAAAATAGACAAAAAATAATCATGTCGATTCTATTTAGATGCAATGTGAATTTAAAATTGATTTTGTTATTGAAACATTTATAATATACGTACACTTTTGATGTGTGTTTCTTTTGCAAAATTTTCTTTTGTCGCTTATTGAACGCTCGTAAATCATGTTGTAATGTTAGATTATATTATTACAAAGAATATCAAAATGGGTTTAGGAATTTTAGAATTTTACCGTAAGGAAAATCACATGTATACATACCTTGGAGACAGTGAACTCTTTTTTTGGGCGGTCGGTTTATAATAGTAACAGTTTATAAATGTTGTACACAGTCTGTACCCTTCCATATAGGGATTAAGCATTGATCACCACGCTAGCTCACTGCGGGCTTCAGATTTTGATTTCTGCATTTTAGTTTCCTCATGATGTTTTCTTTCAGTAACGGAAAATATCGTCAGGAAAATTTTACCGTTGGAGAAAATTGTATATATTATAGATAGATGCACAAAAGCACTTACGAAATATGACCGATCTTTTTATAACGCACTCCGACACGCCCCTACTTCGCAGGGATACTATATCTACTGATGTTTTATACATATAATATGTTTGTATCCTAGTAAGTAAGTATAAATAAATAAACCTTTTCCCTTGAATCATTCTAACTAAAAAAACCGCATCAAAATCCATGTTCATCCATTAATTCGGTCTAGAAAACGCCTTTGTCTAATACTATGAAGTGATTGCATATTTTTTAATAAACATACTTTTCAAAACATCTAATAAAGCGCGAGTAACACCACAGACTTCGACTAGTCTTTTAAAAAGCATAAAAGGTGCCAAAGCTTATTAAAGGTGATAATTAAAATAAACAGTTAAGTAGCCATCTTATAATTATGATTTTGACACTTATAGACAAGTCGAATTGACACTACAATATTTTGCACTCAGCAATTCAAAATGGCGTCCGTCATTTTGACGTTTTTGTCAAACGATACGAGTTCATTATTATAGGATGGAGTTTTGACATGCTATTGCCTTTCTTGTTATTAAAATACTAATTTTACTTGTTAGGTTATTAAATATGGATCCGCATTAAGAGTACTTTTCATAATACGTATAAATTGAGTTACGAATAAGGCGACGTGCAAAGTGGAGTAAAGATAAGCATATTACATGAACTTTGAGTTAAATGCTCACGTTTTTATTACTTTTCAATTGTTTTTTATAGTTTATAGCAACATATTAAGTGGTTGTATGTGAATAAGTTGTTTTGCTATCTGACATTTTCTAAGAAAACTGTTGTGTGCTGTTAACAGAAAAAAAGTATGAGAAAAATTATTAATACGACAAAGCATAATAATGTTGTAAATGGAAAAGTTTGTGTAGTTATACCTCATCACGCTTAAACAGAGGGACCAATTTTGACGAAATTTAGTATGATGGTAGCTGACACCCGGTATTAACAAAGAGGCTTTTTATACTGAAAAAAAATTGTGCTACTGTGATTAGAGGAAGAAACGAGTATTAAATAATGTTCGAGTAACATCGAGGGACGCAGCTGAAAGCTTTATGTCTACGATAGACTAGGCTGTATAGTCCGTCCGTTGCCTGAATACCGAAGAAAAAGTAATTTACTTTGACAGCACTCTAAGCACGTAACCCTAGCATTTATTTATTTGTCTTAGAATTAACTTCGACATAAAAGGGCAAACGAACATTAAATAAATAAAGTCAAAAACGATAAATTTTAATCACACCAACATTTATAAACGTTTTCACGACACCTCGCCTCAAAATGGTCTTTAACTGTTATGACCTCCGCTTGACGTTTAAATTGGCGGGAAAAATGCAAACGTCAGTTTGACAGTTAGCTTTTTTTTACGTCACTGCGGCCGCGTTCCATTTACCGCGCTAATGTTTAGTGGAAACGTTAAACAGGCAAAGGAATTCGCATTCAGCCTGTGTCTAGTCGATTATTATCAAACATGGTCCGTATATGAACGTTAATTATAATAATATGATTTTTTTTACAAATAAAACTGTATCAGCTGTATGCCCATAAGTTTTATGTGCAAAAATTGTTTTTATGGACGCCATTTTTATTCTGTAAGTGTCAATGCTTATCAGGTCGATCTTGAAGTATCCATTTTGCTGACTAATAGCCAAACCTCCTTGATTTGAATATGATAAGTTACGACTTGCTTGTTATTTGCTATTCAGTGTCTAAGTATAGTAAGTATACTTTTTTATCATTGTTAAGTAGATGGATACTTAACTGGTATTTTGAAACCTTTATTATAGGCAAGGTTATAAAAAATAGTATAGATATGTAATCTTGGAAAACAATATAACTTTTCGTTATTCTTATATGTCTATCCGTCTCTACTCAACCTACGTTAAATGATAGAGACAAAACGATACTTAAAGGTGACTAAAAAGTGATTGGTGTATTGAATATCTTACCTACCTTCTTAGAGGAAGCACGTCTTACCGCAGTTGTGTGCGAGAGACGCCGCTGTACGCAGTGTAGTGCGCTGTCACGTGATACAAATGCAGTAATATTACTTTAAGACGTTTTTCTCATATCATCTTTCAGACATACCACAAATTAATTTACAGGTATCTCCTTCTCTCTATATTTCTATATCTATCATGATAGAGTGCTTAATTGTCCGCACACCTGCACTTTGGAGGATCTTTCTTATCCTCGCCAATGATGCTGCAATCAATAATAATAAATAATAATATAATAACGTCCGGCTGCTGATACAGGCGTTTTCCCATAAAGAGAAGGTTTGAGCGTTGATCACCACTCTAGCTCACTGCGGATTGGCGATTTCAGATCACGAGAGAATGGATTCTCCCGTGTTATTGCTAAATACTGGGCGCATCAAATCTAATAATCAAATTCATACCATCAATACGAAAAGAAGCAGAATCTATCTACCTATGTTAGCTAAAGGATTGGACATTCGCAGACATAGAAAAGAGACAGTATTCTACATTGTGAATAGCAGTATCTCTCTTACACAGTACACCAGTCCTTGCTTTAAAACTTGTATTAAAAGGTAGTTTAAAAAAAAAACAATCACACGCTAAAAATAATAAAAATAAATAGTTTTACAACAAAATTATTCGTAACTGCTAGACGTTTTATTGCGGTGTCATAAAACTATAAAATTATATGATAAAATGATTCATTTTACAATGGTTCAATCAAGGAGTTTAGTTAGTGTGAACGTTTCGATGTTTCTTACGTAATTGTGTTAATTTGAATCGGATACGGTAGGTGTCGTGGTATAACGGTGTTAAAACCGGAATTCGGTGTACAAGGTTGCAGGTTCAATACCTAGTTTTATGTGTGACTTTTTAAGTTAGTTTTTATTCGTTATTACCTACCCAATAATTGCTCGACAATCGCATTATTGTGCGTTTTTATCGTAGCTACACAACTTAGGAAGCGGTGAATCTCCTAGGTAAAGTCAGCCCCAACCAGGGTCACGCAAAGCATGCGCGAGCGATCCCGTGACTCTGGCTTAGTAGAAGGGGCCCGGGGTGTTTTTAGTCGGTAGGAGTCCGACATATCCCCACGCCGTGCCCTCGGCGTGGGTTGAAGTCATTAATTAGCGTTTCACCACGGAAAAAGATAAAGTCAATCCGATGTGTGATGACTTGCAACGTCACCGACCAAACGCGGGAGACATTGCATGGCGGTACAGGTTTAGTCAGTAAGAGTCTGACACTACCCACTTCCTCCCCCGAGGAGGTGGGTGTCCATGAGGATTCCACTGATTTCAAGAAGATGATTGGCGCTTTCTAGTCTAAGCAACTGTGTATATGAGGTAACACAAGTTTCATAAACCAACGTTTCCAATCTCTATAAAAGATCTTCTGATTACTTTTAAAATACTATTCTTTAATTACAACCACAATTTCCGTAATAAAACTCTTTATATACTACTACTTTGTCAGCAAACAGTAATTAAATAATTATAAACTGTTGCAACATTGTCGTTAGTTATGTAAGATACAGGTATTGAAATAATGATAAATATGTCATTGATATAGCAATATGAATTTATTGGATTCTATGTATGGGCGTAAGCTAAAAGGCGCGCTTATTTAAAGGCGAAAGGTTGTGTATGTGTTTAAACTATTACTTCACGATCAAAAACTTGGAAAAACATCATAATATTTGAATAATTGTCGATAGCTGATGCTCTCTGGATTATTATTCAAGTTAGTCTTTCAGTGATATTTCAATTTTAATAATATATGTAGGTATCATCATCATTCCCCTGTCCTTATTTCAATTATTATTTGGTGTCGGCGCAGCATGTCTTCTTCTTCCACACGTTCCTATCTGACGTCATCTCGCAAGTGACACTCTTTGCAGCCATATCACCTTTCACACAATCCATCCATCGTTTCTTTGGTCGTCCTCCTCCCCTATATCCATGTAGGTAATTTTACAAAATATCTTGCTCTCTATCGTAAACTACAAACCAAAAAACAGTTTTTATTAACCCTAAAATAAGTAAAAAGGACCACAAATATATTGTCGCGGCTCTTAAGCTGCTCAATGAGGCATTTTATATCATGTAACATTGTTATATTACATTGTAAACCATTTATAAGTATAAAAACAACGGTTTAGTTGGGGTGAGGGTTCATATAACTTTAATGCATCACTGGTTGTGTTTGGAGTCGTTTTTTTAGGCATTTAGTAAACTAAACTTGGTACTTTCTGTATAAGTCTTCTCAAACTATTTTGAAGACGATTCCAAGTTTCATCGGATCCAAAATGACTACCTCTTAAATTAATAACAGCGCACTACACGGCGTATTAAAGCGTATCTCGTTCACAAATTCAATAATATTATAAATCAGATGAGGTGGTTAGCTCCCAGGGAACGATGTCTGACCGCCACAACCCATGTTACTTGGTAACACAGTATAGCAAGACCGCGTCTGAATATGAATGATGACAGGGTACGAAAAGTAAAAATCGAATTAGTTCGCTAGATAGATAATCAAAGAATCACTTGTAACATATCATTCCCCTTCTCCCAATTATTATAAGTTAATCAAAAAATATTACACACTTATTATTTCCTGAAACTGAACAATAACATTTAAAAAGCTGCTTTATAGTTTAGCAGACTTGTAGCGTAATGCATTCGCAAAATTCATACGAAAAAGTGACGTCACGCGTATGTTTCATACACTATATTATTATTTGGGTCATTTGTGTTTGCGAGACAAATGAAAAAATACTTATCCAATATTATAAAAAAAAATACAAGACGGATACTAAAACAACATTGTCATCCCTATTGTCAAATAAGTACCAGTCGCAAAACTCTGCTAACCCTAGAAATTTTATCCCGTTTTCTAAGACAAAGATTCAAAAACCTCCCACTTTAATAGCAGCAGTAAACTAAACCGTCAATCACAAACAGTAGCTATAGAAACCAAAATGGCTGCCAAACAGTTGAAATTCTAATTACAAGTCGAAAACGTTCATGATAACATAAATCAGGTTTTACAAACAATAACAAACGTTGTGGATGTTTTTAACTACTTATAAATGTCTGTCTGTTTATCTGACGAGTAATTTATATATTTATGTTTGTGTTACATTGCTTGTGTTGAAGTTATATCATAGTTTCAACGGGGGTTTTTATGCTTACTGGCTGTTGCTTCAATTGCAGATATATTTTTGTCGTATGCGGGGATTTGACTGTGGCGTTTTTTGCGCCGTTTCTTCGTCGTTCACTTAGGATAAGGTCTAGGTCAAGTCAAAGAGCTGTCCAATGAAATATGTGTGCTCAAAAGTGCTAGTTAATAGACTAAAATGAATAAACTAGGTACTTTTTGTATGACAGTAAGTTCAGTGATAGTTTGTGAAATGGTTAGGCATACCAATTTGTTGTATGTAACCATTGTATGAGATAGTAAAGCACTGCTTGATCATCAAAAAGAGCTATTTTTAATTTTAATAGATTTTCTTCCGCATTCTGTCGGAAATCACGTCAAGTTATTGGTTATACCCAGTTAATGACAGGTATTTTAAGTTAAAAAAAAAAATAAAACTTTTAATATTATCTATTGTTATACTAATTTAAAACTGAAAAACTTTAAACTCTACACGATAATACTAAGATAGGTACAAATCACTGCAAAACAAACCTACCTATTATCTATCACTTTTAGACCAAAAACAATACTTTTCCCACAATATTTAAACAATAACAAACAAGTATCACGTTTGTTTTAACACTTACTGTTATATCACGACTCGGTATACCAAACTGAGATGCCGTGATAGCTCACTTCAGCGTACAACGCCATCTATTGAACGCCCTTAGTAAACTTTGTCTTATAAGATGATTTATCAGTCTATCGGCTGAATGGTATGGTCAGCTTTAAGTCGCCTTTGTATCTGGGTTGTCTGTTTTAGTTTGATTACTCAACTCTGAGATGATATTAAATTTAATTTGTCGCTACTTTTAGGTATGTCTTGAAGTGAAAGATGATGATGATGATGAAGTGAAGCATGAGAGTTAACGGCGACTTAAATATGAGTTGTCTTTTCAGTAGCGGTATTTAAAACTCTTTCAAAATCGTCGCAACAATATCGGCGGAAGAAGAAGAAGAATAATATTGACGGAAGCAATATCGCTGTCAAAAATGATTTTCGTAAATTGGAAAATTTCATATTGGTCGGCGATATAGTACAAAAGTTCGCAGACAATTTAGTACAAAAGTCTAGTAGTTGGTTAAGAAAAAAAGGCAATAACAATACACTGATTTAATATAAAATAAATAACAAGGTATGACTAATGTTAATTCGTACGCAAATTGCACAATTTATCATTCAACAATAGCGCTCATATATCAATTATATAGTCCAACACCTGTCCCAATAAAACTGTTGGCTTATTTCAATTAAATTAAAAGAACAATGACTTGTAAATAAAAAATGTATTAAGTTTTAAACTAATAATATCTTTAATAGCCTGTAACTGTCCCACTGCAGGCCTCTCATACAGAGAACAAGCATTGATCACCACGCTTGTGAGCTGCCCCACGGTGGGGCGCCATTAACGAAGCTGTTGATAACATCAGCCTGTAACTGTCCCACTGCAGGCCTCTCATACAGAGAACAAGCATTGATCACCACGCTTGTGAGCTGCCCCACGGTGGGGCGCCATTACCGAAGCTGTTAACAACACCAGCCTGTAACTGTCCCACTGCAGGCCTCTCATACAGAGAACGAGCATTGATCACCACGCTTGTGAGCTGCCCCACGGTGGGGCGCCATTATCGAAGCTGTTAATAACACCAGCCTGTAACTGTCCCACTGCAGGCCTCTCATACAGAGAACGAGCATTGATCACCACGCTTGTGCGCTGCCCCACGGTGGGGCGCCATTATCGAAGCTGTTAATAACACCAGCCTGTAACTGTCCCACTGCAGGCCTCTCATACAGAGAACGAGCATTGATCACCACGCTTGTGAGCCGCCCCACGGTGGGGCGCCATTACCGAAGCTGTTAACAACACCAGCCTGTAACTGTCCCACTGCAGGCCTCTCATACAGAGAACGAGCATTGATCACCACGCTTGTGAGCTGCCCCACGGTGGGGCGCCATTACCGAAGCTGTTAACAACACCAGCCTGTAACTGTCCCACTGCAGGCCTCTTATACAGACAACGAGCATTGATCACTAAGTATTACTTCCAGTTTTGTCTCTACCTGGTTTCCAAATAAGAACAAGAACACTTTTCGAAAATAATGCCATTTTAGTACATTTGAATAAATTGTCTCTACAAAACTTTTTTGTATGAGTCAAAAATTGAATCAAAATGATAAAACCTTTGTAATAATATTTCGAATAGAAATACCGAAATAATGTTAATGAGTTCGATTAAAGACATATTCATTAATATTTTACGCTTAATTACAATTGTGTTAACAAATTGAAGTAGGGGAAAACACACTTTTATCGGTAGTCGCAAAAGTATATAATTCGTTTCCTAGCCTGCAGTGTGCCACTGCTGAGCAAAGGCTTCCCCCAAATCCTTCCACGATTCTCTATTTTGTGCCGTCTGTTTTGTAATATCAATAACATATGACAATAATTTATTATTAACATAGTAAAACGGCTGTGTGCAAGTAACTTAGAAGCTGAATTCGCTTTACATTTTCGCTGGTTCGAAACTTCTTCGATCTCATGCAAATACAGAAGTATTTTACTATACTTTCTTTATTGTACAGCAAAAATATTATAATCAAATTGATCCATGAAGATACAACCAGCCCTAGCCTATAGCAGGGCAAAAACTTCCTCAATAATTCTTCACAATAATCCGAAACCATGACAAAAACATCAAATTCCTTGAAAACATCACTTTATTTTAATATACTGCTAAACGGATTGAACCTACATCTTTTATGCTCACCCGTTGACTAAACCGCAAGGACACCACATACTTAACACTTATACAATTGTGTATAATGTTGTATACTTTATACAATTGTGTATACAATTCGCGACGAGAAATGAGTCATTTCCCTTCCTATGGCTTTTACAATTCGCGTCGGAAACAATCTGAAATTATATGTTTTAAAGAATTATGTGTTGATATTTGTTCTTTATTCTCACTACATAGTATAAAACAAAGTGGCTTCCCCCTGTCTGTAACTATGTATGCATATCTTTGAAACTACGCTATGAATTTTGATGCGGTTTTGTTAATAGGTACTTAGTATGTTTAAAGAGGAATCTTTATTTGTATAATACGTCAGTATTGCACCCGTGCGAAGCTGGGGTGGGTCGCTAGTTATGAATAAGTCCGATTGCAATGAAACTTTGTCAGCGTCTTAATCAAAAGAGTTATAATAAAGAAGTAAGTATGTAACTAAATACTCTTTTATAAAATGTTGTATTGTTTGTCAGGTGCTATGTAACGTTATTGCAAAAACTAGCATTAAAAGAAAGGTTCATATATATTTTCCAACACATTTATCTTTGCAGTTAGCGTAAGCCCAAATTCGTCACGAAAGTTTGCGAATGCATTCCCGTGGCCCCCGACAATAGGGAACGGAGAAGCACTCCGGTGGGTTTACAAACCCGGTAAAAGTCCGGCGCACCCGTTTGCCTTTTCCAAGGCAATGAAAGTCCATGAGGATTTCCACCGGGTAACAAAATAAAACATCCATGTTTCTGCTACTTTAAAATAAGGTTTTAATTTTATTTCAAATCTTAAGTTTACTACTATATCAAGAATACTTGTTGTACGAAAGCAGGCAAAATGCGGGAGAAACCATGCGGTATAGCTAGTTATATCATTAAACTATACAGTTTTTAAGCTGACAAAGTAATTTAAGGCGAAGTGGTAGCGAGTTATAGCAGCTTATAGCAAGTTCTTTACCTAGTTCGATATTAAAATCTCATTTACTAGACATTGAAGACGAAGTATGGAAATTACTTTCATATAGAGAAGGCTTTTTTTATTATCATTATGCTTTTATACTTGGAAAAGAGTGAGACAGGTTAATATCGTTAAAGGATTAAGTTTTAATCGGTAAAAGTTGTGATATATCACCACGCTGTGTCCTTGGCGGCGGGTAAAGTTTTTATCTGACCGTTGAAACAATTAAAGAGAAATTACAATTGGGAAGCAACTGCTTTTGCTTGACAAAGTCATTTACTTATAAATGTAGTAACAAAGTTTTAATAAGATAAACAGATATAATGAATACTATTTGTTAGAATGTAGTTACAATAGGTGTTACAATAACATTGAAATATCTTTATTTGTACGCGAAAATCAATTTGTCTGATTGCGTGTATGTCCATACTAAAGCGAATGAAAATAATAGAAAATATGATATGAAAAACATGCGTCTTATAAGTTAAACTAACAATTGTAAGCAACAAAAACGCTAGTTAAAGATAACTATAGTTTTATACAATAAAAATGTCCAGTAATTATCTAAATGCCTTTCATAACAGCTATAGTTAAGGAAATAATTACTCTATAACAAATACTTTAGCAATTAATTTAATTGTTTCCTCAAATGTATGGAATAACATACAAGAAACACAGGTTCTTGGTTAAATAGCCCTTTATACACAAAGCAGGTCTGCTTACCCCTCTGCGTGTAGTGTGAGCGCGACTCCCGCCACACACACTCATAGAGGTTCGTATCGCACGCGCAGGAGACTGCAGTCAAGTCTCTAAGACTTGTTTTAAACGCTCAACTCAATCAATATTTATTTAGATACACACTAGATTAATATATTAAGTTACGAGCCTAAGTTATGAGTAAGTAACATTAAATATTAAATTATTCTGAGGCCGACAACAGGCCGCCACACCCTACTTTGCAAGTGACAATTGTATGAATAATGCGATTCAAATGAGAATAGGATTGACTTGGCGCCATTGAAGAAAGTAAAAAGTATTGTTTTTTAGTAATATCCTAATAATATTAGGAACGATACGAACGAACTTATATTACGAACGTCAGATTGGAACGCGTGGAAGAAGAAGACATGCTGCGCCGATCCCAAATAAATAATAATTGGGATAAGGGTAGGGGAATGATGATGATGAGTGATGATGATCCTAATAATATTATAAACGCGACAGTTGGTAGATGCCCCATCACATAACAGATTAAAGTTCTCAACAAGGCCTCTGCATGTTGGACCTGTGTCCCAAATCTTGTTTGAGCCAAATCACAAACTACTTGATTCAAGCAAGTTTGACGGTATCTTGTTAAGTAATTATACATTATTGACAGTTCATCATAATTATCACAGGCGTTCCTATTCTTATTTGAATCGAGTTATTCAAACATACAATTTGCACACCTGTATATTGTATACATATACAATATGTCGATCGATTACCATTAATTATTGTGTTAAAATGATTAATTGTTTAAAAACATAATGTGTATTATTATTTATTATATTTGTAAGTTATAGTCCATTGTTTTAATTTTATTGTGTGTTATTTGTACAGATTTTACTTGTAGTCAAATTAATTTGGAATGTCAATCGAATTTCATATTATTTTACACATTTCATCAATATTCCAAAAACAATTCAACTACTTAAATATTGTAAATGTGAAAATAACTTTGTATGTGTGTTACGCTTTTACAGCTAACACACTTAACTGTTTTTGCTAAATATCTGTTTTGAGGACAGATTGAATACAAAAGATTGAACATTAGTTACATTTTCCCGTGATAACCGGCATACACACAGACGCTAACTTACTGCGGGCGATTGCAGATTCCAATATTCGGAATCTATTTTTCCTATTGTTTTCCTTCTCCGTTAGTCAGTAGTTAAGACAACATTTAAAGAGACATTTTTTCCACTAGACGACCGGAAAAGATTAAAAACAATAAGAATTATTTTTTAACATCGTTTTTATTTAAATTTCGTGTTAGTTATCTGATTACTGTAAGGGTAATATTAAAAATAATTATTAAGAACAAGAACGGCGCTTAATTCTGAACATTTTAAAGACTTTACTTTTCTCTATTTCATAAAATAACATTTCTACTTTACATTTTAAAGGATTTTTCCAAAATGACGTTTCCAAATTTATTTAACGGAAAATAAACCGACGGAAAATAATGTCGTTTAGCACTTAGTAGTTTGCAATTTACTCAAACTAATATTACAAAGTCAATATTTTATGAGAATGTTTGTTATACTTTTACGCAAAAACGGCTGGACTGATTTTGATTAAATTACGACATGAGATATTTTATAGCCTGCAGTATCATGTATCTATAGGCGTTTAGCTTTGCTTTTTTCATCCCGAAAAAAGTGTTCCCGTGGGATAAGCAACGGTCAAAATCACTGATAAACGGCAGGTAACGCCACGGGGCGCGGTTAGTTTACCATTGCAAACCAGATTTAATATAAAAGACAACAAATGCTATATTTTTATTATCATAGACTGCATAAATTTCACGCGCATTGCTATAAAAAACTTGTTCCTTTTAAGCAAAAATAACATATTTGAATTAAACTAAAATAAAATTTTGTTACATTTACCGCCTTTTAGCAAACATTTTATTCTTAATATCTACCTAAATGCATTTTTATCCACATTATAAATACATCTTAATTAACCTCGCGTTTATTTATTTTTCGACGCCGTCTTTATCATAAACAATATCGTTTTGTTTTTAATCTAAAATGTAGAGCAAGGAGGCTAATTGGATATAATTTATGGTTCTTTATTTGACAGAGTATTGTCATTTTATGCTTTATTTAATCAAGTGTTGCCTACGATTTACAAATTATTATTTAAATCATCCATTTACAAGAATTATTACGGAAATAAATCACAATATTACTTTTGTCATATTTTATATACATCCTTTATGCGTCGCTAACATTTACCATGATTTAATACTAAATTAAATATATAATAAATCATATACCCACACGATATGACAGTTTGTATTTGAAATGCAATAAATTAATTAACGCGGCAAATGTATCGGTCGTAAATTATCGAAGTATTAAAATAGAGCATTAATCAAGTTTTCGTGAAATATTTAGTTTACGGTAGACTTTTATTAACATTTTTGTATAAACTCTTGCATAATTTTCATAAATAAATAGACTAAAGAAAAAAAATGATCATATAGGATTTTTTATTTCGAATTTTTTTTTTGTCTAGTTAAAAATTACGGATAAATATTTTGAGTACTTACGTTTCTATAAAATCCCACTAGAATTAAGAAAATAATCCTTCATAATAACAGTATGTACATATATTCCGATAATAACCAAACACAGCACTGCACTCACAAGACACGCATTAAAATTAAAACTGAAACAAAATTGTCAAAAACGCGCGCCTAAATGACTCACACGAGAAATGCAGATTAAAAATAATTTTGACAGATAATTGAATTTTTAAAAAGAGGTTTAACGTTTGGTACGCTAACTCTTTGCGCGAATCGGAGGCGACTGGCAAATGAGTGTGGCGACCCCCCTCTTCAAGGCGTGGTCTCGACTAACCCACAACTGGGCGGGGCGTCCAGCAATTTTTTTCCTATTTATACTTTCTTGCTTTTATTATATTTAGTCGGTAGTTTATTATATTGTAATGTCTGTCTGTTTATTCGTCAATGTATTGAAATCGTGATTTTTCGCGTCTTAATTGTGGTATTTTTTGTGATAGGACAATCTCGCGTCCATATTGTGAACGATGGGTGGGTTTAATTAATAAATGTTGATATTTTCTTGTCTCTGGTCTCGAAAATTTCATTTTCGGCCTTCTTGGAACTGTGTTTTCGTTTTAAAATGGAGAATATTTGGAGTTTGTCTCTGGTCGCGAGTTTTTCGTAATTATAATTTGGTTTACGGATAATTTATTAAAGAGAAGTATTTGAGGTGATTAAATATGAAATATGTGTAAAAAAAATACGTTTTCAGTTTTCGGTAGTTAAGTTTAATATTTTTACGTCAAATTAATTAAAATTTTAAGTATTTAGTAATAGGTTTTAATTACCGATTTAAATATTATTGCAATTTTAAGCTCTACTTAAATCAATTAAGTTAAACCTAACTATTTAACATTAAAGATTTAATTAACGGTACTTTATAGTATTCTTACGGTTGACTCTTACTCAAACGATAATTAGTTTTAAGTGGCCGTTAAGTCTCATCCTGTCTCTGTCACACTGAGGTCTAATATAGCGACAATTAAACATTTAAGAGCGACTCAAATATGAGTTGCGTTTTATTACATGGTAATAAAGTAGTATTAAGGTTATTGATCTTTTTTAACTTATTAAATTAGGTAACAAATAGTGAAAGAAAACATCGTGTGGAAACCTGGATTCCGAATATTAGAATCTGAAATCGCCCGCAGTGAGCTAGCGTGGTAACCAATGCTCAAACTGCCTCAAACCTTCCCTATATGAGAAGAGGCCTATGCCCGGTAGTAGGACATTACTAAGATATAACCTAAAATTTAATTAAAATTTGTGTAGCTAGAACATTTTGTGAGATTTTTTGTATTTTAATTATTTAGTGAATACTTCAATTGGCCTGAATTAAATTTAATTATTTACAATGGTAGGTTAATACCTACCATTGTAAATAATTAAATTTAATTTAGGCATAGAAAATATTACTAAACAAACATTACAGTAGCTTTGCATATAGATAGAAGAAAAGAACTCTCGTGGAAGGTTTTTATCTATAAAAATGATGAAATTAAGAAAGTAGGTACCTATTTTCATACTTTTAACCTTTTTCTAGACTGATAATTGGCTGAACTAATGACTCGATATAAGTATTAATAGATAAAATGTTATACTACAAAATTCCGCCTAGAAACTAAAAAAAAATACAGCAAAAAAATACATTAATAAAACACAAACCCATCCAAAATATCTCGTTTAAACAAAAAAATACACTTTGTAAAACCAATTTAACACTTGAACAAAATAGGGGGTCGCCCCCCCCCCCCCCTTTGCAATACCTGAGGGGTTGAGAAAAAGTAAAAAGAACTCTGAAGGGAGATTTTTAATTAGTCACCATTTTTAAGTGGCTCCCAAGACGGATGCTGCCTTTGAATTGGCGAGTTACTTGCGTCAGTAGATGTACTTAATACTTTACTTGCTCTTCACAGAGTATAATAATAATGTCTCCTGACCGATTTCGGCCACGGCGGCTAGTGTTACTATGATACCAGCCAGCTACGCGGGACATCTTATAGTGCACAAGCGTGTACAAACACAGGGGCACTCTCTATTCCTCTACTCTCATAGCGCGATGGGACGGCAATCCGACATGACCGGGAGAGAGATCAGGACCCACATTTTTACGTACCTTCCGAAACACGGGAGCTGTGATATTTTATTTCTAAACCGCACACCACATTAGAAAATTCGGTGCGTCCCGTGGGCCGAACTAGAGACCATTAACTTAGCAGTGTTATGGTCTTACCACTAGGTTATCACAGCTTCACAATGTATACATAGGTCTTATATTAGGAATATAGGTAACAATTGTGAACCTTGTCGGGCACGACAAAAGTAGTAGATTTGCTAATCGCAAATAGGTAGGTAGTAATAATATGCGTAGTATTTATGTAAATTATGAACTCTTAGTTTATTATCTCTTAGTTAAGTGATATTATTATAAGCCGTTATTACAGTAAAATTGTTCAAATATTATAATAAGACGAGGAACGTTGTTTATCGAAAATAAATATAATTTTCAACTATTCCAGCATTATATAGAACCTTCAACACGTGAATTCATGTAGAAATACTAAAAATTATGCATTTTAAGACTGTCTTAAATAATTGTTCTAAAATTAGGAAGCTTTCTTTAATTTCTTTTATTAATTGCCGTATATCCTTTTTGTGATCTTTCCGTTAGAGTTTGTCATATTAAGCTATGATAAAGAAGGAATAGACAGAGCATCTGTATCTATAAACAGTTTAGTTCAATTTATTGAAAAAAAGAAAATGATTGGAAAATCTATTTGTTTTAATATCTTAAATTGAATGAAAATAGAAGTAATACCGTTTCGTTTATATTCGTTTCAAATTTTGTATTATTATAACATTTTATAGCTAATACAAAAAGCTGTAAAATATATATAATATATTTTTAAGCAAAATATCAAATATGTAATGTAACATGTTATAAAATTATTTGTGTTATTTATTTTGATATGAAAGGAAAATAAACCTATAGGTAGGTATACGTTTTGATTATAGTAATATCGATTGATATCAGCAAATTTATGAGTAGTCAGTAAACTTGTAAGTGAAATAAATAAAACAAAATCTATATGGATTCTTTAGACATATCAAAAAATACTTCAAGTCAAAAATATTTTTGAAAAAACTACTACTATAAAACTACAAATTTTGACAAAAACTATCCTTCTATATGGAACCTTTTCTGTTCAATGCTCTACATATTTGTAATTTATTAATTTATTTATGCTTCGTATACCAATAATCTACAATGATGGAATTAATGCCTAAAGCATACTCTACCAGTCAACCATAGTAATTCCTACTGGCGCGAGTTACTCTCCCAATGTAAGCAAACTCCAAATATCTTAGCTAACTGTAAATAAGTCTTTCTTTCTAATAAAACAGAGGAAATGTTTTCTTCCTACGTAACTAAAGCTTCCGTTTTTAATTAAAAACAAGTAACAAGTCACTTGAACGTTAGAAACTTGATGAAAAAACACAAAAGAATGATACCTTTTATTTTCACGTATTTTGAAGTTAAAAATTTTGTTGTTTATTTTTCATGTTTATTTGTGATTGTGAAATATACTGTTTGTATTTATTCTACTAATGTTTATAATATTAGTAAGTTGAGGATTTTATTTTAATACGCAAGTCTGGATTGTATTAAATTGAACACGGTAGAATTGAGAAACTTAATACGTTTTTGAAGTCGGTTAAAAGTTGCTGGTATGTTAACTTTTAATTGGAGGATAAAGCAGGTATACCTAGTTATTGAATAGAGTAATTCAATAATCTAAGGTTATTTCTTACTTTATAAAAAGACGCGTGACACCGCGGCGATAGACTAATGAAGCATATAATGTTTGACACACTATTCTAGTTACATTATTCTAAGTTCTAAAAATATAAAAAATTCTCCTGAAATTTTAGGAAGACCATAAATATTATATTATATTAATGAATCAAATCTAGGAATACGTAGGTGGTAGCCAGTAATTATTTAATTATAAACCAAATAGTAGGACAAGACCTAGAATTGTGTTTAATACTGAATTATTCAATGTATAAATGAGGTAGGTAGCTATTTCTCACGTAAAAAACACTTGAGAATTAATAAAATTGTAAAGCTTGTCTGTAATAGATACTTTCAATGTATAATAAGTCGTGCCCTATTATTTACCTACACCTACTAATTATTGTCCGTTAAAATCACACCTTGTAATTTCGTTACCGAAAAAATACAGTAAATAGAAACGAAAAAAATACAAAACTTATAGAAATATTCTCAGGAGTATTGCTTCCAAAATTACTGCTTTACCATGCCTTCTCATAACGCGCAGTTTCTTAAAACGCCCGATAATGAACCACAATTAGTATTAATAGCTTACAACTCGGGCAAGAATACATTAATGAGCAATGAATAAGCACAAAAATAAAAGAAATTAGTGTAATAAAGATCGTATATTGTGTATAATGATACGCCTTGATGTGTATAATATGATTCAATGAAACGTTTCGCCGACTGACCGAGATATGTATCTTTCGCAGGCAATTTTCGAGATAATAATCTTGGCTTGTTAGATGAATTTCGTACTGGTAGCGCCATCTGTTGATGAGTAGAAAAAAATCCCTGTAACATTGAAAAGCTACGTGTAGTGACATCTAGTGGTGAATAGTATACACATTATAAAGTCTTCCACTGATAAGGTTGTGTTAGTACAGTATAACAGTTATAGATGGCGCTGATAACTTCTTTGTGGAGAAACTTGTTTTTGAGATGAAATAACTATGGTTTTAGAGAATAATTGAAATAATCGCTATTTCTTCTGTTAGTTTTATGAAACATATTGTTTTTGCTATATTATCTACTGACTTTAATAACAGATAAGTAAATAAAAAAAATAATAAATTCCATAGAAATATTCTATTCAGCCCGACTGCTCCCGAAGAAACTCATCTCCTACCTGTAAAATTAGACAGTTAATTATTATTAATTCACTTTTTTAACAATTTGACGATAAAATCTAAATTATAGGTAATCTAATACCTCAAAAAGCCTACTCGAAATAAAAACCATTTGATTTTGATTTTTGAAATTAAATATAATCATACAAATTATATTTCAAAATAAATCATGTCGGTCTAGGAGTGCATATCAATTATTTACAAAGACAGATAGTTTTTATTTGAACATCCTACGTATACAATGGCAGATCACAGTTGTTTGCTAAATTAGAATCGTTCTATTTTATCAACATGACATCTTGTGTTGTCAAAGATTAAGTGACGATAATTACAGTAATGACATAATTATTAATTAAACGCCGAGTGGACAAATATGGTTAGATCCCTGCAAGAGACATAAGTTTTTATATTGAGTCAGTTGAATTATAAATGGTGGTCGAATTCATTTCGTTTCAGTAATAAAATCTTTTAAAAATAACGATTTTATTCGTTTAGACTATTTACTGAATACACCGAGTAGAGTACGGTACACTACTTGGCATAGTTCGGTTTACTTCCACATCTACGACTGTAGGCCACAGCATCTTACTTTAAAAAATCAAAAGTCATTTATTTAAATTAGGCTAAAAAATAGCACTTTTTGAACATCAAGATTCATAAATTATAGACAGCACCCCATCGCCCACCCTTCACCGCTTCCTGTGCTCTCGCTACGGGAGAAGAAACGGCGCAACAAACTATAGCAGCACGCTATCTTTCAAATTACAATATTCTAAGATTTTAATCAAGAACAAAAATAGGCAGATAACTTATTATACAGATGACGTATCTGAGTACATACTCTATGGCCAATGTTTATAATCTGTGCCTCTATCGCACCGGCAAAATTGTTAGTTGTCGTTAGCTATTCGCCGGTCACCCGCGCCGTGTAGTGATAAAATTATAACAAGAAAATCATGGCTAAAGTACGTATTAAACTATTATTTTAACGTTTCACGTTGTTTTTGTAGATGTTAATTGTTTTTGAGTATTTTACATTAACGTTTCAGTTGTAAATATTTATTCAACTCAAATGTATGTTTATTGTCCGTAAAATTACTTTAATTAAATGCATGTTATGATAACAAGGGAAAATATACGTAATGAAGCTCGCTAAACCAACTAAACTAAAAAACTAAACTAAAGTATTTACTTTCTTTTACCTACTTTGAATGTCAGTCATATCTGCCAAAATACCTAGTAGTAGGTAATTATGTATAATCGATTCTTGCCGTCCAATCTACCTTCATCGGATAATAATTCATCAATATCTGTCAACTAGTTTACTCCTTAGGGCGTCACAAACAAACTCACATTCGCAGTTATACTATTAACTGAAAAACATTGTATTTACCTTTAATCGAATTAAGTCTTCTACCTCCATAATGAGTTAATTGCATAATAAGTACAAATCAACGGTTTCGAATTATAATTTGATACGTCTGTTATCAATACAATTACAAATTAATTATTTAATGATTATAAGTAGACAGATAATGAATATGATAATCTGTGTTTGTAAAAAAGTCGCGTAATGCATGCTACGCTAGCTTCGCCCCGCGGATTTACCTCAGTTCACATTCCGATTGATTTACTGACAGAGGTAGTTTAGATACTTATTTATATTGAACCAGTTATTTTGATGTTTAAAATTAAATATTCGCGTGAAAATCAAAAATGTTTTTGGCAGAGAAATATCTTTGCGCCGTGATAAGTATCGTAATAATATTCAACTTTATAATTCATTTCCTAGCCTGTAGTGTCCCACTGCTGGGCAAAGGCCTCCCCTAAGTCCAAACATTTAAATGTTTTATTAAAAACCATGACTCTGTCTGGTTTATAAGGAAAATGTAATACAATCATAGTACTGTAATAACCATGATTGCATTGTACAATGTATTATTCCAAATTGTGCATTTTAATTGACTGAAATCGATTTTAGTTTCGGAAAGCCACAGATAGCCGAGTAGTATAGGTCACCACGCCAATTACCACTGTACGCGACGTGTCGCGGGTTCGATCCCCGCGTAGGACAAGAATTGTGCGATCCACAAATGCTTGTTCTGAGTCTGGGTGTCTTTGTGCATGTGAATTGAATGTCTGTGAAACCCCCTGCGATACAAGGATTCATCACATTCCCTATCAGACATCACAGTATCATTTACTCCTTTTTCATTCATATCATTCCTTATACAATCCATCTATTAAAACATGTAAACTCAATAATTAGTCGTAAGACTTATCTTAGAGTTCAAAGTTTATCAAATACTATAAAGTCTTGTTTTCTTTCTTATATAATCAGTTTTTTAGAACATTGATATGTCTGCTTACATAATATAATGAACTGCATTATACTTTATAGGTTAATTTAAAGGAAACCTTGACTGAAATGAACCTGCTTGAAGAGAGTTTTAAAAGAAGGTTTTTAATTTAATATATACGTTATTATTCATGCGATTATCTATACTAATATTATACTTATTATAACTGTGTGTCTAGAGTTTAGTAGCTACGGAGATTACTTCGTTGGGAGGCTCGGATTGTTTCGTCAGTATACAAACCAACCGTGGAGTTCTTGCAGTCGTGTCAACTGCATTCAAACTGCAGCTAAAAAATGCAACCACTAGGTACTTAGTTTTGAGGCTAGACGGCGTTCGGTTTGAAAAGGTCTGTCTGTTAGGATCAATAACACCCAGAGTCGCGCAGAGCGTGCGCGAGCGATCCCGTGACTCTGGCTTTGGCAATAGAAGGGGCCCGGGGTGTTTGTGGTCGGTGTGAGTCCGACATATCCCCACGCCGCGCGCCGTGCCCTCGACGTGGGTTGAAATCGTTAGCTTTAACCCAGGTCGACCCACGTCACACCTGAAAAAAAAAAAAGATTCAATAACATAACGACCGCCGTTTATGATTAAACGAGATTAAAACCTGGAGCTAAAATATAGGTTTTATCTTCACATCTGTACTAGCGTATCTGTAAAAACTGCGTGGAATCGAGCCTTGAACTTAAATTTCGTATCTAGGTTTCCGTTCATATCTCGGACTCCTACCGCCAGGTCTTAAAGTAAGATTATTGTGGGTGCGCAAGAAAGATGGTGCTATGTCACACCCACAATAATATTACTTAAAAAGACTGGTACGCCCTCAAATATTTTGCCATTAAATAAAAAGATGTTATACGTTACATAAGTTTAGTTATAAATGTAGATATTTCTTGTTTAGTATTGTTGCTGTTTAATAAATATGATTGTTTAAAATTATGTTTCTAATTTCTTATCATTATTAAATAATTATGGTTTCAGGTAAACATTCCGACGTTCAAAATGAATAACGGCCTGGAGATCCCAGCGCTGGGCTACGGCACATGGCTCGGCTTGGATGATAATGTAAGTTGTCAGGATTTTGAGATTACGATGAAACAGGTGACACATTATATAAAATCTCATTAAAGAGCGGTATACTGCTACAAGGATCTTTTGACACGTGGCTGAAATTGGAACTAATTTATACAAATATGAAACACCATTACTTTTGACAGACAGTTGAGTTGATACTTGTTGCGATTACACACCAGCGCCCTCATGTTAATGTCATCCACGTGACAAAAGATCCTTGTAGCACTATAAAATCAATCCCATTGTAACAATATTGTCAAAAAAATGGTTGTAATATTTTCGAGATTAATAAGTGAATTTCTTTTTCATGATTTGAATGCCTAAATCGACTTAGGTACATTCAACACATCATGACAAAGGCTACTTTTTCCTAGAGTGGTACTTGTGCCCTACTGCTAGGCAAAGGCCTCTCCCAAGTCCTTCCACGAATCTCTGTCTTGCGCCGCTTCGAACCAGTCCTCGCGGTGTACGTTGAGTTCATCCCGCCACCACTTTCTGTGCCGGCCTCGGCGGCGCCGTCCATCTGCTGGCTCCCATTGTGTGGCGACCTTCGCCCAACGGTCACTATTCATGCGGCTGATGTGACCCGGCCAAGCCCATTTTAACTAACCAACCTTAAAATTTTTTAGCCAATAGATAATAAAGGAGATTCACAATGTGAATATGGATGTTGGATCAAGTGCTGCCCAGTTGTAAAAGTAATTATCGAAAATAGTCCATTTATTGATTTTCGAATTCAATTTTTGGACTAATTGAACGAATTTTATAGCCTGCTATTCTATCCCTGCGGTCAAGAGATAAATTTCTTGACAACAGGAATAGAATTTGATGATCTTCAATTTATAGGTTAGTGTTGGGGTAAGGAGCAAAGTACACAATATCTTTATTCGGCAGCACTTGGTCCAAACACTGGCTCACTTCTTAAAAGTTCTAAACTTCTTTCTTATCAAAACTACTAGAATAGTCGTGTTTTTAATCACCCAATTTATTTTTTCCAGCTAAAATTCATCACATCAGGCTTCCCGCAGCTAGTAGAAGCGTTATCCTATGCCATAGACATCGGGTACCGGCACATAGACACGGCGCACCTCTACAGAGTGGAGCCAGAGGTCGGTGACGTCATCAACAAGAAGATACAAGATGGCGTCGTCAAGAGAGAAGAACTCTTTGTCACTACTAAGGTTGGTTGTAAACTTGTTGCGTCTTATTTAAGAGATTGTATAACGGTTTACTCACGCGTATTTTTTGGATAGCCCAACTAGTTTTCCGATTTCCGTTTTCAGCTCATGATTAAGGACTCCGGTTGGGTCCGCCCAACCGGAGTCCTTAATCATGAGCTGACGCGGCGGCGGGCGAGCGATTGTTAATTTGAGCCTAAGCATCTACCTACAAAGGCAGCTTCGATAGTGAAGCAGATGTGTATGCAAATAGCCTTAGGCCAGTGACTCAGTCCCTCGGCTATCAAAACATAGGCAACAAAGTTTAGGAGTTCAAGCCGATTGATAGTATTCCAAGTAGGTACATTCGGAAATAATGTTCGTCGAAGAAGATGGTAACATATTTTTTCCGTGGGCACTAGGTCCATTCTAGTCCCAGCTAGAGTCACGCAGAGCATGCGCGAGTAATTACGCGTAGTTGAAGGGACCCGAGGTGTTTTTAGTCAATGGGAGTCCGACATATCCCGACGCCGTGCCCTTGGCGTTGGTTAAAGTCATTAGCGTATCACCCGGAAAAAAAAACAAAAAAAATGTTCATGTCATACTAGTCACCCTTTGCACGCATCTTTGGATGCATCCTCAGTAAAAAAATATTGCGGCTGAATCAGTTTCTTAACGCTTTTCACGGCGTACTCTCGTATCGGCTGCCAATCTTACCAAACTCAGATTAATATGATAATTACTGAAAACGTTTTAGAAGGACCAGTGTCCTCACCTCAAATATTGTTACCAGTATCTCATTTCTCTAATTACCTTAACTATAAGTATAATAACCTTACTATTTGACACTACCTATGTTCTCCAGGTGTGGCACCACTACCACCGCGCGGCCGACGTGGAGGTGTCGGTGCGCGCGTCGCTGCGCCGCCTCGGACTGGACTACATCGACCTCGCGCTCATGCACTGGCCCATGTCCATCTCGGTAAGTAAGCTCGTTAGACACTAGGTATAGCCCACGTAGATATCAGTTATAGCTGCAGTACTAATGAAATTAAAACTAGTAGCAAAAAGAGGCTCAGCTAATGCTGTGCCGAGCATGACCCACCATGGCGCTGATTTTTAGTAATTCCTTCTCCCTAAGCTGTAAGGCGGGAGTATAGGACGACAAAACTGGCGGCACCAGTCGCTAGCTTATCAATATTTGATCCATCTGATACAGTCAGGTTTGAGTATAATATGTGTTAATTCAGGGAAGAGAACGACCAAAGAAAAGATGAATGAGTGTGACTTGCGAGATGACGTCAGATAGGAACGTGTGGAAGAAGAAGACATGCTGCGCCGACCCCATATAATAATTGGGATAGGGCAGGATAATGATGTATGATTTCATTGAATTGATCTGTAGTTACTGGTTTCTGTGATAAATCAAATAGAAACTTCAGTGCAAGATTAAAAATAGTTTTTTTCTTTTACTTTTTCTCTTTTTTTTGTAAGCTATTTGCATTTCGTCTAAGAACAGCTTTTGACCGCTTTACTAAAATTTTATAAACGATGTTCTACAGAAAAAAAAATACATTTAAAACATACAAAAAGATATGATTCCGGCCAGGATCGAACTGGCGGCCTTCTGCGTGTAAAGCAGATGTGATAACCACTACACCACGGAACCAGTTGTGAATGTTGTCGTTATATGCCTTCCCATTAGCTGCAATATAAAGAATTACTTTGAAAGTATTATTAATCTCTGTCTCCGATATAACTACAGTAGTGTCGCGTGACAGCGCACTACACGGCGTAGAGCGGCGTCTCTCGCACACACTAAATTACATTTATCATTACATTATAAATGTAATAAAACAAGATAATTAAGCGAATTACTTTAGTAACAACCCAAAAATATTAATATTGTCAGATTTACAAAATGCATTGAGACAACTAAAAATCAAGATACCGGGTTTAGTCAAATTAATTAGTAAATCGTAGTCTTTCAAATTAACCAATTTTACAGCTTACTACCTATGTCTGGAATATTCCATAACAGCTTCAGAAATTTCGCATAAGAGTTACGGCTGTACGCTGTGTGATAAGTCTGCTCGTCTTAAGATTAAATTCTTCAGAATCTTTTTCATCATCATTCCCCTGCCCTTATCCCAATTATAATTTGGGGTCGGCGCAGCATGTCTTCTTCCACACGTTCCTATCTGACGTCATCTCGCTAGTCAAACTCTTTGGAGCCATATTATCTTTCACACAATTTATTCATCGTTTCTTTCTTTTTACCTTGTTTTACAATTATCCTTTTTATTTGTTAATCCTTAGCAAGATGGCGTCGACGAGAAGATTGACTACTTAGAGACGTGGCGCGGCTTCGAGTCCGTTCTACACAAGGGGCTGGTGAAGGCCATAGGAGTCTCCAACTTCAATCTGGATCAGATGAAGAGGCTGATAGCGAACTGTGAGGTCAAACCTGTGGTGAATCAGGTCGAGGTATGTGTTCTACGGAAAAAGGAATTAAATTCAATATTTCTCAACATTCTCACAAAGCCATCTACTCTAAATAAGGGTCCCTTTATTTTTAGTTTCATTTAAACAATAATAAATTCGTGTTAAAGAAATTAAATTCATTATTTAATTTATACTTTTGTCGGGCCTGTTAGTCTAGTGGTTACTGGCCCTGACTGCTATACCGGAGGTCGTGGGTTCGATCCCCACCCAGGACAAATGTTTGTGTGATGAGCATGATTTAAAGTCTGGGTGTAAGTTACCTATAATATGTATGTATTTAGAAGTACATAGTCGTCTACTAGTCATAATACAAGCTCTGCTTAGTTTGAGACTAGATGGCGTTGTTTGAAAGTCGTGAAATATT
The DNA here is from genome assembly GCA_941860345.1 of Chrysodeixis includens. Lineage (NCBI taxonomy): Eukaryota > Metazoa > Arthropoda > Insecta > Lepidoptera > Noctuidae > Chrysodeixis > Chrysodeixis includens. Next base: position 4,739,223 of record OW796119.1, on the reverse strand, counting down.
ATAATATTGTTTTCAATATATAACAATATCCAGAGTAAACTCAACAGTATTACTTCCAAAATAGTAACACTTGTGTAGTAATGACTTTGGTCGACTCGGGCCTGCCGTATTTGTCGTCACGACGCTTATTTTCATTACTTTTTCTTTATCAGTCGACTCTAAACAGTTTATCATCAACCATCCTCTTTACAAACCTCATCAACCTCTTCAAAACCTCTTCCAGATCAACCTAAACCTCGGTCAGAGCGCCCTGGTAGACTACTGCCAGTCACAAGGTGTCATCACAGTGGCGTACTCCCCATTCGGCACGATGGTGCCGTCGCGGGCCGCGCCGCACAGCCCCGAGCCTAAGATGGACAACCCCGTTATGGTGGCGCTGGCGAAGAAGTACGGGAAAACCGTCACGCAGATCACTTTGAGATATCTGGTGAGAAACACATAAATAATAATTCTTCTGTTTAAAAAAAAATCATCATCATTCTTCTGTCCGTATCCCAATTATTGTTTGGGGTCTGCGCAACAAAAAAATATGTAAAAATGAAAATTTGGTGCATACGCCGTATAGTGTTGTTGTATATTCATATGCTTAAAGTAAAATGCGGCTATTTCAATATTAAACACGACGGTCGTGTTTAATATAAGTATAAATAAAATTAGTGGTCGTGACACAACCACCAATTCATTTAAAGTTATGTCATCAAAAATCATATGCATATTAAACTTATGAATGTATGTCAAATCTTTTAAACCTGAAGCAAAAATAAAAAAGCAAGCAAAAGTAATAAACAATATTTTATTCCTCAAAATTCCCGCACCGCCATCTAGCCTCAAATTAGGTATATGTGAGGAACTGGTGCTATGAGTACTAGACAACTGATAAACATACTTATATATTTCAAAATACATACTATTATAGATTTATTACACAACCAGACACAGAACAAATGATCGTGCTCATCACACAAACATTTGTCCTGTGTAGGGATCGAACCCACGACTCCAGTATATCATTCAGGGCCACTCACCACTAGACGAACAGGCCATTTTACATAAACTAATACCACATTTATTTCTTTTTTCAGTATCAACGAAACATCATTGCCCTACCAAAGACAGTCACAAAATCTAGGGTTTTGGAAAACGCCTCCATCTTTGATTTTACCATAGACAAATCAGATATGGCGACTTTAGCAGCTTTTGATAATGACTACCGGACAGTTCGGCCAACTTTCTGGCAAGATTACGAGAACTATCCTTTTGATAAAGTCGCATCGAAAATGGACATCCCAATTGATTTGAAAATTTGGAAGAATGGCGCTAATGCTGATATTGAATGAGATTTGTTTTATGTTTGAATTGTTATTTTTTATAGAATATATTATATGTAACTAAATTTTAATGTTAGTGTTTGTTTTATTTATTTTTTGCCAGGAAAGAGGACTTTCTCCAACAGTAGAATAGTTCCAGGATGGTTTCAATGTTTTTTCAAGCATAAATTATTTATGTTTTTTTTTTAACAGTTTGGAGTGAAATTAGTTATATATTTACCTAACAGCGGAACGTTAAACAGATAGTGTAAAAATGCTTTTGTTAGTTGATATACATATTTTAACTTAATTACACAATATTGTTTTATAATACCAATAAATCAAATTACAAATACCTGCAATATTACATACACAACCGAATCTGTCAAAAAAACTTTGCTACCCAAATTGAACCTTGAGTTAGCGAATCCGGTCATCGAACCACAAGACCACAAACAGATTTAGGGTTCCGTAACCAAAGAAAAACTGGACCTTAAAAGAGATGACACCCTTTCCTTTTTTTGTATCCCAGTGGAAATCCTCATGGACTGCTCTCGTCAGGGGGTTGACGAGGGGGTGTGCCGAACTCTTACCGGCTAAAACCACTGGAGCGTCCTCATCTGCCTATGGCCGGGGGTACGGGGTTCGCTTTCGCATTTACCGCGCCCCCGGCAGGCCTTGACCGTACGAGATCGGCGGGTCCGGCAAGGCGATGACCGCTGAGTTTGATTCGCCGTTTCTTCTCATGTTCTTCGGACACCAATCCTATTTGCAGAAATAAACAATTTCATTTCATTTTAAAGAAAGAGAGAGCTTGATTAGTAGATAATTATTTAAAAGGAATAAATGATACCTTTCGTGTGCGAAATTTGAATTCGCACTTGGCCGGCGTTTTTATAGGGAAATCTCTAAATAGCACTAATTATCACACTTATAAACATTGCTATAAGAAGTTTGTAGTAGAGTGATAAGTTATAAACAATTGCTTTAGCTATTAATGTATTTGTAACGCTTATAGTGGCTCGCCTTGAGTTCTTGTGTAATAGTAGCTGTAAGTCGACTACTTTGTAGACGGCGCTTGTTAAGTTGTTACTTTGTATGATTGGGTATCATAAGGATTTATATGTAGATGTTTTTCTCAAAATTAGTTTAACTATTTTCAAGGGTTTTCGTTGAGGAGTTGTTGAAAGGGGATGGAATGTAGAATAGTTTTGCAACAGATTTAACGCCTTTGTGAGTTCATTAACATAAAAAAAACGTATATTGTTGTTCTATTTTTAACATATTTTATTATTTATGATACGCAGAATCTACTGCGAATCGGATAGTCTTTGCAATTAAATACAAAAAATATGGTTGAAAATTTTAAATCTCAAACAGGACTTGAATCTGTGGCTGCTGGCTAAACAATACAATAAATTACAAGTTGTATTTAATTACACTTACTTATGCAACGAGTTTTATTTATGCAAGTGATTTGATTGTTTGTGAAACCTACCGGGGCACAAGAATTATATTCCTTCGTTCGGGAATCGTTTAAATCAAACAGAAATTACCAGATAACAAAAATCTTACAAATCCACATTTTACTTTACTGAGTCAAGCGCTCCAATTAAAGTAACCGAGTAATAACAAAATCACTTTGTTACAAACCTTCACGTTTCAATTCCAACCTTAACACAACCGTATAAAGTTTAAAATCAACTAAAATCTCACACTTAACTAAAAAGTTTTCCATACAATCTGTGACAGTGGATTTTAAGCCTTATGTCCCAGAGCTAGGGTATAAAATCGTGTGTATTGTTGAGAGTCTTTAATTACGCGGCTACTTTAATAAGTTCGGTCACTCACTTGGTGTTTAAGCTTTGACTATGTTACTTGTGTTTGTATCAATATTATTCGTCGGTGCGGTAAGTTTTAAGAAGTTTATTATATTTGTAACTAGCGGGCTAACTAACTTCACACGGGTGTAATACTGTTGTATTATGCATACGAAACACCCTTTTCAAACATTTTATCTGTTAAAAAATCAAAATGCATTGCATAGTTTTAATGATATGAGCATACATACATAGGGATGAAAAGAGAGATATGTAGTGGCTTTGTCTTATACTAAGTTTTAATAATATATTTTTGAACAAAAAATATTGTAAAACTAGGATGGAAAGGTGTGCACTAAGGTACATGCTTTTGCTTTAATTACTGTAGTTAGCATGTACATCAGTACTTTACTTTAGAACATGGTATGTAAATATAATGTGTGATATGTACGCTGTTGCTATACCTTTAAACACTAAATAAATTTCTAAAGATAGAGCTAAAACTTAGCCCGTTATAGTAAGCCTTACATTATTATAGAAGCCTATAGAATTCCTTTAAAATAAACAGGTTTTCAAAGCAAAAAAATACTGACACTTCATAAGTCGGTTTTCTTTTTCTAGTGATTCGATTTCTTTTCCGATTGTGTGTGAAAAGTATTAAACATTTATGGGTGGGAATCGAACCCACGACCTCTGGTAAAACAGTCAGGACCACTAACCTCTAGGCCAACAGGCAATTAAAATTACATTAGTTAGATAGTCCTTAATGAAAAAAGCAATTACTGATAATATGTATTAATGTCATTAATTTATGAAATATTAACCATTTGGAGTATTTCTTGTCGTGGACATGGGAAAGTTAACCCGTACAACCGCAAAAGCAATTCTGCTATATCGAACGAAATACTTATATTGTATACTTTAGTAAGTATACAATATAACCTTCCTAGAAAACCACTCTATACATTGGTGAAAAGAGCATGAAAATTGGTGCAGTAGTTTATCGCGAACAGACAGACAACCACAGCGAGAGATATTAATTAAGGACTTTTTAATTAATTATTAAAAAGTCCTCCGTCGTGTTTATCTGTCACAACATACACAACGAATAAACATGGTAAAGGTACTTTAGAGTAATTTTTAAACGACTTCTCAATTCGTCAGATTTTTTTTTAATGTATATTCACCGATTACTTCGTAAATTCTGGACCGATTTCGATTTTCTTTTATTTATGACAATTATTTATATTTCAGTTGGCCGATGAGAAAGATGGCGGCCTTGCATTTAGGGTGCCCTTGAATGATGGGACCTCCATACCGGCGCTTGGACTCGGGACCTTCCTGGGGTTTGACGAGGTAAGTGATAACTGATAATCACTCCTTAATAGGCTATTTGACTAAAAATATCTAATTAGTCCGTCAGATAGATTTCCAAAAAGTATTGGATACGTACAAATAAAAAAGTTAAAACGCACCAAAGGTGGTGAAACGTATGAAAAGGGGGCTACCAACGTCACTTGCCATTAAAAAGTGTACACCTTATCACCTTATTTTTTTGTTAACGTGATAAAAGAAAAAATACGTATACAATATTTTTTGGAAATCTATCTGACGGACTAATTAGATTTTTTTAGTCAAATACCTAATTATAAGTTCCAGTCAAACCTGAGAGCACGTTAGGTTGATGACATAACTTGGTTTGCTAGTGGCACTTGGTTTAGAGACACGTGTTACGAGAGCGTATAGAGTAAGAAATGAGTATATAAGAGGAAGTTTGAAAGTGGCACCGGTAACTGAAAAGCTTCGTGGTAACCGGCTGTCATGGTATGGACATGTCATGCGGAGGAAAGAGGATCACGTGGTAAGGAAGGTGCTGGACATGAATGTGGATGGATATAGGGGAAGAGGACGACCAAAGAAACGATGGATGGATTGTGTGAAAGATGATATGGCCGCAAAGAGTGTTGTTATAGATGTGAGAGGCCAGTGATGATGTATTTTCTCTCTCTCTCTCTACAGAATGGAGTAAAGGAAGTGGAAGACCAGGAAGTTGAGTTACCTGTCACCTGGGCCTTGAAAGCTGGATACAGGTAATACACTTTACACAGATTGCGGTATAGGTCACCACGTCAATTACCTCTGTGCGCGACGTGTCGCGGGTTCGATCCCCGCGTAGAACAACAATTCGTGCGATCCACAGATCTCTGAGTCTGGGTGTCTTTGTGCATGTGAATTGAATGTCTGTGAAACCCTCCTCGATGCAAAGATTAAATTCCTTAGTGCGGAGTCTTAAAAAAAATATGCATTAGACATTATTATTTACTTCTTGCTTCAAAGTCCCAATGCTACTTAAATGTTTGCCTGTTATTCTTCCACTGGGGATTCAATAATATTACATCATAATAACATTAAATGGGAAACTAAGTACAATGTATGAGAATGACATTCCTTTTCGATAAGTCACGTGACTTTGACTTGTCAGTTCAATACATTGGAGATTGTCTAGTTAAGAATTTTATGTATATTTTTTGCCAACAAATATAGTGTTCTTAAATTATCTTATTTAGTTTCGCAATTCGCTTTTAAAATGGTTATGAAGGAAGTAATTTATGCTTCCTTTGTCAGTCGCCTTGAAAGCATTCTCTTAATTAAAATATCTATTTTAATATCATACATAACCAGTGGCCAATGGAGGTCCTTGTCACGACTTTATTTCTTACTAGCTATACCCCGCGACTTCGCCCGCGCAAATATCGGTTATAGCTGCAAAAACATTACCCTCCTCTGACGCAATCGGTTAAAAAGTAGCCTATGTGTTAATACAGGGTGTCAGCTAACTCCATTCCAAATTTCATCTGAATTACCTCAGCTGTTTAGCGTGAACTAGGTACAAACATCCGATAGGTACGTGTAGAATAAGAAGACATGCTGCGCCGACCCCAAATAATAATTGGGATAAGCCATCTCATCTTTGACACAATCCATCCATCGTTTCTTTGGTCGTCCAATACATCTTCTTTATAAATGGCATCCACCTTTACAAATCTGACCCGTTGGTCTAGTGGTTAGTGGACCTGACTGCTTATTTATTGATTATCTTGCAGGATGATAGACACAGCAGCAGCTTACAACAATGAGGAGCAGGTCGGTGCTGGAGTGAGGGCCTCCGGAGTACCAAGGGAACATGTTTTTCTCGTCACCAAGGTATGCCAAAATGGACCTTAATGCGAGTGTATTATGGTTGAAATTGCAAATTCCTGATTTGTAGACAAATTACATTACAAAGAGCCAGGAGCGAGCACTTACGAAATTCAAAACTGGTGTATAAAAGCTTTGCAACTTAGTGGTATTCGAATATGGACCTTCATGCTTATGTCATATGGTTGAAATTGCAAATTCCTAGCCTAGACAGGTTATATTTCACAAAGCCAAGAACAGAGACAGTTGTAAAATGATCTTTGCAACTTCGTGAGAGCGTGTTTTTAATGTCACCAAGGTACTCGAATATAGACCTCAATGCCTATGTTATATGGTTGAAATTGCAAATTCATGGCCTAAAGGCAGACTATAGGTAATCTACATTACTCAGAACTAAGAGCCGGCTCTCACAGGTGTAAAAAGAGTTTTGCAAGTTCGTGGGAGCATGATTTCCGTGTCACCACCTTCATGCTTATTAAATACTAGCTTTTGCCCGCGGCTTCGCACGCGTTAAGAAGTATATAATTGTTTAGCAAGTTAGTGTAAAAAATTAAGGCCTACAAAACTTCTTTGTACACAATATTCTTAACTAATTTGTCATTTGGCGCTAAAACTATCAAGCTACTGGGAGAACTTACTCGTGAGCAAGCAACATAAAACTGCCCATGAGAGAAGCAATGTTCTCTCAAGTTTGAGACCCGCAAATTTGAGAGTTTGCCCCTGAGACTTGTCATGGCAAGTCAAAAATCTAAGAAGATTTATATAAACTATTTCATCCCCTTATGGGTGGAATTTATCAAAATCCTTTCTTAGCGGATGCCTTCGTCATAGTACCTATATGCATGCAAATTCTCAGGCCGATGGGTTTAATTTTAACAAAGTTTCATACAAAACTTCATCCCCCTATTTTATCCCCTTGGGGGTAGAATTTATAAAAATCCTTTCTTAGCGGATACCTACGTCATAACATCTACCAGCATGCCAAATTTCAGCCCGATCCTTTGAGTTTTATATATATAGTAGACAACGAACAATTTAAACAACAAATACAATGAAAACAACGAAAATTTCCTTGTGCAACGAAAGTACAAAGTGAAAAATCAAGCTATTTTATTGCGGGGTATAACACCTCGGTACGCGCGATCGCAAGTTCCGTCGTGGTACCTCGTCCCGCGCCCCTCACTGCAACTCGCCCCGAGAGCCGCGTGCCGTGTGTATAAAAAATATTCTTGCGTACTTTTTAATTTCACGATATATCAGAAACTATTCATCCGATTTATAAACTGTAAAAGACAAATATTATCTCCATGATATGACCTTTTTTTTGAAGTAAGTTTTAGACGTAAGAATTAATATGGTAGTACTAAAATCATGCTCAGAAAACATGTCTTATTTTTCTTTATCTGTTTAGCCTCATCATGGATTTCCCCTAAAAGATAGATATAGGTCATCGCGAACTTTTTTGTAGGTCTATTGGAGCCCTACATTTTCGTAGTACATAGTATTCATATATACTTGAGTATTTCGGCAGCGTATGCGATAAAAGTGATTTAGCGGTAATTTTTTTCCGACTTACTTGACTAATATCCTTATTTGAAGATAACCGAGAGAAGTAGGGTGATTTCATATAGCCCATGGCAATTCGGAATGATGTAGCTTTCTAACAGTGAAAGAATTTTTAAAATCGGTTCAGTAGTTTTGAAGATTAGCGCCGACAAACATACAAATATACAAACTTACAAACTCACAAACGCTTACCTCTTTATAATATTAGTATAGATTATTTATCTACAAAATGTTTGTACCTATTTAGAAGTAAATAAGTATGTTTATAAGTTTAAATCTGTTGTCTAGTACTCATAACACAAGTTACTCTCGTATACTAAATTTGATACTAGATGGCGTTGTGGGAGTGTTGAGGGATGAGGAATAACAAGAGTATTTCTGTTACAGCTAGCCTCGCACGAACAACGCGACGTGGTGGGTGCCCTGAACAAGTCCCTGGAGCGACTGAACATGTCCTACGTAGATCTGTACTTAATACACACACCGGTCACTTATAAGGTAATTGTAGTTCTAAACCTCACCTAAAGAAAACTTTTTTCTATTCACTAGCGGTGAAATACTAACATAATAATAATGTCTCCTGACCGATTTCCGCCACGGCGGCTAGTGTTACTATGACACCAGCCAGCTACGCGGGACATATTATCATACTAGTGCTCAAGCGTGTGCTAACACAGGTGCACTCTCTATTCCTTTACTCCCATTTTTACTTGTCTTTCGAAACACGGAAGCTGTGATAATTATTTCTAAACCGCACACAACTCCGCTCATTTTTGATAGCGATTTTGCTGTCCTATCCCCTATCCTATGTCCTATGTCCCTTTTTATTCGTAAAACTCTGATCTGAATCCTCTCGCTTTTCACGGCATTTCATCTTCAATAAGTATTTCAAAAATAAAATAATAGTCACATAACTTTCTTGCGAGACCCAACACACTCCCAACACTTTCTTCCAGCGATCTTTTTAAGAGGATGAACGAAAGAAGACTAACGAAACAGATATATAAGCGTAGTTTGAATTGTTGGAGGGGAAGACCACGACAGACGTTCCATGATCAAATAGGGAAAGTCCTAAAAAAGGGTCAGGTCAGGAGTACCCTAAACCGACGGGCGTGTATGAAGCGGTTGATGAGTGTGGATGAAGTTAAAGTGGTATGCCAGGATCGTAGCAAATGGAAAGGTGTGATCTCTGCCTTGTATGTATCTTTTTAAGTGACGCAGACTATAAATATCTATATCTCATCAATTCCTAGTAAAAGTTGACTACCATTCATCATTTCATATTATCACCAGGTTATCATTCACGTTTTAACAACTTTGGCATCAAAGCAGCCGCTTATCAAGGAATGCTTTTAACGCTGTTTTGATTCAGATTTTCATCTTTGTGAAATCAGTAGTTTGGTATGCGACGATAAAATAAATGTGGTTTGGGAATACCTAGATTTCCGTTATTGAGGTTGGTTAGTACGGCTTTGGCTGTTTAAACTAAGTCAAAATCTTTTATACTTCTTATGCAAATAATCATCATTCCCCTGCCTTTATCCCAATTATTATTTGAGGTCGCGCAGCATGTCTTCTTCTACACTTTTCTATCTGACGTCATCTCGCAAGTCACACTCTTTGCAGCCATATCATCTTTCATACAATCCATCCATCGTTTTTTTGGTTATGACGATGATACAAATTATTTACAATGGCGGTTTAATGCCTGTCGCAATCTCTACCAGTAAATCATAGGGTGGTGTGGGAAAAACAAGATGTAGGTGAATAACAAGATAGGGGTATAGAGTAGTATTATAGGTATGCGAAATTGAAAATAGACAAGTATGTAAGGGGAAAACAAAAACCTGTGAAAATAAGTTTTTTTTTTATTTTACTTTTTTAATAATGACTATTGACCTAGTAGAACCTTAATTAATAAACCTTAACGGTTTTTTTTTACTTTTTTACTGTGGCTTTTCCAGCTCGAATATTTTTATACAGCTGCCATAAAAAGGAGTGAATTGTTTTCATGAATTTAATCTTGCAAAGTTCACATACAAATTAGGATACTAGATACTTAGCTCTCTGGAAAAGTCAAGATTATATACTGGCTCGCAACTTGTCGGCCCACCCTTCACCGCTTCCTATACACAATACAACAAATACACCAGAATTGGTTAAGGCATGGTCGAATATAAACTTTAAACACTCTCAACCATCGGCAATTATTTTGTCTCAATTCGCAAGAGATCTCAAGAAATTCAAACATGTTGAAATTAAGTGATAATAATTTATTAGTAAACAGAATCTTAATCCTATAAAAGTTTTAGATGTATCATTTGTTAGTTTCGTTAGTTTGTAAGAAATTACTATAAAATAAAATAAAAAATAACCATTCTGGCGAATGAGTGTTGAACTCGAGACTTTTTAAACAGCTGATTTGAAAATATTGGGGAAAAAGAGTTTAAAACTCATTTGGTGCAATTATATATTTTTGTAGCATAAGTACATAATTAATTTAACACTGGGTTGCACAATTCATAACGGCCCTAAAAAATACGTCATTTCGGACTACTTTGTTTTATCTTTCGAGTGACTTTTTACGTTATTTTCGTCACCTCAGCTCATCAATCAATGACTAATAATCGGCATTTGTTTTACTTCAATAGATAGACAAGAACTAGGATCCGGTCTATATCTACCCATCAATAGATCTTATAGATTTAGTGGAAATAGGATAACGATCGGAATACGATAGGAACCTACCGTTACGTTATTTTTAAAACACGTGAAGTTTACGTATTTGATGGCGTTATGATAACTATAAGGGCAATGTACCACGTTGAATCACAATGCTAATTCATCATTCCCCTGCCCTTCTCCCAATTATTATTTCGGGTCGGCGCAGCATGTCTTCTAATCGCAATGCTAATTCTTTACGCAAAATACAGTCCAGCCTTCTGATCACGGGTGGAGTTCACCTAAGCAAATTGCAAATATGTTTAATGATTTCTTTGCATCTATCGGAGCAGGGAATGTCGAATACCCCGGTGAGTCGTCGCGACGAACTTCAACTTTTAATTTTAACCCCACTGAAAACACCATGTTCCTTAGCACAGTAGATCCTGCTGAAATAAATACATTGTTAAAGAGTCTCAAAAATAAAAACAGCTATGGAATAGATGAACTACCACCAACCCTAGTAAAACAATGCGCAAATGAGCTTACCCTACCTTTTTACTTGCTATTCAACCAGTCGTTTGAAGAAGGAAGATTTCCGGACTACCTAAAGAAAGCTATAATCAAACCAGTTCACAAAAAATACTTAAAAACTGACCCTACAAATTACCGTCCCATAGCACTCTTACCTACCGCCTCTAAAATATTTGAGAAAGCGATGTGAAAATCGTGTTTATTCGTTTTGCGAAAAATACAAGATTTTTAACGAATCTCAGAACGGTTTCCGGAAAAATCGCTCTACCGTCCTAGCAGTATATAAATTTATCCAGGAAGCCATTAATAGAGAGTTTTACATCAAATAAAACTTACCTATTATTTTTTCATCAATATCCGGAATCCATCTTGAGTCAAGCACCTGTCTTTCAGCCTTTTGATAGCGACTTCCGTTTCCTCTCCGTTGGTGGCGCCCTCTACACTTACCGTTGGTACTAAATATTCAAGCGCGCCTCAGGTGATCACCTGATTTATTTGTCATTATGGAACTCATGATGCACCAGGTAGGCCTTACCTGGATTCCGGATATTGATGAAAAAATAATAGGTAAGTTTTGTATCAATATCCGGAATCCATCTTGAGTGATGTGTTTGTTATCACCTGGTGCGCTAAACCCAAAGACGCTATAATGTGTTTAAGGGTTTGTATTAATGAAATACAATATCGAAATAAGATAAGTGTATTACAATAATAACTTCTGGTATGACAAACAATTAGTCACAAAGCAAAATAAATGATCTTTAAAAATTAATAAGTATTTTAATCAACAGGTTCAAAATAATTAGACAGAGATGTAGGATTATTGGTAACACTTTGATCATTGTGATTCAACAGTTCTCTTTGATAATAATTCTGGAAGGTGTGAATCGTTTTCCAGTTACCAGTTGCAAGAATTTGGTCAATAGGAAAATTCTCTACGAAATTGAGAGAAGCAACTGCAGATCTTACTGATCCTGGAGTTGCATCAATACCAGCAGCTTTTAAAAGAGATCTCACCCATCCACCAATTACAGTTCTAGACGCCGGCTTAACATCCCCTTTAACTGTTATAAACAAATGCGTTATATTTCCTCGACGGTTTGAAGTAATACTTATTAATTGTCTCAACCAAAAAATCAGATTTAATTTTTTATTAGGGTGTTCTCTAAGCCTCCATCCAGACTGTCTATGGTTATGGTTGTCTGTTTTTGAACCGAAAGCTGGCCACAATACAATAGACGAATCTTCATCGACAAAGTTATCGGTATCAATTCGCAACAGAGTAAGGTCGTGAACCCTACGACCTGATGCTAACAATAAAAGAGTAGCCACATGCCTTGATACGTGAAATATGTTACTTTCATCACAATCGTATGCACTCATGTGTTGCAATAAGACCTTAGGGTTCCAAATAGGTGGTTTAGCCGCTTTTTCTCTTGCAACGGAAATAGCTTTTAAAATATGCTTTATAAAGAAATTTGAAGACAAATCAGTACTAGACGTTATGTGTGTGAAAGTTGAAATAACAGATTTTTGTACCAAAATAGTCCTGTATGCAAGACCTATATCACAATGCAAATGTGCTAGATATTGAGCTACCTGCTGAACATTAGGATATTTAAAATCAATTGAATGAGACTCACACCATCGCTGCCATCTGCGCCACACTGGTCTGTAGGTATTGATAGTGGAGCCTCTCCAGCTTGTCATGAACAATTTTTTCTCTTGATCTGTCCAGTCCTTCAAAATATCTTGCCACCCGAAATCAGCCATGCTTCCAGATGTAGGTCCTGCACTTGCGGCGGGTGCATCCCTGTTCTGGTGTCTATTAGAGAGCTGGGTAGATCTGGAATCAGATAAGGCGAATGTCGTGCTCTCCGCTGCACATCCGCCTGCCAAAATACCTTGCTCCACTTCGGTGCAATCAATATATAGTCTCCGCTGGCTTGATTCAGGTGTTGGAGAACTCGTGGTATCAAATTTGGTGGTGGAAACAGCCAAGCAAGGTCGTAACGCCACTGAAGACAGAATGCGTTGTGGTGTTCCGCTTCCGGATCGGTGACGTCTAGTGACACGTACCTTGGAACTACGTGAGCTGTGTTCGACGCAAAGAGGTCTATGTCCGGCGTACCCCACATTCGAAATATTGATGACGTCGCTGATCTCAGGAGATGCCATTCCGGACAAGCCTTCTGACGAGAAAGAGCATCTACTTCGGCATTGAACCTGCCCGGAAAATAATGTGCCGTCAGATGAATGTTCCTTTTGTCTAGAACCGCAAGCAGTTGTTGAGTCTGATACAACAGTTTCTTGGATTTGGTCCCTCCCTCCTTGTTGATGTACGAAACTACTGTTCGATTGTCGGTTTGCAGCAGTACCTGTGCATCTTGAAGTAGCTGCTGGTTCTGATGTATCGCTGCGTAAACGGCGAACATCTCTTTCCTGTTGGCATGCCATGTCTTTTGAGGATTTGTCCAGGTTCCCCACATATTCGTATCGCCGAGTTGAGCCCCCCATCCGATGTCCGATGCGTCTGTGGTCAAAAGTTGTGACGTCACTGAGCTCAAATGTATCGGCATCGACATTCCTATGGCCTGACACCACCACTCCATCTCTAATCGAACTGGTTGTGGAACCGTCACCGACCGATACGGGTGCTTCACCGACAGATGTCGACTGTAGTATTGCAGAGTGCGACAGTGAAGGCGGCCTCTCGGAGTCACGAACGTTGCAAAGTTTAGTCTCCCCATTAGCGTTTGGTATTGTTTGAGGGACCACTTGTCTAACTGAAGCTGTTGGTGAAGTGCTTTGCGTAGCGTTAAGCACTTCGGTTCCGACAGGGACTTTGCGTTGCGTTTTGTGTCCCATGTAATGCCGAGAAACTCGAGGCATTGTGTTGGAACCAATACAGACTTTTCGAAGTTTATTGTCCAGCCTAGTAAACGGAGTATCTTCACAGTGAACGCGATGCCGTCCTCCAGCTGCGATTTCGACTGGTTTGCCAAAAGAAAGTCGTCCAAATAAACTACGCACCTGATTTTGTGACTCCTCAGGAATTCTGCTACCCAATTGGTTATTGAGGCAAACGTTCTGGGTGCCGATGAAAGCCCGAACGGTAAACACGTCATCTGGAGTAGTTGGTGCTGGTGTAAATTTTGGTGATAATTTAGCCTCAGAAACCTGCGATGTTGCTGTGCGATGGGCACGTGGAAATATGCTTGGCTCAGATCCAGCTTCGTCAACCAATCCCTTTGCTGTAGAAAACTCGGAACTCGGAAGTGGCTGAATAGTTGAAATGGCTTGGCTACTATAAACTGGTTTAGTTTTTTCAAATTGAAAATAGGGCGGAAGGTCTGATCTGATTTTGGTACCAAAAAGAACGTGGAAAGGTAACTGGGCGTCAGTTCTGCAGGTTCCAGTACTCCCGACTCGAGCATGTTTTGGATTTCCATGGTCATACTGGGAGAGGTTTTGGTTTTGTAAGATTTCAAAATTGTAGGACTCGGAAATATTAGCGGCGGCTTGATTATAAAGGGTATGCGTGTCCCGTTTAACAGTCGGCATATTTTGTCTGGCGCACCCAGATTGCTCCAAGCATATTGAAATTGCTTTAGACAGCCGCCTTGAAATGTCCGAAAGTCATTCGCGACGCCTGCTTTTAGAAGTAGACTGCGATTGCGATTTTTTACCCTTTGGTTTATATCGGTGGTTACTTGTTTTGTTCTTGTCATGGTGTGAAGCAGCTGGTTTTTGTTTTTTATGATAGGTATCCCAACGAAAAAACCTGTCGTCAGTTTGTTTACTAGTCGATGGTTTCTGACTTTTGTAAAAATTTTCTTTAGAATAATTTTGGGGTATTGATTTAGTAGATGAAGTAAGCTTATCCACCCCCCCAATTTTTTGAAGGTATGTTTGAACTGCATCATCATCAAAAATATATTCTGCACTAGGAGGAATTTTATGTAGGACATCGCGATGGAAACTTTCAGAAATTTGGCGCAAAATAGCCTCACGACGAGCATTTATTAAATCGGCTCTTCGGCCACAAATCATTTGTAATAAATCATCCGTTACAGTACTATACGCGGATTCTTTTGAAAACAATGATTCCACTTTTTCAAATAACGAGTTGGGTGTCAAAGATTCTCTAGACTCAATTGACCAATCTACCAATGATTGTAATGATTTTTGCAATTCATCTTTTTGACAAAGCACAGCATTAGTTAATCCCGCGAAAGACCTTTCTAACAAATATGAGCGCGAATCCTCTTTCAACATGTCGGATTCAAACCGTTTTAATTCATCGTTAACTTTTAATTCTACAAAACCGGGGGTACTTAAATATTTCTTTTGTGCATCCGAAAACCGAATAGCATTCCAATCATCACACTTGAAACGCTGTAGCTCTGTTATTTTTTTAAGGTATGTTTCGTTTGCCTTAGGATAAATCGGATCCTTTACTGTGGTACCGACTTCCGATAAAATCTGAAGTTTGTTACTTTTAGACAAATTTTCAGGCCTTCGTAAATTTAAGTCGTGAACGGGTACGGAAATGGGATTAATATTTGCACTTGGAGTTAAATAGTTTTCCATAACGGAATTTTTCGTAATTATATTCGTTAGGTAAGCCACTTGTTGCGATAGAAACTCGAAGTGTGCATGACTCACGGTTTGGGAATCCTTCCTGCCTCTGCGTTTCTCAGGGCTGGGTCCGCTGCTTTCCGAAGAACTGCTATCACTATCACTATCTCTTGCATCTGGCGTCGGAGAACGAACACGTTTACGCGATAGTGAACCGGCGGTATCACGTTCGGATTCTATACTATTATTAGGATTTTCCATAACTACAACGGAGAGGTACACTTCACGAAATTAAACTACCAAAATTAATTTGAAATAGTGGGTTACTTTTTTCGCGAAGTTTAAACTAGCGCTATCAACCGAACGGCGCGAAAAACGACGCTATAATGACAAATAAATCGGGTGATCACCTGAGGCGCGCTTGAATATTTAGTACCAACGGTAAGTGTAGAGGGCGCCACCAACGGAGAGGAAACGGAAGTCGCTATCAAAAGGCTGAAAGACAGGTGCTTGACTCAAGATGGATTCCGGATATTGATACAAAACAAATAATATAATTAATAAAAAGCAGTATGCTGTAGGTATACTATTGGATATGACGAAGGCTTACGATAAAGTCCAATATGATATCTTACTTAATAAATTACAAGGAATAGGGATCCGCGGAAAAACTCACGAATGGTTTAAATCATATTTGGAAAATAGAGAACACCAAGTCGAAGTTGAATACTATAACGAACACATAAAGGAAATACAACATATTCAGTCGGACAGCAAACAAATTAACGCCTCAATTCCCCAAGGGAGTGTAATTGGATGTCTCCTATTTATCATCTATATTAATGACCTCCCGAAAATCATTAATGAGTCATGTGTTCTATTTGCTGACGATATCTCAGTTCTAACTTCATGCCAAAACAATAATAACTTAACTGAAAAACTAACAGAAATTCTAAACAAAATAACAACTTGGATGACAGAACACAACCTCGAGCTTAACTTTCATAAAACTAAAATCATGTCTTTCTACCCTCGTCAAAAAAGCCCCTTAGATATAAAATTCATCTACAATGACACAAATATAGAAATAGTTCAAGAATTCACCCTACTCGGTCTAACTATAGATACAAATTTAAATTGGAAATCGCATATAAAAAAAATCAGATCTAAATTATCAAAATTTGCTTACGCCCTTCGAGAAATTAAAAAAACGACAAATCTCCAAACAGCTTTAGTCACCTACTATGCCTATGCGTACGCATGGTTAAACTATGGTGTTATACTATGGGGAAACAGTACACACGCACCTACACTCTTCACACTGCAAAAACGACTGATTAGAATACTAGCTAACATTGAAGTCACAGACAGCTGCAAACCACATTTCCAAGAACATAAACTTTTAACCCTTCCCTCTATTTATATCCTGGAAGTGTGCAAATTCATCAGAAACAACCAACACTTATACACTACACGAGAAGACATACAAACTAAATACACACTACGACACAAAAATAGATTAAACCTACCAGATTCTAAGCTAAAAATACACTCAACAAGCACTTTAGTAATGTCAGTAAAAATTTACAATAAGTTACCTGAAACAATTAAAAACGAAAAAAAATATACAACATTTGTCAACAAATTGAAACATTTTCTAATCTTAAATTGTTACTATACTGTTAACGAGTATCTAACTGAAAATTTGAAATAAATAAATAATATAATTATAGCAAGTTCATAAATGTAGTAAATAAAATAGCCCTCTTTGACTATCCAATTTTGCTGTGCCCGTCAGGGTCCACAATGATCCAAAGCAATGTATTTTAATATATTTTAAGTACCTACCACCTAAGCTCACATTGTGGAATGCAATAAATTTATTGAGTATTGAGTATTGAGTATTGGGAGTCGATCAAGCGCTTTGCGAGTTCCTTATACAGAAATCGTGCACCCGGCCCCCATGTCCCAAGCGTTTCAACCCCAAAAGACTCAAAAATATAATTGGCGTTAAGTTAAGTGCACTTAAAATAATATTTTTGCCGTTGTGCAATATTTTTGTCTTAGTGTACTACACGGCTTAGAGCTTCTTACGCCGTGCAGTGCGCTGTCGCAATATAGCAATATATGTATAGTTCGTTCTATTTTAGGAGGTAAAGCTGGCCACCTCTGGAACAGAGAGAGCACCTGTGTTAGCACACGCTTGTGCACTATAATATGTCCAGCTTAGCTGGGTGGTGTCATAGTAGCACTAACCGCCGTGGCCGAAATCGGTCCGGAAATTATTATATTTTAAGCGATGATTAGATCTATCTAACCTTTCTCTTTTTTCTGATTCTAGCCAGACCACAGCGGATATGATATTATAGACTACCTAGATACCTGGAAAGGGATGGAGGAGGCTAAGAAGTTAGGTCTAGCCAAGTCTATCGGCATATCTAACTTCAACATCAGCCAGATTGAGAGACTGCTGGCTAACTGTGAGATCAAGCCGTCGGTTTTGCAAGTTGAGGTATGTACTAGGAACATATTTTTTTATGTATCTTAGATAATCTAGTCATCTTGGCACTTTGAATAAGAATTTGAATTGTATGCAGATTTCAACCTAGCTTACCCAGTTCAGCTAGGCACAGACTCCTTCGCATTAAAGTAAGGTTTGAGCGTTGATCACCGTGCTAGGTTACTGCGAATCGGTGAAATCAGATGTAAACATATTGAATCCAGTTTTTCTCCCGATGTTTTCACGGTGTTTTGAAATGTTTCGGGAAAGATGTTGATTAGTAATATTCTTATCGTAAGTAAAGCTAAATTCCAAATATGGTAATTTAGAAGCTGTAACCCACAGTAGTCAATGTTTCTTCCCTTTCTTCTTGGGAAAAGGCTTTTACCTACAGTTGTACAGGAACGGGCTATTATTATTATAAAACATACATCTGTATCTGGGCGTAATTTATGTATAATGTGGATGTAGAAATACACAAGTATTTTAAACGACAAACGGGACTTATTCGCGATATAATTCGATATTTATTTTCTCCCGACGTTTATAAATAACAAATTATATCGCGAATGAGTTCCGTTTGTCGTCTAACGGTACGTTCACACGGCGTCGAGAGTTTCTCCACCGAATCGGTTTTTTGCAGGATTCGGTTTAGTGGCAACAGTATTTCAATGAATGAGTTCACACATGCATTCGGTTTCAAGACACGACAAAAAAAACGAATCTTGCTGAAGTTGACATCCGATTTTGCGACTACAAACCGAACCGGCAATACTGCAAAATATCGGATCCGGTGCAGTAGTATAGCGCATTCAATACACGCGTTCATACGATACACGCAAGGGTAGATTCGGTTATTTGCCGGATCTTGAAACCGAATCCATCGCTTCCAAATCAATGAGGAACTGTGCGCACTCTTGCTAATAAAAACCGAATGATGTGTTCACACGAGATCCTGATATGAGGCCGTCGGATACGGCAATGCAAGATGTGCTGTGTGAATACAACATTCGGTTTTTCCAGATCCGATGGAAATAAGATTCGGGAAAACGTGGCTCCGTGTGAACGTACCGTAACATATATTATGAGTACAAGTCGCGAAAGTTTAAAATCGTTAAATACATACGTATGTTTAGGTACTCATAACACAAGCTACAAGATGGCGTTTTGTTAATGTTGAGGCGTAATTATTTCGTTTTACCCCTAATGCTCTTTACGCAGGTAAATCTCAACCTCGCCCAGAACAAGCTGTTCGACTATTGCAAGACCCACGGCATCGTCATCATGGCGTACACTCCATTCGGGTCCCTCTTCAGCAAGGAGTCTGGACCCCCGCCCCCCAGGGCCGATGACCCTACAGTGGTGGGCCTCGCACAGAAGTACAATAAGTCCACACCGCAGATTGCCTTGAGATATCTGGTGAGTGGAAACAAAGTCTAGTTTGCAGTTAATTGGTAGTTTCGCGAGATGACGTCAGATAGGAACGTGTGGAAGAAGAAGACATGCTGCGCCGACCCCAAATAATAATTGGGAGAAGGGCAGGGGAATGATGATGAGGTAATTGGTAGTTTAAGCTACGTGATGTGATGTGTCTCCCTTTCTCTACATTCCATTTGAAAGTGACAAAGATAGCTTGATTTTTGACGGTTACCATTTGTTGAGTGTCAACTGTCGTGGTCAATACTCAATTATATATTGTATTCCATATGTTACAGAGATGGTAAAAAATAAAAACAAAAAAAGATCAATATGAACTATTATGCACCCTGTCGGGCACGCATATATTTAGGAGTATAGAATAGGGCTGAAATAAGAATTTAAAATCTGAATGAAAAACCTCTTTTGCTCTCTAAAGGAGAATAGCCTTTTGCCATGCTTTACGCCTAAATCAATCGACGATTAAAGGGTGGGACGATGATGAGAAGCATCCTATTCAGCTTCTTGGGGATATGCTAGCGATACGCCACTGACTGTGCTCTAATAGTTTTAAGATCAGCTTATAATATATTTTATCTCCTTTTTCAGGTCCAAAGAGGAGTGGTCCCCATTCCGAAATCAGTGAACAAGGACCGCATAGAATCAAACATCAATGTGTTTGACTTTAAACTGACTGATGAAGAGATGGAAACTCTGGGTAAGAAAGTACAAGCAGAAAGTAAAAAAGATATTCTAGATTAAAGTTGGTGATTTGTCATAGAGAAAAGCTATCGTCGGACGTCGACTTAAACTTTTTTAAAGTTATGTCGGCCAATTTTCGTTTCTTAATAAAACTGTGTTCAATCGAAAAAATAATAAGATACACAACCTTAGATATTTGCAATATCTATCAATTAATCTGAATGACTGGCCTGTTAGTCTAATGGTTAGTGGCCCTGACCGCTATACCAGAATTGTGGGTTCGATTCCCTCCCAGGAATAAACTTTGTGTGATAAGCACGATCATTTGTTCTGTATCTGGGTGTAATTTACCTATAATATGTATGTATTTAGAAGTATATAAGTATGTTTATAAGTTGTCTAGTACTGATTATAATACAAGCTCTGCTTAGTTTGAAACTAGATGGCGTTGTGTGAAAAATCATTGAAAAAAATCTGAATAAGTACTAATAAGTATTTTTCATTTTGGAAAAGTTTTGAAAGCTTTCACATTATCGCATCACAAATTATTGATTGAATGTGATGTATCTCTCTTCCTCATTGCCACATTCTTTACAGGCATTACATTTGTTAGCAATAATATTTGTTCTTTATTTTCCAGCTAAATTCAACAAAGACTACCGGGTAGTTTTCCCTTCGTTCTGGCAAGACCACCCGTACTACCCTTACGAGCAAGTTGCTGTGCCTGCCCCAGACCTATTCAAGGGCTAAACATGACATACATTATCATAACATATATTATATACAAAAGACCTTACATAGAAGAGATTCGCCCTAGCTTCACCCAAGTATATACAATATTGATGTATCACTACATAGTATAAAACAAAGTCGCTTTTTCTGTCATGTGTGTTGTATGTCCCTATGAACGCTCAAATCTTTAAAACTACGCAACGGATTTTGATGCGGTTTTTTTTAATAGATAGAGTAACTCATGAGGAAGGTTTTTATGTATAATATCATCCATTAAATAGTAGACAAATACTGTTATTTTTGAGGTTTCTAATGTGATGTCGCAAATAATTACATTTTTTCCGCTTACATTGCAAACGCAGGCTGAATCCTACGAGATTTATCAAAATAATGTACTAAGTATTGTACACAATGAAAAGGTCTACAGAAAACTCCGCGATGGTATATGTCTATCTCTTATGGATATCCCACAATAACATTTTTTTGTCATTTACTTTTTACGACAAATAATGACTAATATTCGAAGCGATTTTAACCAATACAGCATTAATCCTTATCCAATTAAATACCTTAAATACATTGTTGATTTAATATAGATCTATTTGGCCTTTTACAGCATCTGATTTAAATCAATATTTTTGAAGATGTACAGATTTAAAAATTGCGGAACGTAGCGTTTACGGCGACGCGGCGCGGCGGCAGCGTGCCTATAAATAGCGCGTCGGAGGTAAATGTAAAAAAAGTAAATGTAAAAAAAAGTAAAAATGTAAAAAATTGTAAAAAAAAAGTAAAAATGTAAAAAAAAGTGAAAATATTGTGTATAAAAGATATTCCAAAGATAAGGAAAGGGGAATTGTTTTAAGTACTCCAAAAACGCGTGCGGGCTACGGGCAGTAAATGAATAAATCAAATCTACTGGATTGATTTTATCATTTTTTCAGTGAGTTACATATTTTAAACCCGTGCAAAGCCGGAGCGGGCCGCTATGTTTTTTATAAACAACGTTCACAGTTTTTCTGTAGCGTATTTAGCATATCAGCATTGCACCCGTGCGAAGCCGGGGCGGGTCGCTAGTTTTACATATAAAACAATCTCTGGAAATATTTTCTCTATTAAAAATACCGCACTAAAATCCATTGCGTAATTTTATAGATCTATAAATACATAGGGACAGACAGAAAGCGGGAAGCGACTTTGTCTTTTATACTATGTGTGACACCTCCTCAAATTTCTGACAGGGCCAGAACATTATCGCTTTTAGAACAAAATTAAGTCATCCTGCCGTCAAAAGCAGCATAAAAAACGTCCTGCTTTAAAAATATACTGTCAATTTAGGTCAACAAAATGGAGGCCACTTCTGATAGCAATATGCGAGGATTAAAGTGGCCTAATGGATCCCACTGTTGGGCAAAAGCCTTCCTACACTTCTACTTGTCTCTCGTATAGACCAGTTGTTTTTATTGAAGTATACAAATTTACCTTTTAAGAAAATAAGCCACATTTTGACCCGACTGCATCAAGAATTATTACTAATATTACTTAATATAAGGTACACCAATATACTTGTATTTATCACATCTCACTTTCATCACTTTATATTTTGTATTATTAAATGTACTTAAAATATTGCGAGTGTTTTATTTAAAGCTTTATATCCTTTTATCAAAATTCCATAAGAAGGTAGGTGAGTGAAGCCTACCAATATCTCTTAAAGTAAAACTATTACAGTCCAGAAATAGAGACGCCATTGTACGCCATGTAGTACGCTGTCTCTCTTACACAACTGTCTAATTCTAAGAAGTCTTATTTTAAGACTGTGTCGGATTACCGTCCTATCGGGCTATGAGAGTAAAGGAACAGAGAGTGCACCTGTGTTAGCACACGCTTGTGCAATATAATATGTCCCGCGTAGCTGGCTGGTGTCATAGTAACACTAGCCGCCGTGGCCGGAATTGGTCTAAATTGGTAGAGGTAGAGGTAGAAACACAGTTTTTTTTTTATAATAGCTTAGTCAAATGCATAAAAAAAGAAACAAAAAAATAACATAGTAACATTTTTATTGTCATAAGTATTTACACACATTAATATTTTTCGTTGTTTTTCACTTTGGTATATAAATAATAATACAATAAAATACTTATAAATAATATGTTGACGATTGAGGAGCGCAGATATAATACAATTATAAAGATCTAACTTATACTCAAACATCACTTAATTTTGAGACGTGCTTAAATATCAATCTGTGTCTACTTAACCTTAGAGTGACAGAGACAAAATGAGACTTAGCGGCGACTCAAAATTGAGGGATGATTGAGTAATGGTTAAGTAACATATTTAGTCTTTTCTCTATTTCATGAGTAACAATTTTTTGCAAGACGTTTTTTATCCAAATTTGTTCAGAATTGTTGAAATAGAAAAATAACTAAATATACTAAAACTTTATATATTACATGCACCCCAAAAGCAAATTATAAAGTTAAAAAACCTTCATAGCAACTACTAAACGAGTGACATTTTTACAATCGCTCTATACACCGTGTAACATAATTAACGCACATCCTAAAACTACTTTGTTCAGAATCGATAACAGAATCCATTTCATTAATAAAAATAAATATTTTTTTTTACCAAAAAAATATTTAGAAATAATTAAATTGTAGACACTATTTTCATAAAGCACTCGAAGTAAACGAAAATGAGCCTTAAGTCGATGCAATAAGGCTATAAGGCTATAGGCTATAAGTAACGTATTGAGCAATAGGGCGCCCACGCGTTTTGCCAATTATATGTACAAATTATTCTGACAATATGTAATAAAAACAAATATCTAAGAAAATGATAAAAATGTTTCAATACATTAATTGTGGATAAAAAAGGATATTCTTTTTGGGGTGTCTGTGGATGTGCGTTATTTCCGTTACACGTTGTATAATGACATGTGACGTTTCGAAATGAAGTGTCATTTTGACAGTATCACTTGTAAAAATATCTCTTATTTTTGTATGTCTATGGGAACTGGTAAAGAGATGCTATATATTTATAGCTATATCCCTTACTCGGTATATCCTGATTTTAAAACATTATAAAAGCCAATCGTTACTTATCTAATAATACTCAATATTGAGTTAAAATCGTTATTCCGTTAGTTGATTTTTATCGACGATATACAGTACAACATTTCTTTAATTCTCAAGTCCTGGATTCTGAAAGTCTTTTTATACTTTTGCAAAATATTTAGTTGATTTTTTTTATCTAAAATCTTAAAAACGCTTTTTTTAAATATGGTGATTTTCCATTTTTACATTATGTACAACCAAAAAAAATATACAGTAAAATAGAGATGTAGCCAATCTTTTCAAAAACCGGTATCAACTTCAAAAAAAACCGTAAACCATCGAAAAAAACCAACCCTAAAAAGCCGTGGTCGTTACTATTGGTACTTAATGAACTCGCTCTTCAATTCGTCTTCTTGTACGACGTTACACTTGACGTTGGCTTCGAAGTCGCACTGCTGAGTGAGGTCGTTGAAGAAGAGGCCGTCCGTGCAGAAGGAGACCTGGGGGACGCCCGCCACGCAGCGCCAGTAACGCTGGCAGTCACCACTGCGAAGAGAGAATTGGTTTGATATTAATATATCGTGCGTTCGAAATTGGTTTATTAGTGACTGTTTGTCTGGTCTAAGGGTTAAATAAACGTATGAGTTAAATGTCCGTCTAAAAAAAAATGGACACAAAAAAAGATCAATTTCTTCAGTTAGCCAAGTAGCATTTTCTTGACATCAACATAGTAAAAGACACCACCCTGTATCGTAAGTGCTTTAGCTGAGATGCTAGAGCTATTAAAATTGCAGCTAGTTATCTATCCTTCTCTTTAGCAGCCTTTGCCCATCAATAGGTCATAAACAGGCTTGCATGTAGTTCAATCGTCATTTTTTTTACGTAAACTCAATGAACTAAATGAATGAGAGATCTTTTTCTCTAAGTTACAGAGTCCCACAGCTAGGAAAGATCTTCCTATTATGGATGGATCGTTAATCTGGTTAATGTTGTATACTTACGCGTAAGCCACGAGTTTGGAAGCGGCGTCAGCCCTGTTGCAGTTGATGATGCCGTTGTACCTGCCCAATATCGGGGAGATCGGCCTCACGCTGGCTGTCTGGTCTGTAACAGATAGATATTCATCAGTTAACTGTACCCGGGAAAAGTCTAACGTAACCCTCCGAGGTGGCCACCGGTACCTCGTCGTTGATACCACTAGGAGCTGGACTCCCTCCAGCCATTTATCCTCTCGCCGTGGCAGCTCGGGTTATTACGTAACTTATAGGGGTTAAATATCATGAACATTTTTGATTTCTAGCTTTTTAGTAAAGTTAAGCTAAGTGACTAAAAACATAAAGTACCACAAGCTGGCTCGCGAAGAAAAGTAACATTAAAAACAAAAACCTTAATGATGTCGAAGGTTAGTCTTTGAACTGTTTCTATATTCGATAAAGTTAATAGCAATTTGACTAGTTTACGGAGACAAAGCTAATTTAATCTGAATAGAAACTTAAAGTTAGGTAGGTTATGATCCACGACCTCCGGTGTTACTGTCAGGGTCACTAACCACTAGACCAACAGGCCCGTCGATTCCTAACAGTTCCTCATCATGTATCAACTCACCAACAGCCTGGAGCTCCATGGGGTCCACAAAGGCGCCGATTAGGCCGTCAGCTTCGTCTCCAGACCCTTCATCCTCATCGTCCTTAGGTGCCCGGAGCTTGCACTGCGCTGCCCACGACCAGTTGCAAGTCTGAAATAGAGAGGGACAAAGTATAAGTAAGACGGGCCTTAGAAAAAGTTTCTTGAAGGTTATTAGGAATGTCAATTTAAAGATAAGCAGTATGACTGGCTCAAGAGTAACATGGAGTTTCTTGAAGATTTCTTCTATATGGAATGACATTTTGGAAGCGCAACTAAAGTGGAGCGTTTTGAAAGTGGAAAAAAGGCCTACTAGAAATGAAAATCTTTCACACAACACTTAGTCTCAAACTAAGCAGACACAGAACCAATGATCGTGCTCATCACACAAAGATTTTTCCTAGGTGGGAATCGAACCCAGACCATCGAGACCAACGGGCCAGATTTCAACATTTGGAATCAAGGCTTCCGCATGATGATTTCCTTTATCGTTTCTCAGTGGTTCTTTAGTAATATCAACTAAGTAACTTTCAATAGTCACATCGGTACTTTTTGCTAACAGTTCAAACCTATATCCTCGCTTCTACAAATTTACTATATAATATTACTGTTTGTATATGTACTGCTAAATATATAATTACCTGTTGTTCAAAATCGAATATAGTCCCTCCTGGACACTGGAACTCCACTTCTATGCCGTGAGCACACGAGTAGAACTTGGAGCAGTCAACGAAGTGAGGCAGAAGTAGGAAGATCTAGAACGGAAGAGAAGAAGAACATTAATAAAGCCTTTAAGAAGTAGTAAAATTATAATGGCGGCTAGTATCACTATGACACCAGCCAGCTACGCGGGACATATTGTAGTGCACAAGCGTGTGCTAACACAGGTGCACTCTCTGTTCCTTTACTCTCATAGCCCGATGGGACGGTAATCCGACACGACCGGAGAGAGATCAGGCATAGGACTCACATTTTTGCGTGCCTTCCGAAACACGAAAAATAAATAAATAAATATCTGGGGACAACATCCACACACGGCCATCTGATCCCAAGTTAAGCAGAGCTTGTGTTATGGTAATCCGACAACTGATAAACATACTTGTATATTTCTAAATACATACATACTATAGATAAATCACACCCAGACACAACAAATGATCGTGCTCATAACACAAACATTTGCCCTGGGTGGGAATCGAACCCACGACCTCCAGCTTAGCAGTCAGGGTCACTAACCACTAGACCAACAGGCCCGATAGTGTTACGTACCTGTCCAGCTGGGTCACAGCTCAGGCTGTTGGGGTCCACTCCGAGTAAGCTCTTGAAGGGAGACTTGTCTTGTTCAGGGGCGGCTGAAGTGGCGGCCAGGAAAAGGGCGACGGTGAACAGTGAAGCTGTGGAGAACAGAGTGAATGAGTATTTGAACTGAATGAATGAGTGAATATTCTGGGCTTGAATGTGGATGGATATAGGGGAAGAGGACGACCAAAGATGACGAATGGATTGTGCGAAAGATGATATGGCTGCAAAGAGTGTGACTTGCGAGATGACGTCAGATAGGAACGTGTGGAAGAAGACATGCTGCGCCGACACCAAATAATAATTGGGATAAGGTCAGGGGAAATGATGATGATGATGAATGAATGAATATTCTATAAGTCGGTCGTTTTAGGAGGAAGAATAAGGCAATAAGGGATGGTCTCCGGTTTCTATTTTTGATAAATCTAGTAATGACAACGCGATTACCATCGATTAATGAGAACTATAAAAAAAAGTTTTCCAAATGTGACGACATTAGTTCCGATTCAGGCTAAGTGCTAAAAGATCCTTGTAGCTTCAAGACTTTACTTTATCCAGTGTTTGCAGTAAGATTTGACAGATGGTAAACTAAAGCATCTTTTGAGAGACTATCTATTATTATATTACATATGAAAATGCGCATTTCTAAGGCGTTGCGTATAAAAAGAAGTTCTTAATAGATATGCAATTCTTGCAAATATTTGCAATATTGTCGTACAACGTAGTATTTTATCAGTAATTTTATTGCACAATATTTGATGTAAATTGCTATTACTTTCGCAAGGTACCTAATACCGCTACCGGTAAGAGACCATATTCCTCCATTTTCGCAATTTGGTAAGGAAACCTATAATTCTACTATCTTCAAGTAATATTATAATATTGTTTCATCAGCACAAGTGTAAGTCTTATTTACACAACAATAAGCTACAATTTCACAATACCAAAGGTAGCTTTTAATTTACCTTACAATTAATTAAATTGTCGCGATAGCTTTGCGGTTGTATGTATTGAATTGTATACAAAAGGTGCGGGTTCGAGCCCAACGCAGACAAGGACCAATGTAACTTTTTCAAACTTATAAGTAAATTTCTTAATTACTCTAAGACACTACTGACAAACGTTGAAGGAAAACATTGTGAGGAAACCTGGATTCCAAATATTGAAATAATAAAGCGGTCACAGTGAGCTAGCGTGGTGATCAATGCTCAAACCTTCCCTATATAGGACGAGGCCTGTGCCCAGCAACGGGACGTTTATAGACCTATATTATTATTAAAATAAATAACACCCGGTTTTCGAAGGCTGATCAATTGAATCTGCTGTCAAATGAACTGATCTTGACTGACTACTTGACTACTCCTTGACTACTTGACTGTACCTTTTCCTTTTTAATTATTTACCATTTTCCTTCACAAGGAATGTTTTATTCCCTAATTTGACAATTTCTACATTTTGCTAGGTTACGTTGTTGTTGAATACTTATTGTTGTGTAAACTGCATTTTATGTTTATAAAAGAGTAACTTATGGAGTTTCTTGCCGGTTCTTCTCCATAAGAATGACATTTTGGAACCTGCAACTAGAGTCAGTAACGTTTTGAAAGTGCCTGAAAAGGCCTACTCGAAATAAAAACCTTTAGATTTTGATTTTGATCGCGACTGTAATTGGTTGACCATAAAACTTACAACCAATCACAGAGCTTATCATGATTTGACTAAGAATTAACAAATTTTTGTGTTGGTCAGTTGAGAAACCAGGTGTGAGTCACAAATATAAACGTTCCATCATTGTCAGTTATTATTTATTCGGTATGTCTGAAGTATTTCCAGATCAATTTAGATAAAACGATAAATAAATGCTACTTCATTGATTGATGACTGTAACATACATTTGTTATCATGATCCTTGAAATATTACTAATTATTTACTGTAATTAGGCATGTTACAAATAAAGCTTAAAGAGACGAAATGCGTATAGGTCTACAAGGATCTTTTGGCACGTGGATGACATTAACATGAGAGCGCTGGTGTTCTTTCGCAACAAGAATCAACTCAACTGTCTGTCAAAAGTGAAGTTTTTCATATATGACGGCATTAGTTGTGATTTCGACCGCGTGATAAAAGGTCCCTATAGCTCTATTAGTTTTATTGACAGCTGGTTTTAAAGGTTTACTAAACATTCTGGTGCTAGAAGCTCGATTACTGTAAATTAAGTTTTAGGAAATCGTAGTTGAAAAGGAAATCTGTAAATAATTCGTACTCATGTCCTTTCATCGATTTCTTTATTTAAATCATATTTACGTAGGTACCTATTGTGACTTCGGTATAAAGCCTCTATTTTTGTAATAGAAAGCATACACAATAAAATGGAAATCCCACGAGACAAAGATGAATAACGGAAGAAAGATTAAGTATTAATACGAAAGGCAAAATAAAGAATCAAAAAAATCCTCTATTTTTTTCAAAATCGAAAAATATTGACCGTATCGCAACAATCTTGTCTTTACTTCTATGTATTTAAAACGGTAAAAGAAACCAGCTTCTCTGACAATTTTTCTACGCTACATCAGAGGTCTACGGGCTAAACTCTAACACCAAGTTGTACATCAACCTGGGAAAATTTTATTTGCAACCTCTTTTGGCTTTTCCTCAAAACAGGCACCCGAAAAATATTTACAAATATCCCTTATCGTATACAGAATCAATTTACGATCAAGATTGTCTAAACCAATTAATTGATTTCAATCTAACGTTATATATCTTTAAATCAATAATTATCATCAGGAAAACATAAAATAATTATGTCTACTCACACGTAATTTCAAAGATAAATCTTTAAATAAGTGTTTTTTTGTGTAAACCATTTATTTTTTTATCGTATTTTAGATAACCTTTTCGTTGGAATCCGGGAGTTTGGTTTTGCTTCTTTAGGATTGTCGTGGGGTCTCGATACTCTCGATAGTCGAAAATACTACCTCTATTTCAAATAAAGCGTAAGTCATCTTACGTCAATGGTTTTTACTGTTTTAATTATCCTACTAATATTATAAACGTGAAAGTTTGTAAGTATGGATGTATGGATGTTTGTTACTCTTTCAAGCTCAAACGGTTAGATCAAATTTGATAAAATTTGGTATGGAGTTAACTGACACCCTAGATTAACACATAGGCTACTTTTTAACCGACTGCGTCAGAGAGGGGTTATGCTTTTGCAGCTACAACTGATATTCACGCGGACGACGTTGCGGGCAACAGTTAGTATTACAATATATTTCGCGTTCGAAGAAAATAGAGGATTTTTTTCCAATCGATCTCCTCTGAAATGTGGATTTCTTGTTTAGTATAGTTTATGTCTCACATTGTTTATAATGTCCGTCAAATAGTTTCTTGTGTAATATTTGATACGTATTTTATCATTTTCCCGCAAATAAAAATTGACGAAAGCACAAGCAACGAAAGTACGTGACGTCACTTTTTTGTTTAAATTTTGCGAATGCATTACGTCACAAGCCCTCCTCTCCTAAACTTTAAAGCAGCTAACTTTGACATTTTGTATTGTTTAGAGTAACTCAAAAAAAAAACGAGTGCAAAATATTTAAATTATCTATCTGACTGACTTATTAAAATTTAAGTACTTTTCGTATCGTGTCAACATTCCGATTGTCACCATGACATTGGAAAATATACAGATATCTGAATTTTATACTGTTGTGATAATTTTATACAGTGATGCTCGTAAATTACCGGATAATATGGTACCCCATGGTAGGAGGTTATGTAGTTTATTATAAACTAGCTGTCTAATTGCCCGCAAATTCGCCCGCGCGACTATCGGTTATAGCCGTAAAAGCAATACCCACTCCTGACCTGTTCTGACATTACCCAATTCTTTTATGTCCTAGACAATTATTATAACTTTCCAACAACATTTCCAACAACTATCGTCATATTTTAGTCAATATATACAAAAAATTAACTAATTATGTAAAAAACTCGAGAACCACTCTATACATACATTGGTAAAACAGTATCAAAAGTTGGTAAAGTAGTTTTTGAGTTTATCGCAAACAGACAGACACGGCGGAAGACTTTATTCTATAAAATGTAGTGATTATTTTAACAAAGAAAATGATACTTATTTAATTAACATTAATCTCGGTACTCCATGGACATTAAAAATAGATTGTAAATAACCCTGTCATAAAGAAATAATTCTAAAGGTTATAAAGATTTCTAAATGAATTATCTTTAAACCGTTTGATTTTATTTGGGTAATAAGTAATAAATGTTGATAGATAAAACAATAAATATAAACGTAAATATCTGCAATTAATTAATAATTCCTTATGTATACATGGTTCAGTATAGACATACGGCGGCCCTTAAATTAACAAAAATATACGTGCATTTAAAAAACTTTGCTCTTCCTTGGTTTAAGCTCTCTGGGTAATTTTAAGCCTTTTTTATTAGTATTCTATTCACGGGGTTCGCTTTCGCATACACCGAACCGCCGATAAGCTCCATCTTATACGTACGCGGTTAACAACATTGCACAGTTTGTAGAGTGCGCGCAAGATAAGTCTGCGCGCGGCCAAAATTGGAACTAATCATTGGCCGCCATCTTGTCGTTTATGTCAGGTGTCAAGAGAGTGAGTTTTTATACGTTTTTACAGTAAATAATCGTTTTCATTATGCCGAAAGTGATTAAAAGTGCTGGTCGGGATATAATCTTGAATGTCAAACGTGCTTGTAAAGAAGAACGTGATAATAACGGGCCTACGGTACCGTTTCCCGCGTTGCTTATTTGACAGGTAAGTTTTAGGGATACCATTACAATATTTTTATTATACACTTTGGTTCCAGTTATCACGTAATATAATTATTTTATTTTCGTTTTAGGCGTTTCGGAAGGTACCGTCACCCGTTACCGTTCTAATATAGCGCAATGTTATTGACAGTCTAGGGGTTGCCCAATAAAAAAGGCATCATGACATTTACATAGATAGGTAAATAAAGCTCTCCTTTCAGGCATGAATATTGAAGTGATCTCACCTGATGCTAAATCGATATCCATCTTCAGCTCAAAAAGTCTTGCCAAAAACGGGCTGATTTTAAAAACAATTTAGGTTTCCTTTAAATTTTAAGCCACTATTCACATATAATTTAGTTTTTTTTTCTTTGAGCCACGAACAGTTAAACTGACCAATCGATAAACACGTATAACTTAGTTACGAAACACCCTTTTTGCACTAACAATAACGGCTAAATAGCAACATTATTCCTAAAACATATACATGTATGTAAAACTTCCATTAAAAATATCCCGCACACATTTTTTTTAAAGAGAACCTTCTACGGTAACTTATTGTGCAAAAGTGTTTTTACATTCAGTTCTTATTTCTTTAAATTATATTACTGGTACTTAGCTAATGTATTACCTAATCTAGCCTTACATCCTACTTAATTGATGGAATTTTAATTTATGCTAAAAGCTTCATCCAACTTCAAATTCGGTGAAATAAAAGAACAAAATAAGTAAGTAGTAATTATTAATAAATCCTATCATATAAATTATTAGTACCTTCGTTGTAATATTTAAAAAGCCTAATGAATTAAGAGCTGCAAAGAATAACAAGCACTACGTTATAAAATTATACACAGAACGCTTGTAAAATTGAATTTGTTGAGACGAATCTTAAAAACGCATCAATCAAGACATTCGTAACATAATGGTTCATGACGATTTCGTTCGCTCATTCGATAAATTAATTACTCGTTATTATTTCAATATAAATCATGATAATATCATTAACAAACAATAATGATGATGATATTGAACAAAAAGGTTTTAACGTAAACAAAGTCTTATCAGATTTCCATGAACGCATTCTTAATCTGCGTTTTGTTATTACAAATGAAGCGCAATAGCTATTTGTCCTTTTGTCATGATAACCACAGTTGTAACAGGAAACGTATTTGTAGAATTTTTTGAAACAATAATATGCGTCGCATATAAAATAAACATGTTACAAGGTTTGTAAAAAAAGTCAATATCATTTACTATTAATATTCAATGCAAAAACAGAACGCACATGATTGAATGAGGACCTTCTAGAGATGTACAAGATCATTATATCGCTCTCTAGGGCGGATGGGAAGCTGTCAAAATTGAGTGAAATGTGTTTTTCAGTGAAAAAATTATAAATTTATTTTTACAGTGACGATTTGCGCCGCGGGCGATTTAATTGTGTTTACGTCGACGCACTAAGCCGGTTTAGTGATAAGAAATATTATTCCGAGCGTTGCCGGTACGGCCGGCCGTCAGGCTTGGACCTTTTAAAGTACGAGTAAATCTCAACAACATGTCGAGAGAGGAATGTTGCGATACACCAGGAGATATAACACATTTGGATATGGAAGTTCCTACACAACAAGAGGAGGACAGTTTATTTCGTGATGCTGAAGGAAATGTGGGGAGAAAAAGGGATAGGGAGGATGATTCGTCGGGAAGTTGGACTACAGTTAATAGGCGAGGAAATAAAGTTGCAAGGACACAGATATCAGTAGAAGAGATTACGTGCAGTAATAAGGAAGGCAAAGTTGAGATATGCATATACAATAACGAGAGGTTTCCGAAACAATTCGCGTTAGCCAGACTATTCAAAACTAACGAAATTGTAGGTATATTACGCGTGAAATACTTAAATCCGTACAAATTAATGATTACGTTTGACAATGAATCCAATGCGGAAAAAGTATTGAACAGCAAAATATTTTCCGATATGGGTTGGCGTTCACAAAAATCATGGGAAGTTGCAGTATCATATGGAATAATCAGGGACATAGAACTGGATTTATCAATGGAGGAATTTCTTAGTAATGTCTCCTGTGATGTCAAAATTCTGTCAGCTAGACGCCTCAATCGCAGGTGTAAAGCTGATGAGTCTGTTGATAAAGATAATAGTACTAAGGGATGGACTGCAAGTGAAGCAGTGCGTATTTGTTTTAAAGGTGCACATGTACCGTCGCACGTTAATATATACGGAATGAAAGCCAAAGTTGAGAGATACATATTACCTGTAACCCAATGTTCTAAGTGTTGGAGATACGGTCATATTGCAAAGATGTGTACGTCTACTAAAGTTTCTTGTCCTAAATGCGGAGGTAAACACGAAAATTGTGATGTAAGCACATTTGTCTGCATAAATTGTAAGGCTAATCATCTAGCCCTAGATAAAAAATGCCCAGTTTACCTTAAAGAAAAAAGACTACGAGAATTAATGAACGAATTTAATTGTACATACCGCAAAGCATTATTGCTTTTTGTACCCCCATCTCCTACCCCCATGCCCCAAGCTAAAAAGGTAGACAACATTTCACGGGAAATCATTAACCCGGTACAAGTATATAATGACCATACATATGCAACATATGCAGACATAACAAAATCAACTGTCACTTTAGCTCCACAAAAGCAGTCTTCGACTTCGCATTCTAACCCGGAACCAAAACTGAAGCTAACTCAACATAAAAAACGTAGACGCGCACGACCGTCCGCATCCGCGGACGTGGGTGATATAGATTGCGATTCGGAGGTATCATCTACGTTGTTCACGAGTGAAGAACATGAGTCACCGCCGCAGCCCGACAAACCAAAGAAGACCAGCACGCATCGTAGAAAGTCACCAAACGACCAAGAAACAATGGATAGTTCATTTAGCTATATAATAGGTAAAATAGCCAACTCACTACTAAATGAAGGTTCGCTCATAAACAAAGTAAACAAGGTAGTCAAAATAATAGGAGAATGGTTAATACAAATTATAGTTAAAAACCTACCAGAAAACTCAATTATAAGTAAAATCATTAATGGATTGTAACAATAATTCCCTTCAATTTAATATTTTACAATGGAATGCGCAAAGTTTAAGACCGAAATCTATATTATTCGAACAACTTTTATTTAAAGATAAAATTCATATTGCCGTTATCAGTGAAACGTGGTTCGAACCCGATAGTCAGTTTAATTTTAGTGAATACAAAATTTTTAGGCGTGATCGAGAGGATGGGTACGGTGGGGTTGCTTGTATTGTACATAAATCAATTAACGCTCAATTGTGTAAGGTAAATAACTTTAATGCAGGTATTGAGCTTTTGTGGATTAAGTTATTGAATTGTCAGCATATTGAGAACATAATGGCTATTTATTGCCCTTCAACTGTTCATACTTTACAAAGAGACTGGGATCATCTGTTCTCGACTGCTAAGAACAAAACTTTAATATTAGGTGATTTTAATGGCCACCACAACAACTGGTCATATAAAACTGACCAACGTGGATCTCAAATTTTTGACTCAATGATTGATCACAACTTTATTTCAGTTAACGACGGAAGTCCAACTCGTATAAGATTAGTTAATAACGTTTTGCAACAATCCTCCCCTGATATTTCTTTCATTTCTTCGGATTTGGCATTAAATTTTGTTTGGAAAGTTACAAATGAATCGTTAGGGAGCGACCACTTAATTATTAAACTGTCCACTAATTTTAATGTACATAAGTATATTATTAGAAAGAGGAACTTTAAAAGAGCCGATTGGAAAAAATATTCTTCATTCATAGAGAGCACTCTCCGTGAATCAAACATCCCTTCAGACCCACAGTTGTGTTATGACTTCTTTGAAAATACTTTACAGAAGGCAGCAGGTAAACACATCCCTCAGATTATTATTCCTCAACATATCAGCTCTAAGTTTAAACCAAAACCATACTGGAGTCCAGATTTATCTCAGTCCGTGGCAGTAAGACGGTTAGCCTTAGCAAACTTTAGACGTAACCCAACACCACAAAATTACGCACTTCTACAAGAAAAAATCCAGGAATCACAGAGGATGATACGTAAGGCAAGAGGTGTTTCCTTCCAGGGTTTTTGCTCAAGTATCGATTCAACAACTTCTACCAGTGATATGTGGCGCAAAATGAGATGGGTAAAGGGCCATAAATCCAAATTTCAACACGTTGACTCAAGTTTAGCGGAAAAACTCCTTGAGGACCTAACGCCTGATTACGTTTCTCTCCCTGAACCCTGCTTCCAGTCATACAACTATAAACTAGAAGCTCGGATGTCCATTCATGAATTGGAAAATTCAATAAAATCAAAAGACACGGCACCTGGTTGCGATGAAATTTCGTTTTCCATGATTAAGAATCTGCCAGACATTGGTAAATCATTATTACTTTCTTTGTATAACACTTTCTTCGATGTTGGTTTTGTTCCTAAACAGTGGCGTAATATATTAATCATTCCTATTCCCAAACCAGGACGAGACTCTGGACTATCATCTTCCTTGAGACCTATCTCATTGATGTCCTGCCTTTGTAAAATCTTTCATTCTATTTTAAACAAAAGATTAGAATGGTATCTAGAAAGCAAATGTATATTCTCGGAAAATACTATAGGCTTCCGTAAGTCTAGGTCATGTTTGGATAGTCTTAATATTTTGACGACAAAGATTCAACTTGGTTTTTCTGCAAATCTAGTCACCGTTGGTTGTTTTATTGACATCAACAACGCTTACAATAACATTGATACTGTTACTTTGTTGAATATACTTGATGAACTTGAAGTAGGCCACAAACTATGCTCATACTTGTGGACATTCCTGACTGAAAGAAAACTTAAAATCATAACTAATAACAAGGAATATTGCAGGTGTACAGGTCGGGGATTGGCTCAAGGGGACCCACTTTCTCCTTTATTATTTAACATCGCAACTTACAAAGTCTGTAAAACTATTAAGAATGTTGATATATCTCAATATGCTGACGACTTTGCTTTATTTAAATCTGGTTCCAACATCAATATAGTCGTCTCGGAACTGCAGGTTGCTCTGAACGCTTTCAATACCATAGTTTGTAATCTAGGATTAGAAATATCGTCTACTAAAACTAAGGTCTGTATTTTTAAGAGAGGAATATGTAAGCTACCTGTTAATTTAGAAGTAGATGGCATTAACATTGACACAGTAAACAATATAAAATACTTGGGTATGTGGTTGGATCAGTCGCTTAGGTGGGGGAAACACATTAATGAGACAGTTCAAAAAGTCTTAAAATTTATAAACATTTTAAAAGTTCTAGCGGGCCCTGGTTGGGGTGTTCACCCTAAACATTTACGTAGGTTGTATATCGCAATCATGCGTAGTAGATTAGATTATGGTAGCTTTCTGTACGATTGTAGCTACCAATGTCACTTGTCTAAACTAGATAAAGTACAAAATAAAGCCCTTCGCGTTATTGGTGGCTTTATTAGAACCACTCCGATTCACGTGATGGAGAGTGAATTAAGTTTACCACCACTACATGTTCGTAGAAAATTTCTAGGGGGCAAGTTCTGCTTAAAATGTATGTCTATACAGGGAAGCGCTGCGATTAATTTGATCAAAACATTGTCTTCAAGCATACAGAACTCCCGTTACTGGAGAGGCAGGAAGCAACCTTTATTGACCTCAATTTATAACGAACTTAAAACTTCTACCTTACACTCAGTCAAATTGATCGAAATGTTTTCTCTTGAGACATGGGTCAGCAACATTAATGTACACAAAGCTATCAAACACATTATTCCATCTATATCTAAACCTAAACGGGATTATAATTGTAACCAGTTGGGACAAATTTGCACGAAATTTATAGATGAAGAATATGCTGATTTTTATAAGATTTACACAGACGGTTCTAAAACTAGAGCTGGTAGTGGGGCTGCTGTTTGGGACCCGCAATTGAATATTTCTGTCAAACTTGCTATAGACTCTGATATCTCCATTATGCATACCGAGTTAATTGCTATAGCAGAGGCTCTTTCTTATACTAACTCAATTAATCACGATAAGTTTGTCATCCTAACAGACTCAAAGAGCTCACTGCAACACTTGGCTCGGTGCACCTCGTCCGTGCGTGGAGTACCGATAGCCTACACAATTTTGGAGTCTATTTTCAGGTCTGAACAGAACTCAAATACAGTAGTCCTACAGTGGATCCCATCTCACGTTCAGATTGAGAACAACGAAAGAGTGGACCTACTAGCTAACCAGGCCGTTTCTGATGGAACGCCCGTAAATGTTTCTCCTCTTTTTACTGACTATTTCAAAATAATTAAACAAAATTGTTCAGATGTTTGGAGTGAATATTTTAACCAGCGATCAACAGAAAAGGGAATATGGTACAAAACTATCCAGCCACAACTCCCTCTGTACAATTGGATCGATCAAAATACAATAAGCCGAAGAGATTTAGTTATGGCGTTGAGGCTTCGTGCCGGTCATATTCCATCGAAAAAGTTTAGTTTTCTAATGAAAAAGGTTACATCACCAAACTGTGACGAATGTGGAGTAGTCGAAGATGTACAACATGTTTTGATGGAGTGTGTCCGGAATGAAGCTTTAAGATTAAATCTATTCGGAACCACATATCATTTCGACGTTGGAATGTGTAATGCCATTCTGGCTTCTCCTTTATCGGTAGAGGCCAGAAACTTGTATAAACTTGCTTTTTTTATTTTTAAATAGTTAAGTAAGTTGTAAGTAGGTACCTACCTTGTGGTTGTAGTAAGTAAGTTTTTTAAGTTGATGTTACAGGGCGACGTTATCGCCAAGCGATAAAGCCCTTAAAATAAAGAAAAAAAAAAAAAAAAAAAAAAGAGATGTACAAAGTTCTAAATATGGATTTGAATAAATATCGATTTAGCAGTACTAATGCAAACAATTTTATTTAATTTCATCAGATTAAACAATAATAATGTAAGAACATACCTATATGATTAATAATTATAGCTATGGTCTATATTATCCTATCTATTCTTATCCGATTATCGTTTGATAGATCGATAAAAGCCAAAAAAAAAATCGTCGATATGACGCATGCACAACACTAGCTCTAGATTTTCAAACAACGTCAAAAAGATAAACTTGCTTATTATCTGTACAAGACTTGTGTTTTGAAAGTTTTAAAACTGTTTTATTGAAAAGTGTAATAATTAATGTAAAAATGTCTTCATCGGATTCAGACGACGATTGCTATGGAAATATTGCACAAAAGTTACAAAAGATAAAGAACAAATTCGAAGCGAAAGATAGCAAAGACGACGAAGTTGTGTTGGATGACACTTGGGAGGACGAAAATACGAAAACAAAATCTAACGTTGATGGTAATTCATCTTTAAACCTGACTGTAAATAGTACTGACAATGAAGAATATTCTTTAGATGCTATTATAGCAAATAACAACAAGCGAAAATCCGGTCGGGGGCGGCCGAAAAAACGAAAATCTCCAGACGTTGATTACGAACCGGAGTTTTCAGAACCATTAAGCAGGCGACGACAGGTCCGAAAAACCAGGTCTTCGAATAAGAGGCGAGTGAACACACCGGATACTAGTGTTATAGATCTTGTAGGAGTTGAGGCAAGCCCTCCAGGACCAGTGACAAGCAGAGGCCGCGGTAGAGGCACTAGGGGAAGACCTAGAGGTGTAGCTAGGGCTTCTCCTAGAGGAAGACCCCCAGGTAGAGGCAGAGGCCGCCGCAGGGGTACCCGGACCTCCAGTAGCACCATCCACAGTGTCGGCAACACATACGAGTATCCTGACGAATGTGTAGACATGGAACTGTTCTCCGGCAATAATGATGTAACAATAGTCGATGAAGTAGATCCCTTAGAAGATGATAACGAAGAAATGTCCGTGAAGGTCTACTGGCAGAGTCTAGATGTCATAAAGTTTCAAATAAGAAAATACCAGAAATTCACGCAAATGTTTCAATACTTTGCTGAAAAAGAAAATGTTGATTATGATAAACTGTTATTTATGTATAATGATAAGATTCTAAAAATTGATGACTCACCGGAATCTATAAATTACAGTATTGCTAAATTTATAGATGGTGGAATTGTTAATAGGAATGTTACGGAGCTCGTGAAAGATAAAAAGAGTAATAATTCTGAGGGTAACGGGCTGAAAATCAAGTTCCAATGTCAGAATATAAAGAAACCTTTTGAAACATCAATACCGCCAGAAGAAAAGCTAGGACGAGCAATGAATAAATGTGCGGAGCATCTGGAGATTCCTCTACAAAGACTAAAGTTTTACTTTGATGGAGATTTATTGACAAGTAAGTTTTTATTCTATTTTATTTTATATTTTTCAAGAAGTTGATCTGGATGAATTTTATAATAGTGTATAGCCTAAAAATTTGCTGGCTACCAATATTTGCCCGCAGCTTGGCAAAGGAATTTTTATCATTTATGATCTAAAATATTATTTTTCCTCTTTTTCAGGAACAAGTACACCTCAGGAGCTGGGTTTAGAAGATGGTGAATGTATAGATGTGAAAATAGGTAGCTGATAATATAATAAATTATTGAAAAAACAACATTTATTTATTTATTTATTTTATTTGTATGTGTCTGTATTTAAATCTAAATGCTACCTGTGAGTTGGCCCGCTCAATTATCGGTTATAGCTACAAAAACATTACCCCTGTCTAATGCTGTTGTTTAAAAAGTACCTCATGAGTTAATCTAAGGTGTAAATGAACTCCATACCAAATGTCATAAAAATTGTTCCAACCATTTGAGCATGAAAGAGTACCAAGTTTACATGCAAACTGTCGCGTTTATAATATTAGTAGGATATGTTAATATTGTAAGTACTACATTACTATTGTATATAAAGGAAAAGATCCCTAGAGAGAGAGAGAGGATTAATTATTATTAATTGTTACTACTACAACTAACTCTGAATGCATGATGTTCACAATCAATACTATACATACACATATAAGCCCCGCACGTTGATATTGCGACTGGCGGCCATCTTGGTGACGTAGTCGACGTCGCACCGTCAGCGTCAGTACAATTTCTTTTGCTATCTGTACTTTTTTGCGACGGATGACGTCATAATGACGTCATTTAGCTGTTATTGTGACAAGGTTCCATCGCAATATCAACGTGCGGGGCTTATATGTACTATACAAGATTCTATTATGAAGTCATTAAGTACTTGTTGTAAGTACTTGTAGTAAAAGCATTCTGATGATGACAGGGTACGAAAAGCAAATATCTCGTTATTCCGTCAGATGGTTAATTAAAAAATATATGACACGTATTTTTGGATTTACCTAAATAAAAAAATAACAAAGTTAAACTGCTCCGAAGTTAAGGCATAGGTACGCATAACGACGAAAAAGTGACGTCCGAAAAAAAGACGTTACGCGTAAGTTTCAATGACCGTACTTTGGCCAATTTGATTTTGCGGAACAAAAGAAAAAAAATCGTATCCAATAATATTAATTATGCCTACTACATGAGGGACATTTAAAAAAGTTTTCGTCACCCCTATTCTTTACGTAGATACCCTGTGTCTAAAGGCCCAAGACGAGGCGAGAAATGGTGCGAGCTGCAATTCATTGTGGAGCAGCGCCGCACTAATGTTAAACAATTTGTATTATCACCAGCAATGTACTGCAACTTTTTTAATTATTTTCTTTAGGTTATGAAGCGAAAAGATTCATGAAACATTTTTCGCTACGAACGCTCCATATTTTTGTAACATATAAACACATTTGTAGGTCAAATACATGTCCTGTAGATATAGTTAATCCTATTTATAAATAGCAATGCAATTAGGTGAACGAACTACAACCAATCAATGAA
This sequence comes from Chrysodeixis includens, assembly GCA_941860345.1. NCBI lineage: Eukaryota > Metazoa > Arthropoda > Insecta > Lepidoptera > Noctuidae > Chrysodeixis > Chrysodeixis includens. The sequence continues at coordinate 4,697,518 of OW796119.1, read as the reverse complement.
TATTTACGCGGCAGACATGTTTTATCTGTGGGATTATGATTAAAAAAGGCGGCAACGGTAAAGATGTATTAATCCTTATCTGTTTTTATCATCAATTTATTATATTAATAATTGTTTCTAGAAAACGAATGTCAGGGTTTTATAGTACATTTTACTTCCGTTGTGAAGTCTGAAATCTAAGTTAAGACATGAACAGTTCGTAAATGATTTTCTTCCGTTTTTTCGTTAAACAATACTTTTTTTATGGATAGCGCACGAGTTCAAGATTGGACTCTCATACATTAATGTTTCATCTATTAAGTAACTAAGATTTCCAATCAGATTAAATACCTACCTATATATTAAAGGTAAACAAAATTTCCTATAAAGGTAGATGCGTTATCTACCTACTAACTAAAATAATTTTTAATTTGGCATTTAAAACAAACAGTGGAATATTCTGGGAAGAGCTTTAGATATCTGTTTACTATACTATTATTATCTCGCTCAAACAACGATAATTTTTAACTATTAATCCTAGATTAACAATAGTTCATAGAAAAGATGACGTCACTGCGTGATACCTAATTATCTACACAAACCATTAGGAATTATATTAATATCGTACAAAATCCATGTTTCTAATGATTATTAATCCCCGACATCCTAATGTGGGCTTAAATACTTAGATAATAATTAGGTAAATACCTTGTTAATATTACACGTATGATTTTCGCGAAACTTCTTGTTTAGTCTATGGCTTTAATCTTTTTTGTCAAGTTGTCGTCCTGATGAGGCCTACCACTATCTCATAAAAGTTAAAATCGTTTTTATTTTGAAAAAACTGAAAATTGTAGCTACTACAAGAAGCGATGGTAGGGTGGGTAGGTAGGCACTGTTTTTCCTGTTCCGTTGACAGGCCTTGTTGAGGTAACACGTATAGTTACTAGTTGATTAAAATGCCTAAACATGATTATTATTATATGATTTAAACGTTATTGTTCAAATGCTTAAATAACTGCCGCTAGTAATACTGGCTGTTTACTGTACGAAACAGAGCTGAATTATGAAGCTTTTTTTAACTTTCGAAGGGGTAGTCGTGCTTCTATTTTTTAATTATCCGTGTTTTATTTTAATCCCAGTATTATAAACCTTCAAATCTCATACAAAGGAAACTTATACTTAGATTAGACATTGTTTCATCACGCTTATCAAATGCGGGTACGAGTTTGCAACACGCACAGGTCATCGGCGTACGTCATAACGCGAAAAAACGTGCGTGCAACGACTATTAACGAACGTATAATATATTATACGCTATTAATACATAAAAAAGATCTTAATCAAATGATAACTCGACATTATAATGTTCAATTTGTAATTGATAAGGTTTTGAGATTTTTATCAATTTATTGGTCGGTCTCTTAAAAGAAGTTCTAATAGGATTTGTATGCCTTTTCAAAATATTGAATAATTTGTATGATTTTTAATAAAATTAATGTGAGATTAACTTTAATCTTGAGTTATGAGATTTCAGTAATAATATTGCTTTTCAGTAGGTGACAACAGTTTAATGGATGTCGATAAATAAGTCCGCTGAACCGAAAATAAAGATCATTACTAAGGCCATTTACACTAAGAGACGCAAGTCTCCGCTCCCCTCTGGCTGCAGTCTCCTGCGCGTGCGATACGAACCTCTATGAGTGTGTGTGGCGGGAGTCGCGCTCACACTACACGCAGAGGTGTAAGGAGACTTGCGTTGCTATGTGCAAGTCCAAAGAGTTATTAAAGAAAGGCGATGAACAATAAAAATATTAAAAACGACTTGGTATTCCATAGGTATTAGGTACTTAGAAACATTTCTTCTCGCCCCAAAGCTGACGAATTCCTCCAATGTATTGAACTGACAAGTCAAAGTCACGTCACTTGTCGAAAAGAAATGTCATTCTTATACATTTGAAGTTTGTCTAGGTTTTCCGGATTTGCGCGGTAAATACGAAAGCGAACCCCGTACCCCCGGCCATAGGCAGATGAGGACGCTCCAGTGGTTTTAGCCGGTAAGAGTCCGGCACACCCTCTCGTCAACCCCCTGACGTGGGTAATCCATGAGGATTTCCACTAGGTTACAAAAAAAGGCTTTCTAGATTTAAGCTAAAGCATTTTCCAGTCCAAATATTATTGTATTTGATTGTTTTCAGAAGTCTTTTACAATCTGATAGTGTTAATTGATTTTTGTTGTTAAACACATTTAACCAAAAAAGTACATCTATGATATAGGTATTTTTGGATTCCTTAACAATCTAACATTTAACAATCCGGAACTATCAGATAATATGGAATATGTGAGCTATTTACCACGTCATGGCTTCTGTTTTGGCTTATTTACTTTTTCAATTATTTCCACTTGTTAGACAAACTGGCTTTCACATTTACTAGTTAAAATCTCTGTTGTAACTTCTCCATTAACCAGAGATAATTGAAAATGAGTGAGGGGGGTTCTAAGGGAGTCTAAAAAGCTTTCGTTAGAGTCCCTTAGAACCCGAAACACGATGAAACATATGTGATACTACTGGCGTACTTAATCAACGTGCAATATCCCTATCAAAAACTTTTGCAAGTCATCCAACAGTCAAAGGTATTTCTAGAGTTCCCACAAAAATATTTCCCATTGATATCAAGTTCTTAAAACATCCTATTATGTTTTATCTTTTTTATCTCCTAATTCTAAATAATAGTTATTTTGTTTTTCTCCGTTCATAAAAGCCTGTTGCTTTTGTAAACTTTTAAGTAATCTAATAGACCTTTAGAATAAGCTGCTTAAAATCTTTCCATTAACAAATGGTAATCATCCCTTGTGTACGAATTTGCGACAATTCATCAGCGATTATTATTAAAACAGGCAGCTTAGATATTATTGAAGCACTGCTTGATATTTCACTCCTTACGCAATACTGCCTTTTATTTCACTTCACCAAGTAATTAAACTTAAGTACTAAGTACCTAAAATATTTTCAGAGAAGACATCTTTTCAAAAAAGCTCGGAAAATATTGGCATCTGGACTTTTTACGAAAAGCTCATGAAATAATCAGTTTAAGAAAGAAATTAAAAATAAGAAAATAAAAAAATTGCGTAAAATTAATAATTAAAATGTATCCGCTGTGGATTGTTTTTTTGTGGTATTTTTATATGCATAAATAATTATAAAAATAATAGTTTCGGTTTTGGATTTGCTCAAATTAATAAATTAAATATAATTAAAAAAAATACACAATATAAATGCACACTGGATAATTTGTAAAATAATTATCGTTGATAATTATGTTTAATAACTAAAAAAAATATATAACGTAAACACAAAACTCACCGAACATTTTGATTATTTCAATATTGTTTATGGATGCACAAAAAAAGAAAATATTAAAAAAAAATAAGCACGTTTATTTTTTAATTGCACTGTTGTGTTGGCACCGGACAGAATTGCAAACAGACAAAGCTGCGTATTACTGTCTATTAATACAAGCTTAATCTACAACTCTTATAGAATTTTACTTTAGAATCAATACAATATTATTTTCCTTAAAACAATACATAAAACAAACGATTTTATACCTTTACTAGTTGAAAATAAGGAACGTGAGTCGGCATTATAGTTTGCAAAGATAACAAAATGGCGGAAGAAGAATACGTATTTGTCGGAAAAAGATTAATTATTTGTATTTATTATCAAACGATAGCGCATTATTGTTTGATAAGGAGTCATTAGCTTTTATTTATTTTCAGGGGGAAATTTTCTTGTTTACTCAAAAGTTTTACGCGGTGGGGTTGGTAGACAATAATAGACAGATCTTATTAACCTACATGACTAACATGACTTTAACTAAAGAATAAGTCTTTGATTTTTATAGACTTATCTTCTTCCAAACTTTTAAACTGCGGCATGAGGAAAACTTAACGTAATAATATATAATATTGCACAACTTTCACACAAAGCCATATCTAGTCTCAAATTAAGCAGAACTTGTGTTATGAGAAGGTACTAGACTGATAGTCATACTTATATACTTCTACACACAGGTAAGTTACACCCATACACAAAACAAATGATCGTGCTCATTACACAAACATTTGTCCTAGGTGGGAATCGAATCTTGTATAGCGTCAGGGCGACTAACCACGAGACCAACAGGCCAGTCAAAGTTGCCGCAAGATTCCCCTCTCTTAAATACTTTTCTATTGCATGGTCTACGTTCCCAGAACGTCGAGTTCCCTGGAATATGTGGTAGTCCCTCAGCAGAGTTCAGTCGAGGTCAGATGTTGAACTAGTCTAAAATGGGATTTAGCGAGAAGTGCGACGGTGCCTTTTCAAATTACTAAACACTTTCTAGTCTGCACATAAGGACCTAAATGAGCTGCGATGGTTCGTAAGAGTTACCGCTCGCCCGGCACTCAAAGGGCTCCAGGACGAACATAGTAGGTTTTAGTCAGAAACAGTTTGACACTCCCTCCCACTGCACCCATAACGAGCGGGGTCATTTGATAATTTCCCACGAATAAAGAAAGGCCTTTAAGAGACCATTGACCATAAAAGAGATGAGCTTGCGCTGCCACGCGACCGCGCAATACACTTGCGTCTCTTTTTCCCAACTGCAGTAATATTATTTCAAGACATGGTGGCAAGTCCTCAAGTGTCAATAGACCATATAAAAAAGGTTTATCAAAAAAACGACCTGGCTAGCTTTTTGCAACTCAGATTCAACGTGATACCCATTGTAGCCAAAAGAAAAACCCCTCTTCTTCCCCTATTGCTGTTTGATTTGTAGATAATGCTAAAATTCATAAAGCTAGTAACGAAAGCCTTTACTAGCTTACGCTTTAGGTATAACGTAAAAAGCAGCGGCATAATGCACCCTAAACAATAGCCCTTTATCGGGCACTTTTTAACCTTCTTCTTTTTTTGTTTTTGGCTCCTTCGTTAATGTTCGAAGATTTTGCCAACGTCAAGGTAGGAAATGACACCGTGGATCGGTAGAAAAAAAAAAGCACTATGACTAAAAGCCGGTAATTATCGGAGTCGTTAAACACTTTTTTACCTAATTATTCTACAAAATATTCGCGGACAATCGCAGTTTAAACCAGTGTCGGTATTACCCATGACATTCAAATGACATCAGACAAATACTCTTTCGCACGTAGATACAGTTAAAATAATCAAAACATTGATCTTCAAATCAGTTGTTTAAAACAGTGTCTGTGTAATTTTAATTGAATGTGAGATATTAGTTAAGATTTTGATTGTAAAGTATTTCCTATTAATTGGCATGTTAATAACTTATTTAAAGATAAAATAAAGATATTTTTATTTATTTTACAATGAATTTTCATTTTACAATGATTGCTAATTTAAAAAGATACGTAAGTACTTAGTTCAATCCATTGCCCCTAACTTCACCTGCGCGAATGTAGCTGGAAAAAAAATACCTCCTCTGAGGTAGTCGTTTATAAAGGCTAGCCTATGTGTCAATTTAGGGTAGTAGTTTAAGTAGCTAACTCCATACTAAGTTTCATAAAAAATGATCCAGCCCTTTGATCGTGAAAGAGTAACAAACAACCATCCATCTTCCATCGATACTTACAAACTTTCGCGTTTATAATTTTAGTAAGATTCAGCACTTTTTGGTGGAGTAACATAGAGACGTAGTCGTGGTGGCCTTATAGCTCTATTAATAGTCCAGTCCAGTTTCGATCCCAGGCAGGCTAGTACCAGTGTGACTTTTTCAAAGATATATATTTATACATTCTTATAAAGGAAAAACATCGTGAGGAAACCTGTATTCCAAATACTGAGATCTGAAATCGCCAATCCGCAGTGAGCTAGCGTGGTGATCAATTCTCTAACCTACCCTGTATGGGAAGAGGTTCAGCGTGGCTAGTGTGTGGACGTATACAGGCTGATTATAGAATTGAAGTTGTTTTCAATGTTTTAGGTTACGTTAGGTTGTGATTCATTTGTTTGTTTTAGACAAAAATATCTGGCTCGCACTTAAGATAACATTAGAATAGGAAAATACGTAATAAAACTATTATTTGCGAAATATTAGATATGCTAATTAATATCAATAAAAACGTCGGAATCTGTATGAAAAGCCGGACGGGGATTAACAAAGGTTTTATAAGATAGGACGAAGCTATTAGTGATAATGTAGTGTTCTAGCTGTTGCCCGCGACTTCGGCCACGCGAATATCAGTTATGGCTGCAAAAACATTACCTTCCTCAGACGCAGACGGTTAAAATGGAGCCTATATGTTAATCCAAGGTGTCAGCTAATTCCATACCAAATTTCAACAAAATTGATCTAGCTGTCTGAGTGTAATAGAGTAACAAACATACTTACACACATTTCCGTTTATAGTATTAGTAGGATTAGAGTATTAGACAAAGCAACAACATTATGTGCTGATGAAATAGTCGTAGAAACTTGGGTACTTCTTATTGTACTAGTTTATATTTCCGACTGCTGCCCATATAAGGAAAGTTTGAGCATTGATCACCACGTTGGCTTACTGCGGGCGATTCCAGATTCCAGTATTTGGAATCTAGATTTTCTCACGATATTTTCTTTTACCGTTTGTCAGCTGTGCCATAGATTGTTTAATTAAGTATACGCTTTTAGAAAAAATACATTGGTTTGTGCTTGCATGGGATCGAACCTGCACCTCGTGCATGAAGCGAAAAGGTTTTTTTTACTTAAATTTAAAACAACTTGTTTGAGTTTCTTAGTTCAGTAAGCTTATTTAGTTTACTAGTTTCCAGCAAAGGCAAGAGCGGGCCTCCTTCTCCCATCAAGTACCTCAGCAGCCGGAAGATATCAACAGCTTCTGTGACAGCAATATGGCTGACAAAAATGAAAGTTCGTTTTTGCAAGAATCATTTTTTACAGCGATTTCCTTAAACTTTTATTAAAAGGATAATTTGAATAAAAGAAAAAAACTTGTTACGCCGACCTCAAATAAAACGGGATAGGGGCAGGAAAATGATGATGATAAAGATGATTTTGATCGGAAGTCCACCAAACTTACAACATACGCCATTTTTATAAATAGTTTTCGTCGGTGAACAACTAAGTATTGACTATTATGATGTATCTATTTGATTTAGAGTGATAGGAATGAAATTACACCTAGATTTAGATTCAAACACATGATAGATAGATTATACGAGCGATATTTACTTAGATAGAGTGTAAAGTTGGCGCTTTTCGTTTCGTTTGCATTATAAAAGTTTGTAAGTGGATAGATACCAAGATATCATCAGTTTAAGTGAATCAAGATGCCTACAATACATTAAAAGATAGATAGGTAACCTAAATATAGAAAGTTAGATTTGTCCCCTAATACCTATTAATGAAACTGTGATAACCTAGTGGTAAGTTCGCAAGACAAGCAAGTCAAAAGTCTCGAGATAGAACGCAAGTTACGCAGAACCTTTTTTGAATGTTGTGTGTGATTTTAAAATAAATATCTCAGGTTCCATGTTCCGGAAGATATTTAAAAATGTGGGTCCTGCGCATCTCACTCTGCTCGTATCCGATTGCCGTCCCATCAAGCTAAATAGAGCAATAATGTTTGCGCACTATAATATGTCCTTTTTTTCCGGGCGAAATTCTAATGATTGCAACCCACGTCGAGGGCACTGGCGTGGGCGAGGCGTGGGGATATGTCGGACTCACACCGACCAAAAACACCCCGGACCCCTTCAATTGCCAAAGCCAGAGTCGCGGGATCGCTCGCGCGTGCTCTGCGCGACTCTGGCAAGCATTATAATATGTCCTGCGTTGGTGTCTTGCGACGCTAGCCGCCATAACCGAAGGCGGTCAGAACGTATTATTATTATTTAGGTATTATAAATTAACTATAAAGCATACTCTTACAATTATCACATCATCTGCCCATAGAAATGAGTAAGTTTCTGAACATTTTTAAAGTATTAAAAAAAAATCGTTTATTTACATGCAGAGACACCCAGACTCTGAACAAACATTTGTGGAACACGTCACGCACAGTGGTAATTGGTATGCCACTCGGTTATCCGTGCAGTAAGTACTGACGTGGCGGTAAGACTTTTGTTTTTCCGAACAGACTGTAGTCTATTGCTTCCTAGAAAACTTGTTTATAACCATTTACTGATAACATAGACTGAACATTATTATTGTTGTTGTTGTTTTTTAACGAAGATTCCAGAGACAATGTCATTGTTCTTTTTAAAGTCTCAATTAAGATGACGGAACTGTCTGCTGTCTTTATCGTGATTGTTTAAATTTCAATCACCGATGTTGATCTACATTTATCTGATTTTAATTAATTTAATTTTACATTTGTTTTTAATTATATTTTCGTTAAAGATTTTTCCTGTAGGTAAGGTTGCAGAAAATTCAATAAAACTACATTGTGAGAATTCGATTGTATTTTTTGTTTTAAGTGGAGAAACGGGGTTTACCTTTTTAGACAAATAGAAAGGATTTCTTTAAGAGGCTAATGGTCGTAGGTCACCCGCGCGAATACCGGTTATAGCTCCAAAAAAAATAATCCCTCTAACGCACATAATATAGTCTCTATAACATTCTATTACTTTCACACAGCGCCATCTAGTCTCAAACTAAGCAAATCTTTTACTATGAGTACTAGAGAACTGATAACGTACTTATCTATTTCTAAGTACATACATATTATTGATAAATTACGCCCAGACACAGAACAAATGATAGTGCTCTACACACAAACATTTGAATTAAGTGGGAATCGAACTGACTATATCCAGTATAGAGGGCCACTACCTACTAGATCAGGGATTGTGTACCGATGGCACACGGCACAAAATGCACTAAGAAAAATGTTTAAAGTGTAACTATTTTACGCACTGCGAGATTTTTTCAATCATTAATCATCAAAAAGGCACAAGAGAAACGTTAAAATTACAAGTTACTGACTCTAAGTGCACGGTTTTAAAAAAGTAATTTCTATGAAGAAGAACCGGTAAGAATCTCCATAGGTTAGGCATATAGGTACTTATTAGGTAAGGTTTTAGACTAGCCTGGGTCACGCAGAGCATGTGCGAGCGATCCCGTGACGCTGACTTAGGTAGTAGAAGGGGCCCGGGGTGTTTTTAGTCAGTGGGAGTTCGACATATCCCCACGCCGTGCCCTCGGCGTGGCTTGAAGTAATTAGCGTTTCAGCACGGAAAAAGAAGATAAGGTTTTAGATACAAGACTTTGCCGGAGATGGTCTGGAAGTAAAGGATCAGCTAGTTTCCCAGGCCCTCTCCACTAGGGCGATGCCGGTGTGACGCTGGGGGTTTTTAGTGGTTATACCGGGAGCCTCTTAGATCCTAGGGAGTCCTACATATCCCTCTGAGTTGGAGGGGATGAGTAACGCATTTTCCCCCAGCGAAAAACAAACAGTTTTTGTGGATTCAGGAGAACGTGCATGACTTCATATATGTTTTAGAAAAATGGCACGTTTTTCTGTAAATGTTTGTCAGCCTTGCACTAGACCAACAGGATATTCAAAACTATTGCAACTCAAAAATCCGGCGCCTAAATAATGTATAGGCAGGCAATGATAATGCACAATGATTGACGCACAATTCCAAGAACTGTCAAACGTAACACCATCTATAATTATGTAAATTGATTAAAATCTATCATTTCTAATCCTTTAACAAAATTAAATTTTTGCATGATTTTATTATGTAGTTGTAAATTGATAAAATCTAAACGGGTATTTGATCGGCTGATAATAATTTGTATAATTGAATTTATCTTCAGACATCGCCAATAAATTCCCCCTTTTTGTGTATTTTTGTACTTTGTGTTTGCATTTTATTGCAATGACTAGCAGACACAAGCACACAAATTTGTCATTCATTTTCAGGTTCCTGCATGGCTTATGACACTCACAAATTATGTGGATAGAATAAAATCCTCTTTATTGTACCACCGTGCACCGTAATTATTAAAAAAAAAAGGGTCAGGTCAGGAGTACCCTATACCTTGTAAAATATAGCTTGATACCTGTGACGTTTGTCGGAATGACATTACTAGGGATGGAGGCGTGTTTAGTAGCTTATCGATGTCTGTGACGTCATGAGTTTTATTAAAAGTGACATTGTAGTCATTGTCATTGTAAAGATGTAAATTAAAAATAAATGTATTTGTAGTTGATTTTAATGAAATAAAACAAAAATAATTCAAAATAATCGCGCAAACGGATCACAAATTCGCGACACTCACTATTCAAAACAGTCTTTTTTTGTTTTTTCGGCATTTTGGCAAACAAAAAAAAGGTAACACCAAACAAAGCAACACAAATAACACCATGGTAACACAAAGTAACACAAATATCAACAAAACAATGGTAGCGTATACAAGGCGTCTGCATCGCGTCAGCAATCGTACTGACTCAAAAACGATGGCGCCCGCATGTTTCCAGCACGCGAAACCATTATTGCCAAACTAAATAACTACATTTTATACTAGTGAAATTTTCATAGTATTATTTTATCGATAATCATCTGTCAGTCACTTGCACGTCCCTAGAGCTCTTCCAAAGTGCATTTATAAAGTAAGCTACGAACCAAAAATTATTTAAGAAATATTAAATATTATTTAAATTACTCATATTTTTACTGGTATCTTTATAATTACATGATTGTTTTTAAAAATGCGTTTTATTTTTATACACAAACGTCGTTTTTATGTTAAAAAATTTGAACTTTTAAAAATAAAATTTGGGTTGTAGCCGTCTTCATAAAACGTTCGGTAATGTCACAGGTATCAAGCTATATTTTACAAGGTATAAAGTGCCCTAAACCGACGGGCGTGTATGAAGCGATTGATGAGTGTAGATGAAGCTAAAGTGGTATGCCAGGATCGTAGCAAATGGAAAGAGGCGTGACGTTTATGTATGTATGTATTTAAATTACAGCAAGAGTACAATACTCTACTCTATATAATGATACTCTATTTGTAAAATGATTCTGATTTATGTTGGTTTGATAGATCCGGATGCAGCCCAGTGACAAATATGAAGAGGGCGCCACGGTATAGGTACCTACCACAGGAGGTTTGGAGTACTGCTTTGTCGGGAAATCGAGCAAAATTTGCTACGATCGATCAGGATCTCTAAAAACTAGTTCAGGAAAGACTGCATTTGTTTACACGATTTGAAACACTGCGCTGTCGAATTAAAAGGCGATGACCCTTGACTTTGTTACGTTTCTTCTCAGGTAGCCCGCTAGTAAATGTCGTTTCCAGATACCTCTTATTAAAAAAAAAGACAATTAGTTTTAGTGATAAAAAAATATTATATTTGCAGAATAACTAAGTATAATATTTTATTTCATTTCATTGTCTAGGCTCTCAGTACCAGTTTAAGAAGAAATTCACTACTACATAGTTTAAAACAATGTTTCAAGAGATGCCTTAACCCAGTAGGTAATTTGTCTAAAAAAATTATCATCTAGTAATAAATAAAACACCTTGAAAATGTCATTAAATACTTTAATAGACTAAACGTTCGATTATGTCTTAAACTACAATAAGATGAAAACAATTTGATCGCTACGTTACTTACACCGATTTAATCTATATTAAAAAATTTAAACTTTCGCTTAACTAAGCTAAAAACTATGATTAAAATATCTAATGATTTCTGCCACGCTTATGATTCGCATTTTCAATACATCGAAATGAACACACAATTCTAATATAATTTATTATATTTCTTTGTTGAACTGTAATACATTATTTAATAACTATTTAATACAACGCAAGTCTCGTCTATACTGAACGCAAAGGAAAGCAGAGACTTTCGTTGCTATGTGTACAAAGGGCCTTATTTATATTCATACAAATATGATTGCTGTTTAATTCAAATCTGTTTCTATCACACATCACACCATTTTTATTCAACAAAACAATGTATTACAGTTTAACAAATATATTCAAATAATATAAATCTTTTTATTCCGCACATAAATTATATCATTTTACTCAAATACCTCACAGTAACGTGATCACATTAAATTTAACAAAACAATAAACAAAACCATAATTTAACATTTTAAAAACTTTTTGTTTCATATTCTTGAGGGTAAGCCAAAATTAAAAGATCTATCAAACACAATATGTTACTAATTTCACATACAAATATTTTAACTGGAACCTAGTCCATACAATATTTTAGATATTTTCGAAGTTTATTTTTAATTTCTGCCTACCCTCAAAAATTTAAAACATGATAAGTCAACAACAATCAGGCTCAAAAATCTATTATTTATAGAATCATAAATAGGCGGGCGTAAATGAGACCATTATCAAACAATTAATAATTTAGCCAAACAACTTTTTTTATTGCAAATTCCAAATACATCTTATACATAGAATTCCCGTGTCACAATGTTAGTTACCGTACTCCGAAACGGCTGGACCGATTCTCTTGAAATTTTTGTATATGCATTCAGTATGTCTGAGAATCGGCTACTATCTTTTTCATCCCTATTTTTTTCGCGAACAAAGTCGCGGGCAACAGCTGGTTTCGACATAAACATTCGCAATATCATTTTCAAACTACAAGAATATATCTAGATCGGAATGAATGCGGAAAAGCGCGGTATCTCTTCAATTTGCAAATTAATACAAAAGCAAACACATTAAGATGAGATTTGTAGATTAAATGGCATTTTTACAGTCATATTGCAAAATTTTCTTTGTTAAATTAATGCATCAGGTTAGTTAATACTGTTGCTAGTGTAGTGACAATACAGCATGTATATTTGAACGACGGACTTATTGAAGGAGGGTGGTCAGTATTCGATTTTCGTCCCAAATATGTAAAAAAACTATGACCTTAATTTTTCATATAATTATTCGATAAAATACAGTATTTATGAACACAGAGCGCATGCCTAATATCACGCGCCAAACACGTGCCGCCGCTAAGGCAGCGAGCGCGCAAGCCCCAATGCATTCATACCTACGTCGGCGTCGGTCATTGACCGCCCATATGTTCTGTGATAAGCGCGAGGGTATTAAAACGTTGCGAAGTTTTTAGGACTTTTTTGGAACGATTTTGTTCGTCATTAATCAGGGGTTTTTTTTGTTTATACGTTTATTGGTGAAGTATATGCATAAACTATTGGTGGTTTGAGTAAGTCCGTCGTTCAAATATACATACTATATATTGGGGAGGTCTAACCCTAGGAGAGTACTTTGATAGACAGAGAAAGTTGATAAAAATATATTTAGTTTCCAAGTGCTTCCTCAGTGTGGTTTTAGTGCTAACATCAAAGTTGAGAGCTAGAAAAGACCTGTCATTTAATAATCAGATCTTACACACGAAATAGTTGCCAAAATGAATTAGATATTATAGATTTCTAAAAGCAGATGATAAAGATTTTAGGCAAAGAATTAACCTTATTCACTAATATAGTGAAAAAGGAGATTTAAAATGGAGACATAAAGTCATATCTTTTACAAATAAACTACAGAAAACCACACATCACAAAGAAAATGCTTTTTTATATAAGTTTTACGCTAGAATTACGTCTTGTATGTATGAACCTCTGTGAGTGTGTATGGCGGGTAGTTCCGAATAAGAATTACTCAAAATATTATACTGCTTATAATTAAAAACGTAATAACCGAAACTATAAATCAACGATATATTCTATATAGACAGAACAATTTTTGCAAATATTTGTGACATGCAAAACTGATTAAAACAATTGTATAAAAAATACATTTGGAATTTGCAATTTGAAATAACATTCATATAGGCATTAAGTAGTAATAGTTTATGATTATTTATATTATATTTTTATTTTATTAATATAGTACATTTTTTATTTAATTGTGAATTTTATTTTTTAGAGAGATTAGCGTTGTTTTCGTTGAAATTAATTGCTCTTTAGATATTTAAGAAGCATTTTTTTACATTATTATTAGTTTACGTCCTACAACTGGGCAAAAGATCTTTATATTATATGAAAAGTGATGTTTAAATATAATAATCATATATTATTATATTCTATAGATCTTAAATATTTCATAATTTAGCCCAGCAGTGGGACAGTTACAAGCTGGTATTAACACTATATTTGTATTCAACATTCAATTTCAACGAAAACGACAATTATATTCGACTAACTACTGTATAATATAAGTTTTAAAAAAATAATTCAAACCATTGTTAATTTAATACTGTTTTTTAGAATTTCCTTCACCAAATATTTTTGATAAAAATTCATAGGCGATTTCATTTAGCCAATATTATTTTCAGATCAAAACATCAGACTTAAAAACATATATTTCACTTTTTAAATTAAGTTTTTTACCCCCGACGCGAAAAGAGGAGTGTTATTACATATTTTTCAGTCTAATCAAATTTTTCCGATCTTAAAATCTTATAAAATATTACAAGACACTATTTATTTTTCGCGTGAAAGTGGATCAATAGTGTTTTGCGTTTTAAACCCTCAATTATAAAATATAAAATTTTAAACATCAAAAAATTTGTCTAGACTGAATTTAAAACATTCATAATAAAATTTATGTAGAAATAATACATTAATGTATATTTTACAATATAATAACTGTTATACTTATAACGTAGGCCGTTATTTAAAGTAATTTTGATGTTTTGACAGTCGTTAAGTCATTACAGTTGTGACGCGCAGTCTTACTATGGGACACTGTGTTACCCAGTAACATGGGTTGTGGAGGTCAGATAGGCAGTCGCTCTGTGACATACGGTGTTCAGCTGTCGGTGAGATTGAAAGCTAACACTAACATAGCTTGGGAAAAGGCTAGATTTAATATGTTTAATTGGTTAAAAGTATAACAGTTACTTTATAAAAAACTGTAGCCATAGGTAATTTAGGTTTACTTTTAAAATGTTGACATGAATTTATACAGCCTATATTTAATTGCTAGACTAAAAAACACAAATAAAAGTTGGACGTACATTAATTAAAAATAACTTAATTACTGTAAAAAAAACATTGTTTGAGGATGGAAAGGGCAAACCTATTTTTTTATGTAATAATGTGTAATAATTATTATTATGATGGCTATTGTTAAAAGCAGTGATAATGAAATAGTAAATACATTTCAAAAGTCAATATTTCAATCCCTTTGCTAGAAAATAGAATTGCAGCTATATTAGATAACTAGCAAAAACAATGCGACAGCAATTATTTTGCAAATCTATCAAAATTACATTCCTAATAAGACAAAATGAGATTTTGACAGCGGATTGCAGTATCATCGCCAACGAGTTGTTTTTACTAGTTTACGGTATTCATGTTTAAAAATATTATTATCCTATACATCCTCAAAATAACACAGAAAAATAAAAATACACTTATTACACAAAAATAAATGTAAATTAAAATATTAGCACCTCGATAGAGTACGCTTACATAATAATATTAAATAATATATATAAAAACACTTATTATTTAAACGAAATATGTTTATTTTTATTGTATTTTATTTTATACACTAATATTGTAATGTAAAAAAAGCATTTTCATTCTGTTACCTAGTAACATGGGTTGTGGAGGTCAGATAGACAGTCGCTCTGTGACATACGGTGTTCAGCTGTCGGTGAGACTGGGAGCCGACACCAACATAACTTGGGGAACGGCTACATATTTTTAGTGTTTTAAGAATCTACCTACTTTAAAATGAAATATATTCTGCTAATATTAGTGTATATAATAAAGAATCATTGTTAAGACATAGCTATTACAACAATATTGTAGTATTCAAACCATATTGGATTCATTTTACTTAGCAAAATATAAGTCTTGTATTATTTAACATAAGAGACTACTGCTTTCTTGCAAGAAGTAGTATATTTATGTTATTTAAAACATCTATATCTATTCCAAATATGTGAAGGTTTATAGATTGTGTCTATCATCACGTCTTAAAGTAATATTACAGCAGTTGTGTGCGAGAGACGCCGCGCTACGCCGTGTAGTGCGCTGTCACGCGACACTACTGCAGTAATGTTACTTTAAAACTGGTAGGGGCTCAGGTCATTATTATTATTATAGTCCATGTCTTAACAAGTTTTTAAGGTGCATCAAAACAATTTGAGAATCAAATATTTGCAAGTAGTGAAAAAAAAAATCACAGATTCTAACCCAATTTAATAGACATTTGATATTTTATATAATTTTATTCATCAAACGCTTCTAACAGTTTGCTCGTTTTAAAGTTTTAGCTTTATGTGGTTATTAGCCTCTAAATCCTGTGTCTGTATATTTATAAAATACAGATTGAGTCATATTATCAAGCTACATACAGTAACCGAGCTGTAGAAGCTAAATTACTGTAAAATTTCATCATTTTCGGTCTAGTTTTTTTTTACGTGAAAAGCTTATAAACGTACAAACATCGTCAATTCCTACTGATACTGTATTTCTTTTTCATTAAACAGAATTATTCCATTTTGACATTTCCAGTGTTACCACATCAAAAAAGCGTCAAACTTTAAAAATAGCAAACTGTTATTACTATACTTAATACAACTAATAGTATGCCGATTTTTTTCATTAATAAATTAATCTACATTTTAGAATATGTTTTCCTAGACATTAAAAATGATTTTTGAATTATCGAAACGATTTTTTTAAACTACTTTTTACTATATAAACATTTTGGAGAACTTTTTCATTATTATTTATGTTATTGTTTTTATTAATGCGTTTTTGGGAATAACCGAATAAATTTGGACATAAACGCGGTCTGGAAATAGTGTAAACGCATACACAAATGATTATAACTTTAATTTATATCTGATACTTGGCTTCAAATACTCTATAAAGGGCATAGGAAGTATAGTAAGTCAATAACTCTTGCTATGAGTAGTTTTCATTACAAGAAAAAATATGTAGGAGTCAAAGAATAGGTATAATATGAAGCCTTTCGAATCCAAAAAAATACATTAACGCAGAAATCATTTAATAAAAACGACTGAAAAGGTAAATCAGAACATAACTATTACCATTTCATCAGTAGGTTATGAAAAGTACCAAAAAAGTTGTTTCAATAAAAAATTACATCTCATGAAAGTTCGACTAGTCAAAAAAAGGTAAAGAATTGCATTGATATTTAATAAAACGAAATACAAAAATGGTTTTAACAGATTTCCACTTAACCTATATAAGACTTGAACTGAAACAAGTTAAAAACATTGAATAAGTAAAATGTTGTACAAAAAAAAAGCGGTAAAGCTATTGCATAGCATTCAACGCCACCTAGAGGCGAGTTACTGAACTAAAGAGACAAGCGTGATATTACAAAAAGTCATTTAAAGGTTATTTTCGTAACGGAATTTCTGATTTCCACGCTCAAGGCCCGCGATAGAAGCTATGCAATAGCTTAAAAAAAGATAATAAATCCCTTCATAGAGTCAAAAACTTCTTGTATAACGCAAGGTTTCAATACCCTCTGGCTGCAGTCTCCTGCGCGTGCGATACGAACCTCTATGAGTGTGTGTGGCGGGAGTCGCGCTCACACTACACGCAGAGGGGTAAGGAGACTTGCGATGCTTTATATAAGAGATTTTTACACTTTACTTATAAAAAAAATCCTGTTTACATTATTAAGTATGTGTTGAACTATATGAATATAAGAACCTCATTGGAGATGATACATTTTTGCGTTTTGAAGGGACTGCAAAAGGCCATCATCTATTGTAATATTACCGTGTAATAAATAAATATCACAGCTTCCGTGTTTCGGAAGGCAAGTTAAAACGTGTGTCCTGCGCCTGATCTCTCTCCGGTGGTGTCGGATTGCCGTCCCATCGGGCTATTAGAGTAAAGGAATAGAGAGTGCACCTGTGTTAGCACACGCTTGTGCACTATATGTCCCACGTAGTTAGCTGATGTCATAGTAACACTAGCTGCTATAGCCAAAAATCAGTATGGACGCACTAAATTTAATATTACTTTATACGATAGACCTTTTGCTTTTCTAACAATATCATTCAATACCATTATATTTTAGACCAGTAATCAGGTTTACAGCCCTGTCGGTAGCTTTGTAAAGGTCCTAATGTGTGCAGATGGTAAACTAGAGCAGCTAATTAAGTTGGCCATGGTTTGATAAAGATACCACACTGGTTTAGCTCATCATAATTATACGAAGTGCTTCGTTCGAAGAGATTAGTAAGTCCCTCCCACCCTTCCCAAAACATTCAAAAAATTATCAACGACGGACATTAGTTAAAGACACTCCAAACTAAATGACAAGCATAGTATTAGGTCAGATGACCGTCTATATCATATTCCTAAGAGATTCCTATACCCATATAGTTTAACATAACAATGTATTTTACCTTATTATATCCGTTTTTCCTTATATTCTCCAAATTGTCTGTACAGTGGTGTGTTGTAGCTGTCTTAGTCCGGCGGCAGGTAGCTGAACAGTTTGTATTTGTCTCGTATGTAGGGACGCACGTCGTCTTTCTATAAAAAGATGTGAAGTTTAGAGAGTTGTAGAGGCTAAAGAATAATGCAAGGACTAGTATTGGTCTTAATTTTTTTGTATAGTTAGATTCTAGATAAACGGACTGCAATAATAAGCTAATTGCAGTTCGGATACATTTTATATGCAGTTGACACGACTGCAATAGAACTGCACGTATTGCATACAGACGAAACAGTTTAAAATTCTTCCGAACTAACTGAACTGTCTAGAGCTTTACAGGGTTTTATAAAATAGGTCGCATTATAGTATCTTTCTCTCCCTAATAAAATTAGAATTTGGAATTATGTTCTTTAAAATTTTAACTTTCAATTATACCAAAACCAACCATTATATTAAACAAATACTATAATAGTAATAATAGCCAAAAAGATTTTATTACAAGTTCATACATACTATAATGCGAAAAAACTTTTTCTCCGATCTAATATATGGCTTGAAGTAATACACAGGTTAATTATTTTTGTTATTAATAGTTAATAACTTACAGTAGCGAGATGTTCGAGGAAGGGTAGCAGCTTGAGCAGCTCGTTGTCGCTGCGGTCCACGAACCAGCTGTCGATGGGGATGCCGTTCTCTAGCTGGTAACCGAATGCCTGCGGGACAAACAATGCGTGTTATATTGTAATTATGTATTGTAAAATGTAGGGAAAGGAAGAAGAAAAGTTGGATGGATTGTCTAAGGAATGATATGAACGAAAAAGGAGTAAATGATAGTGTGACGTCTGATAGGAGAGAATGGAAGAAAAGACTTGTTGCCCCGATTCCAAGTAAAATGGGATAAGGGAAGGAAGATGATGGTGATTAATTGTAAAGTGTTATGATATTGCATTATGTTAATTAACTTAAATGGGACAACAGAGTCCTTTCTATATTGTTGAAAATTTTAATTTTAAATGCTAAATGACTTTCATTAGAAATAAAAGCATAACGCTGACGAATCGTAGAAGATTTGAACTGACTTGGTCACGTCAATCGTCAAAAAGGAATGTCATTCCCATTCATTTGAAGTTCTATTAAATTTCGCAATCGCAATCTAATCTCAAATTAAACAAGTAGGTTGTGATATAAGTACTAGACAAATTAAAAAACATACTTATATATTATTAAATACAACCAGACACAGAACGAATGATCACACAAACATTTGCCCTGAGTGGGAGTTGAACTCACAACCTCCGGTATAGCAGTCAGGGCCATTAACCACTAGACCAACAGGCCAGTCATATTGTAATATCATGTTATATTGTCTCTAGCCTCACCTGCGGGCTGTTGTCGACGATGACGGTCTTGCGCAGGTCGCGGCCGAGGATGGAGAGGTCCTTCACGTAGTTACCGTTCACCAGCAGGCAGTGCTCGCGGAACAGTCTGTGCACGAGATATACAGGTTAATTTATATGTCTGGGGTCATAAGTGCAGTAGCAGTTTCACAAATTTATCGCATCAAAACAAGTCACACTTACGACCTTTTTCTATGACAAACATTTTACACATTTCACAGTTTTTTATAACTATATACATCAACCTGTAAAGGCGCAGCAATTATAAACAGGTTCATTTTACACATACTTATTACTAACATTATATGTATGGTAAGATTTTCGTATTAGCTGTTTTATACCTATATGTATTTATTTTAGATTCACTCTACATAAGAGTTGTAGACTTTGTAAAATTGTTTTTTTTTTTTATAGCAATTAAGAAGCGATGAAATCTGGGTGAGATTTCCTCTTACGCTCCTTAATTGTTTACATAATTTTAATTTTGACATGACTTACCACAATATTATGCGAAGCGGATACATAATTGTTAAATAATACGGTTTTACGCGTATTTATCGCGATAGCCCGACTAGTTTCGGACCCAACGTCCGGAGTCCTTAATCAAAGGTGACACGGCAAGCGGCGAGGGAGTCGAACTTCGACCTCTTCTTGCGCCCCAAATTATTCAATTTAATTTTTAAAATTTCCAAGTAAAACGTTTACCTGTACTTGATCCACCGTCGAGCCGGGTCGAGCAGGTTGAGCAGGCGGTCCGCGTACACGCGCTTGCTGGCCGTGAACAGGATCACCTCGTACACGCGCGACACGCGGGACAAGAACTCCGCGAAGTGAGGCCGGGTGCGGACGAACACCTGTACATGTAGATAGTATAATGTATCAGACAAATGGAACTATAAAATGGAGTTTGAAGAGGTTGGTGTGGCCGAAATTGGTCGAGGAACATATATATGTACCAGGATACTTAAAAATGAAAAGCTGACCCGACAGACTTCGTACAGTTCCAATCGATAAATAAAAGACCTAAAACTTTGTATAGGAATAAGATAAGACTCGCCTTAGACTGCTTAAATCGACGCCAAACGTTTCAATAATCGCAACAAAAATGTATAAAGCTACAGTAAAAATTCTAATAGCGACGTTTTACCTACCAATCCCCTAGTCTGCATTTTCACGCCAGTGCAATTTTTTTAAATACCATTTACAGACCCTGACAGAGACAGAGTCCGTGTGGTGTCCGGATATAAAGAATAGCACCTCCCCATATCCTCCACTGGGTGTCGTAAAAGGCGACTAATGGACCTTAAGACCCAGTGCACTGTACCAAGCACCTTGGGTCACCCGAATGGTGGCGGGTAAGCAACCAACAATCGCATTCCCAAAGAGGGTTAGTGTCAGGCAGGCGGCCGACTATAAAACCATAGCCAAAACTTTAAGCAACATGTCTAAAAGACGTGTTGCGCCGACCCCAAGTAAAAATTGGGATAAGGGCAGGGGAATGATGAAATGATGATGACCATTTACAGACCCTACACTAAACCTTTTATTCCATATTAATGGTGTAAATATATTATTCCTATGTGTTTAATATACTCACAGTGTATCTGCAGTCTTGGAACAGCACGGGGAAGTGGAAGCTCGCGTCCGGCAACTCCTGCAGCGAGCAGTGCACTAGCGTCTCATCTAAGTCGAGAACCTAAGAGAGAAATATAAATAAAATAAATATCTTAGGACAATATCCACACACGGCCATCTGATCCCAAGCTAAGCAGAGCTTGTGTTATGAGTACTAGACAAATGATAAACATACTTATATACTTCTAAATATATACATATTATAGACAAATCACACCCAGACACAGAACAAATAATCGTGCTTATCACACAAAAATTTGTCCTGGGTGGGAATCGAACCCACGACCTCCAGCTTAGCAGTCAGGGTCACTAACCACTAGACCGACAGGCCCGTCGATATGCTATATTTAATTACATTACTTAAGATTTTCGTATTAATGAGCCTGTGAGACTTAAAGCTGTGATAACTAAGTGGTAACACCGCAAGACTGCCTAGTTAAGGGTCTTGAGTTTGATCCCCAATTATTTGAGGCCTCCACACGTTCCTATCTGACGTCATCTCGCAAGTGACACTCTTTGCAGCCATATCATCTTTCACACACTCCATTCATCGTTTCTTTGGAGGCTTATAGTCTACTCACCAGGCTAAAGTCAGGACTGGTCCTGGTTTTGAGCGGCAGGGCGGGGTAGCGCGCGCGCAGGGCGCCTGTTGCTACTGTCTCTAAGGGCGGCAACTGTATAAACAAACACATTCAATTTTACAGTAAAAAAATAAATTTCATTCAATTCATAACATATTTTTTTGGTAAACTTCAACAAAACTAGTACTGACAATGAAGTTTACGTAGTAATAGATATTGTAAAAGCAATACAGCTTTATACCTTTGTATAAAGCAGTATATAAATGCTTTGTTTTCTTACTACTCTCTTTAATGATCTTACAATAGTTATAACAGCATTACACACCTGTTTGATGAACAAGTAAGGATCGAAGGCGTCCACCCAGGACGATATCTGCTCGCAGTCCACGCGGTTGCTGCACGAAGAGATCACGTCGCCAGCTTCCTCCTGACACATACACACATTGTTTGTAATACACACCTGTTTGATGAACAAGTAAGGATCGAAGGCGTCCACCCAGGACGATATCTGCTCGCAGTCCACGCGGTTGCTGCACGAAGAGATCACGTCGCCAGCTTCCTCCTGACACATACACACATTGTTTGTAATACACACCTGTTTGATGAACAAGTAAGGATCGAAGGCGTCCACCCAGGACGATATCTGCTCGCAGTCCACGCGGTTGCTGCACGAAGAGATCACGTCGCCAGCTTCCTCCTGACACATACACACATTGTTTGTAATACACACCTGTTTGATGAACAAGTAAGGATCGAAGGCGTCCACCCAGGACGATATCTGCTCGCAGTCCACGCGGTTGCTGCACGAAGAGATCACGTCGCCAGCTTCCTCCTGACACATACACACATTGTTTGTAATACACACCTGTTTGATGAACAAGTAAGGATCGAAGGCGTCCACCCAGGACGATATCTGCTCGCAGTCCACGCGGTTGCTGCACGAAGAGATCACGTCGCCAGCTTCCTCCTGACACATACACACATTGTTTGTAATACACACCTGTTTGATGAACAAGTAAGGATCGAAGGCGTCCACCCAGGACGATATCTGCTCGCAGTCCACGCGGTTGCTGCACGAAGAGATCACGTCGCCAGCTTCCTCCTGACACATACACACATTGTTTGTAATACACACCTGTTTGATGAACAAGTAAGGATCGAAGGCGTCCACCCAGGACGATATCTGCTCGCAGTCCACGCGGTTGCTGCACGAAGAGATCACGTCGCCAGCTTCCTCCTGACACATACACACATTGTTTGTAATACACACCTGTTTGATGAACAAGTAAGGATCGAAGGCGTCCACCCAGGACGATATCTGCTCGCAGTCCACGCGGTTGCTGCACGAAGAGATCACGTCGCCAGCTTCCTCCTGACACATACACACATTGTTTGTAATACACACCTGTTTGATGAACAAGTAAGGATCGAAGGCGTCCACCCAGGACGATATCTGCTCGCAGTCCACGCGGTTGCTGCACGAAGAGATCACGTCGCCAGCTTCCTCCTGACACATACACACATTGTTTGTAATACACACCTGTTTGATGAACAAGTAAGGATCGAAGGCGTCCACCCAGGACGATATCTGCTCGCAGTCCACGCGGTTGCTGCACGAAGAGATCACGTCGCCAGCTTCCTCCTGACACATACACACATTGTTTGTAATACACACCTGTTTGATGAACAAGTAAGGATCGAAGGCGTCCACCCAGGACGATATCTGCTCGCAGTCCACGCGGTTGCTGCACGAAGAGATCACGTCGCCAGCTTCCTCCTGACACATACACACATTGTTTGTAATACACACCTGTTTGATGAACAAGTAAGGATCGAAGGCGTCCACCCAGGACGATATCTGCTCGCAGTCCACGCGGTTGCTGCACGAAGAGATCACGTCGCCAGCTTCCTCCTGACACATACACACATTGTTTGTAATACACACCTGTTTGATGAACAAGTAAGGATCGAAGGCGTCCACCCAGGACGATATCTGCTCGCAGTCCACGCGGTTGCTGCACGAAGAGATCACGTCGCCAGCTTCCTCCTGACACATACACACATTGTTTGTAATACACACCTGTTTGATGAACAAGTAAGGATCGAAGGCGTCCACCCAGGACGATATCTGCTCGCAGTCCACGCGGTTGCTGCACGAAGAGATCACGTCGCCAGCTTCCTCCTGATATATACGTACACTATTAAAATTTATTGTGACTGCTTTTTGTATGGAGAAATTTTAACTCTCGGTCAATGACCTCGGCAGATTGCCGAACTGTAAAGTGACTGACTGACTGAAAAACTGTTAAGTGTTGTAAACTGTTACTACTTTAAAGTGTAAAGCGACTAGTGTGTTGGATTAACAGTTGCAGGTCTGAGTTTTATACAATTTTCTATTTTTTAAAAAGACTTCGTTTTAGTTAAGTTTAGTTGATCAACGCTATCTAAATCGATGTTATAAATAACATATGACAGGACGCTACATCGCCCTGCGTACAACGCCACCGGTAATTTTAGGGTGTAAGTAAGTTAAGTCAGTTCTGACCCTTATAAGTAAAAAGTGAAAATGAGAAAAGAGAGAAAGAAGAGTGAAGATATTGTATTAGTCAGTATAAACGGTTGTGCAAATCAAACCGGTGAGACCTGAAGCCATAGACATAGCTTGAAGAAAGACTATACAGAAGATAGTACCAAGAGTATTCCACAAACTTGAATGAATTCTTTTAACAGTATATTATAAATGTATATTAGGACATACCTCTATGTCTGTCGGTGACTGCTCGTCGTGGCAAGCAAGCGAGGCTTCGTCCGCGGCGATATCGGACCCGTTCTGTTGGCAATATTGTAATATATCACTAAGCTGAAAGCATAGTCACATGTTTAATATATTGTATCGCACCCTCCACACGCTTCGTATGAATCTGCCGCTGTATGAGTTGTATTTTTGAGTACCTAGTATGAAACCGATGAATTTTATGTAATGCAGTCAAATACTACGGAGATATGATATAGTAGTGATGATTTTTCACACCTTTGTACTTGTAGCCATTTATTAGGTAGGTTCATTACATTATAAAAAATGTCTATAACCGATAAGCCGACGATTTTGATTTTAGCCAGCTGTAACGGACTGGTCCATATTGCTGATACTACTTCTCATCTACATATATTCAGCCCACTTAGTATTACTGTCAATTTTTACATGACTGTTCTATACTCCAGCATTTGCGCAAGCTTTTCATACTCCACCGAACTTACAACTAACATTCATATAATACTAATAATCTGAAAACAGTAATTAGAGTATTTAACTGACCCATCCAGCCGCCTCGGCCGCTAGACTCTGACTGATCTCGGCTAGGAAGCCAGAGCTCGGGCTCCGTGCAGACAGCGCCTCCAGGCTCTCGATAGCGGTCCCCTGTGTGTCGCACGTCGAGGATATCTCGCACTCGCTGTCACGCACGTAGCCGTCCTGCTCTAGCATGCTCACGAAGTCCGGCTACGAGAGAGATGGGGGATAAGTTGTGTGGTTTAGATTAAACATATAAATAAATAAATACAACAAAAAAATAAAAGACTTTTTCCCCGACCTATTAGTAACATATCCTTACGAAAGGATATGTTACTAATAGGTCGGGGAAAAAGTCTTTTCGCATTACAGTATGTATGAACTTGAATTAAAATCTTTCTCTCTCTAATAAAATTAGAATTCGGAATTATGTTCTTAAAACCAGCCAGATACAAATATAAATAGTTTTTTATTAAAAGTTCATACATACTATAATGCGAAAAAACTTTTTCCCCGAACTAATATGTTATGCTACTATAGAGATATAATTGATGTAGGAAAACATTGTGAAGTAATATGGAGTGCATATTGAACAAAATTGCCCAAAGTGAACAATCATAGTATTGTTTTTTTTTCTTTACGTACTAGAAAGATATTTACGGGCCGATATTATAATAATTTCAATACACAAATAAAGAACTCTAATTTCACGTAAGATTAAAAAAGGACTAGCTAGGTCTTTTCTCAGGAGGTTATACCGAAAATACACTGAAATATATAAAACTAGCGACCCGCCCCGGCTTCGCACGGGTGCAATGCTGATATACTAAATACGCTACAGAAAAACTGTGAACGTTGTTTATAAAAAAACATAGCGGCCCGCTCCGGCTTTGCACGGGTTTAAAATATGTAACTCACTAAAAAAAAGGTTAAAATCAATCCTAAATACGCTACAGAAAAACTGTGAACGTTGTTTATAAAAAAACATAGCGGCCCGCTCCGGCTTTGCACGGGTTTAAAATATGTAACTCACTAAAAAAAAAGGTTAAAATCAATCCAGTAGATTTGATTTATTCCTTTACTGCCCGTAGCCCGCACGCGTTTTTGGAGTACTTAAAACAATTCCCCTTTCTTTATCTTTGGAATATCTTTTATACACAATATTTTCACTTTTTTTTACATTTTTCCTTTTTTTTTACATTTTTACAATTTTTTAACATTTTTACTTTTTTTTACATTTTTACTTTTTTTTTACATTTACTTTTTTTTACATGTTTTTTACATTTACCTCCGACGCGCTATTTATAGGCACGCTGCCGCCGCGCCGCGTCGCCGTAAACGCTACGTTCCGCAATTTTTAAATCTGTACATCTTCAAAAATATTCATTTAAATCAGATACTGTAAAAGGCCAAATAGATCTATATTAAATCAACAATGTATTTAAGGTATTTAATTGGATAAGGATTAATGCTGTATTGGTTAAAATCGCTTCGAATATTAGTCATTATTTGTCGTAAAAAGTAAATGACAAAAAAATGTTATTGTGGGATATCCATAAGAGATAGACATATACCATCGCGGAGTTTTCTGTAGACCTTTTCATTGTGTACAATACTTAGTACATTATTTTGATAAATCTCGTAGGATTCAGCCTGCGTTTGCAATGTAAGCGGAAAAATTTTAAGTAAAAAAACTTTTTAAGAAAAAGCTTTTATTTAAACGCTCTAAAAAGAAGAAAATAAAATATTCCTTTTGGATTATACTAACAACTACTCATTATACACAATTTATATATAATAATAAAAGCTTGTCGCTCGATTTACCACAAATTATTATGATATAAAGGAATGTTGATAGGTATGTAAACCTCGCGACAAGCTTTTATTATTATATATAAATTGTGTATAATGAGTAGTTGTTAGTATAATCCAAAAGGAATATTTTATTTTCTTCTTTTTAGAGCGTTTAAATAAAAGCTTTTTCTTAAAAAGTTTTTTTACTTAAAATTTTTTATTTTTTACTTTTTAGTTCCGCTATATTGGATTCCGAATGACGTCATATTCTTTTTCTAGTCACTCTTAACAAGCCCTTTCATTTGATACCCATATTGTAGAAGTAGACTAAAGGTAACTATTCCGCCATCCTGCATGGTCCGCCATATTGGATTCAGAATGACGTCATATTCTTTTTCTAGTCACTCTTAACAAGCCCTTTCATTTGATACCCATATTGTATAAGTGGATTAAATATAACTGTTCTGACATCTTGTATGATCCGCCATATTGAATTTAGAATGACGTCACATATCTTATCATATATTGTCATCCAAACAAAATATGTCCACAAAATTTCAGCACAAACGGTTGAATATATCTACTTCAAAATTGAGTTCAAAGATTTCACCCGAACACACAAATATCCATACATTGCAAGTTAAATAAAAGCTTTTAAAAATGTAATTATTTGCGACATCACATTAGAAACCTCAAAAATAACAGTATTTGTCCACTATTTAATGGATGATATTATACATAAAAACCTTCCTCATGAGTTACTCTATCTATTAAAAAAAACCGCATCAAAATCCGTTGCGTAGTTTTAAAGATTTGAGCGTTCATAGGGACATACAACAACATGACAGAAAAAGCGACTTTGTTTTATACTATGTAGTGATGTTGACTCACCTGAACATACTTTTCTCCGTTCGTCAAAAAATCAGTACAGTTATCCAGATCGTCTGTAGTTGAAGTAGGTTGATACATCTCCAGATCGTTACTCGACTTCCTCCGCTTCATAACTCTCTTATCAACCGAACTGCTCCTGGATTTCCTCTCCTCCGCCTTCTCCGTGGTCATGACCCTGGCTGCCTTATCAGCTAAGAAGTTAATATCTTCTTCCGTAGCTGGTATATCCTCGTTTATCAGTCTTGCGCACTCGGCTATAGCCATAAAGTCGTTCAGACAGTCGTTGGGAAGGCAAAGTTCAGAAGATTCAACTTGCCCTTCTGAGTCTGATTCTTCTGTCTTCTGAGTCGGAAAGTCGACGAAAGTGGTTGTGTGAGCCTCATACATAGTGACGTCATTGTCCTCAGCGTAGCCATTCGTATCCGGGACTATAGGAGCCTTTTTTGTTCGTTTTTTCGGGCTCTCGTTTGTCGAACTGACAGAAGATTTTGTCACTTTAGGTGTTATTATCCCGATTTGACGTACTTTACGTATTGGTGAGCTGTTTAGCGACGCTGACTTGTCAGTTTTGTCCATACGTCTAGTCTTACGCGGTGAACTGATAGCTGAGGAGATAACTTCCGTCTTTTTCAGCTCGCGGTTTAACGAGCTGTGTCGTAGTTGCACACTTTTTGTTGTCCGGACCTCCTTGGTCTTAGAAGTGGTTGTAATCTTGTCATTCTGTGGTTTGACTTTCACAGCTGTGGTAGAAGACACGGGGTCTTTCGTGGAGCTTCTAACAACAGTTTGAAAAATAGGTTTCTTTGTGCGATTCTCATCTTTGTGCTTTGCCTTCTTGTGCGTTGTCTCTACAGCCTTTTCCATACTTAGTTTTGTTCTGACCGGACGAGTTTTTAACTTCTGAGACCGTGTGATACAGAACTGGGGTACCTCAACGACATTTTTCTCCCGCTTTAAGATAGTTCTCCAAGCGTTTGGCGGCTTGGGAATAGGTTTAACTGACTTCTTCTTTAGCTTAGTAACTTTTGAACTCCTTTTATTTGAGAGCGGCCGCTCCCTCTTTCTACTTCTTAACCGCATCGCAATATTAGAGGGCAACTTAACCTGGAAAGATTGAGTAATTTGTAGTGTTGGACTATTGTGGGTATATTTCGGATATGGATATATGAATATTTTTATAGCAGAATCAAATACAGATTCGAATATGAAATTGATTCCTGTATCACATATTTTCGAATATGCTCAGATACGAATTTTACATTAACTAAAAAAATATCAGAATTTAGGCAGACAGGAACCTGTTGTTTTGTATTACTCAGTTACCTATATTTTCATAACGAACCCCAGAACTAAACATTTTACTACTAAAGTTCGGATATTTTTTCGGATATCCCTCTATACGGATACCGTGCTATATCATTCCTGTTAAGTCTGTAAACACGTGTATAATTGTATTAATACCCACGCGATGTCCTTGACTGTATTGTTAGCTTACACTAGCGTCGTGGTACTTTCGAATATATTAAGTTATGAGACTTAGAAATGGCGCGTTTTCTGGTTCATAAGGTCTAGAGGCCTTTTTTTTTCGTTTTCCGTGGTGAAACGCTAACGACTTCAACCCACGCCGAGGGCACGGCGTGAAGATATGTCGGACTCCCACCGACTAAAAACACCCCGAGCCCCTTCTACTACCTAAGCCAGCGTCACGGGATCGCTCGCGCATGCTTTGCGTGACCCTGGCTGGAAAGTCTAGAGGCCTGCTACTAGCATTAAAAGTTGTGGAAGCGAGAGGGAACATTACAAGTTTAATGTTGCGTTTCACTTATGCAATTGTAACTGTCTTGTTTTAGGAGATAGTGGGAGGACTCGTAATGTCGCCTACAGCGTAACGCCATACGCCGCGGTCCGACGCTTTCTATACATATTATATGTAAAATTGGGTATTTGACGGTAAAAATCTAGTTAAATAGTCAAATAGTTTCCAAAAAAAAATTCTCTTATAAAATCAATAAAAAAGTACAAAAAAAGTAAAGTAGATGATAGGAATTTTAGCTCGCTGTTTTGTCTACTACGGATATAATGTATAATTAAATTTATTTAATTCAAGTTGTAGTATTTTTGACAAGCCGACATTAGCGTGCGTTTGTTTAGCAAGTATCATAACGCGGCGTGCGGTGTGACGCTAAAAACGGCCGCACTTTAGTAGAACTGTTACATTTTTTTTTATTTTATTGAAATCGTAGAGCTTTTGTACAATTAAAGTAATTATTGATTTTCCCAATTAGTTTTAAATACTTTTATTTGCTTTAAAAAATATCTTGAACTTATCCTATTAGACAAATAATGTTTTTTTTTTTTTTATTTGGCACAGAATAACAATGTAACATATGCAGTAGAACATTTTTTTTTTGTGTTCAGTGGTAATTCTATGTGCACAATCTCCACCGTGGGAAGGAGACGAAGGTGTGTGCCAGACTTCAACCGGGTCTTGCAATTGTAAAAGTGTGACAGCTTACTACATGCTAACAAACTATATCTCACACCCTCAACTGCAATAATGCCTCCAAAATGCAACTTGCGGTTCGAGCCTTTGAAGATTAAGATGTGGTGCTATACAGTCACGCCATCTTTTTACTAAAAGATTTAGTGTAACTGATTTACATTCTACCTGTTTATTTATATCATAGAAAAAAATAACGGAAGCCTATTAGAAACACTTAAAAGAGGCGGCTACATTAATTGGATTTATATCTAAGTATAGACTGTATAAGTTCAGTGCCACAATGACCAATTGATCTACAAACAAGATTAGTGACAAGGGCAAGTTCAAGAGCTGATTGTAGCTTCACAAACATGTATTTTATATTATTGTTTTATTTGCTTTGTAGATTTATCTTGTAACTTTGAAAATACTTTATTTTAATGGAAGTTATACGTAACAAGAATATGTTTACTGTAATAATTCATAAAATCTACTAAGGGTAACAGATAAATATTCCATGACTTTCACACATCATCTAGTTTTGTTCAAACTAAGGAGAGTTTGTATGTAGTATATCTTGTACTAGACCTACAGACCAATCAATTGGTGGTTTACAGTATAGGTGTAGTATTGGTAGTATGGATGATAAAAAGATATTTGGAAAAAAAGAATAATGAAACAATATCTATGACCTTTATATCAAAAATATATGACTGTCTTAAAGAATACTTGTGTCTACAACCAACTTAAATGCTGATTTTATAAATTATTAACATTCCTATCATCTTTCACACATTCCTTAGGCTAACATAACTTTGCCCCTCCTTTCATCGCTTTATAAAAACCTTAAAATGACAGTTTTCAATAAATATTGTTCTGTGTGACTGTATTTTGCAATATATTGCTGCCAAGACAACCAATATAGAAGTGTGTTTAGTTTTAAAGCAGTTATAGGACTTTCTCTTAGACATTTTCAGGACTTCTGAGCTTTAAGGGAGTTTGGCTGGCTAGACTAACTGTGCCTGACACCCCATATGCACAATGGTCCACTGGAGCCTACATGCAACAAAAGGAGGCAACCACCAAGCACCACAAGGAATCTCATCCACAATGGAATCTGGTATAGAGTCAAAGGCTTATTATACAACCCTTATGCAGAATTAAGGCTCCCACTACCAAGACATTTACTGTAGTTTTGACTTTACTATCGTGTTGTTTCAACTTTTATAGTACCATCAAATTGATTGACTGTCATCTGTTTCGGTCAAAATTATTTATTTATTATTTACAAAATCAATGGTAATTCCTACATAACCTGTGTTAGTTTTGCAGTAAACGGTGAGATAACTAATATTAAGGCAATTATTAAGGTTTGTTATGTTCAGAAATTTTACATAGGTTAATTTCAATGTAATATGTTTACTGTGAGTGGAGTATCTACTTTAAATGTTTTTTTCACAGAATTGGGTAAGCCAAAAAGGAGTATCTAAGACTCAAAGATGTGGTAAGAATGTATGTTATCCTAAGCAATAGACAAGACATAAATAGCACAGAAATGTAAACAAAAATTGTGTAAAAAGTAAAAGTGTAATATTTCTGTAAATATACAAAACATGTCAACATTACTTTGTTTACATTTTCCCTGTCATCACACTGTGCCAGATAAATCCATATGGTTTGACAATATTGACACATGAGCATAATCTAAGCATTCAATAGAAAACACTCAACGCAAGCATATAGACCTAAATTAAGAATGCAATTTTAACAATACAAAATTACCTAATTCAGGAAACGTGTACTTACATGAACTTATTTTTAGAAAGTATCTCTTATACCATTTGCTGAACGTAATACATAACCGGAAATCTAGTTAAATAGTTCGTCCTGATGCACATTACGCATATTAATAATCCCCTTTCAATTATTTAGAGACTTTATTTTACTTTTAAGTTCCCGTAGAAAAAAATAGGCGCTAGGCACTTCGCGCCTTTTTCGTAATCCACTTTTCACCACATAACACAGTTAATTTCCAATTCAAACACATTAAAATCACTTCAAAATGAACTTACTCGATATTTAATACATTTTTTCTAGATTAATTAGCGATTTATCGAGAAAATTTGTAACGCGAAAGTAAAAAAGCGGCACTGGTACATTATTGATTTTTTCGCTGCATAATGAATGCGATTCTCACTGATGCGTTAGAATTTATTCATCCGATGTACCGGCGGTATAGTTCGGTAGCGGAAATACACAGAATATTATCTTGTAAGGATTAATTACATGATAACTTTTATTGTAGAACACAAAGCCAAACAAATGTCAAAATGGCGGCGTTTCTTTTTTTAGTTGCGACGTTTTTCTGCAGATGGCGTCTTCTGGCTGTGCGCATGCGTTTTGAGAATGCTCCGAAAAGTCGATAATGGGGAGAGACGCTGTGACCAAACTTACATCTTGATAAAATAATGCAACTTTGTCAAATGTATTTCATCATAAAAATGTATAAACGAATACCAAAATATTACTTTGATTGAATATATTGTGTAAATATTTTGAAGAATTAATATCTTTAATTCGTGTGATTTTAGCTCCCGTCCAAACTTTATAGTTTGTTCGTGTTGCGACTTTGCGCAGTTGCATTTGCAGACTACTGGATTCAATCATGCGAATCTTGTTTAATTACTAACAATTGCGACTACATAAGTTGTAACTGCCAGTTACGTAGTTACAGATTTAATAAATTAAATGTTATAAACATAATTTCAAACTAGTACCATAATTGAATACATGGACTACGAAGATTCTTCTTCTTCTTCCTTATTTATAATATTCAGATTTTTTAATTTCATTATGAGTTTACACATTTAGTGATTTTCACAACGTAAGCTTATTCACAAGCATAAATTTAATGTGCTTACATAGTAAACTATGTAAGCGCATTTAGGTTTAGTCCCCTAAAATAGATTTCAATAACGAAACCATATTCAACTTACGTCCGAAGAAGACCTATAATATTCATTTAAGGATTCTTATTGGTCTGACTGCTTCTATCCTCGTATCAATTAATATTTCACTCAAAAATAATTCAAACGAATATTATTTATTGTTATTTCCTTAGTAAACAGACACAATTATGTGTAATGTTATTCGTCTATGAAATAACTTGTCTGTAAAATTGTTAGCATCCAATTAATATTGTTTTATTACAATACTTTTTTGATAAAATTCTTTTCATTTTTGATGCATGCATCGTGAAAAGAAACGTAAGACAAATGTGTTGCCATGCACACATATTTTGCACTAAATGTGGTGGTTAGTGTTACTTTTGAGTTTTATGCGGTACGTGTTACGTATTTATTTATTTAAAATTAAGGTCATTCATATGACGTATTAAAATATTGCCTTACCACTTAAATTAAAAAGCATGTAATAGGGGCAATTGTTAAAACAAATATGAAGTTCTCAATACTTGGTTTATTATTTTATTTCATTAAGTGGTGCACTTAATGAAATAAAATAGCAATTGAATGATTGTTTTTTTAATTAACGTAATACAAATTATAATCCTGGGTGAATGGGACAATTTACTTTTATACAGCCACACTTTGACACGAATGTCAATCTGTCACTACCAACCGCCAATCAAAAATACAAATATTTTGTGTTGTTTTTCGTTGGAAAAGTAAAAGAAACCTAGTCTATATCAAGTTAATTCAACAAAAAGTTCAACAACTTAGGTTAAGAGTATACAAAATGTCTAGTGCATCTGTAACATCGTCTAAACGAGAGGTAACTATGAACAAATCGACGAACAAAGTTTATATCAAGATTTCCAAGTTCAAAATTATTTCTAAAGCAGTTTTTTTTTTATGTTCTTCCTCTGTATTTACTCCTTACATCCATTTATTACTTCCCTCTTTTGAAATGTCCGTAATGCCCACATTTCCCACACACGGCAGACATTTTTATATTGTTTATTTTTTCAGAGAGTGACCACAGAGTTATCACAAGAAATAGACTCAATTAGAGCAATGAACAGCAGTCTTAGAGCCTATTTAGAACATTTAAGAATGTTCAAAAAGAATCTTATAGCTATGAACAGTAACTGCACACAATTAAACAAAGTCAATAAACAGTGGATTGAGACATTAAATAGTATGAAGTGACTGTAGATATAAGTTAGTTTTTACATGGGCTGAATATACAAATGCTAGTGCCATTAGTAAGAGTTAAAATAATTAATAAATATGTTTGTCATAAATTCGTATCAATGTTCTGTTGTAAGTTGTAAGTAAGTTTTGTGACATTTTTCACTTGAATACCATGTAGTTTGTGCATATTATGTAATTAAATAAATAATAAACAAAATAAGTGCATACAAAGCATGTCTTAATCCTTTATTTCACATTAACTTTATTAAAAGTACAAAGAGCACAATTACATCTAAGTGGTTTCGTAACCCTCTGATGCGGCCTCCACGGTTGGTCCGACCGCTCCTACACTGACTGGAACAAGAGGTAGCCCCCCCATTGTGGTTGTGGTTTTTGTTGATTTTTCTGTAGTAATAACAAATTAATTAAATGTTAATTTTGCCTGCAAATATTTGTGACTTGTTGGTGATATAAATGTAATTCAATTTGCTATAGTTTATTAGAAAAATGTGTGCATTACATATTGTAGTTTTTAATTAATTTATTAAGTACTTCTTTGCTATCTTTGGCAAAATATAGATTCAAGGTGTATATGAAATTGGTAAGAACATATGTTTTTACAATTTTTTTTTATATTATTATTTTTGGTTGTTTGTTTAAAATACTTTATATTTTAAACGTGTGGTATCTATAACCTTACCTATCATACAAACGGAATATTGTGGCGTATCGCACGGCAGTCCATACACAAGCCCGATGAGATGATCTTGTCTGTCCAAGTTGAGACACGAGTTATCCATCGTAAACTCTTCATCAAGCCACGGCGGCATCTAGTGGCGGAAAGCAGAATCCGAGTTAGTGACATCTAGTGTCAGGTAGTGAAACTACAGCTAGTGACATCTAGCGTCAGGTAACAGAACTACAGTTAGTGACATCTAGCGGGTGATAGTGGAGTTATATCAAGTGCCATCTAGTGTTGGTTGTGAGTACTTACTAATTTAGTAGCGTCATCTAGTGATTAAAAGAGGCACTTGCAATATTAAGTACAGTCACGAGCAAGAATATGTACACAGATTGAAATAATTGAAATGTATTTTTTTTTATTAAAATACGAAAATGAAAGGAATATGTATAGTAGAATGAATTATCAGTATACGATAGATATTTACATAGAATTAGTAAACGGATTACACACTTTCAGTAAATTGTGACATTCCTGTAACCTAATACAATATGACAAAGCAGCGTAAGTACAATAACCTTACGGGTTATTATATTTTTGAGCCTTTTAGGGTTGAAACGATTGGAACATGGGGGCCGGGTGCACGAGTTCCGTATAAGGAACTCGCAAAGCGCTTGGTCGGCTCCACCCGTGATCAGAAGGCTGGACTGTATTTTGCGCAAAGAATTGGAATTGCCATTCAACGTAGTAATGCCACCAGTCTCCGGGGACGTTTCCCGCCATTGACTGAGATGACGAGTTGACGACATATTTTTTGACGCTTAGTAAATATGTTATTTCATAGTTTTATAAATTTAGTTTTAAATATACCTACATATTTTTTGTTTAGTACAATTTTCGTCGCATTTTGTACATGTTTTATAATCAAACAAATATGGTGGGGTAATGGGTATGATGGAGTTTCTTGCCGGTGCTTCTCCGTAAGAAAGACATTTTGGAACCGCGCAACTAGAGTCAGTAACGTTTTTAAAAGTGCCTGAGAAGGCGTACTCGAATATTTAATAAAAACCTTTTTGATTTTGATGGTAAATCTAAAAAGCTCTAACTTTCAGTACATTACACTCACATAAGTCAAAGTGGTGTCCCCAAAGGCCTTAGGGTCTGGGATCCGCTTGGTGTTGAAGGGGTTGTACCACGCGTAGCTCACCGCGTCCGTGTTCACATCCTTCGTCATGTTCAGACGCCCGGAGATCCAGATGTGCTCGATAGCTGGTGATTTGTAAAATTGTCTTTTGATTAAAATAAAACAAATTGCTGTAAGTAGGTTATAACTTGTCCTTTATTATTTTACTAGCTGTTGCCTGCGATTTTGTACGCGTTGTTAATACTTACGCAAAATAAAGAATTGTCAAAACAGAAATCGGGGATAAAAGATAGGTATTGGCCGATTCTTAGACCTACTCAATATGCTCATAAAATTTCAAGAGAATCGGTCAAACTGTTTCGGGGGACTACGGGAACGAACATTGTGACACGAGAATTTTATGTATAAGATTAACTGACTGTAGACATTGTAAAATGTTAAATCAAAACTTGTCTTTGTAATAAACAAAGGAGTGCATTGTAAGGCATCTAGCTTACACAACGGTGAGGTGGAAAGCCTTTAAGCGACGATAGCTTCAAGTTGATATTGGCATGGCAATACTTCCTAAAAGGATTGTTTAGAATAGAGAAGGCAAGTGTGGCTAATTCAATATTTTTCCTATTATACACCTTTTTTTTACCATGTAGGTACGGTACAGACATGGTTTTCAAAAAACGTTATTTCCATATGCAAAAGTAGTATACAACTTGACGTCCCAACTCACGTTCCTCCTGGTTCTCTCCCATGACTAGCAGCAGTTGTATCAGTATGTCGTTATTGTCCAGGCTGGCCAGCGTGCCGTTCATCTTCAGACAGTTCTCGAAAGCATGTTGCCAGTAGTACAGCTGTCGTACTAGCACGTAGTAGTATAGATCGTCGCTAGGTGTCGCTACTGTCGATTTTAGGGATGATACGGCTGGAATAAAACAAACCAAATGTGAATATGTATGAAAAATAAAATGGTAGAGAAAAGTGAAGAAATTGCATTGTTTTACTCGTAATAGTCGTTCGTATCTTCGTGTTAGAGGGCTAATATTGTTGCGGGTTCCAAGACTATCAATTGTTTCAGGATACGCCGTGCTTAGTGTCGCAATTGCATTGTTTTTAATAGACGTTTGTGTCTTTTTGACGGGTCTGTTGGTCTAGTGGTTAGTAACCCTGACTGCTAAGCCGGAGGTCGTGGGTTCGATTCCCACCCAGGACAAATGTTTGTGTGATGAGCACGATCACTTATTAAATCATCATATATAACGTTACATGTGTAGATGTTACCTTCATAGCAAATAAACTGCATTTTCCTTTCGCATCTCGCTTCTAGAAACACGGGTGGATGGGATTCGTGTCTGTCAAGTTGTAGGCAGCCATTTTGTTTCACGTTAGCCCTGTCTCTATAATCATAAAGTAAAAAGTTAGAAATGATCGTTGTTTGCCTAATTTTGTCCCCATTTAGTCTTTTGTATAATACTTGGCGATTGCTAAATTATGGGCGAATCAGTTTGAGGCCATGTATTTTTACCGTCAAAGTGCTACATCTTAGATTATATGGAAGAAATGTATTTTGGTTCAAGTCCTAGTTTGGAAAAACAATACACAAAGAGAGGACCAAAGGAATCTTGCATTGTGGAAGTGACAGCTGGCAAATATCGAAAAATAAGAAGAAAAACACATTTTCTGCCGGCCTTAAGTAGGTAATTCGAGATAAGGGCCAACGAGAAGTAACATTATAAATTGGTACAATATGGACTTTGTAGGGCATGGCATCTAATAGATAACTCAGAACAATGGTAAGCGCAGTAGAGAAAAGATTAGCTACAAATCCTGCCGGGGCTGCGGCATGTTCGTGAGAGTTACCGCTCGCCCGGCACTCAAAGGGCTCCAGGAGGATCATAGTGGGTTTTAGTCAGTAACAGTCTGCCACTCCCGCTACGCCCACAGCGGGCGGGTCATTTGATGATTTCCCACAAAAAAGAAAAAGACTAGCCACACATAACTCACCGTATCGGCGGCCAGGTCTCGGCCGTGGCATCTGTCAGCGCTGGTATCTGGAACACGTTGAAGCCGGAGTCGATCCAGGTCCACCGGCCGAGCGTCCCGCGCGCGCCCACCCACGCGTTCTCGATGCCTGCGCATTCCGTATTGTACTTCAACCTCTTTGGTCAACATCGTTAATAAATAGCATTGTGTTGACGAAAAAAGGTGTATATTTAATGGTAGTTCTACGTTTAAACCTGGATTAAGTTGAGATGTCTTAATGTCAGTCGTATCCAACGCGTTTATAGCCGTGTTTTGTTTGTGTTGTCCAAAAAAGGGGAATACTTATTAGTACTTATACCTGAGTAACATATCTGTTCGTCCTAAATGAAAAACTTTTGATAGTTAAGTTGATTCTTATTGCGAATGTGAACACCAACGCCCTTATATTAATGTCATCCACCTGTGCTACAACGATCTTTTGGCACGTGGCCGAAATCGGAATTAAAACTGTCCTAAATGGAAAATCCACCACTTTTGACGGACAGTCGAGTTGATTCTTGTTGCGAATATGCACACCATCGCCCTCATGTTAATGTCATCCACGTGCCAAAAGAAGGATCATTTGGCATGACCTTGTAGCTCTATATCGTTTTCATAAAATAAGTAATGTCAGCCAGCATTATGGTCTATTACTGATTTTTAATGTCTGCCCACCTTGTAGTTTAACTGTTTAGTTAGTGTGTAATGTAATCTAATCAGGAGATTACTTACTGGGTCGGGTTTTCAGCATCGTCATGCCGAGTCTACGGAGGCACTTGAGTGTCGATATATTTGCCAATCTGGGAAAACCATACAATAAATATAAGTATTACTATCACTACATATTATAAAACACCATGTCTCTGTCTGTCTCTTGGCGATAAACTCAAAACTTCAGCAAAAAATTTCGTTCTGTTTTCTCCAATGTATAGAGTGGTTCTCAAGGAAGGTTTAAGTTTTGCATCTATTGACTAAAATATAACGATATTACTTGGAAATAGGTAGAAATAGATGGAAATAGGTTGGTCATTTATTCCCTTGGTCCCCAGTACAAGGGACGGGCGAAGCACTCCGGTGGTTTTGACCGGTAAGAGTCCGGCACGCCTCTCCGCCTTCCCCAGGACGGAGAAAGTCCATGAAGATTTTCCCGGATAAAGAAAAAAGTCGCTAGTTTATATTATGAAGAGGTATTCTTACGACATGCCCCTTAGCACGCAGTAGGCCGCAGCTTGGTGCCAGTCCATCCGGCCGTCGAACACGTGGTACAGACCACCGCGGCAGCGCACCGTGTTCACTTTCGTCACGTGCGTCAGTTCCTGTGCCTCTGTTACCAAATAATTTAAGTATTTTATTGTAATACCTATCGTGGTGGATACATAATTATTAATGGTTTATTTTCGCATATTTATCGGGTTAGCCTGACTAGTATCGGAGCCAATAGCTCATGATTAAGGAATCCGGTTTGGTCCAAAATTAGTCGGGCTATCCTGATAAAGCTTGAGTATACCTTATTATTTAACAACTAAATAAAAGCTTTTGTTCAATCAAAAAAATCTAACTCTTACTATATCCATTTCAAATCAAATAACCAAGACCCAAATAGCTTTTTTTTAAAGTAACTTTCGTGAGGATGATTCATACTCAAATCAAAGGTTTACTCACGCGTATTCATCGGGATAGCCCGACTAGTTTCGGAGCCAACCGGAGTCCTTAACCATGAGCTGACACGGCGGCGTTGCGAGTCGAACTATCCCGATAAATACGCTTAAGTAAACCGTTGTTACATCATTTAACTTCCAAATATTTTCTCGCATTTTCTGATCTACCCTCACCTCTTTCACATGCAAAAGGTCTCTCCAGATGGCACGGCAGATCCAGGAACACGGGGTTGTCGTGGTGCACCCTCTCCAGCGCCACGCAGTCGGCACCAGTCTCCGGGACTGGTACGTGGGTCCTGTTCAACCACTGATAAAGAAGTTGGGGTTAGAATATGGCAAACTGGTAACTGGTACTAAGAGTCTTCTGTCCGTTTAACAGCCCATACTATTGTTATTAAAAACCTATATTATCCCACTGCTGGGCAAAGGCTTACCCTTCCATTCCTCTCTGTCGAGGGCACTGTGTCTCGTTTTTGTACACGACAGTTATAATCAGAGAAAGGTTATTTATGCTTGTACTTTAATAAAACTAGCCGCTTTAATAATACCTCGTAAAAATCGTCCAGCATCTACAACTTGCAAGGCTCAAGCGTTAGTTAAAATCTATTAAAACTTAAAATAGGACGTGATCAAATACACCCATCTCCCTCCCACTTACGACAGGATAATGCCTCGCGATGTTCTCGTCCTTCTCGCTCGCCAGCACGTCTAGGGCAGTTCTCCGGAGCTCCATGCCTTGTCCCCATCTGTAGCCAGCGGCATCCTCCGCAGAATCTCTCCGGGCACCCACCCATACTGATGTCACCACTGCAACATAACTTCAATTAGAAGAAGTAATATAACTAGCTGTTGCCCGCGACTTTGTTCGCAAAAGAAAAAAAAATGGGGATGAAATATAGATGTTGGCCGATTCTCAAACCTACTAAACGCATATACAAAATTGCAAGAGAATCGCTCCAGCCGTTTCGGAGGAGTATGGCAACGAAAACTGTGACACGAAAATTTTATACAACGTTGATAAAAGCGAGAGGCATTAAATGAAACCACATATTCTGTATATCATTATAAGGCTACACAACAAAAATCAAATCAATGTAAGCAATATTTTTATAATAACTTTCGTGAGGATGATTCATACTTAAAACGTTATAACGGTTTACTCACGCGTATTTATCGGGATAGCCCGACTAATTTCGGACCCAACCGGAGCCAACTAGATAACTATGCCTATAAAACTTAGTCACCTAATCAGGAAGATACAGCATGTTCAAACTAAAAAAAAACTAAAAAAATATCCTGTGACTAAACTATTGCTTACATTGATTTGATTTTTGTTGTGTAGCCTTATAATGATATACAGAATATGTGGTTTCATTTAATGCCTCTCGCTTTTATCAACGTTGTATATTAGATAATTTAACATTGTAAGCCTTATAGTGTGACGCCAAAAAAACTATAGGGGAGCAAGGAAGAAAAAAACGTGTTGCGCCGACCCCAAGTAAAATGGGATCAGAGCAGGAAGATGATGATGATGTAACGTTATGGCCAAGTTGCGCCGACCGTGATCACGATCACGGGTGGATTGGACTGGTCTGGACATACCACAGAAAAGAAATATCGAATAACATCGCGATTAAGACCCGTTTGTTGTCTAAAATATGTGTACAAGTCGCGAAAGTTTAAGCAAAGCTAAAAAACTAGCCTAAATGTATTAAGAGTATGCGTTTCTACTTATTCCCCGGCAACAAAAAATGTTCAAGCACTTCGTTAACCTTATCCGGTGGATGTCACTATATCTTCACTATGGCGTTGCATTTAAATTAAAACATAACACATTTTTTTTTTAAATACTTACTGAACTGTGACTCTGATAAGGCCTCTGCCAGAAATTCAGCCTTGTCTCTCGTGTCTACAATAGCTAGAGTCCCATTATGATAGCCACTGTAAAAAAAAAGTTTTTAATAATAACCATTATCATCATTCCCCTCCCCTTATCCCAGTTATTATTTAGGGTCGGCGCAGCACAGCCTCTTCTTCCACACGTTCCTATCTGACGTCATCTCGCAAGCAGCACTCTTTGCAACCATAATAAATTCTACTAATATTATAAACGCGAAAATTTGTAAGTATGAATAGATGTTTGTTAATTTTTAATGTTTAAAGTGCTGGTTCAATTTTTATGAAATTTGGTATGGAGTTAGCTGTTACCCTGGATTAACATAATATACTAGTTAAAATTATAATTATACAGCATGTATATTTGAACGACGGACTTATTCAAACTACCAATAGTTTATGCATAGAATTCACCAATAAACGTATAAACAATAAAAAAACCCTGATTAATGACGAACAAAATCGTTCCAAAAAAGTCCTAAAAACATCGCAACGTTTTAACAACCTTGCGATAAGCGCAGAACATATGCGCGGTCAATGACCGACGCCGACGTAGGTGTGAATGCATTTTCCCTTCATACTTTAAATCTGGCTTAGGACAGGCAAAAATATCTAGGTACATCAAACTATAAACATTCTGCAATGTAAAATTTCATAAGACGTGACGCACTATCGTATTTTTGGCGTATTCAAAAAATGTAATCACACCTATTTACAACGATTAATAATTTGAGTATTTACGACGATTAATTTGACGGAGTGAGATCTGGCGAGCGTGCGGGCCATGGCACGGGCCCGCCACGACCTATCCACTTGTCACCAAAATGTATGTAATGTTAGGTACTCACGTACGCGCACCTGATAGTGCGATAGTGCGCGGGCGCTCCGTCATGTTGGTAGTACAAGTCCCGGTAGATATTTAATGGCACATCTTCCAGCATCTCACTCACTAAATTATTTAAAATGTTTAAATATGATACACTGTCAAATCGTCCATCAATAAAATAAGGGCCTATTAAATTGTTATTTAAAATATCTGCCCACACATTCACACTGAAGCGATGTTGATAAGCGTCCTGTCGCGTTACGTAGGGATTTTTGTTGCTCCACCAATGCTTATTATGCACATTAAAAATCCCTATTCGTGTGAATGTGGCTTCGTCGGTGAATAAAATGTTTTTGTTTAAATTAGACAAATATTCACTCTAGGTT
Source organism: Chrysodeixis includens (assembly GCA_941860345.1). Lineage (NCBI taxonomy): Eukaryota > Metazoa > Arthropoda > Insecta > Lepidoptera > Noctuidae > Chrysodeixis > Chrysodeixis includens. Next base: position 4,654,270 of record OW796119.1, on the reverse strand, counting down.
CGTGGTTGTTAACCCCAAGTTCCTCATGCATGGGGTACATTTCTCACACGATCATTTGATAGCGCGTAAGTACGAACCATATTCCAACATTCTTCATTAGAATACTGTGACGACATTATTACACTTCACACTAGGTAGGTACCTAACACTAGGAAATGCACTTTACGCGAATTTGGTAAACGGGAATGATTACGCAATACGAAAGCAGCGGCGCGCTCGCTGCCTTAGCAACAGGAGAGGCACGTGTTTGGCGCGTGATATTAGGCATTTTGCGCTCTGTGTTCATAAGTACTGTATTTTATCGGATAATTTTATGAAAAATTAAGGTCATAGTTTATTTACATATTTGGGACGAGAATCGAGTACTGACCACCCTCCTTCAATAAGTCCGTCGTTCAAATATACACGCTGTATAGCAAAACAAAGTTTACTGGGTCAGCTAGTAGTGTTATAAACATGAGAACATAGAATGACTTATGACTCACCGGCAAAGGATTTTCGCGTTCTCCCAATTCACAGGAAGGTTTTGTACTATATACTCCTTATTGTTAAATAAGTACGATTCCCATCTTTCAGAACTTATTTGTGGGACTGTAACAAAACAAATTAAAAATTAATGTTAAATTAAATCTCTCTCGATAGTTATCAAGTTTTATTTCAAAAGTTTTAGTTTTTTGTTCAAAACGATTGAAAAAAAATAATATAATCATATTTTTTAGGAAGTTAAACTTCTTGAAAAATAAGTATTCGTTAAAATTTGTAGAAAAAATAATTAAAATGATAATTAAGACCATGTATTGAATCAATTACTAAACAAAAAAAAGTATGCTACAAATAAAAATGAAAGAAATTAAATAAAACATACACAAACATGAATTGAATCCAATTAATATTTTTAAATGAAATTAAAAGGAAATCAACCAACCTCTATACTGTTCATGGTAACTCCCCAAGCACAATTTAAAAACTAAAAAAAGAACACAACGTTCCAAAATGTCTCCCATTTTGCACACCACTGGGCGATGGCGCGGGAATTACGGATAATGTAAATTCTTAAAAATCTAACATGGCGGTGATGTTATTATAATAAAATAGTATTTCAATGGAATATTGACATAACCTATAGTAGTGTTATGAAAATAATAAAATACACATCTGGTTATGGCGTAATTAACTTAGAAGTATGATTCATTGTTCGGTAATACACGAGGTTAGCATTTTTTAAGTAATAGTATAATCTATACATACCTATATGTATGTAAGAAAATAATTCTGTATTTTTTCTGTAAATAATTCTAATAAAAGTCTGTTTCTAATATTGAATAATCTCTTTTTTATTACATGTGTATAAATATACATTGTATTATACAGTACATACACCAAAATAACATTTATTACAATTATAACCCGTTTATTTGTTTGTTTCCGCTAATCTCTGAAATGACTGAACCGATTTTGACGGGACTTTTATTTGCAGGGAGCTGATGTAATTAGGAGCAACTTAGGCTACTTTTGTTTTAGAATTAATCTTTTTTTGCACGAGCACAACACGGATGCATTATGCATGTAAACCTTCTTGAAACAATTTATCGTTAAAAAGAATGCGTCAAAATCCAATTAAATCCATTACGTAGTTTTAAAGATATAATAATCATATATAGGGACTGACAGTAGGACTTTGTTTTATAATAATTACGTATTGACGTCAAAATTATAAATGCATGTTTGTTTGTACATACAAAAAGGCTGGACTGGTTTTATTTTTAGCTAGAGCCAAAAATAATTACGAAATGCTACAAATAAAAGCGCTGAAAATAATCATAAAATCATATATTAACGAGCAAAACCATAGCGAGTAAGTATAGCTGCTAACAAATAATAGATAATGTAACGTCTTTGTCTGCATAATTGGATACCGAACGATGGTTTCAAGTTCTTTTATACTTGTTTATAACAATAACTTGCAGTTTATCTATTAATCGTCACTTAAAACTATTCTACTAATACATAATAAATATTCCACGACTTTCACACAACGGCATCTAGTCTCAAAATAAGCAGAGCTTGTATTGTGAGAACTAGACAACTGATAAACATACTTACTTATATGTATACTTCTAAATACATACACATTATAGGTGAATTACACCCAGACACAGAACAAATAATCGTGCTCATCATCACAAACATTTGTTTTGGGTCGGGGATCGAACCCTACACTCGAACACTAGACCAACGGGCCAGTTGCTACTGCTTGTAAGTTGGTGAGTCAACGTTAAAATATTTGGTAGTTAGAATTCCTCAAGATTGGACCACTACGACACTTGTGAGTATACATACACACTAAAATCAAAACACCTCTTTTTCCATTCGAGTAACAAAAAACACATTTACATTCATCATTCTCTCACTTGCATCTCCGATCATTTTTCCTAGTATTTTCCTTAAGAAAATTGTTAATATTACTGCGAAACGATCAAGAAAGCGCGAAATTTACCAGACAACGGATATTGAAATAAATAGCCTTAAAAATTATTTCGCGGGTAAGCGAAAGGTGTTATGTAATTTGTAACTTTTCTTATTACTTTTAAAATATTTTTATAATAACTTTCGTGAGGATGATTCATACTTAAACGATATAACGGTTTACTCACACGTATTTATCGGGATAGCCAGACTAGTTTTGGACCCAACCGGAGTCCTTAATCATGAGCTCACGCGGCGGCGCGCGGCGGGGTCGTGAGTTGAGTTCGACTACTTCTAAACTAGTCGGGCTATCCCGATAAATACGCGTGAGTAAACCGTTATATCGTTTAATGACATTTCTTTTCGACGCGTGACGTGAATGTGACTTGTCAGTTCAATACATTTGAGTGTTCAGCGTTAGCGTGAGGAGACATGTAACTTGACTAGAGGATGTGGTAATTATTGCAATTAAGAAGTTAAGTACTTAGGTGTATTAAGTAATAATGTTTTATTTTCGGTACGTTAATAGACGAGGACGACCAAAGAAACGATGGATGGATTGTGTGAAAGATGATACGGCTGCAAAGAGTGTCACTTGCGAGATGACGTCAGATAGGAACGTGTGGAAGAAGAAGACATGCTGCGCCAACCCAAAATAATAATTGGTATAAGGGCAGGGGAAGAATAATGAATAGGTATTATATACAAATATGTGTAATCTCACTAGATTTACGCTAACTGAAAAAGTTGAAAGCAGTATTGTTACTTTTTAGCGTCTTTATGAATTAATTTAATCTACAATAATAACTTTATGCACCTTTTTTCTTTTCTTTTTTAGTTTTACGAATACTAAAAGTAATATGTAAAGTAAGTAGTAGTAAAAGTAATAAGATTTGAAAATATATGTAAGTATCTATTTTTATTCTGCTTGGTTCTCTATAACATGTTTGGTCCAAATTATCTCTGTCAGTGTATTTGTAATAATATTGAAAAATAGAAGGATATTTACATTAAATAGATAAAAATGAAGATTTTTTTTCATTTCTATTTTTGTATGACGGCTTGTTTGAAAGCATATTTAAATTCAATTGAAATAAGAAACATTATATTTTATTGATCAAAAACTATACTAATAAAACATATCTACATTTGAATAAGAAATTATACGAATCAAAAATCTGGTTAATTTAACCTTCCATTTATTTTTTTATTAGTTAATGAAAATTTTGTGTGGTAAGTCTAATTTGTCAATAGAAAGATATTTGTTCCGATGCATAGAATAATATTAAATATACTCGGGATCGGGAACTTCTCTTGAGTGGGAATCGAACCCACGACCTCCGGAATATCAATCAGGGTGACTAAACTACAACAACAGGCCCATCAAAATCAATACAATAGCAGTATATTTAAAATATTCCCTAGATCAAAAACTCTTTACATTTCAAGCTCTATTTATATGATTACCCAAATATTATTAATAATCAAACATTAACAAAACAAGCTGGTATATTTAACTGTGCCATATCGGTATACAATTAATATAATTGATACAAACTAGTGATGTGACTTTCCGTTACACGACTGCCCAAAAACGGATAGATATTTTCAATTCATTTGTACTATATTTCCCGCGACTTAGGCCATTATAGATGTTGTATTATTTTATTTATTTGAATAGAACCGTACACACCATTTACACTACTCAATAGTACACATAAAATATAAAGTATTAAAAAAAAACATTACTTACATAATAGGAACATACAAAAGTATTCGATACAAATCAAAGACACAAGGCATGAACGAAAATAATAAAAAAATAGCCAGAACAGGAGCAATAGTTTAAAAAAATAATAAAAAAAATAATACAATGTATGTTACGTTTTATTGGAGGGTAATTTTTGCGGTTATAGCTGTAAAAATTAAACAGTGGCGTATAAAAAGTTTACTTGCTAATACAGAGTGTCAGTTACTTCCATACGAGATTTCAAATACAAATCGTCCGAAGTATGCGAGGTTCTAAAATTCGTTTTATTCAACGCCTTCGGCTCGGATAAGTGTGTGTTCACCCTTATTTCACTATAACTTATGAAAGTATAAATTGATTTAGACGTGTGGGGTATTGTTAGAATCCTTATATTATTGTAAGTGCTGGCTATTTTATGTTATATTCAAGTCACTGCACTTACAAACATTTTATATGTCAGGCCTGTTGGTCTAGTGGTCCAAATTTAAATCGTTTATTCTGCAAATAGGATAAATTTTATCACTTATGCATGTCATTCTTTAAAAATATAAGCTCGCTGGAATCGACATTTTATGACTGGCTACCCTGAGAAGAAACGTTGAAACAAACTCAGGGGTCATCGCCTCTTTAATGACCCTGACTGCTGTACCTGAGTTCGTGGGTTCGATCCCCACCCGGGACAAATGTTTGTGTGATGACCACGACCATTTGTTCTGTGTCTGGGTGTAATTTATCTATAATATGTATGTATTTAGAAGTAAATAAGTTTGTATATTGCCAAGTCCTCATAACACAAGTTACTCTCGTATACTTTGAGACTAGATGACGTTGTGGGAATTTTGAGGAATATATTAATAAACAAGTTTAAACGACTAAATATTACAAAAAATCCAACGTTTCGACGCCGAATATTTAGTTTTTTGGACGAATATTCGGCCTTAAAGATATTTGGTACATCTCTAAAACGAATGGACAATACATAATGAATGTTAAAACGTTAATGAACTTAGTTAATGTTTAATTATTTTAAGGGTTTTTATTGATATCATTTTTATTTTTTGGTTAATGTAGTAATTTATTTATGTATGCCAGAATTCAAGTATACGTTCATAGACTTAGCTCTTGGTCTAGTGGTTAGTGGCCCTGGCTGCTGTACCGGAGGACGTGGGTTCGATTCCCACGCAGGACAAATGTTTGTGTGATGAGCACTATCATTTGTTCTGTGTCTGGGTGTTATTTATGTATAGTATGTATTAAGAAATACATAAGTATTTTATCAGTTGTCTAGTACTCATAACATAAGTTACTTAGTATGCCTAACATAAGACTAGATGGCGTTGTGTGAATGTTGAGAAATATGAGATGAGTAATAATATATAGAAATATGAGATTCTGAATCATATTATTAATAAAAATAATCAAACAAATCGTATATTTAAAGGTCTACAAGTGTAACATTTTGTATTTAAGAAATAACAATAGCAAAATAATAAAGTTTTGCTATTAAATTAACTAGAAAAAGCGGTCAAGTGCGAGTCTGGCTCGCGATACTAAGGGCCCAGCATTACTAAGTTAAATTGTTATGGTTTTCTTACATTTTTTCTTTATTAAATATTGTAAGTCGTTGTTTCGTACAAAATTTCAAGATTCTGAGTTCACGAGAACTTCAGGTAGTTCTCCTAAACTTCCATTTTCACCCAGGAATTGATTCCCTTGTGAATCTCGAAAATTTATCTCGTATCTCTCAGCATTCCTGTGAAAAAGGGTTTTAAAAACCAGAGAGACGCACGGACAGACAACCAAGTGATGAGGCCCGATAATCTGTAATAAAATACCCTAAAATCTGTTATACCTACCGACTTTTATTCTCCTCTGATTCAAGTTAACCCAACACGGCCAACACGTTTCCTATTTGACATGCAAAGTTGTTTAGAATATAATATCTGGTCTAAATATATCCGTATTTTGAAGTCTATAGGCTTGAGAGCGTTCGTATTTAAGTTAGTTCGCACGAATCGCTTCGAACTCGCAATGCATTTGAAAATATTTGCTTTTATACGTTTTGCGAAATGTTTGGTGTGTTTTGTGTGGATTAAACAGCTTCTGAGATCTTCTTCTTCATATCGTATGGCTAGTTTACAGCCAGGTGCTGGTGCCAGGGTTCAAGCTAGCCAGTGCATGAAGTAATGCTATGCGCTGCCATGCACCGACACCAAAACGCGGATGACGTAGCACAGCGGTTCAGGTTTAGTCAGTAAGAGTCTGACACTACCCGCTGTTCCCGCCGAGGTCGCGGGTGTCCATGAGGATTACCCTGCTTTGCCAAAAAAAAGGATTCAAGTTGGCCCACGCTGGCGTACCCTTGAAAATTTCTCAGGTGTGCTGGCTTCTTGCGTGATGAACTGCAACACATTACCGCGCACTGATTAAACGCAGTTTAGTCAGTAAGAGTCTGATACTACCCACTTCTTCTCCCGAGATGAAGACGTAGTCAAACCCTGCACGCAGGATTAATGGATGCTCGCGGTGAATGTGAAAGCAAACCTCGAAAAAATATTCTGTATTAAATGCGATTTTTTTACTATTAATGCATTTTACAACAGAACAACTAAAATGAAATGGTTTATTCTGCAAATAGGATAAATTTAATCTCTTTTACATATCATTCTTTAAAAAAGCTTGCTGAAATCGACTGAACACATAAATGACAAATCATCTATATTTATCCATGACTTTGATATTGATGGCTAAACGTGATTATGTCCTAAAATAATGCCTAGATCGTTGTTCATCCTTTTTATCTTCGCGCTAAGCATTTGCGAGAAGTTGCTAATTACAGAGCACGGTGCGTTTGTGATTCGCGAGTAAGGAGAGCTAAGGAGACGGGAGTGGTAACTATTTTGGGGAATATTTATAAACTTAAATAGGGGAGAATGGGAGAGAAAAATGTGTTGCGGTGTCCCCAAGTAAAATGGGCTAAGGGCAGGAAGATGATGATGATTTAAAAACTAGAGACCGGCTCAGCTTCCCACGGGTGCAATACTGATGCACATAATTGTAAATATTTCCTCTTTAAGTATTATACCTACTGTTAAAAATCCGCATCAGAATCCATAGCGTAGTTTTAAGGTTACATATGGACAGACAGATGTAAAACAGTGAAAAAAATACATCATTTGTATGTATTTATTTTGGAAAAATGTTGTTTATCGTAAATCTACGCCATCTAGTCTCACATTAAGTATACGAGAGTAACTTGTGTTATGAGTACTAGACAACTGATAAACATACTTATAGAAACTTATACTTTTACAGATACAGAACAAATGATCTTGCTTATCACACAAACATTAATTAGTGTCTATAAGAATCCTAACACTTTTTAACTACATTTTAAGGTCTGCCATTCTTATCCTTCTTACTCAAAAATAAGTTTTATTTAATTTCTCATTTAAAATAAGAAATAAACAAGATATTAACAAATAAACATCAAATTTCTATAATCTATAAATAACAAAAACAACACACATTTACAATATAAAACTAAACTAAGCCTACTTCAGCGGCACCTTTCCTATTACATATTATTTACATTTTAACCCAAAAAAATCCCACAATTTTTGTTGTTGGAAGTCTCCACCCCACTCTTGAATCCCGCCCACCTGTAAGGGTTTATATTGCCGGCCCGCGCCGCCGCCGGCATTGACTGTGCGACCGCCGCGCCGACTGCCGACTCGCAAGCGCTGAACCATCAGGGATAACAGGTGAGTCAGTGTGTTAAGTGATTTTTTTTTTATATTAGGGTATGGAAAGATTTTGTTTTAAAATTTGAACGGGATAGAAAAATAAAATAAAAATATTGATAAAAATAGAATTAAAAATGTATTTTCGAGTCGGAAAGTATACGGACTTTCTTAAATAAAATCAGTTTTTCCGTCGGAGATATAAACTGCTACAATATTTAAAAATACAGTAAAAAAAATCGTTTAAAACTAATTGTTTTGCGTTACAATTATAAAAAAAAAAATTAAATGAAAAAGGTTTAACTAGTTTTTGCGTCGCGTTTGTGGTATTGAATATATCTTGGAAATTCCAAATAAGTTCCCTTACGTAAAAAAAACAACTTTAAAACGTTTTTAAGTTGGCTATTTTTGAAACAAAAAATTAACTGCTTAATTAAAAAATGTCGAAATATATATCTACGTACAACTACGTACATTGATACGTACTGAAAAAAAACTGTACATTTTCTTATTTGTACATGTAATTAAAAAAAGTAGAAAATTTATTCTTAATTATATTATTTTTAAAATAGCACATAAATTATTTTTCATAAAACTTTAATAAATTATTTGAACCACTCCGAAGTCTAAGTTTTGTTAAAGTCGACATCCAGTCTCACCGGATTTAAGTAAGAACTATTTTACAAAGAGCAGAAATGTAACATTATAAGCAAAACATGCATTTTTTAACGCAAATAAACACACAAATAGAAATAAATGAATTAAAAGCTGGTGCAGAAAATACTAATATTTTAATTTTCTCATTCGCGGCCACACATATCCTTTACGTTTATCAAATTTAATCCGTCGGCTTATTTATTATTGAAAACCTATAAAACTGTATTTCAGAATCAAGTATTGATTCTGAAATATAGTAGATATTTCTTGTTTAGTATTGTTTCTCTTCAATAAAGATCTCTTACTGAATCAAGTTAGTTTTACACACAGTTTATAACTACAAAATACTAATTGTGTTTATGATCTTTTATGAATGCCTTTTTTTGGTAAGGTGGGGTAATGAAATGAAATTAATTCATTTATTCTGTAACTAGGATAATTACATCACTATTACATGTCTTATACATTATATTTTGATCTCGCTGGATTCGAGTTTTCTCAAACTGACTACCCTGAGAAGAAATGTCGAAACAAACTCAGGAACTCTTACAAAAATCCTCATATTATCACCTATACCTGCTATAAATTTGTCATTGTTTTAATAGCATAATAACTATCAACAACCTATAATTACTAAATTTTACAAAAAAGGCACAAATGATATTCGGTTTTATATAAACTATCTATGAAAGTATGAACGTGGGCGAAACGGTGTGGCACGGCTATTTAATTACTCTTAAAAGTATTATATTGTCAAGTTATGAATTTCAAACCAACGCAGTTATTTTGATAGCATAACCAACGAAATAAACAATTAAACACCTAATCAAAACTGGCGTAAAGAGTATTAGAAAAAAGGTAGGTACGTTTTATTAACATTAAAGTTATATTTAGTTTTATGTTACATAAAAAATATAAAAATGTCAGCCTAATTATAAAAGTAATATTTTTGACACCAATAACCATGTCTGTGAATCATCCAAATTGAGTTTAAGCATTGATCAAATGATCACTTTGCTTATTATTATTTACCTTTATTTCTCAAAGGTATCTTATAACCTAAGCCCCACAAAACCGTGACAACGTTTTTACTGTGGGATCAATGAGTCCCTAGACAATACACTTATATAAAACACTAGCTGTCACCCGCGGTTTCACCCGCGGATCATCTTAAGTTATTATACATAGCTGTGCCCGCGACTCCGTCCGCGTGGAATTTGGAAAATATCATTGTTTATTATATAAATAGCCTATAGCACTCAGGAATAATGTAGCTTTCTACCAGTGAAAACATTTTTAGGATTGGATCATTAGTTCCAGAGATTACCCCCTACATACAAACTTACAAATTTTACCTCTTTATAATATTAGTATAGATTTCTTAATAATGTGACTTTAATTCACATTTTTATTAAACCTATTTGTTTTACTCGTTATGACTGCCGGCAGACTATTCAATGCAATTGCCCCACGGTGGGTGCCAGTAGCTGCTGTCTAGCTGTTAATTTAAGCAGCTCGTTATTGTCTCACTCCAAACCTTTGATAGACCGAATTTTGGACTGCACGGAACTGCTACACGGGTCTGCTAGCCGAGTGGTATCTAATAGATCACTACACCAATTACACCACTGTATGCGACGAGTCGTGGATACGATCCCCGCGTAGGACTAGAATTTCTGCGATCCTCAGATGTTTGTCTGGGTGTATGCATGGAAATTGAATGTCTGTGAAACACCACACTTTACAAAAATTAAATTCCTTAGTCACCCGCACTAGTCTAGTCTTTCGTTTTAGTCTCAAAGATGAACATAATATATTACATTCGGGACCAAAGGCTTGTGTTTCACAAGACACAGACATTTCGGTTTCTTCACAAATAGCCACCCATCAAAATAGCAAGTGACGTAAACGCAGCTAAACCTGTTAATATTTTAATAGAATTTCATTTTGTTCCTTTCAAGTCTTGCATTTCAAAAAAAAAATCTCTTAGCGCTTAATTACAAAGGACGTTGCTTTTACTTTAAGAAAAGCGTTATTTTTTATTATTTAGTAATTAGGAGAAAGGTGAAACATGTTAATGGGAATAATTAATAGTCCCGGCAGTGCAGTGGGCGAGTGTTTGACTCTTTACCGACGGATAACGGCTTTGATATAATCGATTATGGGATTAATTAAATTACTTTTAATTTTAGCTTCTGCTTATTAATTAAATAAACAGAAGAAGAATAATTAAACAATGTAAATTTAACAAAAAAAGGAAAATTTTCAAAGACATGGGCTGATTATACAAATAAACATCGTAATTTGCTTTAATAAATATTAAATAATAAACCAGCCTACCTATACACGTCCCACTACTGGGTACAAGCCTTTTCCACTTAGGGAAGGTTTGAGCACGCTAGCTCATTGCGGATTGGCGACTCTCAGTTTCCAATATTTGGAATTCAGGCTTCCTCACGATGTTTTCCTTCACCATTAGTCAGTAGTGTCTTAGGATGATTAAGAAAGTACATATAACTTTTGAAAAGTCACATGGGTACTTGCCTGCGCTGGGCATCGAACTTGCACCTCGTGCATATAAATCCATACATAGAACCGCTAGGTTACCACGCGTTTTTATTCCTATACATTATTGAATAATAATAAAAACAAATTTTACAGTAAATTTTAACGTACACGGGAGAAAATTCCTTTTATAACTCACTATTGTCTTGAGTTTAAGTTGATATTTTCAATTCACAGAAACGATTAAAACACATTATTTCATAGGTACCTATAGGTTAAAAAATACTAAATTAATTTCCCTTTATTGATTCGATGGTAAATCAAAATCAAAAGGTTTTTATTTTGAGTAGGCCTTTTCAGGCACTTTCAAGACGTACGTAACGTACGTAAACGTAAAAAAAAATCTAATGTACTTTTAATTTTTTAGCCCTCTTGTGCGAAAACATTTTATAAATTTAAGATAAAGTTTGATATACAGATAGTTTTTAGTCTGAATTACCATTTAGAACATCTTATACTCTGTTTAATATTTCCATGAGGTTATAATTCATGAATATAAAGTTTTACACCAAAGTAGTTTATAAGTTTGACTGAAACAAATTTTCCTATTTTTATGAAAATGCTCTGAAGTTGGGCTTTCCATATTTTAAAGATTAACCAATATCCATAATGTAGATTAATGAATAATATTTGATATGTATTTTTTCCTTTACCCCGCAAACACAAATTGACCAAATTACACGTGACGTGAAACTTACACGTGACGTCACTGTTTCGTATAAATTTTACGAATAACGGTATACGAAATAAATATTTTTCAATTCAATTTAACATTCTATATTGTTGCGCAAAAATACGTGTCAAATATTTTTTATTTATCTATCTGACTGACTAGTTGTGTCTGTCATAATCCTTATTTGCCTGACATTTTTAGTATTCAATAAAAATGTGACATAAAAATGAACGCTTTCACAAGTTTTCTAACACTAAGTAGAATAGTTAGAACATGTCAAAAATATCAAGATCCCTGTATAATATTGTTTTAATATTAAATCCGATAAAAGCGTCCTACGCCGAGGTATCAATCTTAATCAGTTATGTCTAAAATAGATAAGTTATTAACACTTAAAAGTTTCAATTTCTTGTCAATGTTTACTTTCGATTTCGATACTGATTTTCTTAATATTATTTAGGGTGCTAAGATATTTGGAGTACTTGTAAATCTAATAATGTATAATACAATTTTATATTTTTGTTCATTATAAATAGGTTATTAAATTACTATTATAAAACGATGTCCTCTGGCGTGTCTGTCTGTCTGTTCAAACTCAAAAACTACTCCATGTTATTCAATAAACATGAAATCAAAACTACTTGTACAAATATTTCTCATACTTCCTCACCTGAGAATTCTAAAAAAAGATTAAACATTCGTTAAGAAAATGATTTTAAAAGCCTTCTCAAGAATACGTAATTTTATTCTCCATTAAATATTATTAATGTCTTTTAGATTGCATTACGTTAGTTTTTCGTTTGCATAATTAGAAAATATTAAAAATATAAATCATTTTAGTACTTAGTCGCTTTAATATTCTGGTCGTAAATTATACGTGAAATCGGTGTTTCTGTTTTTGTATTTCATTTAGACTTGGGGTTTTATAAAGAGATTTTAAGGTTGTATATTTAAACCCCGGGAAGGACTAGTGTAGAGTTACAAGGATCTTTTGTAACGTGGATGACATTAACATGAGGACGCTAGTGTGCATATTCGCAACAAGCATCAACTCAACTGTCTGTCAAAAGTGATGGTTTTTCATATATGATTTTTTCACAATTAGTTCCTATTTCGTTATCGTGCCAAAAAAACCTACTAGCAATGTAGTTTACTTTGTAAAATTATTTCCAATAGGTCAAGGAAAACGTCGTGCCGAAATCTTATTTGTAGAAAAAGGAATCCAAAATTTCTAAACATTGCAGCTCAAAGAAATAAAGAAAAACAGTTTTTAAAGTTTTAAGGTTAGGTTTGCTACGTCGTAGCAAAAGCTTAAACGCAGCTACGTCGTAGGCACTGTAAAGTGTTACGACGCGAGACATATGCTACGACGGTTACGTTTTTTTGTGAACTCATAAAAACATATTTTTTGCCTCATAATTGTGGGTAAACAATGAGGGCAGGAAGATGATGATGGTGAATTGTGAGTAAAAAAAACCTTAAACAATATAAGGCTAATTCCTTCTGATATTCTCGTAGGAGGCCCTTGTCTAACTGTGAGAGACCTATAACCTAGTATATTTTATTCAATACTAATTATTTGACATTTATCCTAAACCTGAAGAAAAAATATTTTCTCGACAAACGTCCAAGAGAAAACTTCAAGTATTTTAAAATGTCAACAAAGATATAAGTGGCCAATTAATTATCTATGAAATCCTTCCATTTTGAATATAATAGACATCAAGATTACAAACAGATCAAGATGGAAGTACCTTTTGAGGAATTGTAAGGGAAAATCAACTGTTCTCGTCTCGGCATTTTTAATTCTATTTTTTATAAAAAAAATATGCTAACAGATTTAATTTTATATTGCTCCATTATATATACGTGTCTGGTTATAATTGCTACATAAATAGCAGTGTTAGCTTAGTAGTATGATTGTTGGATGGCCAAATCAGAAAAAAATCTAACCCGTGCCTTCATAAGGCATTATTATTAATAGCCTAACAAACTTATAAATAACCTAGCTTTCTATGGAACAAAAAATAACTAAACATCAGTTCTTATTATGAGATTACCCCCTACTACGTCAAAAACTCCCAAACTCTTCTAATAGCATATAAAACTTATAAATAACCTAGCATTCTATAAAAAAAAACAACAAAACATCAGTGCTTTACATTCTGACATTACACCTAAAACTTCACAAATTCTCAAACCTCTTTTCTAATATTAGCATATACCCGACAACGGTTCGGGTCACCCTATATTTTGTGGATTTCAAGTGGATCCGCATTGTTAAGAATATTTTTAGATTGATTAGCGTGAGTACAAGAGATTGTATTATCTGATAGAGGACCTTTTTGAGAGGTAGACTATTTAAGGCAATTTGTATGGATGTGTTTAGTGCTCATACTGTGGGTGTATGGAGTGACGTCAGTTTTAAAAGTAGATTTATTGCGTATTATATGCGAGGGCCCGTCGAGGGCCTAACCCGGCAAGCAACGTTGCTAAAGTGATTGTTTTTATCTTTGTTCTGGATAGAGGGTCATAGTCTCGCTGAATATCCAGAGCCAGCCTATACACGTCTCACTGTCGGGCACAGGCCTCTTCCCATTTAGGGAAGGTTTGAGCATTGATCACCACGCTAGCTCACTGCGGGCGATTTCAGGTTACAATATTTGGAATCCAGGTTTCTTCACGATTTTTTTCATCATCGTTCGTCAGTAGTGTCTTAGAATAATTAAGAAAGTAAATAAAACTTTGAAATAGTCACATTGGTACTTGCTTGTGCTGGGGATTGAACCTGCACCTGCATACCACGACACTGTCGCTGAATAGTCTGTTGAAAATAATAGTTTATGTTTCTTATATCGTACTGATTAATTCGTTTACAATCATAGCAATACGTTTATTAAGTTTTTGAACCACGGCGTTCAAAAACTTAATAAACGTATTCACTGGGTCACCGGTGACCGAAAAACAATACACATTTTCTTGCTCGGCAGTCAAAGTGTTAATAGTATTTGGTACCGACAGAATAATTATGAACACTGTTAGATTTTTTTTTACATAACGCCATCTAGTCTCAAATTAAGTATACGAGAGTAATTTATGTTTTGAATACTAGATGTAACTGATAAACATACTTGTATATTTCTAAATACATACATATACCTTTCTTATTACTTAGTAGCCCTTTATTGACACCTACGTGTCAACATACAAAATAACATTGATATTTGGACTCGGTTAAACAAATATTTTAGAAGCCTTATGAATAAATAGTAAAGTGACTACGTTATTCCAAGAAATATATTTTATACTTAGAAGGTATTAAAAAACTCAAACGCTGATTAATAGCATTTATATTGACGCTTATTGTGGATAAGGCATGTTTTTTAAATCCTGCCTGTCTTTTGCGATTTCTGGCCACGTGCGACCTGCATATCTGACAAGATCATCACACCACCTTCGCCGCGGACGACCTCGACGACGATGTCCTTCCTCCGGCATCCAGTGGAATAAGGAATGTACTTCCTATAAATTAAATTTCTATTCTCATTTAATGTAACATTACTTAAGCCCTCCGTAACACACAACGAATCAACTTATTCTAAAAACAGTATTACATCAAAGACAACCAAAATAAGACAAAACAACATTCCAAAAATACATTTAAGCGGCACTTAAAGTAACAAATTCAACCTTACGATTTAAAATCTAACCGAAATTCGTTAATTAAACAGGATACAGACAATTACATACGAATTAACATTCCTTCTACGTAATGAAACGTATCGTTAAACATTTAACGACTTTCTTAAGGTAAATGTTAAGGGGAGTTCACATTACCGTGTTAGTAGAGTAGTTTAGTGCAAGTGATTAGGCAAGTAGCACTTGAAATCCTGCTAATGGTTTTGTTATTTATTATTATTACAGAATAGTGCTATACATATATAATGTACATATGCGTGTATGTATGTAAGTATGGATGGATGTTTTCACGCTCAAATGCCTGATGTTTTGATGAAGTTTAGTATAGTGTGCGCAATCACAGGTGCACTCTATGTTACCTTACTCTCATAACCGTTGGATCTCATAATTCGACTAATATTTATTTCTAAAACACATACAACATTCGAAATGTGTGCGCATGGGGATCGGCCGCGAGACTTCTGCCCTTTACATAAATGTTTTTGGTTTTCCAAGACGTATGTCTATTTGTATCAGAGATACAGGTTTAATTCCCTCATTGTTTTTGTTGGTTCTTTCTTAATAATAGAAGATAAGTTGTTGTATAAAAACATGGCTTGTCAGGTAAACATGATTACTACATATTATTAAACAAAGTCCTCTGTTGTGTCTGTTTGTTCACGATAAGCTCTATAACTACTGCACCAATTTTCATGCTGTTTTCTCAAATGCATAGAGTGATTCTCGAGGAAGCCATAGAGGACGCCATTCACTTAAATGGTATAGAAGCGACTATTATTATCAGCCCAGATTAATTCAATTCTAAATTGTCATCAATTCAATCTTTAATACAATGTTTTACTGCTGTAAGTGACTTCTTTAACGACCCCTATGAGAAATACAGCGGTTGCACATAAAATACTTGATACGATTAAAAAGGAATATAAAATACAACAGAGATCTTTTGATTAAATAAAAGGAATTGTACTCAGGAGAGTTTGTGATGAGATTGAAAGAAATATCTTGATTCTGTCAGGTTTAATTAGATGAGAATGTCTCTGGTGTGTTATTTAAATTTAAATGGTAGAATTAATAAGGTTGAAATTATTTTAAACATTTTTTTATTTAAATCGACTCCCGCACTAAGGTATTTAATCCTTGTATCACAGGGGGTTTCACATGCCCAGAGACACCCAGACTCAGCACAAGCGTTTGTGCGTTTTTTCGAACCCGCGACACGTCGTGCACTGTGGTAATTGGCGTGGTGACCTATACCACTCGGCTGTCCGTGCAGTATTTTTTTTTTGTAATATGAGGTAGGAAGAAAGGCCATATGCAAAGTGGGATCATATTAGAACGAATAAAAGAGGCTCAGGGTCCGTCCATTAATAGGCATGAAATAGGTGGTTAGACAAAAATTAAGAAATATCACAGGCGCAAGATAGAGAATCGTGAAAGGACTTAGGAGGCCTTTGCCCAGAAGTGGAACACTATAATAATATATAAGCTAGGAAAAATTTATTTTTTCATTTTTATTGGGGTTCGCCGCGCTATTAATAATAAATAAACAAATAAAAATAATACTAGTTGATACAACTAGAGTAATTCGTCTAGGCTGACGTTTGCCGTTGGGTGATTTCATGACTAAGAAATAATAATAACACAAATTTTTAAACAAAGAAGGCAGCGAAGTAAACCACACTCCGCCTACTTGAGTACTAAGTCCTAAACTTAGCTTGCATTTAATACCAGCAACATTTCTAGCAATCCAGATATGAAATATTCATTTCAAAGTCTAAAATGTCGACTGTAATTAACTCTTACTCGCGAAACTAAAACTTGTAAACCGTCTGTCAAAGTTGGCGGGAATTCTTACCACGCGCCGCCATCTTGCACGTTCCGTTTCTAGTTACGGTGTTGCCGAGCGTGAAAATAATATCCGTCGGTATGAATACGGCCTTTGAGACTGGCAACATTGTAGGCTTATTATTCAAATATTTTTGTTCGTGCGGAAATTTTTGAAGAAATGTTAAAGGGTGGTTATTTGCGTGTTAGTTTCGTTTCGCGTAGTTTTGATATGCAAATTGGTTTTAATCTTTGATTACTGAGATGTGATGAAGGTAAATTGTAATTATTACATACGTATAAATTAATATTCCTCAACATTCCTACGACGCCATCTAGTCTCAATCTCAACGTATACGAGAGTATAACTTTTGTTGTGAGTACTAGTCAACTGATAAACATACTTATATATTACTGAATACATACATTCTATAGATAAATTACATCCCGATTTCCGGACAAAGGACAAATGATCGTGCTCATCACACAAATATTTTTCTTGGGTGGGAATCGAACCCACGATCTCCGGTATAGCAGTTAGGGCCATTAATCACTAGACCAACAGGCCCGTCATTATATCAAGAAAAGAAGTATCGTAAACCTTTATAATTATCTACATCGCGCGTAAGACTCATTTGTTGTCTAAAATATGTGTACAAATCACGAAAGTTTAAAAAAAGAGATTTACATATTAGACACTCTAGTTTCATATAACTTATTTATGTTATACTTAGATATAAATTAACATTGTCAGAAAAAACAACACAAAACTTAATATCTTCCAACTAACAACTTATCATTCACATACTTTTAACCTTTAATGCATTTTCTAATACCCCAGCTATAAAATCTAACAAAACAACATTTCAACTAACCTTTACAAAAACGAACTTTTCATTCACTATTTTTATTATCCGCCATTGGAGTGGAGTTAAAACAGCGATAGAAAATAGAAAATTGGCGCCAACCCGCATCGTAACATCGTGTGATGAAAATTGTGGGCCGCTCTATTGTTCCTGGGAAATCAACTGGATAGAGGTGGGATGACTTGTCGATTAGGAATTTTAGTTTATGCTTTTTTTTAATCTGTCTATGCGTTTATGCGGGCCGTTATTTAAGAATTTTTGTTTATCGACTTAACGTTTTTATTTTTGTATTTTTGGTGGTCAATGTTCCAACAACCTTTCCTAAATGGGAAGAGGCCTGTGTGCAGCAGTGGGACATAAATAGGCTGATTTATGATTATTTTGTTTTTGTGATAAGAATTGTACGTTTAAGGTATATTTTTATTAATCAATCAACTTAGCAATCGCAGTCCTGTGCTGAACACTCGCACCAAAATACTTAAGGTACTTATCTTAATGTAGTTCTACAAATGTGTGTTATCTATTATTTCTTTTTATTATTTATATTAATATTCAGTGATCAATGCTCAAACCTTCCCTATATGGAAAGAGGCCTGCGCCCAGCAGTGGGACGTATATAGGCTGGTATATTAAAACAAAATATATATCGATATTTCTTTCTAAACATGTCCTGTCTCTAAACCACTTGTTGTACGGCGCGGTAGGTAATTTTCCCGCGACTCCATTGTAAGCTCACGTAAATATTCCTCGGGCATAACGGATAGACAACGCCATTTTGTTTGTTATTCAAAAAGAGCGGCAAATTGATAGGAAGGAGGGTTAAGTGGCGTTTAAAGGATAAAAAAGTTTGACGTGATGTTTCGTTAGCTTAACTTTTGGAAAATTACACTTTTTTGGCTTGCGATATACCTTTTTATGTTACAGTTGATCATTCTACTAAGTAATATTATAAATGCAAAAGTTTGTGAGTATGGATAGATGTTAGTAACTTTTTCACGCTTAAACGGCTAAAGAAATTTGGATGACATTTGGTATGGAGTTAGCTGACAACAATGATAAACGCATTGACTTTTTCAAAATTATATGTAGGTACTTTCTTAATTATTCTAAGACACTACTGACAAACGGTGATGGATAACATCGTGAGGAATCCTGGATTCCAAACATTCGAATTCGTAATCACCAATCCGCAATGAGTTAGCGTAGAAAATAATGCTCAAACCTTCCCTATATGGGAAGATTCCTGTGCCTAGCTTTGGGACGTATACAGGCTGGTTTATTATTATTTTATTATAAATATACTACAAAGCAATCCTTAACGGTCTCCTTAAATTAAGTTGCCTTTAAATACTTTCGGTCATAATTTAGCAAAATGAAGTTCTGCCTACCTCCCACGCGTGTAACGGAGCGTGATAATACTTTCTGAGTTATAATTGCTTTTCAAAGGCATTTGATGTTAGGCCCCTATAAAATACCTTTTCATAAACTTTACTAAATGTTTTTGAATGCAAGTTTATGTTTATTTAGATTTACGTTGAATTTGACTGCGTGTTTTTATGACTTGAAATTAAATTTATTCTGCAAGGGGATTACACCATTACCTATTTTTTTTTAAAATATTCCATTCTGATTCGCAGTAAGCTAGCGTGGTGATCAATGTTCAAACTTTCCCTATAAGGGAAGAGGCCCATAGCCAGCAGTGGGACGTGTGTAGGCTGGTTTATTATTATTATTTGTATCTCTTTTGATTCATAGTAGAGAAACATAGTGGGATTAAGTCAGTAAAAGTCTGACACTATCTCCCGCTGCACCCACAGCGGAAGGGGTCATTTGATGATACCCCACGAAAAAAAACAAGTATTATATCTTACGTCAAATCACTTGATCTTGGTCCCTACAGACATTGAAACCCTAAAAAATATTGTTTATCATTTCTATCTCTATACTCCACTAAGTACACCTGAACGCGAGATTGTCTCTTTATCAGTACAGCGAACTGTGACTTGTAATGGATTATAGTTTGGGATAGATATGAGAGCGATCAACTGTGACTTACATGGGGAAGTAGATATCATAGTTTTTACTATACACGTGTAAAACATGTTGATAGGCGAGTGTAATGGGGTAAATTGTACGAGGAAAGAGTTTGTGAGTAATAATTGGGATAAGGGCAGGGGAATGAGGATGTTGAAAAAAGGTTGTGAGTTTTAGGTCGTAATGTTTTTTTTTAAGAATATTGGGTTTATTAGTTGTAATGTTAAGTTTTGTTTAAAAGACGACTTCGGCGCTAAAGAATTTTATTCTTGTATTGCGGGGCTTTTCAGAGACATGCAATTCACATGCACAGGGACATCCAGACTCGCACAAATTCTTGTCCTACGTAGAGATCCAACCCGCGACAAGTCGCGTCCAGTTGTGATTGGTGTGGTGACCTTATACCACTCGGCTATCCGTGCAGTCAAGATTTGATGATTTTTTAAGGAAAAGCTTTCATACTACTACATACTTCGTATTTCTACGAAGTTATTCTATTTACGTTCAAAAATTGCTACATTATAGCTTAATTTGAATAAATGACTTAATTTTGATTGACTACGTATTATGGCGCCCAACGCGGGGCCAAAACTAAGGATGCTTTACTAACCAATATTCATACATTTTTATAATTTAAGAAATAAAAATTCATCTCATACTCTTAACTATTATGTAACATATAAGATTTACTATTAAATAAATTCATAATTCACAACTCAACACTCCATTAAAAATCATTACAAAACCACATTTTAAACAAAGTACTGATGAAAACTAGTGTTTAATTATTATTTGCCGATCTAATCAAAATAGGGAAAATAAAATGACAGAGCATAAAACAACGACATGACAGTTTTTTTTCATAGAATATAGAAGTGACATTTAGTCTATAACTAAGAACGCTACGATCATATTTTCAATAAGTACCAATCACACTAAAACCATTGTTTCAACTCCCACACAGAGTATACAAACTACCAACCAGCTGAAATGATAATATAATTGAGTCACCAAAATAGCCGCCATGACACTTTGGACAATGGCGAATGTTTGCACTGCCCTCGAACCGGTCGCCGGTTAAAATTAAATGCACTTTGAAACTTCGAGTATGTGTGTTTATACGTAGCTTTAGGTACATTGATAGGTAGTTATTAATTGATAGTGATGTGTTTTTTTGTAGGTTTAAATGAATGGTTGAAAATTGTAGGCGATTTAGTGGTTTAGCATTTATAAAGTAAGTTAAAAATGAATACTAGCTTCGCAATTAACATGTGTATAACTTGTTTGGTTCTTCTGTATATGTAAAGAGGCATTTACCCACTGCAGCAATGGAACATTCTATTTATTTCTAGATTTTAGTTTTCGACTTATATCGAATATAAAATACCGTTTCAGTGTCGGGAAATAAACAACTTCGGTCGTATCGGTTAAGGCATAAATAACTCTTGTCTTAAAGCCGAGAATAAGGAGATCATATATTTAAAAAAAATATGCAGATTTGTTGTAACCCTCAGTGATGCGAGTCAGACTCGCACCTGACCTGTTTTATTTTCTTTCTTAAGACTTAGAGCTAGTAATCTATCTACGAACCGGGATTTCCGTAAAAGGTGTTTAGTTACAAAGAGTAAAGGTACACCTTGTAACGTGATATCACCATTTTACTCCTTCACGACTATTTTCGGAATTTTTATCATTAACTGCCGCATTCCAAGAGTCATCAATTATCTATTTTTAATACAACCCACGGATTTAGATATCTTTGAAGGCACAATATTCTAAAAATAGATAGTAGTTTAACAAAAACAAGTCATGGTTTTTCAACAAATAATGTTTGTTGAGAAAACATAACACTGGATGTATTATTATTTTTTTTAAAATCGACTTCTGCACTAAGGAATTTAATCCTTATATCGCTGGGGGTTTCACAGACATTTAATTCACAAACACACAGACATCCAGACTCAAAACAAGCAATTTCGGATCGCACAAATTCTTGTCCTACACGGGGATCGAACCCGTGACTCGTCACGCAGTTGCAATTGGCGTGGTGACCTACACCGATCGGCTGTCAGTCACGGCTAGAAGCGCTGGTCAATACTATAAATCAACAGTTAGTAATGACTACCTTTAGTCAATCATTTTATTTGATGGGCCTAATGGTCTAATGGTTGGTGACCCTGACTGCTAAGCCGGAGGTCGCGGGTTCGATTCCCACCCAGGACAAATGTTTGTGTGATGAGCACGATCATTTGTTCTTTGTCTGGGTGTGATTTATCTATAATAATATGTATATATTTAGAAATATCCGTGTGGTGTCCGGAGATAACGAATAGCACCACCCCATATCCTCCATTGGGTGTCGTAAAAGGCGACTAATGGACCTTAAGACCCAGTGCACTGTACCAAGCACCTTGGGTCACCCGAATGGTGGCGGGTAAGCAACCAACAATCGCATTCCCAAAGAGGGTTAGTGTCAGGCAGGCGGCCGATTATAAAACTATAGCCAAAACTTTAAGCAACATGTCTAAAAGACGTGTTGCGCCGACCCCAAGTAAAAATTGGGATAAGGGCAGGGGGAATGATGATATATTTAGAAATATATAAGTATGTTTATCAGCTGTCTGATTACCATAACACAAGCTCTGCTTAGCTTGGGATCAGATCTCCGTGTGTGGATATTGTCCCAAGATATTTAATCGTTTAAACTCAAACGAAATCCCGTCAAAGCGGTGCGCAACATTATCAGTTACACTAGAATTATGAGCTTAGGCGTTAAAATCAATTATGATGGTCATAAGCTATCGATAAGTAATACTAACTTAATATTATCGGTTATCGATGAGTGGATAGATAACAACACTTTGATCTGTTCTGATACGGTAAACTGGTTGGCTAAGGTGTAATGTACACGAGGAAATGTAAGGCTCCGCTACACGACGAATTATGTTTTCTAATTACTGCAATACTTATAAAAAGAGGTTCCAATGCATTTGAAATGTAGAGGTTGATTGTAGGAGATTTGTATTGCGACGTGTATTAAAGCGCGGCGCCTCTACCGGAAATTCACCTAACTATTCTACTATAATATGATCAAATATATTTAATATTGATTACTTCTACTGAAGTAGTCGCGCATTACCCACATCGACAAACAATTTCCTATCATTAATCTGCCCAAACCATATCATAATGTGACCAACAAACAGTTTAACATTTTTTTCTTTTACGCTTTCATCATCATCATCTTCCTGTCTTTATCCCATTTCACTCGGGATCGGCGCAACACGTTTTTTTCTTCCATTCTCCACTCTCCATTTACTCCTTTTTCATTAATTTTCTTATTTTTTTCTTTCACAGAACAAAAGATGCGCCTCCTCATATCCGCCATGCTGTTGGTGTCCGCCATCTTGTCGTGCGCCGCGCAGGCGCAGTACCCGCGCCCGCGCCGCCCCGAGCGCTTCGACACCGCCGAGCAGATCTCCAACTATCTGAAAGAACTGCAGGAGTATTACTCTGTGCACGGTAGAGGAAGGTAAGACATCATTCCCTTTTTTTTGGTAAAGTGGGGGAATCCTCATGGATACCCGCGACCCTGGGGGCAGCCGCGGGTAGTGTCAGTCTCTTACTGACTAAACCTGAACCGGTGTGCTACGTCATCCGCGTTTTGATGTCGGTGCATGGCAGCGCATGCCGCATAGCAATACTTCATGCACTGACCGCGGGCTTCCGCTGGCCTTGGATTATCATCATTCCCCTGTCCTTATCCTAATTATTATTTGGGGTCGGCGCAGCATGTCTTTTTCTTTTACTTCTTAGGAAGTACGTAGTCCTTATAGGAAGGTAAGAGAGTTTCAAACTAAAGTAGTGCGCGCTGCTATTTTATCGTTCGTGGACAGAGAAGTAAGAAAAGGTATTTTAAAACCAGGGACAGAGTAGGGGACAATTGTCTAAGGAGCAAAATAAAAGTGAAAATCAAAAGGTTTTCATTTCGAGTAGGCCTTTCAAGCACTTTCGAAACTGGTCGGGGTTCACAGTGGTTTGCGAAAGTATTCTCGTGGCCCTCGAAGATAGAGAAATAAGAAGCACTGCGGTGGTTTAGCTTGCAATCAGCGGGCACACCCCTTAAACCTTCCCCAGGGCAAAGGAAGTTCATGAACATTTCCACCAGTTGAGAAATGTCTAGATCGCAGTAGTCTGCAAAATACCCGTTGAATTGTTGAGCGTGGAGTAAAAGGAAGATAATCAAAGGTGTTTTAAATTTGGCTCGAGCACTAAGTATAACAACGCATTGAAAAATATCCCGAAATATGCGTCAACATCAAGAGAAGCATTACCATAATTATGTCAGGCGAACTAGTAAGATTTTGTTGAAATCCAGTCTTTGTTTGTAAAACACATTTCTCGACTATTTATATTCTGAACTCTTAACTATTGTAGTAATAGCTGTGCCCTATAGAGTCCATATTGATCCTAGACTATAAATAAAATATAGCACTTGCATAACATATGGAATGCTAATAAAAATGAGTATTGAGTAATATATCCACAAACAGTCATTAAAAATGAAAATAATTTAGGCCCCATGTTGGGCGCCATTATAAAAATATTACAACCAAGAACCTCCTGTTGTGGCTACAAAATTAAATATTAACATCCTCGTTAAAAAAAAATATTTTTGTACCTATTAAATATTAAATACCCTAATTATAAAAACAACGACAACACTAAATTATACGAAACCCGTTACCAGCGCCATCTATGAATTCTTTTGCAAACTGATTGAACAATAGAAAGGTAGTGAACTTTCCCTCCAAAACTTTCTCTTAATTTTGCAGGGGTCACAAAAGTATAATTCTGAAATACAAGATTAATTTTAACTGTAATAAACCTCTTTGTTCGCAGATACGGCAAGCGACAAATGCACATAGCTGATGCGTCAGTCATCTTCCGAGAGAGTCCATTCTTTGAGCACAACTTCAACGACGAACCGGCGTTCAAACCCCTCGGCTATAAGTAAATTAATTAATTAATAATATACAATAAACACCAATAACCCAATACCAAATGAAAAACCGTTGTCATTAAATTTAATCAAACTTTCCTTTTTGTGGTACAATTATTTTGGTAATACTGTTAAAATCATATCCTGTCATTTCCATCCACGAAATAAAGACGTTTACAAGCTGTATAATAACACCTGTGTATAATGTTTTATAAATTAAAAAAAACAATCTGTCAATGTTGAAAATAAGTTGAATGTCATTTCCTTCAGCTGTCATTTTGACGTTTCATACGTTCTGAAATCCACAAATGTAAAAAATTGTTTTACTATTAATACTAATATCAATTTCTGGTCAATTTTTCGCTTGTTTGTAATAAAAAATCATAAAAATAGTTCTCGGGCTGGGTGATGAACTATTTTTAATGATTTTTCAATGATTACCTGTACTGTAATAGTTAGTAAAAATGTATAAATACACGATAATAGCGTTACTATGTATGTAGTATTTATTCAAAAAACAAGATTGTTTCATGGCATATTTGTTTTATTTCAAACTCACGAGAAGATAGAACTGTTTGACTGGTTTGACCATGGTTTGACCGAAAAACGTAAATACTGGTTCAACTTAAACATGTACATCCTGGCTTGAGTCAAACTCCTGCCAAATATGACTAAAACCTTTCCTTACATGATAGATATGTGGTAAAACCATAAGCACGTAGATTAAGGATCATCTATAACTTTTTCCATTCAAACGAATTCGTGTTTGTATCAAAAGAAATTTTAATTTAATCGTTTTATCCAAAATGTACCCTATAAGTAAATTAAATTGCCACGTTAAGTGACAACATTTTTTTAAGACACTATATTACATATTTAAATTGAAATATACTTATAAAAAGAAGGTGAATTAAATGAACGAACTCATGAACCATGCATATAGTGGTAGTAACTCGCCTTTTTCCCGATAGATGGCGTTATCCTTTCACTGTAACGGCGGGTTTTCTTATTTTCATTTACCTACCGCTCAATAGATGGCGGTGTTCAACATCTCTGACTGGCCATATTAAGATTCTACCGGACTTGACAACTACCACTGAAATAAAATCATGATCATCACATGAAATCTCCACGCGAATTAGGATGACGAAGGCACACACATCCTCTATGAAATTCAAATTTGTGCTAAACTTATTAGTAATAAACTTTGCGCATTAAGATGTCAGAAATTTTGGGCAAGTTGTAATGCATTGCCAAGAGCACAAGCAGCAGTAATCTTCGCCAGCAATTTATCGCAAATCATACTATATTTTACTTATAAATCAGCCTAGGTACCTACAGGCAATTAGCCAGGAACCTTTCACTGGTAAAAGCCGTGAAAGATCTAAGTCAGATATTCTGATTACAGACAGTAAGCAATGCCTTTTCATGAAGGAAGATTTAATCAATCGAGAAAATGCTAGGACTTTGTAACGATAATTGTAATTGAAACAAAATTAAGGAATGTTGTTGATTATAAAATAGAAGAAGGTGGAATAAATGGGTAAGACTGGATGCGAACGGTGAATGGCAAGTTGGAAGCTAAGTCTAGCAATAAACACATACAATGAAAGATACCTACCTATAATGAATAACAATGTTGATTTTAATAAATTGCTATTTTAGCCCTTTTCCTCTCTCCTGAATTTTGCGTGTCCGACAGGGCTCATATTGATTTTAACTTGTTTTATTTTTTACCATCTCTGTAACATATGGAATGCAATAAATACTTAATTTAGTATTGAATACTAGAGAATGTAAAATCATTCATGAAAATGTCTGTTATAATAATAGCGAATGGAGGCCCTCACTTGTTTGGCAGTCAATCCTACTAATATTATAAACGCGAAAGTTTGTTTGATGAATGGATGTTTGTTGTTCCTTCACGCTCAAACGGTAAGATCAATTTTCATGAAACGAATAACATACTGGTCTGCTGGCCTACTGGTCTTCCGGTCTACTGGTCTACTGGTCTACTGGTCTACTGGTCTACTGGTCTACTGGGCTACTGGTCTACTGGTCTACTGGTCTACTGGTCTACTGGTCTACTGGTCTACTGGTCTACTGGTCTACCGGTCTACCGGTCTACTGGTCTACTGGTCTAATGGTCTAATGGTCTACTGGTCTACTGGTCTACTGGTCTACCGGTCTTCTGGTCTAATGGTCTACTGTTCTACTGGTCTAATGGTCTACTGGTCTACTGGTCTACCGGTCTACTGGTCTACTGGTCTACTGGTCTACCGGTCTACTGGTCTAATGGTCTACTGGTCTACCGGTCTACTGGTCTACTTAACTGGTCTACTGGTCTAATGGTCTACTGGTCTACTGGTCTAATGGTCTACTGTTCTACTGGTCTACTTAACTGGTCTACTGGTCTAATGGTCTACTGGTCTACCGGTCTACTGGTCTACTGGTCTACTGGTCTACTGGTCTACTGGTCTACTGGTCTACTGGTCTACTGGTCTACTTAACTGGTCTACTGGTCTACCGGTCTTCTGGTCTAATAGTCTACTGTTCTACTGGTCTAATGGTCTACTGGTCTACTGGTCTACTGGTCTACTGGTCTACTGGTCTAATGGTCTACTGGTCTACCGGTCTACTGGTCTACTTAACTGGTCTTCTGGTCTAATGGTCTACTGTTCTACTTGTCTACTTAACTGGTCTAATGGTCTACTGGTCTACTGGTCTACAGGTCTACTGGTCTACTGGTCTACTGGTCTACTGGTCTACTTAACTGGTCTTCTGGTCTAATGGTCTACTGTTCTACTGGTCTAATGGTCTACTGGTCTAATGGTCTACTGGTCTCATGGTCTACTGGTCTACCGGTCTACTGGTCTACTGGTCTACTGGTCTACTTAACTGGTCTACTGGTCTACTGGTCTACTGATCTACCGGTCTTCTGGTCTAATGGTCTACTGTTCTACTGGTCTACTGGTCTAATGGTCTACTGGTCTCATGGTCTACTGGTCTAACGGTCTACTGGTCTACTGGTCTACTGGTCTACTTAACTGGTCTACTGGTCTACTGGTCTACTGGTCTACTGGTCTACTGGTCTGCTGGTCTACTTGGTTTTGTTGGTTTACTGAGCTTCTGACTCAAAATCAAAAAGTTTTTAACTCGAGTAGGCCTTCTGAGGCACTATGAAATGAACGAAATTAACTCTACAGGTCTACTGGTCTACTGGTCTACTGGTCTGCTGGTCTACTGGTCTACTGGTCTACTGGTCTACTGGTCTACTGGTCTACCGGTCTTCTGGTCTAATAGTCTACTGTTCTACTGGTCTAATGGTCTACTGGTCTACTGGTCTACTGGTCTACTGGTCTAATGGTCTACTGGTCTACCGGTCTACTGGTCTACTGGTCTACTTAACTGGTCTTCTGGTCTAATGGTCTACTGTTCTACTTGTCTACTTAACTGGTCTAATGGTCTACTGGTCTACTGGTCTACTGGTCTACTGGTCTACTGGTCTGCTGGTCTACTTGGTCTTGTTGGTTTACTGAGCTTCTGACTCAAAATCAAAAGGTTTTTATCTCGAGTAGGCCTTCTGAGGCACTATGAAATGAACGAAATTAACTCTACAGGTCTACTGGTCTACTGGTCTACTGGTCTACTTAACTGGTCTTCTGGTCTAATGGTCTACTGTTCTACTGGTCTAATGGTCTACTGGTCTAATGGTCTACTGGTCTCATGGTCTACTAGTCTACCGGTCTACTGGTCTACTGGTCTACTGGTCTACTTAACTGGTCTACTGGTCTACTGGTCTACTGATCTACCGGTCTTCTGGTCTAATGGTCTACTGTTCTACTGGTCTACTGGTCTAATGGTCTACTGGTCTCATGGTCTACTGGTCTACTGGTCTACTGGTCTACTGGTCTACTGGTCTGCTGGTCTGCTGGTCTACTTGGTCTTGTTGGTTTACTGAGCTTCTGACTCAAAATCAAAAGGTTTTTATCTCGAGTATGCCTTCTGAAGCACTATGAAATGAACGAAATGAACTCGACAGGTCTCCTGGTCTACTGGTCTAATTGTCTACTTGTCTACTTCGTCTAGTCAATCTACTGGTCTACTGGTCTACTGGTCTACTGGTCTACCGGTCTTCTGGTCTAATGGTCTACTGGTCTACCGGTCTACTGGTCTACTGGTCTACTTAACTGGTCTACTGGTCTACTGGTCTAATGGTCTACTGGTCTACTGGTCTACTGGTCTACTGGTCTAATGGTCTACTGGTCTGCTGGTCTACCTGGTCTTGTTGGTTTACTGAGCTTCTGACACAAAATCAAAAAGTTTTTATCTCGAGTAGGCATTCTGAGGCACTATGAAATGAACGAAATTAACTCTACAGGTCTACTGGTCTGCTGGTCTACTGGTCTACTGGTCTGCTGGTCTACTGGTCTAATGGTCTACTGGTCTATCGGTCTACTGGTATGCTGGTCTGGTGGTCTACTTGGTCTTGTTGGTTTACTGAGCTTCTGACTCAAAATCAAAAGGTTTTTATCTCGAGTAGGCCTTCTGAGGCACTATGAAATGAACGAAATTAACTCTACAGGTCTGCTGGTCTGCTGGTCTACTGGTCTGCTGGTCTACTGGTCTTCTGGTCTTATGGTCTACTGGTCTCCTGGTCTAATGGTCTACTGGTCTGCTGGTCTGCTGGTCTACTTGGTCAATTTTCAATTTTCAATTTTCATTTTTCAATATTTTATGGTTTTGTTGGTTTACTGAGCTTCTGACACAAAATCAAAAAGTTCTTAACTCGAGTAGGCCTTCTGAGGCACTATGAAATGAACGAAATTAACTCTACAGGTCTGCTGGTCTGCTGGTCTACTGGTCTACTGGTCTGCTGGTCTACTGGTCTACTGGTCTGCTGGTCTACTGGTCTACTGGTCTACTTAACTGGTCTACTGGTCTACCGGTCTTCTGGTCTAATGGTCTACTGTTCTACTGGTCTAATGGTCTACTGGTCTACTGGTCTACTGGTCTACTTGTCTAATGGTCTACTGGTCTACTGGTCTGCTGGTCTACTGGTCTACTGGTCTACTGGTCTACTGGTCTAATGGTTTACTGGTCTACTGGTCTACTGGTCTGCTGGTCTACTGGTCTAATGGTCTACTGGTCTTTCGGTCTACTGGTCTGCTGGTCTGCTGGTCTACTTGGTCTTGTTGGTTTACTGAGCTTTTGACTCAAAATCAAAATCAAAAGAGAGTCCATTCTTTGAGCACACCTTTAACGACGAACCGGCGTTCAAACCCCTCGGCTATAAGTAAATTAATTAATTAATAATATAAAATAAACACTAATAACCCAATACCAAATGAAAAACCGTTGTCATTAAATTTAATCAAACTTTCCTTTTTTGTGGTACAATTATTTTGGTAACACTGTTAACATTATATCCTGTCATTTCCATCCACGAAATAAAGACGTTAACAAGCTGTATAATAACACCTGTGTACAATGTTTGATAAATTAAAAAATCAATCTGTCAATGTCAAAGAAAATAGGTTGAATATCATTTACTTCAGCTGTCATTTTGACATTTCTTACGTTCTGAAATCCACAAATGTAAAAAGTTGTTTTGCTGTTAATACTAATATCAATTTCTGGTCAATTATTCGCTTGTTTATAATCAAAAATCATAAAAATAGTTCTCGGGCTGGGTGATGAACTATTTTTAATAATTTTTCTATGATTACCTGTACTGTAATAGTTAGTAAAAATGTATAAATACACGATAATAGCGTTACTATGTATGTAGTATTTATTCAAAAAACAAGATTGATTCATGGCATATTTGTTTTATTTCAAACTCACGAGCAGATAAAACTGTTTGACTGGTTTGACCACAGTTTGACTGAAAAAGTAAATACTGGTTGAACTTAAACATGTAGATCCTGGCTTGAGTCAAACTTCTGCCAAATAAGACTAAAACCTTTTCTTGCACAATAGATCTGTGGTAAAGCCATAAACACGTAGATTAAGAATTATCTAAAACCTTTTCCATTCAAACGAATTCGTGTTTGTATCAAAGGAAATTTTAATTTAATCGTTTTATCCGAGATATACCCTATAAGTAAATTAAATTGCCACATTAAGTGATAACATTTTTAAGACACTGTATTACATATTTAAATTGAAATATACTAATAAAAAGAAGGTAAAGTAAATTAAATGTACGAACTCATGAACTATGCATATAGTCGTAGTAACTCGCCCTTTCCTCGATAGATGGCGTTATCCATTCAGTGTAACGGGCGGGTTTTCTTATTTTCATTTACCTACCGCTCAATAGATGGCGGTGTTCAACATCTCTGACTGGCCATATTAAGATTCTACCGGACTTGACAACTACCACTAAAATGAAATCATGATCATCACATGAAATCTCCACGTGAATTTGGATGATGAAGGCACACACATCCTCTATGAAATTCAAATTTGTGCTAAACTTATTAGTAATAAACTTAGTGCATTAAGATATCAGAAATGTTGGGCAAGTTGTAATACATTGCTTTGCCAAGAGCATAAGCAGCAGTAATCTTCGCCAGCAATTTATTGCAAATCATACGATATTTTACTTACAAATCAGCCTAGGTACCTACAGGCAATTAGCCAGGAACCTTTCACTGGTAAAAACCGTTTAGGATCTTATTTAGATATTCTGATGAGAGACTGTAAGCAATGCTTTTTCATGAAGGAAGATTTAATAATCAATCGAGAAAATTGCTAGGAATTTGTTACAATAATTGTTAATGAAACAAAATTAAGGAATGTTTCTAAAAATAAAATCTAAGAAACTGGACCAGAATTAAATGGGTAGGACAGAATGCGAGCGGTGAATGGCAATTTGTTAGCCAAGTTTAGCGATAAACACATGTATGTGTTTATGTAATGTGTAATGTTTATCGCTATAAATTACTATATCTTTCATTGTAATGAAAGATATAGTAATTTATAACAATATCCATTTAATAACAATATTGATTTAAATTACTATTAATTTAGCCCTTTTCCTCTCTCCTGAATTTTGCGTGCCCGACATGGTCCATATTGATCTTAACTTGTTTTATTTTAACCATCTCTGTAACATATCATCATCTTCCTGTCCTTATCCCATTTCACTTGGGGTCGGCGCAACACGTCTTCTAGACATGTTGCTTAAAGTTTTGGCTATGGTTTTACAGTCGGCCGCCTGCCTGACACTAACCCTCTTTGGGAATGCGATTGTTGGTTGTTTACCCGCCACCATTCGGGTGACCCAAGGTGCTTGGTACAGTGCACTGGGTCTTAAGGTCCATTAGTCGCCTTTTACGACACGGGTGGTGCTCTTCTTTATATCCGGACACCACACGGAAAACACGGACACGGACACCTCTGTAACATAATGTAATGCAATAAATAATTTAGTATTGAATACTGGAAAATACAGGGTTATTAATGAAAATGTCTGTATGTACGGAAGCGAATGAAGTCCCTTACTTGTTTGGCAGTAAAACCTACTAATATTATAAACGCGAAAGTTTGTTTGATGGATGGATGTTTGTTGTTCCTTCACGCTAAAACGGTAAGATCAATTTTCATGAAACGAATAACATATTGGTCTGCTGGCCTGCTGGTCTTCCGGTCTACTGGTCTACTGGTCTACTGGTCTACTGGTCTACTGGTCTACTGGTCTACCGGTCTACTGGTCTACTGGTCTACTGGTCTACTGGTCTACTGGTCTACTGGTCTACCGGTCTACCGGTCTACTGGTCTACTGGATTACTGGTCTAATGGTCTACTGGTCTACTGGTCTACTGGTCTACCGATCTTCTGGTCTAATGGCCTACTGTTCTACTGGTCTAATGGTCTACTGGTCTAATGGTCTACTGGTCTACCGGTCTACTGGTCTACTGGTCTACTGGTCTAATGGTCTACTGGTCTACCGGTCTACTGGTCTAATGGTCTACTGGTCTACCGGTCCACTGGTCTACTTAACTGGTCTACTGGTCTAATGGTCTACTGGTCTACTGGTCTACTGGTCTACCGGTCTTCTGGTCTAATGGTCTACTGTTCTACTGGTCTACTTAAGTGGTCTTCTGGTCTAATGGTCTACTGGTCTACTTAACTGGTCTACTGGTCTACTGGTCTAATGGTCTACTGGTCTACCGGTCTACAGGTCTACTGGTCTAATGGACTACTGGTCTACTGGTCTACTGGTCTCCTGGTCTACTGGTCTACTGGTCTACTGGTCTACCGGTCTTCTGGTCTAATGGTCTACTGTTCTACTGGTCTACTTAACTGGTCTTCTGGTCTAATGGTCTACTGGTCTACTTAACTGGTCTACTGGTCTACTGGTCTAATGGTCTACTGGTCTACCGGTCTACAGGTCTACTGGTCTAATGGACTACTGGTCTACTGGTCTACTGGTCTCCTGGTCTACTGGTCTAATGGTCTACTGGTCTACCGATCTACTGGTCTACTGGTCTACTTAACTGGTCTACTGGTCTAATGGTCTACTGGTCTACAGGTCTACTGGTTTACTGGTCTACTGGTCTACCGGTCTTCTGGTCTAATGGTCTACTGTTCTACTGGTCTAATGGTCTACTGGTCTACTGGTCTGCTGGTCTACTGGTCTACTGGTCTACTGGTCTAATGTTCTACTGGTCTACTGGTCAACTGGTCTAATGGTTTACTGGTCTACTGGTCTACTGGTCTGCTGGACTACTGGTCTAATGGTCTACTGGTCTGTCGGTCTACTGGTCTGCTGGTCTGCTGGTCTTTTTGGTCTTGTTGGTTTACTGAGCTTCTGACTCAAAATCAAAAGGTTTTTATCTCGAGTAGGCCTTCTGAGGCACTATGAAATAAACGAACTTAACTCTACAGGTCTACCGGTTTACTGGTCTACTGGTCTACTGTTCTACTGGTCTAATGGTCTACTGGTCTACCGGTCTACTGGTCTACTGGTCTACTGGTCTACTGGTCTACTGGTCTACTGGTCTACTGGTCTAATGGGCTACTGGTCTACCGGTCTACTGGTCTAATGGTCTACTGGTCTACCGGTCTACTGGTCTACTGGTCTACTTAACTGGTCTACTGGTCTATTGGTCTACTGGTCTACTGGTCTACTGGTCTACTGGTCTACTGGTCTACTGGTCTACTTAACTGGTCTACTGGTCTATTGGTCTACTGGTCTACTGGTCTACTGGTCTACTGGTCTACTTAACTGGTCTACCGGTCTTCTGGTCAAATGGTCTACTGGTCTACTGGTCTACTGGTCTACTGGTCTAATGGTCTACTGGTCTACCGGTCTACTGGTCTAATGGTCTACTGGTCTACCGGTCTACTGGTCTACTTAACTGGTCTACTGGTCTATTGGTCTACTGGTCTACTGGTCTACTGGTCTACTGGTCTACTTAACTGGTCTACCGGTCTTCTGGTCTAAATTCAAATTCAAATTCAAATTCAAAGGTTTATTTGCGTAAAAAATGGTATACAAAAGATGTTACAAATATAATATAGTACACAGTTCAACATATTTTATCATTTTACAATGACATGCAAATATTTTGTGTTACAATTAAACATTCTAAACAATTACAGTGCTTCATCTAACAATAATTACAAACAATTCAATTACAATTACAAACAATAACTATTCAAATGTCTGTTCTATCAGTATTTTTCTTGTAGGTACTCCTTTATTGAATAAAAACATTTGTCTAACAGCCACTTACGTAAAGTCCGCTTTAAACGAGGCATCTAATGGTCTACTGTTCTACTGGTCTACTGGTCTAATGGTCTACTGGTCTACTGGTCTACTGGTCTACTGGTCTTCTGGTCTACTGGTCTAATGGTCTACTGGTCTACCGGTCTACTGGTCTACTTAACTGGTCTACTGGTCTAATGGTCTACTGGTCTACTGGTCTACTGGTCTACTGGTCTGCTGGTCTACTTGGTCTTGTTGGTTTACTGAGCTTCTGACTCAAAATCAAAAAGTTTTTATCTCGAGTAGGCCTTCTGAGGCACTATGAAATGAACGAAATTAACTCTACAGGTCAACTGGTCTACTGGTCTACTGGTCTACTGGTCTACTGTTCTACTGGTCTACTGGTCTACTGGTCTACTGGTCTACTGGTCTACTGGTCTACTGGTCTACTGGTCTACTGTTCTACTGGTCTACTGGTCTACTGGTCTACTGGTCTACTGGTCTACTAGTCTACCGGTCTACCGGTCTACTGGTCTACTGGTCTACTGGTCTAATGGTCTACTGGTCTAATGGTCTACTGGTCTAATGGTCTACTGGTCTACCGGTCTACTGGTCTACTGGTCTACTGGTCTAATGTTCCACTGGTCTACCGGTCTACTGGTCTACTGGTCTACTTAACTGGTCTGCTGGTCTAATGGTCTACTGGTCTACTGGTCTACTTAACTGGTCTACTGGTCTAATGGTCTACTGGTATACCGGTCTACTGGTCTACTGGTCTACTTGTCTACTGGTCTAATGGTCTACTGGTCTACCGGTCTACTGGTCTAATGGTCTACTGGCCTACCGGTCTTCTGGTCCAATGGTCTACTGTTCTACTGGTCTAATGGTCTAATGGTCTAATGGTCTACTGGTCTACCGGTATACTGGTCTACTGGTCTACTGGTCTACTGGTCTAATGGTCTACTGGTCTACTGGTCTACTGGTCTACTGGTCTAATGGTCTACTGGTCTGCTGGTCTACTTGGTCTTGTTGGTTTACTGAGCTTCTGACTCAAAATCAAAAAGTTTTTATCTCGAGTAGGCCTTCTGATGCACTATGAAATAAACGAAATTAACTCTACAGGTCTACTGGTCTGCTGGTCTACTGGTCTACTGGTCTGCTGGTCTACTGGTCTGCTGGTCTAATGGTCTAATGGTCTACTGGCCTACCGGTCTTCTGGTCCAATGGTCTACTGTTCTACTGGTCTAATGGTCTAATGGTCTAATGGTCTACTGGTCTACCGGTATACTGGTCTACTGGTCTACTGATCTACTGGTCTACTTGTCTAATGGTCTACTGGTCTACCGGTCTACTGGTCTAATGGTCTACTGGTCTACTGGTCTATCGGTCTACTGGTCTAATGGTCTACTGGTCTACTGGTCTACTGGTGTACTGGTCTACTGGTCTACTGGTCTATCGGTCTACTGGTCTGCTGGTCTGCTGGTCTTCTGGTCTAATGGTCTACTGTTCTACTGGTCTAATGGTCTACTGTTCTACTGGTCTAATGGTCTACTGGTCTACTGGTCTCGTCTACTGGTTTAATGGTCTACTGGTGTACTGGTCTACTGGTCTACTGGTCTATCGGTCTACTGGTCTACTGTTCTACTGGTCTACTGGTCTACTGGTGTACTGGTCTACTGGTCTACTGGTCTGCTGGTCTACTGGTCTACTGGTCTAATGGTCTACTGGTATACTGGTCTACTGGTCTAATGGTTTACTGGTCTGTCGGTCTACTGGTCTGCTGGTCTGCTGGTCTACTTGGTCTTGTTGGTTTACTGAGCTTCTGACTCAAAACCAAAAGGTTTTATCTCGAGTAGGCCTTCTGAGGCACTATGAAATGAACGAAATTAACTCTACAGGTCTACTGGTCTACTAGTCTACTGGTCTACTGGTCTACTGGTCTACCGGTCTACTGGTCTACTGGTCTACTGGTCAACTGTTCTAATGGTCTACTGGTCTACCGGTCTACTGGTCTACTGGTCTACCGGTCAACTGGTCTACTGGTTTACTGGTCTACTGGTCTAATGGTCTACTGGTCTACCGGTCTACTGGTCTTCTGGTCTACTGGTCTACTGGTCTAATGGTCTACTGGTCTAATGGTCTACTGGTCTACTGGTCAACTGTTCTAATGGTCTACTGGTCTACCGGTCTACTGGTCTACTGGTCTACTGGTCTACTGGTCTACTGGTCTAATGGTCTACTGGTCTACCGGTCTACTGGTCTACTGGTCTACTGGTCTAATGGTCTACTGGTCTACCGGTCTACTGGTCTACTGGTCTACTGGTCTAATGTTCCACTGGTCTACCGGTCTACTGGTCTACTGGTCTACTTAACTGGTCTACTGGTCGAATGGTCTACTGGTCTACTGGTCTACTTAACTGGTCTACTGGTCTAATGGTCTACTGGTATACCGGTCTACTGGTCTACTGGTCTACTTGTCTACTGGTCTAATGGTCTACTGGTCTACCGATCTACTGGTCTAATGGTCTACTGGCCTACCGGTCTTCTGGTCCAATGGTCTACTGTTCTACTGGTCTAATGGTCTAATGGTCTAATGGTCTACTGGTCTACCGGTATACTGGTCTACTGGTCTACTGGTCTACTGGTCTAATGGTCTACTGGTCTACTGGTCTACTGGTCTACTGGTCTAATGGTCTACTGGTCTGCTGGTCTACTTGGTCTTGTTGGTTTACTGAGCTTCTGACTCAAAATCAAAAAGTTTTTATCTCGAGTAGGCCTTCTGATGCACTATGAAATAAACGAAATTAACTCTACAGGTCTACTGGTCTGCTGGTCTACTGGTCTACTGGTCTGCTGGTCTACTGGTCTGCTGGTCTAATGGTCTAATGGTCTACTGGCCTACCGGTCTTCTGGTCCAATGGTCTACTGTTCTACTGGTCTAATGGTCTAATGGTCTAATGGTCTACTGGTCTACCGGTATACTGGTCTACTGGTCTACTGATCTACTGGTCTACTTGTCTAATGGTCTACTGGTCTACCGGTCTACTGGTCTAATGGTCTACTGGTCTACTGGTCTATCGGTCTACTGGTCTAATGGTCTACTGGTCTACTGGTCTACTGGTGTACTGGTCTACTGGTCTACTGGTCTATCGGTCTACTGGTCTGCTGGTCTGCTGGTCTTCTGGTCTAATGGTCTACTGTTCTACTGGTCTAATGGTCTACTGTTCTACTGGTCTAATGGTCTACTAGTCTACTGGTCTCGTCTACTGGTCTAATGGTCTACTGGTGTACTGGTCTACTGGTCTACTGGTCTATCGGTCTACTGGTCTACTGTTCTACTGGTCTACTGGTCTACTGGTGTACTGGTCTACTGGTCTACTGGTCTATCGGTCTACTGGTCTGCTGGTTTGCTGGTCTTCTGGTCTAATGGTCTACTGTTCTACTGGTCTAATGGTCTACTGGTCTACTGGTCTCGTCTACTGGTCTAATGGTCTACTGGTCTGCTGGTCTACTTGGTCTTGTTGGTTTACTGAGCTTCTGACTCAAAATCAAAAAGTTTTTATCTCGAGTAGGCCTTCTGAGGCACTATGAAATGAACGAAATTAACTCTACAGGTCTACTGGTCTGCTGGTCTACTGGTCTACTGGTCTGCTGGTCTATTGGTCTACTGGTCTGCTGGTCTACTGGTCTACTGGTCTACTGGTTTACTGGTCTACTGGTCTACTGGCCTACTGGTCTTCTGGTCTACTGGGTCTTGTTGGTTTACTGATCTCTTGACTCAAAATGAAAAGAATTTTATTTCTTGTTGGCCTTCTCGGGCACTTTCAAAACGTTACTGACTCTAGTTTTAACTAGAATTTCTATGAAGTAAGAAAGTCATTTAAAAGATTCTAAAACCTTCAGTAAGTAGACACGTTATTGAAAATATAATTTACGTACTAATACTTTTTCCACTTAATAGGTTCAGGGTTGGGGTCAGCTTGTGTGCTCATCAGCATGGACAGAGCCAGCACCATTCCGAAGAACAGTTTGTAGAAGTTCATGTTGAATGGGAAAGTTGTGTGATGTTACATAAAATGTACATTGATACTCATAGTCAGGCCCTTTTATAGTAACAATAGATACCCGAATCTAGATTTGTTTAATGGAATATTAATGTGGAAATAGATGATTTAGAAATTCTGAATCAGTTCATAAAACGCTTATTAGCAAATAAATTCTTTATAGATGACTACCGTACATGAATGTCGAACTTTATATAATACGTTGCCTAGAATTGTATATCCTCTATACATGCTGTTGTATATATTATACTGTTTATTATAGGTCAGACTACGATAGTAATATTTTTTATACAGTCATTTAACGGCGGAAGCTTGTTATTAGCAAATTAGAAATGTATAAAGTTATTAAAATTATCATTAGTCTGTAAGCTTTCCTAAGAATAAATAAATAAAAAAAAAATAAAAAAACCGCGAACTCATTAATGGCGTTGCCCTTAATTGTAGCGCTAATTCAATTTTCATAGTTTGAAATAACTAACACCCAAATGACCATGGAAAAATTTGTCTCAACCCATCAACAGATTTGAAACGTATCTTATTTAATAGATCATGGTATCATGATCATTTTTTATTATGACGACATCACCGTAAGTCATGGGGTTAACGTGCAAAAAAACAATTCTTGTTCACTTTTTTCAGTACAAAAATTTTTGGGCGCACTATTTAACTATAAAAAAAGCTATTGATAGAGAACAGCCGTGAGACGTATAGGTAAAATAACGGTCTAATCTCACTGTACCCTCGCCCCTTGCCATGCTAACATGCGCGCGCGCACCTCAGTTGTGTCCTGTACGTTCCGCTGTGTTCACGTTGTTTATCTGTGCAATATCGGCTTGTTTGCAGCTATTGCTGACCTCTGCTTGTTTATTGGACCCTTTGACAGTAAATTAACAACAGAAAAGAAATGTTAAAAAATACTAACCTAGTTATTTAAAAAAATAAACACTCTTCTTCAACTAAAATGTTTTTATTTAATAATCCCATATATTTACGGACAAAAAATCCATATTTGTCTTTTTATGGGACTTCATAATGATATTAAAACTAGTCCCAAGTCTGTTAGGTGGTTGGGACAGAGCCCATACAATTTTTTGCATGCTCCTTTGGTATTGATTTAGCTGGCACCCTAGATTAACACATAGGCTATTTTAACCGACTGCATCAGAGCGGGGTGATGTTTTTGCAGCTATAACCGACCCAGCCGCGTCAGCTCATGATTAAGGACTCCGGTTGGGTCCGAAACTAGTCGGGATATCCCGATACATACGCGTGAGTAAACCGTTAACATAATTAGAGATTTATGATATTGACGTCCAGTGTTGGGCGTGAGATCGGTAGAATTAACATAAGATCATATAGCTCTAGACAGACTGCATTTAAACTGCAATCCAACTAATAAATTGCACTTAAAGGGCCGTTTGAATGCAGTTGCAGAATTGCAGTTGAATTGCAGTCGACGTGCAGTTGTGTGTACTGTTTGATTTGCAGTTCTATTGCAGTCGTGTCAACTGCCCTCTGACTGCAATTAGCAGTTAAAATGCAGTTTATCTGTCTAGAGCCTTGTTTTAAAAAACATTGTAATAATAAACAAATAATTCTAGATACCCTTAATATACTATTACTATTAGAGAAAAGCTTTAATTCCATTTTATCCTAACCTCGTTGCGGCGTTATAATCCCCCCCATCAATTATCCCCACCCCTCCACTTAGCTATCAAATGACATAACTTGAATGTCATTCGAATTTGAACTTTAAGACGTAACAGTAAAGTATAGTTTGCTTTGATTGTTCTTAATTAAACTAGTTCAAGGTATTTATCTCTGTTTTGTATAGTATTGTTGGTTGGTTTGTGTGTTTGTTTGTTTGTAATTTTTTTATTTTATTTATTTGACTTAGTAATAATTGTTTACACAGTAAAAATATTCAATACATGCATCATATTGCGATACTTTTGTAATATATTCTTAAGTCTTTCGACTGGCCTGTTCATTTAGTGGTTAGTGGTCTTGACTGGTATACCAGAGGTCGTGGGTTCTATTCCCTACCAGGACAAATGTTTGTATGATGAGCACGATTTGTTCTGTGTCTGGGTGTAATTTCTCTATAACTTGTATGTATTTGGAAGGAAGTAAGTATGTTTATAAATTGTCTAGTAGGTACTCATCGTACAAGCTCTGCTTAGTTTGAGACTAGATGGCGTTGTGTGAAAGTCGTGGAATAAAATAAACAATAAAAGGTAAGGATAACATGAGTTATAGAACTTGTTTTATGTTAAAGTTAAGATGTTACGTTTATGTAGACTGCAGTTATACCTACTTTAAAATATATATTTTGATGTGAATAAATGAAGCAAAATTCTAAAAATAAAAATTGTCATTGTCCGATAAAATATGAAAGACCACACTTAAAAAAACACTTTTCATCTTCTGCATCATATTTTTCAATCATTATTTGTGTCAAATTCCAATCTCACCGAATTCATCTTATAAAGCTATCATAAATATAGGTACTTAGTAAAAACAAAAACACATCAACGAAAATCACAAAAATACGAAACAAAAATAACATAGTTGCAAGCAACTCCACGAGCTAACCTAGTTTCTATATCACATTACACACAAGCGAAAATAAACCTTAACACATTTTAATACAGTCTATATTACAAGAACGATAATGTCACAAGCGATATTGAACTTTAAATAAAGATGATAAGGTTTATATTACAATAACGTTAGTAGCAGTAGATGTGGTGTCAAATCGAATCTAAGTGGATTATAAACAGAGTGCGCGCGCATCTACGATGTACACTGTAATGGCGGAGGGCGCTTTTTGGTTGACACGCGAGAACCGTTTAATGAACTAGTTTATTTTTAACTGTTATTTTTGTATGATTATTTGTATTGATGTTTGAATGTAAAAAAAATATGATGATAATTATGGGTGGGGAAATATGTTTTTACATATCAAGAAGTTTTGTAAAATGGCACCCGACATGGGACTACATTATTAGTGGCGCTCAAACAGGGACCACTACTCTGCCCTGGTAATCGATATAGCAGTAAGTCAGAAAAGGTGGTTTCGAGAAAACGGCGCGCAAAGTGTTTTATTACAATTTGAGCGTTTGTGATAAAACTATACACTCGATTTTTATGTTCTATATATCAAAAGAAAGGGAAAAATGTGTTTGTTACTGTTAAGTTACTTGCTCTTAATATTTTTATAAGGGCCATCGTAAAACATAAGAAATCGTGTCTTTATTAGCATATTCTTAACTAATT
Source organism: Chrysodeixis includens (assembly GCA_941860345.1). Lineage (NCBI taxonomy): Eukaryota > Metazoa > Arthropoda > Insecta > Lepidoptera > Noctuidae > Chrysodeixis > Chrysodeixis includens. The sequence continues at coordinate 4,611,927 of OW796119.1, read as the reverse complement.
CTAAATAATATTTAGGTAAGAGGGCAGTAACTGCCATAGTTACTGCACTCTTGCTTAGTAATATTTCATACTGCTATATTGCTCATAGAATTCAAATAATAAATTCAAAATTACTACTTAAAACAGCAGTAAACAAGCACTATACTGCCCTTTACCTTAGATTTAGAAAATATTTTTGGCTATTTCATTAAACAGTAAAGGACGTTACTGCTCTTTAAAGAAGTATTTTATGTAAGGTGTTATCAGAATTTCTTAAGAAGTAAGTCTATAAATAGTAGGAAAAATAACAAAAAATCGTTAAAAATAACATCTAAGCTCGTTTTATTCATTAAATGTAACCAAAGAGAACCACAATATTAGTATTTGTTATTTAACGCTCTTGTTAAAAACAGAAATCTTCGTTAAAAATATAATTATTTATCAAAGCTAAAGTATTTACTTTTTGATTTTGAGAAGACTTGTGAAATTTTAAAACGGGAGTTGCTGATTGATTCATGTTTATAGTAGATTCTTCTCGATTAGTGGTCATATTTATAATTTTGTCTATTCGCTTCATTTTGTAGTTATTTAATCTAAAACAAAAAAGGAGTAAAGTGTATTAGGTATAAGCTTATACTGTATTTAATGTGTATAAGTGATAAAAGATTTACCCTATTAAATACAATTAAAAGCATAACGCAAATATTAATTTAATTGCTCAAGTTTAGTGTCAGCATTAAAAGATGTATCAAAGCACAGTACATAGTAAAACTGAGCCAAAAACACGCGGCGGGCATGCACAACTTCAGAGCACCAAGAATGTGACAAGCGAGCAGAAGGACAAACTCTGATATCAATTATTATTTGGAACGAATAAGTAATTAACTTTATTTTAGATTTAGGTGATTAATTTATTTCACACAACAAATCATCACACAAAGTACATAGTACAAAGCAAAGTCGCTTCCCGCATCTGTCTGTATGTTTGCTTAGATCTTTAAAACTATACAACGGATTTGGATGCGGTTTTTTCTTATACATAGAATGATTCAAAAGGAAAGTTTATACGTATAATAACGTGCTTAATAAATTAGAGAACCATTAATAATTTCAAGAATTCTAATGCAAAGTCGTAAATAAACACATTTTTTCGCGCTTTCTTTGCAAACGCAGGCTGAACCCTAAGAGATTCATCAAAATAATGTACTATTTTTTTGTGCACATTGCAAAGGTCTACAGAAAACTCCGTGATGGTATGTGTCTATCTCTTATGGATATCCCACAATATAATTTTTTGTCATTTACTTTTTACGACAAATAATGGTTAATTTTCGAAGCGATTTAAACCAATACAGCATTAATCCTTATCCAAATAAATTGTAATATCCGATTTATATGGCAATTTACAGTACATGATTTAAATGAATATTTTCGAAGATATTACAGATTTAAAAATTGCGGGACGTAGTATTTGCGGCCAAGCTGGAGCGGCGCTATGTTTTTATATACAACGTTCGCAGTTTTTCTAAAGTATATTTACTGTTTAGTATCAGCATAGCACCCGTGCAGAGCCGGGACGGGTCGCTAGGATTAAATATAAGGACTCCTTACAATATTTATAATTACTCATCTTACACCTACTAGGCGCCAAAATTACTCGTCACAAAACGGCGCGAACTAGATGAACTACACAAAACAATCAGACGACCATCACTCAGCCGCTCGAAACGATATGTCGAATATTTTAATCATTAATATGTACCTAGTAGCGCAGTAACCACCAAAAAACCACTAACTGCTCTACTGGTTTACAAAACTATTAAATTATAATTTTATCTTTTGCCATGTTATAAAAGCAGTAAAGGAAGATACTGTGTTCATATTTGTGTATTTATGAGACATTCATTATAATTACAATCTTAAAAGAGCAGTACAGCTCCATACTGTAGAAGTAACTAGTAAAATTCATTTGGAACATTAGTTCATACTAGCGTAAAAAGCAGTATGTCAGAAATTTACTGCTCTTTTGTTAAGAAATATGTAAATACAAATAAAAAGGGCAGTATGTCAATGAAATTCAATGAATTACTGCTCTTTTACGTAGTTAACTGAATTAACTTACCGTTCTTACTGCTCTTTATCAAAAAAGAAAATGCATTTCTAATATACGTAGAAGTATGAAACCCAGATAGGAAGAAAGATCGTTTAACGTACATTCCGAATCAGCAATAAAAAAAAAATGGCCACCTTCGACTTACTGCCCTTTCGATTACCACGGCAGTACTGGAAAACGCATCAGTTATTTGATCGGTTTTTATCTCGCACATACTTGCATTGTGTTGTTTAATTTTGTGGTTTATTATAATGCATCCTTTAATCATTATGTTCAAGTGAAACACAAATTGTGAGTTTTTGAGAAGTCTTTTACGAATCAGTCTCAACTTAAAATTATTATTTGTTTTACACAACATAATACCTCTATCACTTATCATTAAACTGTATTTACATTAGAAACTCTAATTAAGCAACCGTTTTGCTTTTTCACAGTTAAATAACCGTTGAAAAAGAACTAGTTACTTTTAACAGATGAAAAACAAAAGTTGCTACCATAAAGAACCCACCGTCGCGACACAGGAAGCGAGCGACACCGCTTATTTTTTACTCGTAAAAATCTATATTTCAAACAAAATATAAAAGAAAAACTACTATTTTTACACGAATTTTCTAATCGAGAAATATTTTTGAGTACAACGCGTTTAATATACAATTTTTTTAACGTGTAATACAAAGCCATATCATTGTGGAATGTGTTGGTAAAAAAGTGTTTTTATTTACTATTTTCGATATTAAAAACGTAAGTATTTTATCATTATATTATAGTTTATACTTATATTGATGTATAATAGTAATTTACTATAAGGGAATATTAATGTTTCGTGCTTCTTAACGTAAAACAACAACTCTATCTCATTAATAAATAATATATTTCGTTATACATTTTCTTCCAATATTAAATTTGTTTAGTTCATTTATATTCTACATACTTATGTTATTAATATTTTTTATAATAGGCATTTGAAATGAAGCGATTTTGCTATTTTTATCCACTTGTATTTTAAAACATGTATGTATTTTTATTTTTGTTTTGTCAGTTTATTTTTAATTTGCAAATAGCATTCATTTGTTTTAATATTTGATACAAATTATTGATTTATCTGTGGCGTCGTTTTAAGAATTATGTATTGGTTATAACCGTTATACTTAATATTATTCAATAAATTGCTAAAAAATCAATTGCATATAGGAACAATTCCTAAAAGTTTTAGTCGCAAAAACATAATTATTAGAAAAAGCTGGATTTCCAAATTGAATGAAGTACATTGGAAGAATACTTTCTTAGACTAAGTACATTTTGATTGAATTATCGTTTAGATTAATTAGGTATTTCTAATTAATGTTATTATTAAGAAAATGTCAGTAAAGAGAAATTTATACCATTCTTTGTTATGCAACGTAAGCAAATAGCATTATAAGTTCTGCTATAGAATGTGGACACTATATTTATATGTGTTAACGGTTTACTCACGCGTATTTATCGGGATAGCGGGACTGGTTTCGGACCCAACCGGAGTCCTTAATAAAATCATGTGCTGACGCGGTTGTATTATGTGGTGATGATAGTATTATACTAGTAATAAAATCATCATTACCAAACGTCAAACAAATTTAAGTCGCTTCCTACTGTTTGTCGTTATGTATGCTTATATATTAAAAACTACGCGAAGGATTTTGATGCAGACGTTTTATATAGACAGAATTGTTTCAAGCGGAGGTTTATATCTATATTACATCAATATTGCACCCGTGCAAAACTGGGGCGGGTCTCTAATCTAACTAATCTTATATTTAAAATTTCCGTGTCACAATGTTAGTTACCGTACTCCTCCGAAACGGCTGGACCGATTTTTACCAAATTTTATATGCGTATTCAGTAGGTCTGACAATCGGCTACAATCCGTATTTCATCCCCATTTTATTCGCAAACGAAATTGCAACAGCTCATGTTTTTATATGCCTGGAAGTTTTGTGAAATGGCACCCGACATGGGACTAAATTATTAGTGGCGTCCAAACAGGGGCCACTATTGGAAAACTCATTTATGTTTTTATCGTTCTCTAATCTCGTATTTTTTTCTCGCGAAAGAAATCACGGGCTAATGTTGGTACTATATAAGTTGTACAAACAGAAAAGCATATAGATTTCTATGTAAGTCTCGTGTTCTGTGTTTACAATCAATACGCCGTCCTCGGTATGTAGGTAACGCGATACGATAAGTAAGGAATGGGACCTTCATTGTTTACCCGCTTTTAGGATTCCGTAGCCTAATGGCAAGAAACGGAACTCTTATAGATTTGTTATGTCTGTCTGTCCGTATGACAGTATGTCACAGCCACTTTTTTCCGAAACTATAAAAGCTATTCTGTTGAAACTTGGTACGTAGATGCATTCTGTTAACCGCATTAAGGTTTTTATGCTAAAATATCTATACTAATATTATAAAGCTGAAGAGTTTGTTTGTTTGTTTGTATGTTTGTTTGTTTGTTTGTTTGTTTGTTTGTTTGTTTGAACGCGCTAATCTCAGGAACTACTGGTTCGAATCGAAAAATTCTTTTTGTGTTGAATAGACCATTTATCGAGGAAGGCTTTAGGCTATATAATATCACGTTGCAACTATTAGGAGCGAAGAAATAATCGAAAATGTGAAAAAAAACGGGGAAAATTGTTCATCCTTGAGGGCTTCCGTTGCGTGCGCTGCGAAAACGGTTCAAGATACACACAATATATGTATGTAAGAATTATTCCTATTGAACTGATCTAAAAAAATGTCCACGACAGTATATGTCTATCTTTTAAGATTAACGCACTAGAACCGATTTTATGGTAATCAAATTCGATCGAAATTAATGCATTAACACACAGCCCAAACTACTCGACGGATCGGGCTGAAATTTGGCACGCAGGTAGATGTTATGACGTAGGTATCCGCTAAAAAAGGATTTTGATAAATTCTAGCCCCAAGGGGATAAAAAAGGGGATGATATTTTTTATGAAACTTTGTCAAAATTAAACCGATCGGGCTGAGACTTTACATGCACATAGCTACTATAACGTAGGCATCCGCTAAGAAAGATTTTGATAAATTCCACACATAAGGGGATGAAATAGGGGATGTTTGTAGAAATCTTCTTAGATTTTTGACTAGCCATGACTATAAACAAGTCTCAGGGGCAAACTCTCAAATTTGCGGGTATTGACTTGAGAGAACATTACTTCTCTCATGGGCAGTTCTATGTTGCTTGCTCACGAGTAAGTTCTCCCAGTAGCTTGATAGGTTTAGCGCCAAATGACAAATTAATTAAGAATATTGGTTTCCAGGAAGTTTTGTAGGCCCTAATTTTTTACACTAACTTGCTAAACAATAATACTTCTTAACGCGTGCGAAGCCGCGGGCAAAAGCTAGTAAGAAATAAAATCAAAATTTTGGGGCGTTTTCAATTCTGTATCAAATATGTATATACATATTTGTTACATCTTAACGCCTTAACCGCAAGACCCAGTTCGATGAAATTTGGTATGAACTTAACGGACACTTTAGATTAACAAATAGGTTTTTTACCCCACTGCGTCACAGGAAGGCTATGTTTTTTTTTCTTTTTTTTTAACGACTCCCGCACTAAGTACTTTAATCTTTATATCGCGGAGGGTTTCACAGACATTAAATTCACATGCACAAACACGCCCAGACTCAGAACAAACATTTGTGGAACGCACAACTTCTTGTCGTAAGCGGGGATCGAACCCGCGACACGTCGAGCACAGTGGTAATTGGCGTGGTGACCTATACCACTCGGCTATCCGTGCAGTCTTAATATTTTTGCAGCTATAACCGGCTTCCACACAGGCGAAACAACGTTCAAAGATCTGAAACTAGTACCTATATAATAAAATATATTTTACCTTTCAGACAATGGCACCAGTGAAGTTCGGACTGTTCAAAGCTCGGAGCAGGGACTACCAAGAGCAGCCCTCGACGGAGAACCTCCTTCACACCAGCAACAGTAGCGACCAATGTGAGTAGCTGTTACCCTAGGGGGCCTTACAACATCTCCTAAAGTGTATTGCATTTGTGTAAGCGGGATGGCGCACTACACGATATAGAGCGGCGTCTCTCTTCCTCTTCTCTTACTAGTTATATTATTATGTACTAGTTATATGTTAACGGTTTACTCGCGTGTATTTATCGGGATATCCCGACTAGTTTCGGATTTAGCCGGAGTTTGAGCCGTATCACACGAAAGACAGACGCAGATTATACGAACGTATCGGGTAGTATAGAACTGTCTAGACTCCAAAATCCTTTGCGTTTTAGAACCCCTTCACGGATAAACAGCTGAAACAATTACAATAAATTTTGAAGGAGTTATTTGACACTATGAATTAAATTAATCCCATTTAATGGTTTTAAACTTTCGCGACTTGTTCACATATTTTAGACGACAAACGGGACTTATTCGCGATATAATTCGATATTTCTTTTCTCCCAAGAAAATATGTACACCCATTTAATCCGGTAACATGCATGCGGAACAAGCTTATTAGATAGGCAAAATTTTCTCTACACAACTTTGATACCTCTTCTTCAAAACGCCCGCATCAATTCTCCTAACACTTTAAAACTCTCATGCCATCAAGATACTGCTTAAAGATGCACTCCCAAGAGACTATCACTATAACATATCGCCTGTTGTATCTACTATGACTGATATAGGTATATGTAGGGCATAGCTAAGTGGAAAGCCAGAGGAGATCGGTCAAGGGCAGATGAAAGGAAGCCTTGGATCTCGAGTGCCCCTTGAAATGTGTTAAGTTAAAGGTTTTGCTGTTTTTCTTATTAGTGTCGATCACGGAGGTAATACAAAGAGGAGATGTTCTAACACGATTTCCTTAGGAAACAACGCGTGACATTTTGCGGGGTGAGGGGGGTGCTAGATCCCGCCCACTTCTCTATTTTCCATCTACCGGTCTATAGCAAAACTATTCGCTCCTTCTGTCGATTTCGTTTTGTAGTGACGTAACTATCTCACGATAGATGGCCACGTGTTTATAAAATGATATGAAAACTACAAAAATAACATTTTGGCCTTAAAAGGATCTTTAGGAATGAATGTTGAACAAATTTCATTATTAATATTATTAAAATTTGTTAGTTCTAGCTCTACATACCTAAATATTTTTAATTTCCATGACACCAAGTGTCGCCATCTAGTGTCGGGTCGGATTATGTTTGGAAACGCACTATTATTCACTGACTAAAGCCACGCCCAAATGATGACGTCAGGGCCTAGTTGAGTGTCACAGTGCACAGTTGCTTAGGCCATCTCCTCTTTGTATTTGCTTCGTGGTGTCGATTTTTAAGAGGTGTTGGGTTTTTGTGTATCGGAGAATAATTAAGAGAAGCCTCGTGGTATTAAATCTAGCGACTCCAAGCTTTGTATGACGACGTATTTTACAGATAAACCTTCCTCTTAAAACATTCTATTAAAAAGACACATAGCGTAGTTTGAAATGTCAGCATTCATAGGAACGTCATCGTCCGCCACTGGACAAGGGACCTGGCTTCCGCCCGAGGATAACCGGGATAGAGTTCACGAGGGTAGCCGGGTTAGAGATGATGAACAAAACTTTGCAAACTTCCACCAAAAATTGTTCTGAACGAGTCTTAATTGTTATGAATTGTCTTGTACGTTTTTAAATACGTCACAAATCGCAAACCGCGACTTGCTGCTACGGATCTTTCATGAACGAGTCCCAATCGCACTTGACAGCTTTTTATATTTTTAAACTCAAACTCAAATTATTCATTGCACTCCTTAAGTGACGGTAAAAAATAAAACAAGTTAAGATCAATATGGACCCTGTCAGGCACGCAAAAATTTAAAAGAGGAAGAGGGCTTTTTTTCGTGGGAAATCATCAAATGACCTGCTGTAGGCGCAGCGTGAGGGAGTGTCAGACTATTACTGACTAAAACCCACTAGGTTCCTTCTGGAGCCCTTTGAGTGCCGGGCGAGCGGTAACTCTCACGAACATCCCGCAGCCCTGGTATTAGTGGAAGAGGGCTGAAATAGTAATTTACTTTAATAAATAAATATCTTGGGACAATATCCACACACAACCATCTGATCCCAAGCTAAGCAGAGCTTGTGTTATGGTAATCAGACAGCTGATAAATATACTTATATATTTCTAAATATATACATATTATAGACAAACCACATCCAGACACAAAACAAATGATCGTGCTCATAACACAAACATTTGTCCTGGGTGGGAATCGAACCCACGACCTCCGGCTTAGCAGTCAGGGTCACTAACCACTAGACCAACAGGCCCGTCAGATACTTTATAACTAAAACGTTTCGCATCATCCCCAGTGGGTACACCATCGTCTCCCGTGCCGTCGACCAGCAAGGGTCTGCCGGAGGACAGCACAGCAGTGCTAGCTGATGTCCACAACGACAGCGAGGACGATGTGAGTTTATCTGAGACTCTTGGTTCAGTAACTATTGACTTCATAGCAACCTATGGCACTATAAATAAATAACAATAAATATCTTGGGACAATATCCACACACGGCCATCTGATCCCAAGCTAAGCAGAGCTTGTGGTATAGTAATCAGACAGCTGATAAACATACTTATATGTTTCTAAATATATACAAAGGTATTATAGATAAATCAGCCCCAGACATAGAATAAATGATCGTGCTCATCACACAAACTAGTCCTGGGTGGGAATCGATCCCACGAGCTTTGGTATGCAGACAGGGCCAATACACAGGGCAATAAAAATTAGGTTGTTTATTTTCAGGAATTATCACAAAAAATGGCACCAACACGTCGCATCAGCGAATGCAGTAGACTTGAAGATTCACAAGTAAGCAACTCATTTACACTAAAATCACAGTATCTTCTATCTTAATATCTTCTTCAAATAAACGGGCACAACGCGAGTTATGCCTACGCTATCGGATCGCCGCATGACCGTGGCATAATACAATAGTGGCAGTCCGTTCGTCATCTGGCGGCTGGTGTCATCGTAACACTAGCTGCCGTGGCCGAAATCGATACGGACATTATCAATTTTTTTGTTCATCATTCATTGCTACTTACCTCTAAGCTATTCTCAAAATAAATCTCCAATCCCTTTTCATAAAATTTCAGATAAACTATCAGCCTTTAAAAAACCAGCAATCCACAGACGCTACTTCAGTATCAACCCTTAATTCAGACGGAGAAGAGCAAGAGAAAACGGCTATAGATGACGACGCGTCAACAACTTGCGACGTCCTATCGCTACAGTTTGACGAGACGTCGATAGCGGCCAGCGAAGACTTGTCGGTCTACTGCGGGACGCTGAAAAAGACCAAGAAGTTGAGGATTAAAGAGGAGAAGCAGTTGCGGGATTTTGATATGTGGCAAGCTAGCAATGTTGAGGTTATGCAGGTATGGGAATTGGTTTTACCAAAGGATAATTTGTTTCAATATTAACTCATCGTTATTATGACTTTTGTGAGAATGATTCATATTTAAGAGATATAATAATATAACGGTTTACTCACTCGTATTTATCGGGATAGCTCGACTAGTTTCGGACCCAACCGGAGTTCTTAATCATGAGCTGACGCGGCGGCGGGCGAGCGAGTCGAACTCTAGCTAACTAGTCGGGCCATCCCGATAAATACGCGTAAGTAAACCGTTATATATCTCTTGAATATTAACTCATCATCATCATTCCCCTGCCCTTACCCCAATTATTATTTGGGGTCGGCGCAGCACGTCTTCTTCTTCCACACGTTCCTATCTGACGTCATCTCGCAAGTTTCTCTTTGCAGCCATATCTTTCACACAATCCATCCATCGTTTCTTTCAATAAAAACTACATTCCCATTTTCCCGAGTGTTCCCGAGTGACCATTCCTGTACCTATCTCCCCGCGGGACACAACCTGAGGGGTCTTCTCAAGTGTTTTCAAACAGATTATCAACAGACTTGTTCCTAAATTAATTTTCGTTTGTTTCCACAGCACTTACTTAGCAAAACCGGGACATTAGACGAGCAAATTAAATGGGAAGCAATAGCTACAGCCAGGGGGCTCTGCATCTTGAAAGACAGCTGCACGTGCGACGATTGCACGAGAGCAAAGTACCTCGCAGGAGTCACGGACGGCGACGGAGGCCTGGGTGCTGCGCCCCTCTTCAGTGCCATCAGCGTCGGCTGCATAGTCCAGTAAAAACTACCAAACCACCAAATTTTATGTGCTGGCAACATTCAAGTGTGGTAGAAATTATTTTTCTCAGCTAGCAACACTTAACAACTCTGCAATCCTACTTATGAAACTACACTAACTATTTAGCGTAAATTAAGACTTATATACCTAAATTTATAGAAAAAAATGTATTTAAATATAAAGAAATATTCGTACTCTTGTTTTTGGAGTGATTACAATTTTTGTGTAATATGTATAACAATTTTTGAATATACAATTTGTATTTAAATACGATTGCAGAGTATGGGAGTGCAGAGGTTTGTCTTTGTGACGTAAGGCCTTATTTTGAACTCTGCAATATCATGACGAGCTAGCCGGTGTGTACCGTACTTACTCTATGCAAGGTATTTTCCATGACAAGGTGACTTGGACAAGGTTTTTGAGACTATACTAGCTACACCACTAAGCCTGCGTTAATCAAAGGTATGGCAACTGCACGGATAGCCGGGTACAGGTCACCGCGCCAATTACCACTGTGCGCGACGTGTCACGAGTTCGATCCTCGCGCACGACAAGAATTTGTGCGTTCCATAAATGCTTGTTCTGAGTCTGGGTATTTCATTATTTACCAATTACTTTTTGTATACAAATATTGAAATTAAGTACTCTATTTCTATCTGCTTGACTATCAACGCTAGACAGCAAAACCGTTTTGTATGAAACTTTATATCGAGAAAGCTTATATCTATGAAAAAACTTAACAAATAGCCAGACAGAAAAAAAAATTAGTACTTTTAACCGACTTCGAAAAGGAGGAGGTTGTTGAAACTTGTTCAAGTCGCCTTGTATTTCTTTAAAACCAGGTTCATAAAAGTGTGTATTTAAAATATATTGTATATTTATTGTAATTTTACTAACTTAGCGTAACTTACTGGAGATTCGACTACACGTAGCTTGTGATATATCGGTGTTTAGTATAGATATATGTGTTTATATATTTATAATGGTAATATTAAGTATAATATAATATCATGGTTGGGGAATGTTTAATGGTTTTGAACTAACGAAACGCTATTTGAAATATGTTTTACTTTAAGCTTAACTAATCGATTTAATAATATATAAAACATAAATCTACCAAATACAATAAAAAAAGTTACAGCAGTTTAAATGGTAGAAAAAAATCTCAAAATTGGCAACACTGTTTCCGTCGTTTGTTTTAAAATCCGTCGATCTATTCTCAAACATGATATTATATTAAAAAATACACAGTTCACGAGAAATTTCTATCTTCGAGCGAATATAAAAGGCCTCGGCAAAGATTCCGCGTAAGACTGAAATGCTATCACTTAATATAGAGTATGACAAGAGCGGGAAAATCAAATAGGAACAAAATGGCCGACTTTGCTAATGTCACACCACGACGTGAAATATGAAAAAGAAAAAAAAATGTGTTGACAATTGACAAGTTTTTTTTTAGTATTTGACGTGTCAATTTATTTTTTTACATATCCATTTATTTTTTTGGAGGTTTTATAATACATTATAATGCTCGTAAAAGTAACAGATTTCTTTTCTTAGGTTTAGTAAAACCTTGTTTTTTTTTCAAACGAAAGGCCATTTAATTAAGAGTATTCTATTCTTTATCATAATTTATCAGGTCCGATTTTTTTTTTTTTCGTTAATAGGTAAAACAAACCTTCTATAAGCAACAACGGTAGTCTATAACGCGTGCTTAAGTACGAATCTCGATGAAAAAGTTAGTCTCGCGTAGACTACAGTTAATAAGTATCAGAGATTGACTGTCAAATTGTGTCGTGGTATGACATTACTATAGTTCAAAACTGTTTATGTTAAAATCTTGAATGTTAACTGCTTGATATAGCTTCGTTACTAATATCTGTCATAGTTTAGTTTAGAAAGTTCCTGCGGGCGGGAATCACCTTTTTCTATCAGTAATGTGTGTTTAACGAATAGACATGATATAATTCACCAATAAATAATTAGAAGTTTGTTCACTTGGATACATTTGGATATTTATACCTTGTAAAATACAGCTTGATACCTGTGACATTACCGAACGTTTTATGAAGACAGCTACAACCCAAATTTTATTTTTAAAAGTTCAATTTTTTTAACATAAAAACGACGTTTGTGTATAAAAATAAAACGCATTTTTAAAAACAATCATGTAATTATAAAGATACCAGTAAAAATATGAGTAATTTAAATAATATTTAATATTTCTTAAATAATTTTTGGTTCTTAGCTTACTTTATAAATGCACTTTGAAGAGCTCTAGGGACGTGCAAGTGACTGACAGATGATTATCGATAAAATAATACTATGAAAATTTCACTAGTATAAAATGTAGTTATTTAGTTTGGCAATAATGGTTTCGCGTGCTGGAAACAAGCGGGCGCCATCGTTTTTGAGTCAGTACGAGTGCTGACGCGATGCAGACGCCTTGTATACGCTACCATTGTTTTGTTGATATTGGTGTTACTATGGTGTTATTTGTGTTACTTTGTTTGGTGTTACCTGTTTTTGGTTTGCCAAAATGCCGAAAAGACAAAAAAATACTGTTTTGAATAGTGAGTGTCGCGAATTTGTGATCCGTTTGCGCGATTGTTTTGAATTATTTTTGTTTTATTTCTTTTAAATCAACTACAAATGCATTTATTTTTAATTTACATCTTTGCAATGACAATGACTACAATGTCACTTTTAATAAAACTCATGACGTCACATACATCGATAAGCTACGAAACACGCCTTCATCCCTAGTAATGTCATTCCGACAAACGTCACAGGTATCAAGCTATATTTTACAAGGTATAAAGTATTTGTCAAAAAAAAAAGGTTGAAATCACTGCAATTAATGCTAAAGTCTTGTCTTGTTTATAATTACGAGGAATTTGACTTTTCTTTTTTATAAATAATGCTAGCCAGTTTGAATGAATTTGTCAATTTTTCAAGTAACGGTAGCCATATTGAAAATAGTCGTTTGGCGCCAAAAAAGCGTGCAGTTTGTAATCCTGTTTTCACTAATCAATCACTTTTTTAAATCGTAAAATTTATAAAAATACAAAAAGACGTCATTTAATTCTATAATTATGTCACAAGAAAATCACAAAAGCAAGCGCGATTTGATTTTTAAGCGTGATTTAAAGTTAATCAAAGTGACATTTCTCCAAAACTCAGTCGTAAGTCTATTTCAATACACGTTTTAGCAACAATATGAACTTATTCTGTGTGAAAATATACTTATACAACATTTTTATCAAATACCTAGTTACTTACAAAATCAATCTTTTGCACTTACTTAAATAAAAGTATAATACTTATACAAACATTAGAACGACTGCAATTCGAATGCATGTAAATAACTGTATTTTTTACACATATGTATTAACTTTGTAGATATAGTTAAAAGATTTTGTGTCTACATATATTGTCGTAGAATAAGAATGGAGTAGGAGAGAATATTCAAACCCTTTTTATATAATAATATTGTTTAAAGACCTGTGCTTAGTATCAAATGTCAAATTATCCGTCAATTTTGACAGTGACATTAGACAGTAATTGTCTACAGAGCTACAAGGATCTTTTGTCACGTGGATGACATTAACATGAAGGCGTTGGTGTGCATATAATTCGCAACAAGAATCAACTCAACTGTCTGTCTAAATTGATCGTTTTTTTTTATGATGGCATTAGTTCCAATTTCGGCCACGTGACAAAAGATACTTGTAACACTTTACAAGGTAATGCAAGTCTCCGCTCCCCTCTGGCTGCAGTCTCCTGCGCGTGCGATACGAACCTCTATGAGTGTGTGTGGCGGGAGTCGCGCCCACACTACACGCAGAGGGGTAAGGAGACTTGTGTTATTTCGTCTATGAAGAGACTATAACTGTCAAATTTCTACGTTTCGGCATGATATTATGACAAAATACAATGACTAGGTACTGTACTATGCTGTTTATACCTATCTACCCAATATGTTACCAAAAATCTGACCTATGTATTTAGTTAGAACTCAGATTCTAAGTCATCGAATTTTGTCATAGCATCAGAAACAAAATCAATTAAATGTTGTAAATAAAGCACTCTTGTATAAATACTACTTACAGAGGGCCTGTCACCACCTTTTAAAGTTTTACTGTCGCAGTTGTGTCGTGTGACAGCGCACTACACGGCGTAGAGCACAGTAAAATAACATAATAATAATATACAGTACGAAATCTTCATATAAACGGGCACATTGGCACAACACGAGTTTTGCATACGCTATCGGATAGTGGCATGATACATACGCGAGCTCGTCGCAATGAGCGGACGGTGTTGTGTTGATGTAATTAAAATGTAGTAGGTGATAAGTCATCGCTGTTTCATGCACTTTTTTTTTTAAATTACGTTTTATATTTATTTTATTCTGTGGGGAAGAGCGACGTTTCTCTTTCACAACTGTAATAATATAACTTTAGGAGATGGTGAAAGGTTGATGTAAAATGTAAATTATTTTTCAATTACTGTGTCGTCTATACAGGTAGTTTTACGTATTATAGTATACCTTATTAGGTATAGTAGGTACTTTCATACAACTGTGTTTTTTGTAAAGAATGTGGTGTGGCTCGATAGTATTTCTGGAGCAAAATATAGCAACTATTTGATACAATGTAACAACTTTCCACTAAAATATGTCACACTCTCGCCAATTGTTTGTCTAAAGTTCATTTAAATGACATTTACTTGCTACATGTCATGATTAACATACTTCATTTTCACAAATAATATAGAGAACGTAAAGAACAGTTTGTTAAACACTTTTAATTTAACGTTTTCAGATTTTTTTTTCACTACTTTCCACCTCTACAGCAAAATACGTTTTTGTTTTAATCTCTTTCATTAAAAAACAACTAAAAATTCCATTTCTGTTTACGTCTCCAGTTTTCAGACCTATTACTTTGAGTCTAGTCTTCAAATCTATCAAGCCACATTTGAATAGAAATAACTAATAATAGGTCGGGAAAAAAGTCTTTTCGCATTATAGTATGTATGAATTTGTAATAAAATCTTTCTCTCTCTAATAAAATTTGAATTTGGAATTATGATCTTTAAAATTTTAACTTTCAATTATACCAAAACCAGCCAGATACAAATATTATAGCCAAAAAGATTTTATTACAAGTCCATACATACTATAACGCGAAAAAACTTTTTCCCCGACCTAACCTAATAAACAAGCCTTTCAGTATGGTTCCTAACTTTTAACTATCTTTATGTGGTACTTTTCTATTTATAGTTGTATGAGTAGAATGGTTATGTGGAAATTACAACATTTAAAAATGTTAACAACAGAAATCACTTGAAAAGTAATTTAAACATACCTGTTTGTCTAAATCTTTAGTTCATATTTTTCCTTGAAGTCAATTTTATTTTGTGTAAGGCACCTTTGTATTTGATGCAACGCAAATGTCTAAAGAGTCTATGATTAAACGTAGTATAAGCCCCGCAAGTTGATATTGCGATGGAACCTTGTCACAATAACAGCTGCATGACGTCATCATGACGTCATCCGTCGCAAAAAAGTACAGATAGCAAAAGAAATTGTACTGACGGTGCGACGTCGACTACGTCACCAAGATGGCCGCCAGTCGCAATATCAACGTGCGGGGCTTATATGTAGGTATGTACGTATGAACTTTTATAAGTTTGGCAGTAATTGCTTAGAGATCTGAAGTTTGAATTTTCTTTGTTATAAATAATGCTAGCCAGTTTGAATGAATTTGTCAATTTTTCAAGTAACGGTAGCCATATTGAAAATAGTCGTTTGGCGCCAAAAAGGAGTGCCGTTTGTAATCCTGTTTTCACTAATCAATCACCTTTTTAAAATCGTAAAGTTTATAAAAATACAAAAAGACGTCATTTTATTCTATAATTATGCCACAAGAAAATCACAAATACAAGTGCAATTTGATTTTTAAGCGTGATTTAAAGTTGATCAAAGTGACATTTCTCCAAAACTCAGTCGTAAGTCTATTTCAATACACGTTTTAGCAACAATATAAACTTATTCTGTGTAAGCTAGAATTCAGATACATTTTAAGTCATCGAATTTTGTCATAACATCAGAAACAAAATCAATTAAATGTTGTAAATAAAGCACTCTTGTATAAATACTACAGATGGCCTGTCACCACCTTTTAAAGTTTTACTGTCGCAGTTGTGTCGCGTGACAGCGCACTACACGGCGTAAAGCACGGTATAATAACATAATATGTTCAGACTTCATACTGTAGGTATAATATATTATACAGTATGAAGTCTTCATAAAAACGGGTGCAACGCGAGATATGCCCGCCAATCCATGCCCTATTGGATTGTGGCATGACCGTAGCATAAAACTGTCCCGAGCGTGACGCAGTGATGAACGGACGGTGTGTTGTTGATGTAATTAAAATGCTCTAGGTGAGCAGCCCTATCACTGTTACGTACCGCGCGGCTGTAGCATTTATTTTAGAAACGGCCGACTTAAACCATTTTATATATTTCTACTGTTGGGTAGAGCGACGTCTTACTTTCACAACTGAAATAATATAACTTTAAGAGGTGGTGAAAGGTTGATGTAAAATGTAAATTATTTTTTAATTACTGTGTCGTGAATACAGGTAGTTTTATGTATAGTATACCTTATTAGGTATAGTAGGTACTTTCATACAACTGTGTTTTTTGTAAAGAATGTGGTGTGGCTCGATAGTTTTTTCTGGAGCTAAATAGCAACTATTTGATACAATGTTACAACTTTCCACTAAAATATGTCACACTATTGCCAGTTGTTTGTCTAACATCCATTTAAATGACATTTACTTGCTACATGTCATGATTAATATACTTCATTTTCACAAATAATATCACGTAAAGAACAGTTTGTTAAACACCTTTTATTTAACAATTTTATACATCCCACTTAATCAAAGATTTTTTTTCACTACTTTCCACCTCTACAGCAAAATACGTTTTTGTTTTAATCTCTTTCATTAAAAAAGACTATAAATGCCATTTCTTTTTATGTCTCCAGTTTTCAGACCCAATACTTTGAGTCTAGTCTTCAAATCTATCAAGCCACATTTGTATAGAAATAACTAATAATAGGTTGGGGAAAAAGTCTTTTCGCATTATAGTATGTATGAACTTGTAATAAAATTTTTCTCTCTCTAGTAAAATTAGAATTTGGAATTATGTACTTTAAAATGTTAACTTTCAATTATATCAAAACCAGCCAGATACAAATATGTACTATAGCCAAAAAGATTTTATTACAAATTCATACATACTATACTGCGAAAAGACTTTTTCCCCGACCTAATACAAGCCTTTCAGTATGGTTCCTAACTTCTAACTATCTTTATGTGGTACTTTTCTATTTTATAGTCGTATGAGTGAAATGGTTATGTGGAAATTACAACATGAATAATGATAACAACAGAAATCACTTGAAAAGTAATTTAAACATACCTGTTTGTCTAAATCTTTAGTTCATATTCTTCCTTGAAGTCAATTTTATTTTGTGTAAGGCCCCTTTGTATTTGATGCAACGCAAATTTCCGATAAGTCTATGATTAAACGTAGTATGTACCTATGAACTTTTATAAGTTTGGCAGTAATTGTTTAGAGATTAAAGGCATTGGATGTTGGCGATTTGCATTGCCTCTTATACGAGAGCCCTTAAATTTTATAATCCCTTTTATTTCTAATTATGTAAATCACTAAAATGCTGTTTTTATGAGTATTTTTAACATCATTTACTCAGAAAAAAATATTATTTAAAAAAACTGTTATATTTTTAAATTTTCGTTGTATCTCAATGTTGCCACTCTTATAAAAAAAACTTCAACCATCACTGACATAATGTTAAGCTGGAAGACTTTACAATATTACTTTTAAATAGTAATGGTGGAATGTTCTTAGTTTATTTAAGATAAATATCTTAGCAGCAATAAATATGATATCTGTTCGTGTCAATGTTAATAGCTTGATATGTGTTCGCATAAAACTAATTTGTGTTGTAATATAATTGTGCTGTCAGTGCATACATACATATTGGTATTTTATTTCTTTAAAAACAAATGGTACCAGAAAATTCCTTCTGAATTAAATGCGTACCTATATACCCTGACCCCAAGATTTACTATCTCTAAAAATAATTATTAAATAACAAAAAACCCGACTGCAAAAAATAACCACTATAGAAAACAACGACACCTCTCAAGCCAAAATCCATCAAGCCGTTTAGGCCGCAGAGCGTTTATAAAGTAAGCTAACAAACAAAAAATATTGAAAAAAAATTAGAAATTATTTAAATTACTCTTGTTTTTACTCATATCTTTATAATAACATGATTGTTTTTAAAAATGCGTTCTATTTTTATACAAAAACGTCGTATTCATGTTTAAAATTTGAACTTTTAAAATAATCTTATATAGTAAAGCTGTCTTTAAAACGGACTAAAACGCGACATTAGCGAATGTCGCAGGTATCAAGCTATATTTTACAAATCTAATAGTAAATCGATAACTATAAGTTGAGTCGTTTTGAAATCGATTCTTTTCTTTTGACGTCTGTGGCACCACAGATAAAACACGATAAATCATTTCGTTTTCTGTGACGTTTGATTGACAGCGTACCGTAATCAACAAAATCGCAAGTCGCGCCGAAATTGTGTTAAATCTTTAATTTATAGATATTCTGTTAAAATTTTACTAAAATGAGTGGTCCTAACGGGATGTTGTACGGTGGTGACGAAATTGGCGCGCTAGTGTTTGATCCCGGCCATCATTCGTTGCGCGTTGGTTATGCACAAGAAGATACTCCCAAGGCTGATATTCCTGCCGTGGTGGGAGTGGTATCGGCCACCCACATCCCAGACGCTGAGGAAAAGGTTCCCGATGGGAATGTCACACAGACCGGTAAGATTTTTTTACAAAAAGTCGAAAATAAGTTACGATGTTTTTTGATGCTATTTTTACTCGAATCTGATCGATTCAAAGCTTTTAACTAAAAAAAACCATCACATTTACTGGTATCTTTCTGAAAAATCGTGTTAATGTTATTATTAACACTTTTTAGTACTTTGTATGTTTGTATTGTTGACAAAACAAACATTGTATTTTCCAATATATTACTAACCTGAATCTCGAATTTTCTAAGGCTTATCGAAAAATATTTTGTGTTGTTATGACATTTTAAGATAAGAAGTTAAATAACAAACATTTAACCATGATATGCTCCTACTTTGTTGTATCAATAATTATGGTCTACTATTTATACCTATTTGTAAGTTTTATTCTTATAGGCTTCTTTCTCTCTATGTATAAAGTTATCCAGTTTCCAGTAATTATTCCCACTAATAACTTATTGAATCTATAAAGTAACAATCTGATTTTAACATATAATCTAATATAACACTAAGAAGGACAATAGAAAATTACAGAACTTTTGTTGTTATTTTAGTATCAAATATTATCTCACTAAATATATAAAAAACAGAAAAAATGTGTTGTTCCCACCCTAAGTAAAATGGGATAACGGCAGGAAGGTGATGATGTTATATACTCAAACTTGTACATCATCATCTTCCTGCCCTTATCCCATTTCACTTGGGGTCGGCGCAACACGTCTTCTAGACATGTTGCTTAAAGTTTTGGCTATGGTTTTATAGTCGGCCGCCTGCCTGACACTAACCCTCTTTGGGAATATCTACTCAAACTTGTACATAATAATAATATAATATAATAATAGTATAATAATACATATTCTTGTTGGAGTTACACTTTTATCCCATTTCTTCAAGGATCAAAGGCGGGTGGAGAGCTACGTCACTACATTGACATCACAGAGCTGCACGTACCGAGAGCCGGCATGGAGGTGCACACCTACATGAAGGACGGACAGGTGGACAACTGGGATCTGTTTGAAAAGATGCTGGATTACTGTTATGCTAAGGTTGGTCATAAACTGTGATAGCCTAGTGGTAAGACCATAATAATAGCAGTTCGGACACCGGCCACGGCGGCGAGTATTACTATGACACCAGCCAGCTACGCAGCACATATTATAATGCACAAGCGTGTGCGCAATCACAGGATTGCCCTAGGATTGCCAAGTCAAACGTCTTGAGTTCGATCCCCAAGGCACGTACTGGCTTTTCGGAAGGCATGTGAAAATGTGGGTCCAGTGTCTGATCTGTCTCCGTTCGTGTCAGTTTACCGTCCCATCGGGCTATGAGAGTAAAAGGAATTGAGGGTGCACCTGTGTTTGCGCACACGCTTGTGCACTATAATAGGCCCCACATAACTGGCTGGTGTCATGGTAACACTACCCGCAGTGGCTGGAATTGTTCAGGACATTATTATTATTTACCTAATATAGAACAATCATGATGATGTTTACCTACACATAGTTTTTAATGTTAAAGTACGAAACATGGAGTAGCAATAAATTAGCATTTACTAATCTTACATATGAATACAGTTAATGTACACTGTATTCATATGAAAGATTTTTTTGTACCCGTTCTGCAAATGAATAAACAACTTGATTTGGTTTGATAAATTATTTAATATCCTTAAACCATATACCCCATCTTCCAGGTAATCCGCTCCCCATCGGAGCACCACCCCGCTCTCTTCACGGAAGCAGTCTGGACCACACGACCGGCACGAGAGAAGCTTGCAGAGTTACTCTTTGAGAAGTACCAAGCGCCTGCATTCTTCTTAGTCAAGAGCGCTGTGCTAGCTGCCTTTGCTAACGGCAAGTCTACTGCGTTGGTCGTCGATGCAGGGGCCAGCCAGACATCTGCTGTTCCAGTTATAGATGGGTTGGTTTATAATAATACTAGCTTATAAAATGTAGCCTGACTACTGGATGACAATTTCTCGCCTATTCAAAGTTATTTAAACAAATATTTTCATTATTATAAGCCTATATTGTCTCAACAGGCCTCTTATGGAAGATTTTAGCCTAACTACCGGATGACAATTTCTTGCTTTGTCAGAGTTATTTAGACAAATATTTTTATTATTGTAAGCCTATATTGTCCCATTGCTAGACAATGGCTTCCCTCCCATCATTGCATTCCTCTCCATCAAGGGCAAGTGTTGTCCAGTCCTTTACATTTAGACAAATTACTTTTAAAAATGGTAAATCACATTGGTATTTTGCCTGTTTTAGGATCAAACCTTAAAGTTAACGTTATTTAAAATGTCCCTATTCCACTTTAGAGTAATAACCTCCTTTTCCAACCTATACTGTTAATAATTAACATAATTATAACCTTTATATCTGTCCTACAGTTACGCGCTAGTGAACGCGGCCGTCCGTTCCCCAGTGGGAGGCGACCACCTCGCGGCGCAAGCCAAACACATGCTCAACAACATGCACATACAGATGCTACCACTGTATAGCATACAGGTGAGGATTTATATCAGTTTAGTTCTGAATAAGTATTGAAAATTATTAACAGACTTTCAGGAAAGAAGAATGTTATTATTTTTTCCTTGCCGGGGGTCTTTTCCCAGCTGTGGGTTTATATGCAGGAAACTTGCCTGTATAAAATCCTACTGCTGGGCAAAGGCCCCATTGAACATTAAAAACTAAGTAAAAAACAGAAGAGAAATTGACAACTGTTGTCTCGAACACATTTCTCTGTGAGTAAAAGCGCGATCGAACCATTTATTTGAACGATGCACATCATTAATATATTAAAATGACATATCAAAGTCACTAACTCATTGAAAAGGATTCTCATTTCCGTACATTTAAACATTCGACCCGCGCTATCGCTTGTAAAATTAACTTAATACGGGTCATATACTACGGAAAACAGATTGCCTGTGTTTATATTTCAACTGTTTTAACCTTACTAAGCTCACATTTTTCCCTACAATATCTCCATCTCCCTCAGAGTAAAGAAGTGATCCGCGAGAGAGAGCGAGGCCGCTACACATTGAAGACTCTTCCCGCCGGCCTCACGCACTCGTGGCAGCAGTACATGCTCAAGCGACAGTACGAGGACTTCTGCCACTGCGTAGCACAGGTTTGTGTCTGTATCACAACGGTAGAGTGTAGAAAAGACGGTAAAGTTACTTGGTTATGTCGCTTTTTGTATTATTTGTAGAAAAAAATTGACTAGTTGCGAAATGTACTGACGGTCTAGTGCGAAACTAGTCGACTTTTCAGATTTGAGATAAAAAACGACTAGTTGCAAAATATACTCGGTCGAAACTAGTCGACTTTTCAGATTTGAGATAAAAAAACGACTAGTTGCAAAATATACTCGGTCGAAACTAGTCGATACTACTAATTGAGCCCTCACCTCGGAGAAGCAATACATGCTGAGCTGCGCAGGTTTCTGCATCTGAACTTTATCTTAAATTACTGTGGTTATAATACTGTTTGTATAATTTATTGAAAAACTCCCGACTAGTTGCGAAATAAACCCCGGAGACTAGGTTTAAATTTGTACGCCGATGCGGCAGAACATGTTGATTCCTTATTTATATTGTCAACACTTCATTTTAAATATTTTTTTCACATGTTTCATACAAATAAACACATCTTTATCTTTTGAATTAGTCGCCGATATACGTTCAAGTAAAACGAAAGTTTTTAAGTTGTAAATTATACGCTAGATTGAGATTCTTAAGTCGTAACTAGTCGGTACTACGCTAAACTACTACTAAACCTGCTGGCAGCAATACACGCTAAGCCTATTAAAAAAAAACGTGTGTGGCAATGTCCACCAATTATTTACACAACATAGTGAATGTTGTGTCCGTTTTTTAGAAATAAATATCACAGCTTCCCTGTTTCGGAAGGCACGTTAAAATGTGTGTCCTGCGCCTGATCTCTCTCCGTGATATTATATTACTAGCTGTCCGCTCGCGGCTTTGCCCGCGTGTATATTTGGTTACTTTGGTTGATTTTTTCAGCTTGTGTCCGAAAAATCCAAATATCTTACGGAATCCATTTTTTTTCCAAAATATAATATAGTCTATGTTACTCGTGGATAATATAGCTTTCGAATGGTGAAAGAATTTTGAAAATCGGTCCAGTAGTTTTTGAGCCTATTCATTACAAACAAACAAAGTTTTTCTCTTTATAACATTAGTGTAGATTTATTACATTACGTTATATATTGTCGCCAGGTATCAGAATCCCAGTACGAAGAGCGTGCGGCCGCCTCTGCGCCGTTCAGCCACTACGAGTTCCCGGGCGGCTACCACCAGGACTTCGGCCCCGAGAGGTTCAAGCTCACCGAGTGCCTGTTCGAGCAGACGTTAGGGGCGCCGCACTTGGGTGAGTACAGCTATTACGAGGTATCTTGAAGAATAATGGTTAAAAGAAAAGAGATTGGGATGTTAGTAGCACTCACTTCGCCACATAGCAGCTATATATATAGCAAAAGTTCGTCACATGTGAAGGACACTTGATCGGCGTAGCACATTTGATATTTGTATCAAACTTGAAATTCGTAGGGCTCCTGACGTAACACACTTACCCTTCATTACCGTTACTTACCCTTCGTTTGCGGTTTGTAGCTCACTTTACCATCGTAGCGCAGTTTATAATTCGTAGCACGTTGATGGTTAAAGCAGAATTTACACTCGTCGTATACTTGACATTCGTAACGCCTTTAATGTCTTGATACTAGATACTTGAGTACTGTGAAATGGAGATCCGACAAACGTTTTCCCGGACAATGTCGGATTATGAAGTACTGGCTAAGACCCCCTGTAATACGGGCTGTCGGACTACTTAAAAAAAAGGAAAGTAGTTTGACATAGAATATATCACAGCGTCATGTAGTGGCGCGTACTTGTTGCAAACTGTTCGATCATTTTTAAAGGTATAACGTTTTACTCACTCGTATTTATCGGAGTAGCCCGACTAGTTTCGGACCCAACCGGAGTCCTTTAAGTTATACCTTTTAAGTATGAATCATCCTCACGAAAGTCATTATAAAATTTTTCGATATATTATCTATTACCTAGTCCTCGACCTGGCTATAACAAATACGTGGCTACAAGAGTGGCCACCACACGACAACTATAGACTACTTCCTAGTAAAGAAAAAGAGTCTATGCTGTGTCAAAAACTGTAAAGTGCTGCCAGGCGAAAAGTTAGTCACTCAACACAGATTAGTTGTTTTAGAGGCTAAATTTTGTGTCTCGCTTAAAAACAGGAAAAGCCGGCCCCCTCCGAAAACACGATGCCGTATGTTGAAGTAGGAAGAATGTGCTATTTACTATGTTTAGAAATCAAGTTGGGAAGAAGATGACAGAAATTTGTGATGGAAGGAAAATCTGTGAATGAAAGTTGGAGTGAGATGGCAAAGTGCATAAGAGAAGTCGCAAAAGATGAGAGTCGAACGGTACCTTTACCGTTCGACTCTCATCTTTTGCGACTGATTGATTGATAGGGAGACGTGGTGGTGGAATGAAGAGGTGCAAAACGTCTTAAGAGAAAAAAAGGTGGCGTTAAAAGAATGGCAAGGTGTAGAAAATATGAATACAAGTTGAAAGATGAGAAAAAGGCAGTTTACGAGTAATGCAAGAGGAGAGCAAAGAAGGTGGTAGCAGTTGCCAGGGCTAGGGCGCAAGAGAGGCTATACAAAATCCTGAATAGCCCTATAGGCCAAAAGGAATTGTACAGATTTACGAAAGTGAGAGAAAGACGAGCGAGAGATATAATACATAATTATGAAATGCATGAAAGATTAGTTTGGTAAGGTATTGTGGAAAAAGATGAGGAAATAAAAGAGCGATGGAGGGTCTATTTCGCAAAGCTGATAAACGAAGAGAATGACTGGAATAGTATACTTTAAGACACACAAGTAAATATGGGATTGGTAAGAGAGATTAGCGTGGATGAAGTAATAACAGCAGTTAGAAGATTGAAAGACGGAAAGGCTTTGGGACCGGATGAAATACCAGTTGAAGTATGGAAGGTGTTAAAGAATGAAGGATGTATGTGGCTGACTTTGTTCTTCAATAAGTTGTTACATAAGGCGTCCCAAAAGAATGGTGCAATAGCTCGCTAGTACCCATCTTCAAAAATAAAGGGGCTGTTCAGGATTGCAAAAAGAGGAATTACGCTTATGTCATATACTATGAAAGTATCGGAGAAAGTAATAGAGAAAAGAGTGAGAGAAGAAAGCGAGATTACCCAAAACCAGTTTGGGTTTATGCCAGGGCGAGGGACAATGGACGCCATCTTTGCACTACGCCAACTGTGCGAGAAGTATAGACGTGCTCACAAGAACTTGCACATGGTATTCATTGACCACGAAAAAGCGTATGATAGGGTGCCTCGAGAAGTGTTATGGTGGGCCATGAAAAAGAAAGGTGTGCCTGGGAAGTATGTGGAGTTAGTTCGTGCTATGTACAGGCATTCCTGTACATACGTCCGATCTTCTTTCGGCAACTCCCACCAGTTCAATGTGGCTGTAGGCTTGCACCAAGGGTCGGCTTTGAGCCCTTACCTCTTCCTTTTAATTATGGACGCTTTGACGGCGGACATACAGGAGGAGGACATACCATTGTGCATGCTGTTCGCCGATGACATTGTTCTGGTCGGCGATGATGGACCTGGGATCCAGAGCAGATTGGAGGTTTGGCAACAGAAACTGGAGAGGGTTGGCTTGAAAATCAGCAGAACAAAGACATTTTTTTGATTTTGATTTTGCGATTTCGGCGGTCTCTCCAGTTCTGAGGCCGTTACGCTTGATGGCGTGCGCCTTCCAGTCTGCTCCGAGTTGTATCTCAGTTCACTCATTCAAGATAATGGCGAAATGGATCGGTCGGTCAAGCACCAAATTAACATAGAATGGATGAAATGGCGGCAGGTTACGAGAACTATCTGTGACCCTCACATTCCTCTTAAATTTAAGTAGAAGATTTATAAAACTATAGTGAGCCCTGCTGTCCTGTATGGATCAGAGTGTTGGGCCACAAAAGGGATGAATGAAAGACAATTGCATGCAGCAGACATGAGAATGTTAAAAGGAAGTTGTGGTGCTACGAGAGCGGATAGAGTAAGGTCTGAAACTACGTTAGGGCGTCCGCGCGGTTTTATACAAAAATGCTCCGTCGTGGGCACCAGCACGGGCGTCCATCGCGGGGAGCCCCGCACCCACGCAACGTGGCCCGCCGCAGTGCGACGGATCCCGTGGCGTGCCCCCGCGACGCGCGTCGCGTTCGTACGGAGCCCGCAGGCGTGACCACGCGTGGAGAAACGCGACGGTTGTCCGTTGCGGGCTCCCGCTTAACGCAGTCTCTTTGATAGCTTAACGCAGCCGTAGGTATAATGTGATGTGTGTTTCCGTAGCTTGCGCAGCGGCGGCAGCGTGCGACGCGGACGCGCGGCCAGCGCTGTGGGGCTCGGTGGTGGCTTGCGGCGGCGTGGCGAGCGCGCCGGGCTGGCTGGAGCGCCTCGGCAAGGAGCTCGCCGCGCGCGCGCCCTCCAGCCACCGCCTCAAGTCACACGCCGCGCCCAACTCCACCGAGCGACGCTTCGCCGCCTGGATAGGTCAGTACGGACACAGTGGGGTGTTATGTCGGTGGTGGCGAGCGCGCCGGGCTGGCTGGAGCGCCTCGGCAAGGAGCTCGCCGCGCGCGCGCCCTCCAGCCACCGCCTCAAGTCACACGCCGCGCCCAACTCCACCGAGCGACGCTTCGCCGCCTGGATAGGTCAGTACGGACACAGTGGGGTGTTATGTCGGTGGTGGCGAGCGCGCCGGGCTGGCTGGAGCGCCTCGGCAAGGAGCTCGCCGCGCGCGCGCCCTCCAGCCACCGCCTCAAGTCACACGCCGCGCCCAACTCCACCGAGCGACGCTTCGCCGCCTGGATAGGTCAGTACGGACACAGTGGGGTGTTATGTCGGTGGTGGCGAGCGCGCCGGGCTGGCTGGAGCGCCTCGGCAAGGAGCTCGCCGCGCGCGCGCCCTCCAGCCACCGCCTCAAGTCACACGCCGCGCCCAACTCCACCGAGCGACGCTTCGCCGCCTGGATAGGTCAGTACGGACACAGTGGGGTGTTATGTCGGTGGTGGCGAGCGCGCCGGGCTGGCTGGAGCGCCTCGGCAAGGAGCTCGCCGCGCGCGCGCCCTCCAGCCACCGCCTCAAGTCACACGCCGCGCCCAACTCCACCGAGCGACGCTTCGCCGCCTGGATAGGTCAGTACGGACACAGTGGGGTGTTATGTCGGTGGTGGCGAGCGCGCCGGGCTGGCTGGAGCACCTCGGCAAGGAGCTCGCCGCGCGCGCGCCCTCCAGCCACCGCCTCAAGTCACACGCCGCGCCCAACTCCACCGAGCGACGCTTCGCCGCCTGGATAGGTCAGTACGGACACAGTGGGGTGTTATGTCGGTGGTGGCGAGCGCGCCGGGCTGGCTGGAGCGCCTCGGCAAGGAGCTCGCCGCGCGCGCGCCCTCCAGCCACCGCCTCAAGTCACACGCCGCGCCCAACTCCACCGAGCGACGCTTCGCCGCCTGGATAGGTCAGTACGGACACAGTGGGGTGTTATGTCGGTGGTGGCGAGCGCGCCGGGCTGGCTGGAGCGCCTCGGCAAGGAGCTCGCCGCGCGCGCGCCCTCCAGCCACCGCCTCAAGTCACACGCCGCGCCCAACTCCACCGAGCGACGCTTCGCCGCCTGGATAGGTCAGTACGGACACAGTGGGGTGTTATGTCGGTGGTGGCGAGCGCGCCGGGCTGGCTGGAGCGCCTCGGCAAGGAGCTCGCCGCGCGCGCGCCCTCCAGCCACCGCCTCAAGTCACACGCCGCGCCCAACTCCACCGAGCGACGCTTCGCCGCCTGGATAGGTCAGTACGGACACAGTGGGGTGTTATGTCGGTGGTGGCGAGCGCGCCGGGCTGGCTGGAGCGCCTCGGCAAGGAGCTCGCCGCGCGCGCGCCCTCCAGCCACCGCCTCAAGTCACACGCCGCGCCCAACTCCACCGAGCGACGCTTCGCCGCCTGGATAGGTCAGTACGGACACAGTGGGGTGTTATGTCGGTGGTGGCGAGCGCGCCGGGCTGGCTGGAGCGCCTCGGCAAGGAGCTCGCCGCGCGCGCGCCCTCCAGCCACCGCCTCAAGTCACACGCCGCGCCCAACTCCACCGAGCGACGCTTCGCCGCCTGGATAGGTCAGTACGGACACAGTGGGGTGTTATGTCGGTGGTGGCGAGCGCGCCGGGCTGGCTGGAGCGCCTCGGCAAGGAGCTCGCCGCGCGCGCGCCCTCCAGCCACCGCCTCAAGTCACACGCCGCGCCCAACTCCACCGAGCGACGCTTCGCCGCCTGGATAGGTCAGTACCGAGGCGTTTTTTACAGGGAATATCCTCGTGGACTTCCTCCGCCTAGGGAGAGACGAAGGGGCATGCCGGACTCCTACCGGCTAAAACCCCCCGGTGTCATCTCGCACGTGCGCGCAGGGCCGCGGGAATTCTTCCACAGCCCTGCGCTTGTGCTGGCCCGGTGCGTTCGGGCCTCGCCTCGTGCACGGGGTGGTGAGGTGTTAACCACCCCGTGCAACGTGAGGAGACCACTCACCCGCGTCTCCACCGCGGGTCCGTCGAATCGGGGGCGGGGACTTAGTATGGAGAAGGTGCCCCAAGGTTAAAACTTCACGATTTCATCTCACGCTGAGGGCACCGTGTCGTCTTATGTTGGACTTGCACCAGCTTTAAACACTCGGGTCCCGTCCTTTGCTTTGTTGAGGTGTGATGTGGTTCCCCGTGCTAAAAGCTCAATCTGGTGTTATGTCTAAAAAATACCGACAAAAAAACTCAGACCTCTTCCGTGTCTTGAAGGTAATATTGATTCTACGCAACAAAAGAACAATGGAATACACACACTATGGGTAGCAAATATAACTCTACGTGCTTTCCAAGGCACAAAGTATTTTGTATTTGATTAAAAATATTCATCCCATCCTTCTAACTGCAACCAGTGAAGTTTAACCCACAATTTTGCCCAAAACTTTTAAATAATAACAACAACATAGTTTAACAACATTTTACAATGTAATCTAACTTTTCTTACTGTGTTCTGTCCCATTTCACAGCAAAATCCTTTAACCTACATATATTTAAATATTACATTTCTCCTTACAGGCGGCTCAATCCTCGCATCGATCGGTTCGTTCCAACAGATGTGGATATCATCGCAGGAGTACGACGAAGGCGGCAAGGGACAGCTCGAGAGGAAATGTCCCTAAGTGTATACTATAGTTACTATAATATAAATAGTGTCGTTAAAAATAGTGGTAAAGGACCGTCTATTAATCACGTGAGACTCGACCAGGGGGGGTTAGAAATAAAATCACAAAATATCACCGAGCGGTAGGGGGGGAAATAATTCTAACGTGTATTTTTTATTTTGGGATACTTAACAGAAAAGCGGCGTTTTTTCTCTCCTCAACAAGGGGGGTGAAAAAAGCTAAAAAATAACATCACGTGATTAATAGACGGCCCCTAATAAAAAATACCGGTTTTCTACCCAATCTTATCGTATGGTTGGTTTTAAAGCCACTCAAAGGCCTCGGACGTGGTTACAAACCCTTGAAGATTTCTTAGGTGGTTGGTTTTAACCCAATGATGGACCAAGTCTTCTCAAATTGAGAAGGAATGAGTATTGATCACCACACTTGCATAGAAATACTTGGAATCCAGACAATGGACAAACAAGTATATTATTTTAACCAACTTAAAACCCATCACTATTTTCTACGATATTTTAAGTAAGATTAAGCAGTCAGTGAGATTGTACCTACAAATGAACTAATGACAGTAGTCACAGCTTCGAGAATCCTACCATAGGGTCAAATTATTCCCATACACTATGTGTATTTTATTAAAAATTACAACTTTATTTGCAAAAATGCGTGGCACAAGAAAAAGAAACTATATTTTCTTGGATTTTAATCAGTTACACTTGGATCTACGCCTAACACCACGTTTTAAAGTAATATTACTGCAGTAGTGTCGCGTGACAGCGCACTACACGACGTAGCGCGGCGTTTCTCGCACACAACTGCGGTAATATTACTTTAAGTTGAAGAAGATATTTTTTTAACGTTTCTCACTGCTGCCCCCTAGTGTAAAGGTGTAGTAATAAAATAATTATATATTCGTCGTGTGAATGATTATGCGTATTAATGAAATGGATTTTTTATTGACTGAGAATAAATAGATTTAAGAACTATTCGTGTTTTATTTTAACTTGTAAAGCTATTGGATATAATACTTGCCTGTAAATTAGTCCTATTGCTGGTTCGATGAATTTTCCAATTAAACAAAAGCCACTAGAAAAAGTGCGGCAGAAGAAATTACACGACAGTCTATTTCGGATCAGCCTCTATGGTACAGGAAAGTTGTAACAGAAATTGCTGTTTCATTTTACTCTGCCGTTTCCACCGTAAAAATAATCAAAATGTGTGACTAGTTGCGAAATGTCCGATTAATAAATTGACGGACTATTTTGAAACTAGTCGGGATTGTCGATAGTACACAATAATAAAATGAGACAGGTTGGTTTTGACATCTTTATTCATATGTTACAAGCATTATGATTTACTTACATAGAGTATAGAAAATAAATAAACGCTAATCTAAATATATCTTATAATAATTTGTTGCAAAATGGCATATTTTAGCTTACATAACGAAAACTTAGCATTATAATGGCGAGTATTGAAATTGACTTGATTGCATAAACGTAATACTAGTTTATTTTTTACAATAATAATAATGTACCAGATTATATTGATAAATCACCCATTATCAGCAGTTTCTGCTAAAGTTAGTTGACATTAAGTATCTCGTATTATATTCGTAAGAGGTAGGCAATCGGATAATTAGATGTTCCATAAATTAACAAAACTTCATAATATTCAGCTGTATTTAATTACTAATCAAAATTTGTCGCATTATTAGAGCAAATTTAAAATAATAATTCTGTTTTATATTTATTTGCATCATTCTAGCAATCCTATATTTAAACGTTGATTTATAATAAGTAGTAGGTAATTGTTCCAAAATATCAATGTACTGTTTGTTTTAAAACTAAAATCGTATATAATCTCAAATACACATAAAACTTCACAGTTAGAAGTTCCTTGTTAACATAATTAGGCTTTTCTTAACATTATTATTCTCTCGGCAAAAAAATATTAAAAATAAAAATATCCTATACAAAAATCCTTGAGTTCAATAACTTAGATCCCTTCAAAAAGTCCACTGCTGGACATAAGCCTCCCTCAAATATTCCCAGTTGGAAAGCGGCCTGCACACAGCGTTTTCCAGTGACATTTCTAAAGTCTTCTAACCACCTAGTAGGTAGTGGAGATTCATTCAAGACAACAAAATTGAATAGTCATACTTAAACTCACTTCTAAAATGCGTATCTTTACAAACATCTTAAGGAACGTCCAAATTGTATTTTTTTTCTTGGAAATACAACTACACATTCACGTTACACTCCATCAAATTTCTTAAAAAGCATAGACACTAAGCTTAAAATTAATTTCACTATTAAACCTTAAAGAACTTTAGTTACACAATATGCACAGATTTTATTTAGCGTAGGAACTTACAGAGATCTTATACTAGTAATACTTATAAGTTTCGAGGGGCGATTTCATAAATTTTAATGCTACAATTACTCACGCGTATGTATCGGGATAGCGGGACTAGTTTCGGACACAACCGGAGTCCTTAATCATGAGCTGACGCGGGCGAGCGAGTCGAATAGATGAAATAATTAATTTAGTGTAAAATGGAATATTAGACATTGCATCGCTTTCGAATATTTGATGTAAATACTTTGATTATGCCGTAGCCTGGCGAATATTAGTAGATAACTAAAGCATATTCTTCGTTAAAGTTGTTCATGATTTTCTAAATGGAAGATATTTTTCTAGTTATTCGTAAATAAATATAAACGTAACGTAATAATATCCTAATACTACCTATCTACTAATGGGACTAGATTCTTTGGGAACGATTAACTATTTATCTACATGAATAAAGTTTTTAGACTTGACACAATGATTCGACTAGATTTAGGTACTTTTTCTAATTAATAGCAAATCTTTTAAAGTTTTCTACTACGCAGAAATTATTTAATTATGTTCGCAGCAATATGAACTATATTACTTATCACTCATATAGTCCGAAGAACATTTTAAGATGGACTGAAGCCAGACATAAAATATCATTATCATAAAACACTCTTGTCTACTTAGATCTCGCTTCAAAAAACTCTTATCCCTTTTCCAAAACGGTCGTATCATATTCTTCCATAAATTACAATTATTATTACAATCGCATAAAATTATATTTTAATCATATTACAGAGTTGTCGTAGTTATTATTTTTTCTTTCTCGTTCGTTTGGTAGATTAAACTTAATTTTACAATAGTAACCAAATGTCAGGTACATGTTTCACAGTAAAGCCGCAGAAATCTGTTTGTATTAATAATAATTATAATTAAGTCATCATTATTTTAAACAATAATTTTAAGATAATGTAGTAGATATGACTAGTTGCGAAATCTACCGGAGTTTAAATCACGGTCTATTTCGAAACTAGTCGGACTTTTTTGATTGTATTACCACAGACAATCAATAGTTTTTTTCAGACAATTTTTTTAGTTTTAAAGTAATAATTAATAAAATACTTAAGTATTAAATTAGTCAATAAGTTATAAAAAATCATTAAACCCATATGAAGTTATTTTAATAAATTCGTTTTAAATGTCCTTAATTAAATGAAAATTTACTTATTTTTGTTGACATAAAATAACTTCGTAAGAATTTCGTTGAGATAATTATGGACGTTATACATTGTACGTTCAATTCATTTCGATAAAAGAAAATAAAGCCATTGCAGATCCAAAAGATTTTTTTTTAAATTTATTTTCTAACCTCTCCTATTAAACCGCACAAATATTCCATTCTGTTGCTCAAAAAAAAAATCCCAAAAAGCTAAATCAAGAACTCTCGTCTTAGCTTAATCCTCTTGAATATGGCCGCACAAATTAATATATTCCTATTCCTTGTTCAAACAAAGATTTTCAAAAGCTAAATCAAGATTCTTAATCTTCTTGAATATGACCTCACAAAATTAAACACTTTTACATTTAGCTTAAAAAAAAATTCTACCAAAAACGATAATTCCAACATCCTACTGTATACTACAAGTAATAGGATGCGTCAATAAATAGTTAAGTAATACAGGCGTACCTGCAGCTACTTCTAGTTGCAGCTTGTCCTCCGGGTCGGGGTCGGTGACCTCGTCAGAAGATACGGACATCTTCTTGTCGAGGAGAAGGTCTGTGGATGTGTTGTCACCCGGGACTGTGTCGACGAATACCTGGGGAGTTGTTGAAATAAAGATTGACACTTCATCATCATCATCATTCCCCTGCCCTTATCCCAATTATAAATTATTTGGGGTCGGCGCAACACGTCTTCTAGACGTGTTGCTTAAAGTTTTGGCTATGGTTTTATAGTCGGCCGCCTGCCTGACACTAACCCTCTTTGGGAATGCGATTGTTGGTTGTTTACCCGCCACCATTCGGGTGACCCAAGGTGCTTGTTACAGTGCACTGGGTCTTAAGGTCCATTAGTCGCCTTTTACGACACCCAGTGGAGGATATGGGGTGGTGCTATTCTTTATATCCGGACACCACACGGACAAAAGATTGACACTTATTTAACATAATAATTGATATTTAGGTACATTTATTTAACATAATAATTTAATACTTAAAATGTCCAATATCAGTCTGCTTGTATTTTTTTTATTACCTACATGATGTGTTTCCCTATAATTGAAGAAACACAAGGTTTGCTAGTCCTATAAGATATTATAGCATGTCAGTGTATTCTTTGTTGGGAATCCTAAATAAATAAATAACATTTCACCACGTCCTCTCTCTCTTTTTATAAACAACTCCCGCACGAAAGAATTTAATCCTTGTATCGCGGAGACATACACACTGTAGACTACACGTCTACACACATTTTATCCACATGCACAGAGACACCCAGACTCCGAACAAGCCCTTTTAGAAAGCACAAATTCTTGTTCTACGCGGGGATCGAGCCCGCGATACGTTGCACAGAGGTGATTGGCGTTGTGACCTATACCACTCAGCTATCCGAACCCTACCTAGATAGACCAAAGACTATAGTCACCTCATCATCATCATCTTCGTCATCCACCTCGGGCTCGGCGATGGCCTGCGCCTGCGCCTCCAGCTCCTCCACATAGCGCGGCACGTAGCTGTCCTCGTCAGAATCGTAGTCGTCGCTGTCCTCGTCGCACTCGAAGTAACGGCTCTGAGAAAGAACGGAACAGAAGATATCTTAGGTGTATATAAAACACGGAAAAGAAAGAAACGATATTTGTGGAGATAGAAAAGACTGGCGGATTCTACGCCTACCATCAGGCGTAAAAGTGTAGTGGCATTTCTTTTCGATACTCAAAGTTCCTTACACAAAGTGTAGAATTGATTTTAACAAAAAAGAATAACAACCGTACTAAAAACCTAAAAATAATCAGGTATTATAACGTCAGATAGAAACGAGTCGAAGAAGACATGCTGCGCCGACCCCAAATAATAATTGGGATAAGGGCAGGGGAATGATCCTATCAGCTAGATACTGATTGTCAGTCGGTGTCAATGCAGAATGTGTAGGTATGTTTATTCTCTCTAGTTACGCTATCCCGATGATGGCCCGACTATTTTAGACAAGAAATGGGTTTTATTCGCGATGTAATAATCTTTTCTCCCGACGATTCGACCGAGTTGCAACGATCGTGGTCACGGGTGCACCCATGACCACAGTCTGTTCAACTCGTACATCGCGTTCAAGTAGGCAAAGCCTAAAAACATTTATAGCCCGACTAGTTTCGGACCCAACCGGAGTCCTTAATCATGAGTTGACGCGCGAAACGAAGTTCGATTAATTTCACTAACGTAATAATTTTCAGCTATCAACAATTAGATAGATATAAAATAGTATTTAAGGAAAATTCTTGCTTATTTTGTGTAGATATTGCATTTTGATACGATACACGTGTTTCAGATTATTTCTTTTTTTTAATTCTACGAAAGAATTTTAGATATGGATTCCAGTTTTCCTATTAAATATTTACTTTACTAATTAATATTAAACTTTATGGAATTTTATGGGTAATACTAACTGTTGCCCACGTTCGTCCTCGCGAATGTCGACTATAGCTATACAAATATTACCCCTTTTGACGCACCTAGTTAAAAAATATCCTGTGTCCAGGGTGTCAGCATTTAGCTAACTTCGTACCATATTTCATCAATATGAATCCAACCGCTTGAGCGTGAAAGAGTAACAAACATCCATCCATACTTACAAACTTCCGCGTTTATAATATTAAGTAGGATACCAGTTGTGTGATTTCAAAACGTCATTCTTATCTATGCGCGCCGCGTTTTAAACCGTGTCGGTGCGTGACCTGTTGCGAGTTCGATCCCCGCTTGAAACATAAATGTACCTAATCTAAAAATACTTGTTCTTAATTACCGTCAATTAGCTCAAACCGTACCGAATACCGTATAAGTAATTATTTTATTACGATAAAGACAAAATTTAATACATTCAATAATACAAAATTTACGTAATTATATTTTCAGTTTAATATAATAATATTTAAGACTTAACATCAAAATCAATAAGCCATAATACAAATTAATATTCATACTTCATACTATAGAATTAACTTGCAAATATATTATTGAGCAAACACAACCAAGGCTGTTAATACATGAAGGCCATCTACAAATGAGGTCCCATTGTGTAATATACCTACGCCATTAATTACAAAGTACGATACGTTAGTAGTATTACTACTAATACTATAACATTATCTATAGTCCCAGACTCTAACCGCACGTGTCAGGCCATAGGTCATCATTAAATAAACTAGGTAATTGGAGCGAATATAGAGGCTGATCTCATACCATCCGTGTTAACCCATTTACTTTTAAAAAAGTAAATCGTGAGGTTAAATCTTATTAAGTATACATTGATTTTTTTATTATGAATGGTAATATAGATATGAGTGTTAACAAGCAATGTATACGTAGTATATTATGACAGCTAAACGCAGTGAATTGCAATCTCTTTGACAGGTGGAAAATATTGACGTGAAGTTGGTACGCCTGCGCGGGAAAACTACGTTCCGTTCAATACTAGATAGTGACGCAATGAATCGTGCTAGTATTTTGCTCGTAATTCCTTGAAATAGGATGGTAAATCTATAAAATTCAGCTCGTTTGCTAAGATTAATACATTATTGAGTAGATAGAAACAAAACTGAGTGATTTTTAAGTCAAAATAATGTTATAAAAGTTAAATTGGTTTTGTTTACATAAAACGAAACGTTGTACGGAATGAACAACATAACACGAACACAACACTTTACTCATCCGTCAAAAATGAAGACAGTACGACTTAGAATTAAAATATATTGACACTGAAGAAAAAAACATTCTAATCATTTTCTAAGCAATATATCGCCTTTGAAATGATACGCAATCAAAGATAACAGCCGTGAACAAACATAGCCACAGACGACAGTGAACAAGTAGCGAAATTATCTCGAATAACAGTAATGACTTCATGTTGACATTTCCTTTGTGTAAAAATTTGTGATTATGGCAACGACAATAGCGAACGATTCGCCAAAATACAAAAACAGCTTGATATGCTGCAGTCCAAGCGTCGAAGTGACTTCTAGAGCGTCGACATCCTCCACATCTGGGTGTGTTTCCGCGGATGAAAGTTATGACTCAAATTATATACCAAAATCTATCGCAAACAAGAAGCTAAAAATTCACAGTTCAGCGACTAAGGAGGAAGTAGAAAAGGCTATAAACCAGTGTAAAGAACTTGTGTTGAGTAGTCCGTCTTGTTCTGACGAGCGTAAATGGCTTGTCAGGTACTTAGTTGAGTTACGTTTAAGACTAGAAGATTTAAAAGACAATAATGGTCAGGCGAGAGTCCGTGTGTCCATAAAAGGCCATCACTTTGAGCAGCAGACGAACCCGAGCAACCGCAAACAGTATTGTGACCACTGCAGTGGAGTGATATGGAGTATCGTGCAGGGTTCATACATATGCAGTGACTGTGGATACTTGTGCCATTACAAATGTGTAGACCATATATGCAGGGTGTGTGCTCACGTTGTTATGACGGAAAAGGGGAGCTTTGAGACAAATATATGCCCTGAAAAAGGTCTAGCGGCACAGGACTACAAATGTGCTGAATGCCAAACCGCATTAACTTTTAAAGACACTTGGAACGAACCTCGGTTGTGTGACTACACCGGCCTATATTTCTGTGCGACATGTCATTGGAACGACCTGTCTGCTATACCTGCTAGGGTTATCCACAATTGGGACTGGGAGAAGAGGTATGTCTCCCGTATCGCCTTCCAGATGCTAAACTTGTCATGGACAAGACCATACATAGATATAGAGAATATAAACCCCAGATTGATAAATTTTATAGCGGAGTTGGAATGGGTGCACAAGATGCGAAAGGACCTAGAATGGATGCGGAGATATCTTTGCGCTTGTACTGAAGGCACGAGCTTACTATCTCCGTTATTCGTTCAACTTGGAGATGTCAACAAGAAGTACAGTATGGGACACTTGCAAGCGATCAATGATGGTTCCTTAGAAACTCAGCTAACGGAACTAACGGAGCTTTGCCGGTCCCATATAACAAGCTGTGGCCTTTGTTCAGGTAAAGGCTATATCTGCGAAGTTTGTAAGAATAACGAGGTTTTATATCCATTTGATAGTGGTGCTTTAATGTGTGAGAAATGTAACTCTATGTACCATAGAGGTTGTTGGCTAAGGAAGGGGCAAATATGTTTGAAGTGCCTTCGATTAGAAGAAAGGAAAAAGAATGTTGATGTCACTGTAGACGCTACGGATACGTTAGAATATGATATTGACAAGTTTGTGAATTGAGTACCTGAATTGTAAAATCAGATATAGAGCTATAAGGATCTTTTGGCATGTGGATGACATTAACATGAAGGTGCTGGTGTGCATTCGTAACAAGAATCACTCAACTGTCTATCAAAAGTGATGGTTTTAAGATATGACGGCATTCGTTCTGATTGCGGACACATGCTAAAAGATCCTTGTACCACTGTACCAGTTTTTCGCTTACAATTTTTTGACATATTGACTGACATATAACAATGCTAAATTTAATTAAATATTTGACATGAATAATAGTTTTATGATTGTGTTGCAAAATTTATAATCTGCGTCAATTATATTTGTTGTTAAGTAAACAATCTTTTATATTTTATTTGAAAAAATTATAAATACTTGAAATATTTTTTTGTGTTTTATTATTAACCAAATATATTAGTCAGATAGCTTGTCGACAATAACATTAAAATAAGACTTTAAAATTGATTTTGTCTTAAACACTGAATTTTCTATTGTTTCCAAAAATTACAGAAAAATTGTGGTGCAATAATCCTTTTAAAATCAGTGTTGTAAGAAATATTGATTATAGTAACATGTAGTACATATTATGTACTAGTATAAAGGTATAATTCAAATTTAAATAAGCAGGATAAATCTGTTAAAAGAGACTGCTCCACGGTTGTTTACTTACTAACATACTTATTATTGACATAAATTTATTGAATAAATAATTACTCAATACTCACTGTAAAATAGACCTGAAAGAAAATATGATCAAAGCTATGATCTAAGAAATCTATACGTTTTAATAATTTTTCACACTAATATTATTTTCTTTATAAAAGGTATTTAGCGTGTATGGTCTATTTGTTTTTATTGATACTCAAACGCCTGTTCTCTGGAGCCATATACTATGCTATTCAGCATGGAGTTTAAACAGGCTACTTTTTTTGAGGACGATATTTACGCAGACGAATCCACGGGTAAAGAAAATACTAATCCGATTAGAATAGGTACTATATCATTTTCATAGTCAAGACAAAATTTAACTATCTGACTAAAAAAACACCTTTATTTATACCTAAAAAATGAATCTGTAATATTATCAAAACAATGTTCGCGTCATAAAACTCGGTTGACTTCCATAATCCGATAGGATGTAACTTTAATAAGGTATGATTCATTTAAATGTGTTTTTTGTGACTAATGTGGAAAATGTTATTGTAATTAGGTTTTGTTTTAACCAAACGTCAGTCGCCGTATGTGACCAGGCCTTCTAGCCAAGTATAATTCTACTATAATATAAATACATAAGTTTAGTGTAACTCGGCCGTTTCTACAAAATAAATGCCTACAAAAGCGCGGTACGTAACAGCGATAGGGCTACCAACCTACAGCATTTGAATTGCATCAACAACACACCGTACGTTCGTCACTGTGACACGCTTGCGACTGTATCATGCCACGATCCGATAGCGTAGGTATAACTCGCGTTGCGCCCGCACTTATATGAAGACTTTATTATATTGCTTACAATCGGTATCGCCAATAGAAAACGCTCAAATCATGTATGAAACTAACTTTTCGTTTCGATAAATCTCGTGACTTAGACACGTGACGTACATTTTTTTAAACCACTCCCGCAATAAAAATTTAATCTTTGAATCGCGGTGGATTTCACACACATACAATTCACATGCACGGAGACACCCAGACTCATTGAACAAGCATTAGTGGAACGTGGATTCGAACCCGCGACACGTCGTGCTCAGTGGTAATTGGCGTGGTAGCCTATACCACTCGGCTATCTCTGCAGTTCAACTGTTGGTTAGGGCCGTGGTTAGGTGTGTGAATATGACTATGGAAATACAGTAAACTATGTGACATTTTCTCACAGTCGGTGACTGACTGTAGGTTTGGTTTGGACACGTCCCTATTGTAAAGTTATATAAGTATAAAATGTGCCTAAATACAAATGTATTACAGCCTAAAAATGAGGCTTAAATTCAGCAATAGTTGTGTAACACAAATATTCTGCTTGCTTGTGTTAGTATAAATAATATTAATTATAACAAAGTAAATAAAAATATTAACGAAATTTAATTACTGTGTTATCTATTAATTATCTATTTTCCACTTAAAAGAATATTAATGATGGATTGTATAAGGAAAGATATGAATGAAAAATAAGTAAATGATACTGTGACATCTGATGGGGTAGAAATTAAGAGTAACAAGAGCAACGACCAAAGAAACGATAGATGGATTGTGTGAAAGATGATATGGCTACAAAAATTGTGACTTGCGAGATGACGTCAGATATGAACGTGTGGAACAAGAAGACATGCTGCGCCGACCCCATATAATAATTGGGATAAGGGCAGGGGAATGATGATGATAACTATACCTACATATATTTTTTTGAAAATCAGTTCATTTACTCAAGAATTTACCCCCCCAACATCAAATACCTACTTTATTTCCTTAACCTTAGTTTTCCTAGACGTTTTTCAATCGCGCTGTTATTTGTTCTACTTAATTAACGTACTAAAAGTACTCGGTAAATGAATGCATCATCGCTTGACAGTAACTGGTCCGATTTTAATGAGTCGATACGAAAACTGTGTCATGTTACCTACTTACGATCGGACGGTAATATTGTTGTGTGTTATAAAACTGGGCGAAAAGGGTATTGTAAATTGGAGTAATATAAGAAAAAGTTAGGTACGGGTATTAATTACTTTTCAAACTAAATATGACTACCAATCTTTTTAGATTAGAGTAATCTTAATTAAAAAAAAAATATAATCCACTTTGCTTAAATATTTTTTTTTAAATAAGTCCCGCACTAAAGAATTTATTCCTTGTATCGTGGGGGGTTTCACAGACATCCAGACTCAGAACAAGCATCTGTGGATCGCACAAATTATTGTCTCACGCGGGGATCGAACCCGCGACACGTCGCGCACAGTGGTAATTGGGGAGGCGACCTACACTACTCGGCTAACCGGACTAACCGTGCAGACTAATTACCGCCAAATTTGGTCGCTACCAACCCGATTAATGCAACTTCACATTTCTTTCACCCGCATTACCCTATTCACTGCTAACAGTTGCATCTACTTGTTCCAGGATTTTTATATTCTTTCCTAATGAGCCTCAAGACTCTCTTTACCAATGCCTAGCACAGCTACCTATTCCCACCCGAGGTCAACATTCATGTGATTATTTTTTGTTCTGTATTTTAACATGTATGCAATCGAAACATAAATATTCAAGTCAGTGGCATGATTATTGTAGTAGAGGCTATGCTAGGTTGGGTCCAGCCAGGGTCACGCAGAGCATGCGCGAGCGATCCCGTGATGCTAACTTAGGTAGTAGAAGGGGCCCGGGGTGTTTTTAGTAGGTGGGAGTCCGACATATCCCCACGCCGTGCCCTCGGCGTGGGTTGAGCTCATTAGTCGTAATTTTAACCGTGTAAAAGCCGTTTAAACTAATAATATGACTTACCTGGCACTCCAAACACCGGCAGGACTCTCTGTAGGTGCAGCTAGTGAGGGCGTTGTCTATGTGATGGAGGTAGTGGATCTCGTTGGTGGCCAGCCCGCGTCGCTTGCGGCGAGCGAGGGACCACAGTAGAGCGAGGAGGGTCCCGCGACCCTTGCCGCATTTTGTTGTGCTGCTGTTGGTATAAATGATATAATAATATGACTTACCTGGCACTCCAAACACCGGCAGGACTCTCTGTAGGTGCAGCTAGTGAGGGCGTTGTCTATGTGATGGAGGTAGTGGATCTCGTTGGTGGCCAGCCCGCGTCGCTTGCGGCGAGCGAGGGACCACAGTAGAGCGAGGAGGGTCCCGCGACCCTTGCCGCATTTTGTTGTGCTGCTGTTGGTATAAATGATATAATAATATGACTTACCTGGCACTCCAAACACCGGCAGGACTCTCTGTAGGTGCAGCTAGTGAGGGCGTTGTCTATGTGATGGAGGTAGTGGATCTCGTTGGTGGCCAGCCCGCGTCGCTTGCGGCGAGCGAGGGACCACAGTAGAGCGAGGAGGGTCCCGCGACCCTTGCCGCATTTTGTTGTGCTGCTGTTGGTATAAATGATATAATAATATGACTTACCTGGCACTCCAAACACCGGCAGGACTCTCTGTAGGTGCAGCTAGTGAGGGCGTTGTCTATGTGATGGAGGTAGTGGATCTCGTTGGTGGCCAGCCCGCGTCGCTTGCGGCGAGCGAGGGACCACAGTAGAGCGAGGAGGGTCCCGCGACCCTTGCCGCATTTTGTTGTGCTGCTGTTGGTATAAATGATATAATAATATGACTTACCTGGCACTCCAAACACCGGCAGGACTCTCTGTAGGTGCAGCTAGTGAGGGCGTTGTCTATGTGATGGAGGTAGTGGATCTCGTTGGTGGCCAGCCCGCGTCGCTTGCGGCGAGCGAGGGACCACAGTAGAGCGAGGAGGGTCCCGCGACCCTTGCCGCATTTTGTTGTGCTGCTGTTGGTATAAATGATATAATAATATGACTTACCTGGCACTCCAAACACCGGCAGGACTCTCTGTAGGTGCAGCTAGTGAGGGCGTTGTCTATGTGATGGAGGTAGTGGATCTCGTTGGTGGCCAGCCCGCGTCGCTTGCGGCGAGCGAGGGACCACAGTAGAGCGAGGAGGGTCCCGCGACCCTTGCCGCATTTTGTTGTGCTGCTGTTGGTATAAATGATATAATAATATGACTTACCTGGCACTCCAAACACCGGCAGGACTCTCTGTAGGTGCAGCTAGTGAGGGCGTTGTCTATGTGATGGAGGTAGTGGATCTCGTTGGTGGCCAGCCCGCGTCGCTTGCGGCGAGCGAGGGACCACAGTAGAGCGAGGAGGGTCCCGCGACCCTTGCCGCATTTTGTTGTGCTGCTGTTGGTATAAATGATATAATAATATGACTTACCTGGCACTCCAAACACCGGCAGGACTCTCTGTAGGTGCAGCTAGTGAGGGCGTTGTCTATGTGATGGAGGTAGTGGATCTCGTTGGTGGCCAGCCCGCGTCGCTTGCGGCGAGCGAGGGACCACAGTAGAGCGAGGAGGGTCCCGCGACCCTTGCCGCATTTTGTTGTGCTGCTGTTGGTATAAATGATATAATAATATGACTTACCTGGCACTCCAAACACCGGCAGGACTCTCTGTAGGTGCAGCTAGTGAGGGCGTTGTCTATGTGATGGAGGTAGTGGATCTCGTTGGTGGCCAGCCCGCGTCGCTTGCGGCGAGCGAGGGACCACAGTAGAGCGAGGAGGGTCCCGCGACCCTTGCCGCATTTTGTTGTGCTGCTGTTGGTATAAATGATATAATAATATGACTTACCTGGCACTCCAAACACCGGCAGGACTCTCTGTAGGTGCAGCTAGTGAGGGCGTTGTCTATGTGATGGAGGTAGTGGATCTCGTTGGTGGCCAGCCCGCGTCGCTTGCGGCGAGCGAGGGACCACAGTAGAGCGAGGAGGGTCCCGCGACCCTTGCCGCATTTTGTTGTGCTGCTGTTGGTATAAATGATATAATAATATGACTTACCTGGCACTCCAAACACCGGCAGGACTCTCTGTAGGTGCAGCTAGTGAGGGCGTTGTCTATGTGATGGAGGTAGTGGATCTCGTTGGTGGCCAGCCCGCGTCGCTTGCGGCGAGCGAGGGACCACAGTAGAGCGAGGAGGGTCCCGCGACCCTTGCCGCATTTTGTTGTGCTGCTGTTGGTATAAATGATATAATAATATGACTTACCTGGCACTCCAAACACCGGCAGGACTCTCTGTAGGTGCAGCTAGTGAGGGCGTTGTCTATGTGATGGAGGTAGTGGATCTCGTTGGTGGCCAGCCCGCGT
Organism: Chrysodeixis includens; assembly: GCA_941860345.1. Classification (NCBI taxonomy): domain Eukaryota; kingdom Metazoa; phylum Arthropoda; class Insecta; order Lepidoptera; family Noctuidae; genus Chrysodeixis; species Chrysodeixis includens. The sequence goes on along the minus strand of OW796119.1, from coordinate 4,567,692 downwards.
CGCTTGCGGCGAGCGAGGGACCACAGTAGAGCGAGGAGGGTCCCGCGACCCTTGCCGCATTTTGTTGTGCTGCTGTTGGTATAAATGATATAATAATATGACTTACCTGGCACTCCAAACACCGGCAGGACTCTCTGTAGGTGCAGCTAGTGAGGGCGTTGTCTATGTGATGGAGGTAGTGGATCTCGTTGGTGGCCAGCCCGCGTCGCTTGCGGCGAGCGAGGGACCACAGTAGAGCGAGGAGGGTCCCGCGACCCTTGCCGCATTTTGTTGTGCTGCTGTTGGTATAAATGATATAATAATATGACTTACCTGGCACTCCAAACACCGGCAGGACTCTCTGTAGGTGCAGCTAGTGAGGGCGTTGTCTATGTGATGGAGGTAGTGGATCTCGTTGGTGGCCAGCCCGCGTCGCTTGCGGCGAGCGAGGGACCACAGTAGAGCGAGGAGGGTCCCGCGACCCTTGCCGCATTTTGTTGTGCTGCTGTTGGTATAAATGATATAATAATATGACTTACCTGGCACTCCAAACACCGGCAGGACTCTCTGTAGGTGCAGCTAGTGAGGGCGTTGTCTATGTGATGGAGGTAGTGGATCTCGTTGGTGGCCAGCCCGCGTCGCTTGCGGCGAGCGAGGGACCACAGTAGAGCGAGGAGGGTCCCGCGACCCTTGCCGCATTTTGTTGTGCTGCTGTTGGTATAAATGATATAATAATATGACTTACCTGGCACTCCAAACACCGGCAGGACTCTCTGTAGGTGCAGCTAGTGAGGGCGTTGTCTATGTGATGGAGGTAGTGGATCTCGTTGGTGGCCAGCCCGCGTCGCTTGCGGCGAGCGAGGGACCACAGTAGAGCGAGGAGGGTCCCGCGACCCTTGCCGCATTTTGTTGTGCTGCTGTTGGTATAAATGATATAATAATATGACTTACCTGGCACTCCAAACACCGGCAGGACTCTCTGTAGGTGCAGCTAGTGAGGGCGTTGTCTATGTGATGGAGGTAGTGGATCTCGTTGGTGGCCAGCCCGCGTCGCTTGCGGCGAGCGAGGGACCACAGTAGAGCGAGGAGGGTCCCGCGACCCTTGCCGCATTTTGTTGTGCTGCTGTTGGTATAAATGATATAATAATATGACTTACCTGGCACTCCAAACACCGGCAGGACTCTCTGTAGGTGCAGCTAGTGAGGGCGTTGTCTATGTGATGGAGGTAGTGGATCTCGTTGGTGGCCAGCCCGCGTCGCTTGCGGCGAGCGAGGGACCACAGTAGAGCGAGGAGGGTCCCGCGACCCTTGCCGCATTTTGTTGTGCTGCTGTTGGTATAAATGATATAATAATATGACTTACCTGGCACTCCAAACACCGGCAGGACTCTCTGTAGGTGCAGCTAGTGAGGGCGTTGTCTATGTGATGGAGGTAGTGGATCTCGTTGGTGGCCAGCCCGCGTCGCTTGCGGCGAGCGAGGGACCACAGTAGAGCGAGGAGGGTCCCGCGACCCTTGCCGCATTTTGTTGTGCTGCTGTTGGTATAAATGATATAATAATATGACTTACCTGGCACTCCAAACACCGGCAGGACTCTCTGTAGGTGCAGCTAGTGAGGGCGTTGTCTATGTGATGGAGGTAGTGGATCTCGTTGGTGGCCAGCCCGCGTCGCTTGCGGCGAGCGAGGGACCACAGTAGAGCGAGGAGGGTCCCGCGACCCTTGCCGCATTTTGTTGTGCTGCTGTTGGTATAAATGATATAATAATATGACTTACCTGGCACTCCAAACACCGGCAGGACTCTCTGTAGGTGCAGCTAGTGAGGGCGTTGTCTATGTGATGGAGGTAGTGGATCTCGTTGGTGGCCAGCCCGCGTCGCTTGCGGCGAGCGAGGGACCACAGTAGAGCGAGGAGGGTCCCGCGACCCTTGCCGCATTTTGTTGTGCTGCTGTTGGTATAAATGATATAATAATATGACTTACCTGGCACTCCAAACACCGGCAGGACTCTCTGTAGGTGCAGCTAGTGAGGGCGTTGTCTATGTGATGGAGGTAGTGGATCTCGTTGGTGGCCAGCCCGCGTCGCTTGCGGCGAGCGAGGGACCACAGTAGAGCGAGGAGGGTCCCGCGACCCTTGCCGCATTTTGTTGTGCTGCTGTTGGTATAAATGATATAATAATATGACTTACCTGGCACTCCAAACACCGGCAGGACTCTCTGTAGGTGCAGCTAGTGAGGGCGTTGTCTATGTGATGGAGGTAGTGGATCTCGTTGGTGGCCAGCCCGCGTCGCTTGCGGCGAGCGAGGGACCACAGTAGAGCGAGGAGGGTCCCGCGACCCTTGCCGCATTTTGTTGTGCTGCTGTTGGTATAAATGATATAATAATATGACTTACCTGGCACTCCAAACACCGGCAGGACTCTCTGTAGGTGCAGCTAGTGAGGGCGTTGTCTATGTGATGGAGGTAGTGGATCTCGTTGGTGGCCAGCCCGCGTCGCTTGCGGCGAGCGAGGGACCACAGTAGAGCGAGGAGGGTCCCGCGACCCTTGCCGCATTTTGTTGTGCTGCTGTTGGTATAAATGATATAATAATATGACTTACCTGGCACTCCAAACACCGGCAGGACTCTCTGTAGGTGCAGCTAGTGAGGGCGTTGTCTATGTGATGGAGGTAGTGGATCTCGTTGGTGGCCAGCCCGCGTCGCTTGCGGCGAGCGAGGGACCACAGTAGAGCGAGGAGGGTCCCGCGACCCTTGCCGCATTTTGTTGTGCTGCTGTTGGTATAAATGATATAATAATATGACTTACCTGGCACTCCAAACACCGGCAGGACTCTCTGTAGGTGCAGCTAGTGAGGGCGTTGTCTATGTGATGGAGGTAGTGGATCTCGTTGGTGGCCAGCCCGCGTCGCTTGCGGCGAGCGAGGGACCACAGTAGAGCGAGGAGGGTCCCGCGACCCTTGCCGCATTTTGTTGTGCTGCTGTTGGTATAAATGATATAATAATATGACTTACCTGGCACTCCAAACACCGGCAGGACTCTCTGTAGGTGCAGCTAGTGAGGGCGTTGTCTATGTGATGGAGGTAGTGGATCTCGTTGGTGGCCAGCCCGCGTCGCTTGCGGCGAGCGAGGGACCACAGTAGAGCGAGGAGGGTCCCGCGACCCTTGCCGCATTTTGTTGTGCTGCTGTTGGTATAAATGATATAATAATATGACTTACCTGGCACTCCAAACACCGGCAGGACTCTCTGTAGGTGCAGCTAGTGAGGGCGTTGTCTATGTGATGGAGGTAGTGGATCTCGTTGGTGGCCAGCCCGCGTCGCTTGCGGCGAGCGAGGGACCACAGTAGAGCGAGGAGGGTCCCGCGACCCTTGCCGCATTTTGTTGTGCTGCTGTTGGTATAAATGATATAATAATATGACTTACCTGGCACTCCAAACACCGGCAGGACTCTCTGTAGGTGCAGCTAGTGAGGGCGTTGTCTATGTGATGGAGGTAGTGGATCTCGTTGGTGGCCAGCCCGCGTCGCTTGCGGCGAGCGAGGGACCACAGTAGAGCGAGGAGGGTCCCGCGACCCTTGCCGCATTTTGTTGTGCTGCTGTTGGTATAAATGATATAATAATATGACTTACCTGGCACTCCAAACACCGGCAGGACTCTCTGTAGGTGCAGCTAGTGAGGGCGTTGTCTATGTGATGGAGGTAGTGGATCTCGTTGGTGGCCAGCCCGCGTCGCTTGCGGCGAGCGAGGGACCACAGTAGAGCGAGGAGGGTCCCGCGACCCTTGCCGCATTTTGTTGTGCTGCTGTTGGTATAAATGATATAATAATATGACTTACCTGGCACTCCAAACACCGGCAGGACTCTCTGTAGGTGCAGCTAGTGAGGGCGTTGTCTATGTGATGGAGGTAGTGGATCTCGTTGGTGGCCAGCCCGCGTCGCTTGCGGCGAGCGAGGGACCACAGTAGAGCGAGGAGGGTCCCGCGACCCTTGCCGCATTTTGTTGTGCTGCTGTTGGTATAAATGATATAATAATATGACTTACCTGGCACTCCAAACACCGGCAGGACTCTCTGTAGGTGCAGCTAGTGAGGGCGTTGTCTATGTGATGGAGGTAGTGGATCTCGTTGGTGGCCAGCCCGCGTCGCTTGCGGCGAGCGAGGGACCACAGTAGAGCGAGGAGGGTCCCGCGACCCTTGCCGCATTTTGTTGTGCTGCTGTTGGTATAAATGATATAATAATATGACTTACCTGGCACTCCAAACACCGGCAGGACTCTCTGTAGGTGCAGCTAGTGAGGGCGTTGTCTATGTGATGGAGGTAGTGGATCTCGTTGGTGGCCAGCCCGCGTCGCTTGCGGCGAGCGAGGGACCACAGTAGAGCGAGGAGGGTCCCGCGACCCTTGCCGCATTTTGTTGTGCTGCTGTTGGTATAAATGATATAATAATATGACTTACCTGGCACTCCAAACACCGGCAGGACTCTCTGTAGGTGCAGCTAGTGAGGGCGTTGTCTATGTGATGGAGGTAGTGGATCTCGTTGGTGGCCAGCCCGCGTCGCTTGCGGCGAGCGAGGGACCACAGTAGAGCGAGGAGGGTCCCGCGACCCTTGCCGCATTTTGTTGTGCTGCTGTTGGTATAAATGATATAATAATATGACTTACCTGGCACTCCAAACACCGGCAGGACTCTCTGTAGGTGCAGCTAGTGAGGGCGTTGTCTATGTGATGGAGGTAGTGGATCTCGTTGGTGGCCAGCCCGCGTCGCTTGCGGCGAGCGAGGGACCACAGTAGAGCGAGGAGGGTCCCGCGACCCTTGCCGCATTTTGTTGTGCTGCTGTTGGTATAAATGATATAATAATATGACTTACCTGGCACTCCAAACACCGGCAGGACTCTCTGTAGGTGCAGCTAGTGAGGGCGTTGTCTATGTGATGGAGGTAGTGGATCTCGTTGGTGGCCAGCCCGCGTCGCTTGCGGCGAGCGAGGGACCACAGTAGAGCGAGGAGGGTCCCGCGACCCTTGCCGCATTTTGTTGTGCTGCTGTTGGTATAAATGAAATGACATAATTATATGATATTATAATAATAACATATTATAATAACTAGGTTTTGCCCGTGACTTCGTTCAAAAAAAAAATAGGGATGTAAAAAGATGTTCGCCGATTCTCAGACCTACTGAATGCATATACAAAATTTCAAGAGAATCGGTCCAGCCGTTTCAGAGGAGTACGGTAGATAGATAAAACATTTATTACGGTAACCAAAATATTATACTGGTCTCGGTTACTGTCATGAATACAAAATTATTTAAGTCATCGGTTTCTTTCGGATGAAAATGACATAAAACTCTTACATTGGATTTAGCTATCCGACAATTTCGATTACGGATATGCAGCTCCATAGCATCCCTATAAATAACCTTTCCCAAACTCTAGAGTCACAATAGCTGGTCGTATTTAATCCTCACCTATTCCCCATGTTGTTGAGTAGCGCAGGTTTCATATCCTCAGTGTCGCAGAGCGCGGCCGTGCTCTGGCGGCGGCGCGAGCGCAGCGTGCTGTCCGGACGGTCTTTGTCGTCTGACACTACGACAAGTATTATATTTGTTATACAACGTTGATAAAAGCGAGAGGCATTAAATGAAACCACATATTCTGTATATCATTATAAGGCTACCCAACAAAAATCAAATCAATGTAAGCAATAGTTTAGTCACAGGATATTTTTTTAGTTTGAACATGCTGTATCTTCCTGATTAGGTGACTAAGTTTTATAGGCATAGTTATCTAGTTGGCTCCGGTTGGGTCCGAAACTAGTCGGGCTATCCCGATAAATACGCGTGAGTAAACCGTTATAACGTTTTAAGCATGAATCATCCTCACGAAAGTTATTATAAAAATATTGCTTACATTGATTTGATTTTTGTTGTGTAGCCTTATAATGATATACAGAATATGTGGTTTCATTTAATGCCTCTCGCTTTTATCAACGTTGTATATTACAACGCCATCTAGTCTCAAGCTAAGCAGAGCTTGTGTTATGAGTACTAGACAACTGATAAACATACTTATATACTTCTAAATACATACATATTATAGATAAATTACACCCAGACACAGAATAAATGATCGTGCTCATCCCACAAAGATTTGTTCTGGATGGGGATCGGACCCACGACCTCTGGTATAGCAGCAGTCAGGGTCACTAAACACTAGACCAACAGGCCTGTCAAACTTTGATGTTTGACTGGTGTTTAAAACAGGCAGGGTAGTGGGTATTTTAGCTGGGGTAACCTTCGCTGGAGGAGGGACATCGTCGAACAGGGTAGGCCCAGGAGACGTAAGCGCGACAATCTGAGCATTTTTATAGAAACTTTCGTCAGGATGATCGGTTTACTCATGCGTCGATTCGTTCGACTCGCGACCCCACCGCCGCCGCGTCAGCACATGATTACTGACTCCTGTTGAGTCCGAAACTAGTCGGGCTATCAAGCATATAGGCAAGATAACAGGAGTTTTACGTGGAGTAACCTTCTCTGGAGGAAGGGCATCGTCGAAGAGGCAGGCCCAGGAAACACTCAACAATCTGAATAGATCTATGAAAATATCCCGTATATAAAGACCGTTAAAAGTTGCAACAATTTGATTCGATTGCTCTATTCAACTCTCATGCTCTCTCGCTGTCTCTATCCCTCAGTCTTCATGTCTCCTATCTTCCGTCCTACTCACCAGTGACCTCGCTCTGCTCGCAGTACCCCCACCGTTCGTTGTCTACATCATACTGTCTCTCCCCCCCTCCCGTCTTTATGTCTCCACTCCCCCATCCTACTCACCAGTGACCTCGCTCTGCTCGCAGTACCCCCACCGCTCGTTGTCTACTTCATACTATCTTTACCCTCCACTCCCCCCTCTGTCTTTATGTCTCCATTCCCTCATTCCACTCACCAGTAACTTCGTTCTGTTCGCAGTACCCCCACCGCTCGTTGTCTACATCATACTGTCTTCTCCCCCCCTCCCTCTCGTCTTTGTGTCTCCATTCCCCCATCCTACTCACCAGTAACCTCACTCTGCTCGCAGTACCCCCACCGTTCGTTGTCTACATCATGCTGTCTCTCTCCCCCTCTCCCGTCTTTGTGTCTCCATTCTCTCATCCTACTCACCAGTGACCTCGCTCTGTTCGCAGTACCCCCACCGCTCGTTGTCTACATCATACTGTCTCTCTCCCCCCCTCCCGTCTTCATTTCTCCTATCTTCCGTCCTACTCACCAGTAACCTCGCTCTGTTCGCAGTACCCCCACCGCTCGTTGTCTACGTCATGCTGTCTCTCTCCCCCCCTCCCGTCTTCATGTCTCCTATCTTCCGTCCTACTCACCAGTAACCTCGCTCTGTTCGCAGTACCCCCACCGCTCGTTGTCTACGTCATGCTTGTCCGCTGGCCACAGCTCCTGCACCGAAGGGTTCTGGTAGATCGTCTCCGTGGACGCGTTGCCGTTCTCTCCGTTCTCTTCTCCCGTCATTGTGTCTCCACTCCCCATTCCACTCACCAGTGACCTCGCTCTGCTCGCAGTACCCCCACCGCTCGTTGTCTACGTCATGCTTGTCAGCTGGCCACAGCTCCTGCACCGAAGGGTTCTGGTAGATCGTCTCCGTAGACGCGTTGCCGTTCTCCGCGTCGAAACGAGATTCCGGCTGTTGGAGGACCTGCGAATAAGGATATATTTAGGAGTCACAATTTTAATCAAATGGTTTTTATCTCGAGTAGTCCTTCTCAGGCACTTTCAAAACGTTACTGACTCTAACTACTGCTACTCGTTGCGCGGTTCCAAAAGGTTCCATTCTTATGGAGAAGAACCGGCAAGAAACTCCATAAAAGTGTTAGGCGAATGTGAGAAAAGTAATGGTGACGTACTAAAACGTTAACGAAATCATGTAAAAGACATAAATTTTAAGTCTCGAGAGTATATGATATACCAAACAACTATCTGTCCAAGCAGGGTCCGATGTGGCATGGGAAGAGACAGCCAGGTCGCCCCCGTAGCACATAGACGCGAAAAAGAGGTTGTTTCAACTGGTCTCGGCTGAAAGGACATCGAACTTGCTGCTCAAGATCGAAGGGAGTGGAAAAATCTTCTGCAAGCCCTGTCCTTGATGAGGGATAACAGGACGACATCATCATCATTATGTATACGATAGTTACGGCATATACATCTGCACTGTATGCGTGTTACAAAAACGTTTCTAGACATGAAAACGACGTTGCTTTGTCCTAACGTCTTTAAACGCCCAAAAACAGATTGCTGTATTTGTACTAAATCTACTCTCGGTATTTGTTTATCAATTTTGTAGGGATACTCTATACTCGCAAGACGACCTCAGATAGGATCGTGTGGAAGAAGAAGGCATGCTGCGCCGACCCCAAATAGTAATTGGGGGAAGGGCAGGGGAATGAAGATGATGACTCTATAAGTACATACGGCTGATACGGCGTGATACGTATGAATACGTTTGCTTACGGAGTTTATAATTCGGGTATTAGACAGAAAACGTAGGTAGAGTCACTTTTCCGTACGTCTATTCTGCTGGTACCTAATCGTCTGTTTTAACTATATCCTAAATTTATTCCCCACAAAAGTTATATTATTATCTATTTAAGTATTTTTATCTTGTTACCTGATAATGTGCTCTTGTTCCCAAAAAGAAAACTGCACCGGAACCTCCAGTTGCCATTTTTTCCTAAAAATTAAAGAAAAATGTTTTCAATACAACACAAAAAAAAAATTTAAACATATACACACAACACACGTGGTATGATTTTATTCTCGTTTAATTTACTTAATAATTGCACAGTCATGTAACTTATTTAATTTTCTCATAATAATTTGTATTTTTACAGCTGTTTTAAACCCAAAACTGTTATTCAAAAATTATAAGTAAAGACAATTACTCGTGCCTCTGTTATGAAATTCTTGTTTTATAAAATAAAGTAATAACGTTAATGTTTCAAACAGATTTAACCAACAAAATATGTAGATATGATAATAGAATAGATAAATAACATTTTATTTCAATTAATTACATAAATGCACATAAAATTCTAGTATTTAATTTGACTAACACAAAAGCGGAATGTAAACGAAAATTACCTCAACAGAACTCCCTCTTTTTGTGACAATGGCGTCTGAATAATTAATTAAACTTTTTATTTGACTATAAAATATAAGGAACACGTTTGTAAATTAATATTTAATCATTTTATAACATTTGTTGTCGCATTCTGGATTTTGACAAAGCGTTATTGACGTTGTTTTGACCTGCGCAGTGCGGGACCAGGGTTGTCATAGATAGAAAAAAAAATGTTTTTTTTTTTTTGTGAAAATGCTAATGAATGAAACAAACCTGCTTATTGGAAAGAAACAGCCTTTAATGGGCCATGTTTCTTGTACGATAAAAAACAAATCAAGGGAGAGCAAATGCGATGAGATTGTGTCATATTGGTTTTTTTTCTGCTGTTTTTTACTTTAATACCCACGCATCGTATCACGATCGTATTATAATATAATACGATCTTGAAAGTATCACTGCGCATTATCTAACTTAACTACTGCTGTAGTTTATAAAAAAAAATACTTTTATAGAAGTGTTTTAACGCACTTCCATTTCTATAGACTTAACAGTATCAATAATTTAAACTTAAAACAAACGAAAAAAAAATATACGGTCTAATTGAAAAGCCGCCTCCTTTTACAGGTCGGTTAAAAATTAAACAACAATTACTGTGGCGGGTCGTGCTCGTCCCCCTATGGCATTAGCTGAGCCACATCGTAGCCCAAGTCTCTGTAGGATCCCACAGCTGGGCAGTGGCCTCCCCTTTCTCCTTTTACTACTTTTATAACTTTTGTGTCTCTACATTATTATTTTTTGTGATACTTTAACTCTTTTTCATAATTCACAATAATTCATTTATTGCAAAGTGGTACATGGGTGAATAAATAGATCTCTATCTTTTTAGTAGCAATACCTGTCTTTTATTTATTTATTATTAAAAAAACTTTTATCTTCACTTATTAAGCAAGCGTTTCGATGCCAGCTCTTCTTCAAAACATAGCTCAAAATGTGACCGTAACAAAATAATCACATTGTACAGCGCCATCATTAATTTCTTTTGGAAGTTATGAATGTACTTATTGCGTAGCGAATGCTCCTCTACTTTCAATTCCTTACTAAGAATGTAACGAGCTTCTACGCCGGTAGATGGCGTTAAATTGGGAAAACATGAGTCGAATTTGGTGAAATATTATAATAGCAATCTGCTTAATAAGAATCTACTAAGATTCTTATAAGCAGAACGTATAAAAATAAAATAAAATAGAAGTTATGGAATTCCATCACTGTGAGAAAATGTAGAGCTGTTTAATGCTAAAAGTTAATTAACGAAAACAAAAGAGGATTTAAGAATTTATTCCATAAACGACTTCATTAATTAATTAACTGTAAGTTAACTACGACTATTAATTGAATAACATAATAAATACACATCTAACTCCGGAAACATAATAATATAAAATTTATAGAACTCCACATTTTCGAAAGTTATGTTATGCTTATTTCATCCTTCCAACATACAACAAAATTATTTTTCCGGCCTATTCAACGTATTTTGTTTTGTTTAGAGTCAAAAAATTACAATTTGAGACTTTTGTTAGCAAAAAAAATAATGGACTGTTTTTAATTTTAAAATAGAAAAAAGGAGTCAAATCGTCCACATCGGGGCTGTAAGCGTTCATAGTCAAGTTCAAGCATTCGTCATTCCCTACAACGTCTCTGGTATTCCAAATACAATCTAGCAATTTCATCTAGGTGACAGAATGGCAAATCTTGAAGTTTGTTCTTTGTGTGACTTGAGATAAGGTCTAAATTATTGTGCAGTGCATTTGATTGAAACGGCTGCACTGGACCGTTGTACCGTGTGGTACACGGACTCCTTGGTTGTATAGTTCAAATTGTGGATCATGTTCCGAATTGCATGCAAACTTTGATTGCGCGATTCAGGATTGCAGGTTAAGATAAGGTTACAGAGATTTTTGGAAGTAAAAATGTTTTTTTTGTTAATTGTAGAGTTTTGGTTTGACTTTATTTGTTAAATTTGTAGTCTTATAAGATTCTATTGGGAAGAAAAACTAGAAAAAGTTTACATTCAATTTTCTCTGTTTGCCTGATGCCTTAGTTTAAACAAAAGCTTAACTTTAGAAGCTCGTTACTTAAATTAAAATAAGGTTGCTTACAGTGGATTTACTCTGAAATCTAAGCTTATCCATTTAAGATTAAAGAAAATCCCTAGTTTGTATTACCTATAAGACAATCTGGGCCTGTTAACACTTACTCATATGATCTTTAGTCATGGGCTGTTTGACGCTGCACTTATCCATAAGCACAGACTCTATCTCACTAGTCGACAAATCGTTTTACCTCTGAAATAACTCTAGATTAAGAATTGCCTCTTACTTAAATTAACGCGACTCAAATTAAGGAGATAATCCGCTGCACTATCACAAAAACTCAAAAAGCAAGTCTCTGTATTTCACTACTCTGTAGCTTGTAACGTAAGAGGGGTGGAAACAAGTTTCTTGAATACAGCTGTTAAGGTCAAGTTACACAAAGGACTCTTCTTAACTAAGTTTACGTCCCTGAACCGCTTGTGTGTCGTACTTGTGACTCTACATTTTGTAAACATAACATGTATTGGTGTTGAATATTATTTTAAAGGGGGCTATGAATTTCCGGTCTAGTTATATGGTCTGCTAGTAACTTTGACGGGCATGTTGTCTAGTGGTTAGTGACCCTGACTGCTATATCGGAGGTCGTGGGTTCGATTCGGCCAAGTGTTTGTGTGATGAGCACGATCATTTGTTACGTTTGTACTTTTACAAGTCTTATATTATTATAAGGTTTCGAGATCGCTGGATTCGACATTTCCTGACTGACTACTGACTACCCTGAGAAGAAATGTCGAAATAACACAGAATAACTCAGATGTCACTGTATTTTTTAAAGTCCAGACAATTGTTGTTAAACGTTGTTGTAGTAAATTCTTTGCATTTTTTAAATACACGCACCCGCGTGTATTTAAAAAATGCAAAGAATTTACTGGAATGGCATTTTGAAGAAAGGTCGGACAATTAATTTCGTCCAGTCGAATCAAAAAAGTAGATATTATGTCAAATAAGTCAAATAAAATTTAAACTTAAGAAAACTTCTTTTAAGAATTATAATATTCAAGAATATATTGCAGAGAGAGTCTTCGCTTTAACAAATAAATAGAGCGTGCTATACTCGCGTGCATCCGACACTGAAAGTATTATAAAGTTAGACCTAAGATACTCCACCGGAAATAGAGAGGGATGGAGTTATACGGAAAGATAGTGCGCTCTCTTTCTAATACGGTTGTAGCGTGTATTTAGTAGAACTCTACGGTTTTTAAAGATTATATATTTTATGACAATAATTTCAGTTTGATAGTAATATGTTTCACTAGCGATGCATCGTAGTTTCAATTGTTAATTTCTTTTCAATTATTTTTCTGAAATAGAAAATCATGAATATTGTAAAAAATATATAAAATTCCATGAATATTGGCCATGAAAACAAGAAAATAGCTACGGACGGAGACTACTCGGTATAATATGTGTTGCATATTTTATCGAAGTTATTCCGATATAGACTACCCATCACTTCAAGTTTCACCCGAATTTGTTCAGTAGTTCTCGAGGAAAAGGATGTAAAAAAGGACTTTCGGAACACATGCATGGACTTAAAAATATGTGCATGGTATGTTTGTCGGGCCTGTTGGTCTAGTGGTTAGTGACCCTGACTGATTTGCCGGAAATCGTGGGTTCGATTCCCACCCAGGACAAATGTGTCTGTGATGAGCACGATCATTTGGTCTGTGTCTGGGTGTAGTTTATCTATAATATGTATGTATTTAGAAATATATAAGTATGTTTATCAGTTTTCTGATTACCATAACAAAAGCTTTGCTTAGCTTGGGATCAGATGGCCGTGTGTGGATATTGTCCCAAGATATTTATTTATTTATTGCTACTTACGCACCGATCAAACGCGGGAGACGATGCACGACGGTTCAGGTTTGGTCAGCAAGAGTTGACACAACCACTTCATCTCCCGAGGAGGTGGGTGCTGGGTGTCCATGAGGATTCTGCCACCTGAAACAAAAAGAAAATACTCCATACTAAAGTCCATAAAACATAAACGGCCATTTGAGCGGAAAAAAGTAACAAAAATCCATCCATCCATGCATACTCGCTAACTTATGCGTTTATATGTATTATTAGTAAAATAGAGCACTGAGCAGGCATAGGTATAACCTAATATATCTTGTTACTAATGCTCTACTTAGTTTGAGACTAGTTGACGTTATGTGAAAGTCGTGTATACCGTATGGTGACTCTACATTTGTCATACTAGTGTATATAAAACACTGTACCTGTTACCTGTGCTATTATTATGCATGTTTGATACTCATACAATACATGGTATCTAGATGGAGTACCTAATGCGGAAATACAACGTGGTATGAAGGTAGACGAAGGCAATTGCAATGGTTGTATAACTCAATCCGGATGGAGTTTATTACTCTCTCGTCTATCTAATACCTTTATATTATGACAACAGCTGTGCGTCAGACTTTTACGGACTAAAACCCACTACGTTTCTCCTAGAGCACTTAGAGTGCCAGGGTCGCGGTAAATCTTACGAACATACATACATACATAACATAACATACATGTCCGTGTGGTGTCCGGATATAAAGAATAGCACCACCCCATATCCTCCACTGGGTGTCGTAAAAGGCGACTAATGGACTTTAAGACCCAGTGCACTGTACCAAGCACCTTGGGTCGCCCGAATGGTAGCGGGTAAACAACCAACAATCGCATTCCCCAAGAGGGTTAGTGTCAGGCAGGCGGCCGACTATAAAACCATAGCCAAAACTTTAAGCAACATGTCTAGAAGACGTGTTGCGCCGACCCCAAGTAAAAATTGGGATAAGGGCAGGGGAATGATGATGATGATACATACATACATAAACGTCACGCCTCTTTCCCTTGGGGGTAGGCAGAGATCACATCTTTCCATTTGCTACGATCCTGGCATACCACTTTAGCTTCATCCACACTCATCAGTCGCTTCATACACGCTCGTCGGTTTAGGGTACTCCTGACCTGACCCTTTTTTAGGACTTTCCTTATAGCGAACATCCTGCAGCCCATCACCTGATCTCTTTACTTTATAATACCTATCCGACCTTCACAGCCAGTTCCTCATTGTAACATTCACCTTGACAGTTACGTAACAAGTACTAGATGGCTTACGTAGCTCTAGTATTGCGAATGTTACAGCTAGTGACGTAACGCAATCATTCAGAGCGATTCGTGACTCATCGGCTGGGGTAGAAAACTGACATATCTTAGGAATATAGGATTTTTCTTCTTTTGTTTTCTTTTTGCTTGGTGAAGATTTTGGATTTGGAAAAGAGAGAAGCGTTTCTTTGTGGCCTATCCTCATTAGTGGATTGTAAAGGCTGGTAATGACAATGGCATTAAAAAGAAAATCAAAAATGGTTTATATGTATGTTATTGCTTCAAAAAGTTTACATATGATAATTGTGTTTGATGCTCTCCTGAAAGCAAGTAATACCTGTGTTGGGGAGCCCCGCTCTTGCATAGCTATATATTTACAGATATGAGTAGTAGGAAGGCGGTCCGAAGTAAGAAGGGAGTATTACTTCGGTTTCGATATAGTTTCGATATACTTTGGTTTTCGTAACTCTACATTTTCCACGTGAATATTAAAACCCGACATGAAGGAAAATTTATGTTGTTTTTGGCAAGAACCGAATTTCAGATTTGTGTAAACAAAACGCAGGTTACTTTTTGATATTAATCTAGCAAGTCTTGGATATTTCAAATATTTGATTTTCTCGTACTCGGAAACGAAGAAAATGCACCTTGCTATGGTCTATTGAAAATCCCAAACGATTTTTCCTGGGAAATTGAATTTTAAAGTTCAGTCAGAAGCCGAGGTTGTAAATGCATCCTTTTTGCTGTGCCCTAACAGGGTCCATAATTGTACTTAGCTTTAAGCCTCTTAAACCCCTATTATAACATTATGGAAGCAACTAAATGTATGAATATGCATGAATTGTCACTATAATATTATGCACCTACGACCAATCTCTCTCCCCAATTGACGGTACCTATTATGTGGAGTGATCTCAGGGTCAGTTAACTTACCATTATTCTTGATAGGGTTATCTCAGCATCGCATGAACTTATAATCTCACAATGAATTAGTTCTTAATTCATAAAATTCCCGTGTTACAATGTTAGTTACCGTACTCCTCCGAAACGGCTTTACCGATTTGTACCAAATTCATATGCGTATTCAGTAGGTCTGAGAATCGGCTACTATCTATCTACTATACCTATTTTTTTCGCGAACGAAGTCACGGGCAATAGTTATATAAAAAAAAAAAAAAAAACAATTTATAAAAAGCTTGTGAAAGTACTGAAATGCTTGTGAAACTATTCGCTTTTCTGGTTCTTTATTGACAAAATTTTCTTTCTTGTTTTATTAATGCAAATACCGCCATTGTTTCATATTTTACATGTTTACACAGCAGGTAAATACAAACTGTATACTACAATCATTCTATTCTCTGTTTTTTGTCCACTTTTGGTAGCACAATAAAAACAGTTTTTTGTTGCTCGGAGCACTGACCCTTCCCTATTTTCTAACTGCCGCATCGATCTGTGCCCTACTTAACCTACTTTGTTCAATCAAGGGTAAACGAAAATTGGCGCCAATGCTTTGACAGTTACCGTGAAACATAAAAAATCAATAGCAGAGCAACCTTTTTACAGGTTCCTATAAGAATCATTACTTTTTTCTAAGCTTTTTTCATATTTGAAGAGCAATAAGTTTTAAATTGATTGCCATTAGGTATTTCAGAAAAGAAAAACTGCGATGTTTCCCAGTCTCTCAATTTCAAGTTTTGATGTTTGAAAACAATACAACTAGCTGAGAAAATGCTTCAATACGCAGAGGAAAATTGGGCCTTATAAGTACCCAATTTCCATGATGTAAAACAACTCAAACATTTAACTTTTCACCTATCAGACTCTTATAGGAAAACCCATGCCGACCTAAATAAAAAAAAACAGACTTGTCCATCTTTTCCAGTGCAAATACGGCTTCATGTTCCATCCTTGACGCGTACCGACGTCATAGAACCGACCAATCAGAAGCCAGAGCCTGAATCGCGATATCAAAGTTTTCACCCTCGCTCAGCATATATATAAAAAGCTTGGTTCAGCACTCGGGGAGTCCATTGCTACACGGGAAGCCGGTTGTGGCGGAGGGCCGGTATAATACTCCGCCATCTGAATATGTCGTCGCAAGTCGTCATGTATGGGTTTAATATAAACTGTTTAAAGAATACTGTTCAATCATACTGTTCAATGAAAAACGAGAGTCCTTCTCACAAACACCGATGTAGCGACTTTGACTTCCTTTTTTGACAATTCGGGTTTTTAATTGACCATGTTGAATGGCGCACAGTCAAGCATATTTTTGATAAACTATCATATTAATATTAAAAAGTAAATTATTGTGACTCTACATTATAATTATAGTTTTTGTTAAATACTTTCCTCTTAACATCAACAGGACTAACCAGTCATGTTTATTTGCATGACAATTTTTGTTTTGTTTTTAATACCTACCTGGTAGAGGTACCTTCTGAGACTACAATATTTTTTTAACAAAAAATACCTCATTTATTTCATTATTAATACAGCACATTAACTTAATAATACTAACTATACATTTATTTCTATAAGAAACAAGAGCACAAAACCAAAAATCTTAGTAACAAAATGTAGAGTCACGAATTTTACCTATTTTTTACTTTAAACAACGTCTTTTATTTATTATTATATTAATTAGTGTCTACTTTAATTCAATACAAAACAATAATAACCTTAATTTACTCTAAATATAACAAAATAATAAGATCTAGTCATATTTGATTTATATTTCAAAGTGCAATGAAAAATGTCTGTCAAGGCGGGACATTGACCGGTAATGGCGGTAACGCGAGTCGTGTCAATGACCTGTGCGTAGCGGTGTTTTGCTTGCGAATATCTGGTTTGTTGGTAAACATTAAGGTTTTATTTTATATTTTTTTAGGTATATTTTGTATTTTTATTCATAGGATTGGATTTTTTTAGTTATTTGTAGAATAATACTCAATTTTTTTTTCATTACACGATTCAACACGAAAAATGCTTTGTGTTCTGGGATTGAATGAGGTCATTTCGTATTTTTGATTTAAGAATTGAATTATTCGCACATTTTAATGGCATTTTTTATATTTTCTGGTGGATTTATCGATGTATTTTATTTTCATAATACAATGTGTGAAAACACTACACGAAACAAATTATTTTGGTTGATATGTATTACCTTGTTTAATATTGTTTGATAATTTTCGTATAGTTATATTTTGTATTTGATATTATTTTTAATGAATTTTGTGGAATTTTCATCATAATAGTTATAATAAAATAAAAATCAATCCTGAATGTAAATCACTTCTTACCAAAAACTGTGCCCCTATTTTATCGATAGAATAGGGGTGCGAAAATGATGCTCTTATTTCTTGCACTGTTGAGGCACAGGCATAGTTGCATAATGCCTTTAAACAAAAAAAAGGAAGTCAAATCAGCTACTACCGTGTGGATGAGACCTAGTCTCTCTTTATTATTTTCTTGCATATTTGACATTATATTTTACCATTATATGATTGCTTATACGCTTCAACATATCTGATGACAAGGAAATAGACCGGTTCCTTGTCAGCACCGGCTTACGTAGTAGCTACGGACCTCCCAACCGCAAGCCGACTAGCATCGTACGCAAGCCAAGACACTGAGAAAACTTTGATAGCGCGATTCAGGACTCAAATTTCAATACTTAATTACATGAAACTGGCTGTACTTGCTTAAAATCTAAGTTGCAGAGATTAAAGATCTAATAAAAAGCGTTTTTTTGATATTTTTTGTTGGAACAAATTGTTTATAGTTTAATTATTATTTAAGGTTCAAGTTTTAGGATAATTCTTATGGAAATCGTGTTGGAGAGAAAAAGATAGAGTTCGCTTGTGAGCGCCGGTTGTATAAATTTGTCGCCCACGCTCTATGCTTACGCTTTTAGCTCTACCATATCAGTGTAATACAACCAATGGATTTTAAGACAAAGATAGCAACACAAATTCTATGTAAATTGTTCTAAGTAAGAGAGAGGAGAATATTGTTAAGAGCCTCGCCTTTGAGCGTAATTTTTATCGTCGGATGACGTCAGACACGAATATTAAGTGTTTATTAGTGTTTTCAATCTAATAATAACTTCAGTACAATTAAATTACATTTTTATCGATCGATAAATAAATATTATCAAAAGAAAAGTGGAGCTCTATTAATTTTGTTGCTACTTAAAAAAATATTTCGTTTTATTGTTAAAGTAATAAAAACTTTTTTATAATTTATTATAAAAACATATTTATTTCTATTTTTGTTGTTATTTTAAAAACAAATTTAAGGCGGTAAACTAAAGGAACACAATATATTTTTAATAAAACAAAAAATCTTGGATTTTATTTTAGCTTGCAACACCAACCATAATGCCGAGATGTCTTCAAGTCGTAATTTACAAAGAGAAGTATATTTAATTTAATGGCGTCGCCATATTAACTTGATAAATCAAGTATATTGTGATATTTCCCGCAGTATCTGTGTTGTTGAAGTGTACTTTCGTGTTTTAAGAACTTCATTGTTGCCATTAAACGTGAGTATTGATTGTTGCAATAATAAAATTATAAAGTCATTGGTATAGCATAGAAACACCGCATCAACAATTTTGGTGTTGCAAGAACCATTTTTGTCAGAAAGAAATTGATTGACGTCTTATTTTGTTTATTTACTTTGAAAATCAAATAAAAGTTTTATTTTCTTTAAAATGTCTGTTGCTGTTTATTTAATGGCTGGCGATTTAAATACGTATGTTGATGACATGATGAGTATGATTGCAGTGCAAATACCTACCACATACCTACGCTGCACTTTCTATAAAACTATTTAAATCTTGTATTTATGCCCGTAATACTTTCGTAATTACGTAGTTCTATGAGTAATAAATAAAAAGAGTTAATAGTATCGAAAGAATAAATTCATAATACTTTAATTACGTATGAAAGTCACATAAATATAGTTATGTACGATAGAAAAAGACTAATAATTTAGCCATTGCTCCATATTGATATTCGCATCAATTCGATTCACCTACAATAATTACTTTATAAAATAATCAATTATATTAATTTCTCAGAATTAATCCACCATGTCGGATGAGGAAGTTACTATTGAGACTTCTGATGGACAGATCTTGGCTGCGGAGTACAAAGATGGTAAGTCTCATTCCATAATTTAATATAGAAGATGAGAAGTGCCTTACTGCGAGCATAATTGACTAACCTCTTGGTCTAGCGGCTAGTGGCCCTGACTGCTAGACCAGAGGTTGCAGATTCAATTGTCAACAAGTAATAATTAATTTGTAATACTTACATGAATTCAAAAACAAATGGGTGCATGCCGAGACTTTATCCCACTACCCCTGACTTGATAATCAAATGTTCATACCACTAAGCTGTTGCTAATTATGTTACTAAGAAATATTATTTGAAGTCAACCTAAGAAATTGCAAACGTCTTTTAAATCTTTATTTTTAACTTAGGGTTTATTGTTCTTTTGTTTTTGAAAATAAACAAACCATTCACTTATCTCAGTACTTATCTGCACTAGATGTGGATGTTCATGTATGTCTCGGATCATCTAGACAACCATAAGAAAATGTGTAACACACAATGTCATTGGGGAAAACACTCCACAGACATTGTTTTCAGTGTCAGACAAGACGGCTAGGCTTATATATAATTCTACTAGGGCCACTGAATGTGAAAGCTAACCCTGTACCCTCGGCTATAGGCAGATGAGGGCGCTCCAGTAGTTTTAGCTGGTAAGAAACCGGCACACCCCTCTTGTCAATCCCCTGACAATAGACAGTCCATGAGGATTAAAAAATGGGCTTACATGTACTTGAATTGTTTCAAGATTCGTAAATTAACAAAGCTCATGACTGAACCTTATGAGGCGTTAATACTGTTGTGGAAGACATTATAACTTTAAAAATATTACTAAATTCAATTGGCCTGGCTTTAAACACTAACTATGCTCATTATTTTTTGCAGGTCAACTACAGATTGTTGAAGTAACTCCATTTGAAAAGGACAGGGTAAGGATGTTACATAATAATAATTCATTGATATATTTCTAGATGTTAATATTTTAGAAGCACATCCTACTAATATTATAAATGTGTGGATGTTTAATTATTCATGCTTAAATGGCTGGAGAGAAATTTTTACTCAGGATTTAATTTATTTATAAATAAAAATACTTGTGTTGTGTTTATGTTGGGATAATATGCAATAGTGGTTCATAAATCAACGTCACTTTTTGCGTCTGCCTGTCCCTTTGCCTGCTTACAGCTTTAAAACTACGCAATGGATTTTGATGCATTTTTTCTTTCACACTCATCAATCGCTTCATACACGCCCGTCGGTTTAGGGTACTCCTGACCTGACCCTTTTTTAGGACTTTCCCTATTTAGTCAATAAAATGCAACAACTTTAATTAAAGTTATTTCCCTGCAGGATGGCAGTATCCTCCAGGAGTTAGAAGATGGAGGGGATCAGCAGCCAAAGTACATGCAAGTCTTGGACACCAGCAAGGGACTGATGCAGCTTGATCTACTCAATTTGACACTGGTCCGGTAAGTGCATAATCCTTCATCATCATTCCCCTGCCCTTATCCCAATTATTATTTGAGGTCAGCGCAGCATGTCTTCTTCTTCCACACGATCCTATCTGACGTCATCTCGCAAGTCACACTCTTTGCAGCCATATCATCTTTCACACAATTCTTGCATCGTTTCTTTGGTCGTCCTCTTCCCCTATATCCATCCACATTCATGTCCAGCACCTTCCTTACCACGTGATCCTCTTTCTTCGGCATGAAATGTTCATACTTGTTATCGTTCATTTCTGTTACCGTTGAGTGGATAAACCTTACCTAATATACTAAATTCTCGTGTCACAGTTTTCGTTACCGTACTCCTCCGAAACGGGTGTACCGATTCCTTTGAATATGCATTCAGTGGGTCTGAGAATCGGCCAACATCTATTTTTTATCCCTATATTTTGTTTTTCGCGAACGAAGCCGCGGGCAACAGCTAGTTAGTGTATAAAATTCTCATGCACAATGTTCGTTCCTGGACTTCTCCGAAACGGCTTGACCGATTGTTATAAAATTTTACGTGCATATCGAGTTGGTCTGAAAATCAGCCAACATCTATTTTTTTTATCCCCGAATTCCTTTTTTTTATTAATAACATTTAATTAAATTATGTTAATTTATTTCCACACAGTTGTCAAGACGGCGAGGAATCTTACCAGTTGGTGGCCAACGCGGGCTCCGATACAGACCCGAGTGCTACTGTCACCTGCGTGTTGCAGTCCAGCGATACTGAGGGTAGGTAGACTATATTTACTAATTTTAATTGCTAATTTATCATTATGAATGAGTAATCATTCATAATTTCATTGAAATGAGGGTTTCACTCTCTTAGTCACATGAGACTCATTCTGAGTGACGAGTGTGAATGATGGATGTAAGGGAAAGGGAAGTCCCAAGGAAAAGATGGTTGGATTGTATTTATTCTTTTTCGTTCTTATCTTCCCTTAGGATGATATGAATGAAAAAGGAGTGAATAATAGCGTGAGTCTGAGAGGGGAGAATGAAAGAAAAACAACATGGAGTTTCTTGATGGTTCTTCTCCATAAGAATGACATTTTGGAACCGTGCAACTAGAGTCAGTAACGTCTTGAAAGTGCCAGAAAAGGCCTATTAGAAATAAAAACGTTTTGATTTTTGAACGTCTGGGGTAGATTGGATTCCACATCCTCTGTTATATCAGTCAGGGTCACTAACCACTAAAACGTTGTCTCCAGATAACCAGGACTCGTACATGGTGGTTGAGAACGAGGCGGGCGAGGGCTCGCTCGTGTTCCTAAAGTCCGCGCCGCAGGAACCCGCGCCTGTCAAGAAGGTCGAACCCGTTAAGGTAACACCTCCCACCTCCCACCTCCCACATACACATTCCCACTGTGCTTATGAGTACTATGGGTAAGTACCCAGCATGCGCTAGCGCCGTGACGCTGGCTTAGGTAGTAGAAAATGCCCGGGGTGTTTTTAGTAGGTGGGAGTCCGACATATCCCCACGCTGAGCCTTCGATGTGGGTTGGAGTCATTAGCGTTTCACCACGGAAATAAAAAAAAAGAAAATAAAGTGGTAAGACCATAGGACTGCCAAGTCAAAGGTCTCGAGTTAGGTCTTCTCTCGCGCACCGACTTTTTGTATGTTGTGTGCGGTTTAGAAATGGTATCACAGCTTTTGTGTTTCAGAAGGCACGTAAATATAATGAATCTTGAGCCTGATGCAATGAAGTGATAAGAAAAAAAAAATTAAACCTAAACAAAATCTTTGAAAAATAATTCATTTTTATTTCAGAAAGGATTATCGCCAGCTGAAATATTGGAAAAGGCGAAAGCACTACAGAAAGCGAAGTAAGTTTATAAAATACTAGCTGTTACCCGCGTCTTCGTTCACGCGAATGTCGGTTAAAGCCGTAAAAACATTACCCATTTCTGACCTTTTCTGACATTACCCAAGTCATTTATGTCAAACGCAATTATAATAACTTTCCAACAATTATTTTTATATTTAGTCAACATATACAAAAACTTGACAAATTATATTTGTTCTTTTGAACAGCTAGTGTTAATATATTATGTGTTGTTATCCAGGGCCTTACTGCAGCAGTCTGGCCCCGGCCGCAAGCGTAAGAGCGACCTCCCGCCGCCGCACGAGCTGCTCGCCTCTCCCAACTTCAAGCTGTACCTCTACTCCTGCAAGCTCTGCCCCTACAAGTGCAACGCTATCAAGGACATGTCCGCGCACAAGGTGACCATACACAACCCATACATTACCCACACATAACCCATACATTACCCACACATAACCCATACATTACCCACACATAACCCATACATTACCCACACATAACCCATACGTTACCCACACACAACCCATACATTACCCACACACAACCCATACATTACCCACACATTACCCACACATAACCCATACATTACCCACACATAACCCATACATTACCCACACATAACCCATACATTACCCACACATAACCCATACATTACCCACACATAACCCACACATAACCCATACATTACCCACACATAACCCATACATTACCCACACATAACCCATACATTACCCACACATAACCCATACATTACCCACACATAACCCATACATTACCCACACATAACCCATACATTACCCACACATAACCCACACATAACCCATACATTACCCACACATAACCCATACATTACCCACACATAACCCATACATTACCCACACACAAACCATACATTACCCACACACAACCCATACGTTACCCACACACAACCCATACGTTACCCACACATAACCCTCACATTCCTCCTAGCCCGCAACATGCACTACATATACATTAGTCTGACCGCACGGATAACCGAGTGGTTTAACGTCAATCACCACTCGATTTTCAACAATTTATTTTTTAATTCCACAAATTCTTGTTGTAGACGGGGATCGATCCCCTCGTAGGACAAGAATTTGTGCGTTTCACAAATGCTAGTTCTGAGTCTGGGTGTCTTTGTACATCTGTATTTAATGTCCATGAAATCCCCCCGCGATACATGGGTACTAAACCTTGTATTGTAGTCGTTTGTTAAAAAAAAATCACAAAATAAAAGATACATTTTCTATGAATGAAAAATGTAGTTTATTTTCAATATAAAGCGTAATATAATAGTTATTATTGTATTTCATAGGCGACTGAACATGCGGGTGGGATAGGTAGAGGTCGTGCGGGCGGGCGCGGGGCCGCGGTGACCTTGCAGTGCGCGCGATGCCCCTACAGGGGGGCCACACACTCACAGGTATGGGACTAGTTAGCTAGTTATATACAAGAAAGATTGTTGGTTACTGTTGGTCTGTTGGTCTACTGGTTAGTGGCCCTGATTGCTTTGCCAGAGGTCGTGGGATCTCCACCCAGGACAATTTTTTGTGTTATGAGCACGATATTTTTTTCTGTGATTGGGTGTAACTATTATATGTATGTATTTAAAAGTATTAGAAGTATGTTTATTAAGTGTCTAGTACTCATAATACAATCTCTGCTTAGTTTGAAGCTAGATGGCTCAAATTAAGCATACTAAAGTAGCTTGTGATATGAGTACTAGACAACTGATAAACATACTTATACACGGAACAAAAAATCGAGCTCATCACACAAATATTTATACTGGATTGAGATCGAACCCACAACCTCCAGCATAACAGTCAGGGCCACTAACCACTAGACCAACAGGCCAGTTAAAACATTATTTCTACTTTACTAACACCACTCTTACATCCGCAGTTGATGAAGCACGTTCAAGACAAGCACCTGGAGAATACGGCAAGCAGTAAGTCATCAGGCTGTATGTACATTGTTATATATTAGATATAGTTTTACAGGGTGACTTCGAAGTCGTGGGCAATGTTTTAAACTAAGACACTATTAATGATACTAATTGCGTTAGGGGTATTTTTACCAAAAAAAATATTAACGTAGGTAGTTACCCAGTTATTAAAAATGTAATGTATACTTAAATAATAAGTAACATACTACCGTAATAAATTACTATTGAAAAAAAAAAACGAAACTAATCAGATAATGGCAAAAATCTAAAGTATCAAAATATTTAAACGCGGCCGTCGCATCATCCACGGCCGCGCGGAACTAAGAGATACTACTTACTTTTTTTTGCGTAAAAGTAGCCCTAACGCAATTAGTGTCATAATAGTGTCTTAGTTTAAAATATTGCCCACGACTTCGAAGTCACCCTGTATATCGCACTGAACGCACGTGGATGTCGGTAATAAGTGCTAAATAATAGCTCGGGGAAAAAGTCTATTCGCATTATAGTATGTATGAAATTGTAATAAAATCTCTCTCTCTCTCTCTAATATAATTAGAATTTGAAATTGTGTTCTTTAAAATTTTAACTTTCTATTATACCAAAACCAGCCAGATACAAGTACTATAGCCAAAAAGATTTTATTACAAGTTCATACATACATACATGTCATGCGGAGGAAAGAGGATCACGTGGTAAGGAAGGTGATGGACATGAATGTGGACGGATATAGGGGAAGAGGACGACCAAAGAAACGATGGGTGGATTGTGTGAAAGATGATATGGCTGCAAAGAGTGTGACTTGCGAGATGACGTCAGATAGGAACGTGTGGAAGAAGAAGACATGCTGCGCCGACCCCAAATAATAATTGGGATAAGGGCAGGGGAATGATGATGATAATAACCTAGTTTTTCGCAGTCATAATGTGATTCATAATAGGATAGAGAATCGTGGAGTACCTTGTGGGAGGCCTTTGCCCAGCTGTGGGACAATATAGGCTAGAAATAAAATATCCCTATTGTTACTTAGTGTGTGATATTATTATTGTGAAAGGTTTAGAGAAGTAACGCAGCACTCGATGTGAGTTTGTAGCTACTTAATTCACGCAGTACTTAATTTTAAGCTTTTTTTTATCTGCTTCTAGTAAATTAAAACGGTTTTATTACTAACACCTAAGTCTCCTGCTTCTTTATTTTTAAGCCTTTTATTTACTGCAACTAAATTAAAATGGTTTTATTACTTATTCCAAATAATTCTGCTTATTCTGATATAGTTTGCAAAGAATTTACTTATAAGATCATCTATAATTTTTCGTTTTAATCTAAGGTCCTTCTTTGTACAAGGGGTTTGTACTAAAGGTATACATTTCTAGAATGGAAACATTGCAATCAAAAACCTACCCTTCGTATACGTCAATAATCCTTCGAGCTATTTTTGCTGCGCCAGTACCTCACTGGAATTCGAATTCCTAAAAAATGCAATATTTGCGAACATTTTAGGTTTTATCTAGGGAAAAGTTCCTAGTGAGCTGAATTTTTGTATATTACGAAGTTATGAAAAGTCGACATCGATACACCGTCCGGAAACAAGGCCCGTACATCTTCCTGCCCTTATCCCATTTTACTTGGGGTCGGCGCAACATGTTTTTTTTTATAAACATGTTGGTATGGCACAACATTGATTTGGCTATGGTTTTATAGTCGGCCGCCTGCCTGACACTAACCCTCTTTGGGAATGCGATTGTTGGTTGTTTACCCGCCACCATTCGGGTGACCCAAGGTGCTTGGTACAGTGCACTGGGTCTTAAGGTCCATTAGTCGCCTTTTACGACACCCAGTGGAGGATATGGGGTGGTGCTATTCTTTATATCCGGAGACCACACGGATTTCCGGACACCACACGGATTACGTCTTTCCGCAACCACATGTGGCCGATTATCCTTCCTTCCAGAAATGAGCCTCGGGCCAAGACTAACGATCTCATCTCGGAAGACCTTCATTAACTCCGAATCCCTGCCGGTTTCTTTTCGACGTGGACTTTGCTTTAGGGCAACTAACTCCTTCTTAATATCATCCATCTTCGCGCCGCGATTCGATATTTGAGTTTTGAGGCGCTCGTTCTCCTTTTGCAATCGGCGTGGCTCTTCCTCAGTTCGACTCGCGACCCCGCTGCCGCGTCAGCTCATGATTAAGGATTCCGATTAGGTCCGAAACTAGTCCCGCTATCTCGATACATATGCGTGAGTGAACCGTTGCATCATTTAAGTGTGTCTTTTCCGTTGCCGATCGCTGCAGGAGCACCTCCATGACCTCCTGTATGGCTACGGTAGCAGCTTTCAAGACTTTTTGACTTTAGAGCCCCTTAGACGCTTTAGCCACTGAGTTGATGGATGAAATGACCTGTTGCACCTTCTGGTGTATTTCATTACACGTCATCTGTTCGATGTCATTTTCCTTCCCTTCCGTCTTTTTCTTCCCTCTGAGTAGTTCCCTTAGAGTAGGTACTGAGACTTCGGCGTCATCTGCACTCGACGCTGACACGATTGGCCCTCGTTCTGCTTTCTTTTTTTTTGGACTGACGCCGAAACTTTGACCTCAGTCTCATCCCCTCAACCGTGCTCCGCAGCTTGGGATTAAGGGATATTTCAAAGGTTTTCTCTCCTCGCATTCCAACCATTTAAGGTCGTTAAGGTTTACGGGTTGGCCGTTGTTGGTTGGGTGGCCTCAATAAAGCCGTGTCTAAAGGCAGGATATGTGAACTAAAAGCAATGACCGAGGCCGCCAATACCGGCACCTGCTGCCGCTACCTAGAAGTACGCCAATACCAACGACGCTAATACGAACGTACCTCGCCACAGACACGGTGCACCTTCACACGCGCGAGGTGGAGGCGGCGGACGTGCTGGTGTGCGGCGCGTGCGGGTTCGAGGCCGCCGAGCGCGCGCTGTTCAAGGCTCACATCGAGGACGAACACGGCGCCACCACCTGCTGAGGGTCAGTACTGCATGTGTGTACAGCACACCCCACACGTCACACTAGCATTCATATCGAGGCCGCCGAGCGCGCGCTGTTCAAGGCTCACATCGAGGACGAACACGGCGCCACCACCTGCTGAGGGTCAGTACTGCATGTGTGTACAGCACACCCCACACGTCACACTAGCATTCATATCGAGGCCGCCGAGCGCGCGCTGTTCAAGGCTCACATCGAGGACGAACACGGCGCCACCACCTGCTGAGGGTCAGTACTGCATGTGTGTACAGCACACCCCACACGTCACACTAGCATTCATATCGAGGCCGCCGAGCGCGCGCTGTTCAAGGCTCACATCGAGGACGAACACGGCGCCACCACCTGCTGAGGGTCAGTACTGCATGTGTGTACAGCACACCCCACACGTCACACTAGCATTCATATCGAGGCCGCCGAGCGCGCGCTGTTCAAGGCTCACATCGAGGACGAACACGGCGCCACCACCTGCTGAGGGTCAGTACTGCATGTGTGTACAGCACACCCCACACGTCACACTAGCATTCATATCGAGGCCGCCGAGCGCGCGCTGTTCAAGGCTCACATCGAGGACGAACACGGCGCCACCACCTGCTGAGGGTCAGTACTGCATGTGTGTACAGCACACCCCACACGTCACACTAGCATTCATATCGAGGCCGCCGAGCGCGCGCTGTTCAAGGCTCACATCGAGGACGAACACGGCGCCACCACCTGCTGAGGGTCAGTACTGCATGTGTGTACAGCACACCCCACACGTCACACTAGCATTCATATCGAGGCCGCCGAGCGCGCGCTGTTCAAGGCTCACATCGAGGACGAACACGGCGCCACCACCTGCTGAGGGTCAGTACTGCATGTGTGTACAGCACACCCCACACGTCACACTAGCATTCATATCGAGGCCGCCGAGCGCGCGCTGTTCAAGGCTCACATCGAGGACGAACACGGCGCCACCACCTGCTGAGGGTCAGTACTGCATGTGTGTACAGCACACCCCACACGTCACACTAGCATTCATATCGAGGCCGCCGAGCGCGCGCTGTTCAAGGCTCACATCGAGGACGAACACGGCGCCACCACCTGCTGAGGGTCAGTACTGCATGTGTGTACAGCACACCCCACACGTCACACTAGCATTCATATCGAGGCCGCCGAGCGCGCGCTGTTCAAGGCTCACATCGAGGACGAACACGGCGCCACCACCTGCTGAGGGTCAGTACTGCATGTGTGTACAGCACACCCCACACGTCACACTAGCATTCATATCGAGGCCGCCGAGCGCGCGCTGTTCAAGGCTCACATCGAGGACGAACACGGCGCCACCACCTGCTGAGGGTCAGTACTGCATGTGTGTACAGCACACCCCACACGTCACACTAGCATTCATATCGAGGCCGCCGAGCGCGCGCTGTTCAAGGCTCACATCGAGGACGAACACGGCGCCACCACCTGCTGAGGGTCAGTACTGCATGTGTGTACAGCACACCCCACACGTCACACTAGCATTCATATCGAGGCCGCCGAGCGCGCGCTGTTCAAGGCTCACATCGAGGACGAACACGGCGCCACCACCTGCTGAGGGTCAGTACTGCATGTGTGTACAGCACACCCCACACGTCACACTAGCATTCATATCGAGGCCGCCGAGCGCGCGCTGTTCAAGGCTCACATCGAGGACGAACACGGCGCCACCACCTGCTGAGGGTCAGTACTGCATGTGTGTACAGCACACCCCACACGTCACACTAGCATTCATATCGAGGCCGCCGAGCGCGCGCTGTTCAAGGCTCACATCGAGGACGAACACGGCGCCACCACCTGCTGAGGGTCAGTACTGCATGTGTGTACAGCACACCCCACACGTCACACTAGCATTCATATCGAGGCCGCCGAGCGCGCGCTGTTCAAGGCTCACATCGAGGACGAACACGGCGCCACCACCTGCTGAGGGTCAGTACTGCATGTGTGTACAGCACACCCCACACGTCACACTAGCATTCATATCGAGGCCGCCGAGCGCGCGCTGTTCAAGGCTCACATCGAGGACGAACACGGCGCCACCACCTGCTGAGGGTCAGTACTGCATGTGTGTACAGCACACCCCACACGTCACACTAGCATTCATATCGAGGCCGCCGAGCGCGCGCTGTTCAAGGCTCACATCGAGGACGAACACGGCGCCACCACCTGCTGAGGGTCAGTACTGCATGTGTGTACAGCACACCCCACACGTCACACTAGCATTCATATCGAGGCCGCCGAGCGCGCGCTGTTCAAGGCTCACATCGAGGACGAACACGGCGCCACCACCTGCTGAGGGTCAGTACTGCATGTGTGTACAGCACACCCCACACGTCACACTAGCATTCATATCGAGGCCGCCGAGCGCGCGCTGTTCAAGGCTCACATCGAGGACGAACACGGCGCCACCACCTGCTGAGGGTCAGTACTGCATGTGTGTACAGCACACCCCACACGTCACACTAGCATTCATATCGAGGCCGCCGAGCGCGCGCTGTTCAAGGCTCACATCGAGGACGAACACGGCGCCACCACCTGCTGAGGGTCAGTACTGCATGTGTGTACAGCACACCCCACACGTCACACTAGCATTCATATCGAGGCCGCCGAGCGCGCGCTGTTCAAGGCTCACATCGAGGACGAACACGGCGCCACCACCTGCTGAGGGTCAGTACTGCATGTGTGTACAGCACACCCCACACGTCACACTAGCATTCATATCGAGGCCGCCGAGCGCGCGCTGTTCAAGGCTCACATCGAGGACGAACACGGCGCCACCACCTGCTGAGGGTCAGTACTGCATGTGTGTACAGCACACCCCACACGTCACACTAGCATTCATATCGAGGCCGCCGAGCGCGCGCTGTTCAAGGCTCACATCGAGGACGAACACGGCGCCACCACCTGCTGAGGGTCAGTACTGCATGTGTGTACAGCACACCCCACACGTCACACTAGCATTCATATCGAGGCCGCCGAGCGCGCGCTGTTCAAGGCTCACATCGAGGACGAACACGGCGCCACCACCTGCTGAGGGTCAGTACTGCATGTGTGTACAGCACACCCCACACGTCACACTAGCATTCATATCGAGGCCGCCGAGCGCGCGCTGTTCAAGGCTCACATCGAGGACGAACACGGCGCCACCACCTGCTGAGGGTCAGTACTGCATGTGTGTACAGCACACCCCACACGTCACACTAGCATTCATATCGAGGCCGCCGAGCGCGCGCTGTTCAAGGCTCACATCGAGGACGAACACGGCGCCACCACCTGCTGAGGGTCAGTACTGCATGTGTGTACAGCACACCCCACACGTCACACTAGCATTCATATCGAGGCCGCCGAGCGCGCGCTGTTCAAGGCTCACATCGAGGACGAACACGGCGCCACCACCTGCTGAGGGTCAGTACTGCATGTGTGTACAGCACACCCCACACGTCACACTAGCATTCATATCGAGGCCGCCGAGCGCGCGCTGTTCAAGGCTCACATCGAGGACGAACACGGCGCCACCACCTGCTGAGGGTCAGTACTGCATGTGTGTACAGCACACCCCACACGTCACACTAGCATTCATATCGAGGCCGCCGAGCGCGCGCTGTTCAAGGCTCACATCGAGGACGAACACGGCGCCACCACCTGCTGAGGGTCAGTACTGCATGTGTGTACAGCACACCCCACACGTCACACTAGCATTCATATCGAGGCCGCCGAGCGCGCGCTGTTCAAGGCTCACATCGAGGACGAACACGGCGCCACCACCTGCTGAGGGTCAGTACTGCATGTGTGTACAGCACACCCCACACGTCACACTAGCATTCATATCGAGGCCGCCGAGCGCGCGCTGTTCAAGGCTCACATCGAGGACGAACACGGCGCCACCACCTGCTGAGGGTCAGTACTGCATGTGTGTACAGCACACCCCACACGTCACACTAGCATTCATATCGAGGCCGCCGAGCGCGCGCTGTTCAAGGCTCACATCGAGGACGAACACGGCGCCACCACCTGCTGAGGGTCAGTACTGCATGTGTGTACAGCACACCCCACACGTCACACTAGCATTCATATCGAGGCCGCCGAGCGCGCGCTGTTCAAGGCTCACATCGAGGACGAACACGGCGCCACCACCTGCTGAGGGTCAGTACTGCATGTGTGTACAGCACACCCCACACGTCACACTAGCATTCATATCGAGGCCGCCGAGCGCGCGCTGTTCAAGGCTCACATCGAGGACGAACACGGCGCCACCACCTGCTGAGGGTCAGTACTGCATGTGTGTACAGCACACCCCACACGTCACACTAGCATTCATATCGAGGCCGCCGAGCGCGCGCTGTTCAAGGCTCACATCGAGGACGAACACGGCGCCACCACCTGCTGAGGGTCAGTACTGCATGTGTGTACAGCACACCCCACACGTCACACTAGCATTCATATCGAGGCCGCCGAGCGCGCGCTGTTCAAGGCTCACATCGAGGACGAACACGGCGCCACCACCTGCTGAGGGTCAGTACTGCATGTGTGTACAGCACACCCCACACGTCACACTAGCATTCATATCGAGGCCGCCGAGCGCGCGCTGTTCAAGGCTCACATCGAGGACGAACACGGCGCCACCACCTGCTGAGGGTCAGTACTGCATGTGTGTACAGCACACCCCACACGTCACACTAGCATTCATATCGAGGCCGCCGAGCGCGCGCTGTTCAAGGCTCACATCGAGGACGAACACGGCGCCACCACCTGCTGAGGGTCAGTACTGCATGTGTGTACAGCACACCCCACACGTCACACTAGCATTCATATCGAGGCCGCCGAGCGCGCGCTGTTCAAGGCTCACATCGAGGACGAACACGGCGCCACCACCTGCTGAGGGTCAGTACTGCATGTGTGTACAGCACACCCCACACGTCACACTAGCATTCATATCGAGGCCGCCGAGCGCGCGCTGTTCAAGGCTCACATCGAGGACGAACACGGCGCCACCACCTGCTGAGGGTCAGTACTGCATGTGTGTACAGCACACCCCACACGTCACACTAGCATTCATATCATTATAATAACTTTCGTGAGAATGATTCATATTTAAGAGATATATAACGGTTTACTCACGTGTATGTATCGGGATAGCCCGACTAGTTTCGGAACCAACCGGAGTCCTTCGCGTCCGGAGACGCGGCGGCGGGGTCGCGAGTCGGACGTCGAGTCGAGTTCGACTCGCGAAACCGCGTGAGTAAACCGTTATATATCTCTTAAATATGAATCATTCTCACGAAAGTTATTATAATGATATGAATGCTAGTGTCCATCCATCTTTTCCTTGGCCTTCCCCTTCCTCTCCATCCATCAACATTCATACTGGGCTCTATCAGACGTTACACTAGCATTTACTCCTTATACAATCCATCCATCTTTTCTTTGACCTTCTCAATTTGTATTTATAATAAAATACCTGATAACATCAAAAATTTAAAAAAGTATTTGCAACAAATTCTCATTATCTATTTCTTTTCAGGTTACTCCCAGGTGAGGTCTTTGTATCTCGCCTGTCGAGCCTAACGGATGCCCAGCCCTTTATCTTATTAAAAGAATTGTCTTAAAACAAAGCAATATTATCCTAACATTTAAGATAGTTCCACAACTCACAAGTGTCAGTGTATTCAGTAACTTTTCTATTTACTCTCTCATATGAATTGGTAGATAAAGTATTTTTGTATCAAAATTATGTGTAATCATCGTTTGGAGTCTTATGTTGAAAATTGGGTATTTGATTATAAAAACGAATTAGTCCGTCAGGTAGATTTCCCAAAAATATTGTATACGTATTCGTTTCATAAATCAATATAAAAAAAAACAAAGAAATTACGCTTCAAATATGTTGAAACGCATGAAAATAGGGGTAGTAACGTCACTTGTCAGTAAAAAGTGTACTGAGATGTGACGTCACACGAGATATCAACTCACTGTATCATCTCCATTTCTTGTTTATGTGATAAAATAAAATACGTGTCAATTTTTTTTTTAAATCTATCTAACGGATTAATAAGTGTTTTAAATATTCAAATCAGTCAAATTCCTAATTGATTTAAATTGTATATGTGTAGAATTATACGTGTCTATGTAACCTTAAAATTATTGTTTAAACGGCTGTGTTATTGTATTAAAGTCTCGAAAACTCAATCATGATGATAAGCAATATTTTTAAATTGTGAAGTGTATTGAAATAGCAGAAAAATGTAAAATGTCTTGTTTGTGTATTTCTAATATTATTTAAGTACATAATATAGTGCTACAAGTATATTTTGGCATGAGGCTAAAATCGGTACTAATGCTTAAAGCCATCACATTTGACAAACAGTTGAGTTGATTCTTGTTGCGAATATGCACACTGGCGCCCTCATGTTAATGTCATCCACGTGACAAAAGATCCTTGTAGCACTATAACTATAATAGAACTAGCGACCCGCCCTGGCTTCGCACGGGTGCAAAACTTAAATATCATAAACCTTCCTCTTGAAACAATATATCTGTTATAAAACCGCATCAAAATCCTTTGAGTAGTTTTAAGATCTAAGCATACATAGGGACAGAAAACGGGAAGCGACTTTGTTTTATACTATGTAGTGATGAAAAACAGTTGGTATGCGATATAAATACATATCGCGTATGTATAATTATGTAATTTCACTGTTTTTGGTGGGTTAGAAGTCTTATACAGTCTCGGTTTACATAAATAATTATTATACTAAGTCACTAAGATATTGAACATGTATTATCATTCCAACAATTTCTACTTTTATATTGGCAATGCTCACTATGTTAGCTCTAGGTATCCTTTTCTCTAATTTTTCACTAACGATGTTTATTCACCAATCGCTCGATGCCAGCGATCGTATGTTGATCGATCAATATACATAATAATTCCTCAACATTCACACAACGCCATCTAGTCTCAAGTTAAACATACTAAGTAGCTTGTGTTATGACTAGATAACCGATAAACATACTTTTATATTTTTAAATACATACATATTATAGATAAATTACACCCAGACACAGAACAAATGATCGTGCTCTTCACACAAACATTTGTCCTGGGTGGGAATCGAACCCACGACCTCCGGCTTAGCAGTTAGGGTCACTAACCACTAGACCAACAGGCTATCGAATAATGTACGGAGTAGATCACGTGAGTAATGTACGGCCCATTGGTAAGCCTGATGTGTGTCTGTGCCAATCTTTCCAATAATTACGTAATGCCCAAGTCAATGTATGAATTTGGTGTGTTTTGGTTAATTAAGTTCCTGTATTGTTACTTTAGTTTTAAGTTGTACATATTATTAATTAAATCTTTTGAATATAGTGATTTGGCGTTTTTATTTTGGGATCCCTATCAAGGTATAGCTGTTATTGATTGTTCTCACTAATGATTATGCTCATTAGACAGAATTTTGTTCTGGTTGGGAATGAACCCACGACCACGGTCAGGGTCATCAACAGTCCTGCCGAGGAATGCAACACATCTTGCCCCTTGGATCTGCCAGTTAAAATAACGCACAGTATGAGATGTCGTGTAATACTTACACATTAGTTTTAGAAAAAATAATATGTAGGTTTTAGTAGGAAAAATTCAGCTACAATTATCCTAGGAATTTATAGTAGACTGAGCTAAAAACACAGGTGAATATATGACATACTTATTTCTTCTTTTGTATCCCACAGCTAGGCTAAGGTAAAAGTAAAACGTCAAAAGGAAATCATATTTCAATTTATTCGAGGTTACATAATTTAATAACGAAATCTTAGCGACTCGCCGCTACATTCAAATTATATTATAACAAAAACCTTAAACAGTTACCGTTCCCTTTCAAACGCTAGACAAGATAAATAAAATAAATTAATTATTAATGTACATAGTTCTATTCTTTGCAAAAAACTTTTTAAGCAAGTTTTACGTTTTTAATCTATGATAGTTGTAACATATTGCTAATAACTAGAATTAAATTCAAATGACAATTTTATTTAAATAAAATCATTTTTTATACTTAAATCCATTCAGTAACATTCTGGAGGAAAGACACTCACAAGTGCTTCCATTTATCAAAATAGTTTAATCTTAGTATTTATTACAAAAATAATTATTTGCATGCCTTGTGTGAAACTAAAAAGATCACATTCAAATTACAATCATCTTAATTGATCAACGTCATACGTACAAAAAAATTGCGAAAAATGCTTTTGTTTCTCTATACTGCAAACATAATTTACCTAAATCATTCCATGAATTCCTAAATTATTTTGAGATCTTAATTAAAAAACTAAAAGATTTAGTATTGAGTTGAATTTTAAAATAAAACTGAAATATAACTTAAAAAAGAACTAGGCAAAAGTGTCATGCATAGTTAAAAAAAATATTAAGGTTTTTTGTATTTATCTTGTCAATATCAACGAAATTCCTGACAAAAATAATTATAGATCACAATAACTTAGCAATTTTATCCAAACACAACCAAATTTACAAACAAAATGCACATTTTTAAACAAATTACGGTAAAATACGCGTTAAGGGTTCGGGTAACTGTTATACCTGATTTAACGAACATTGCATCAGGCTAAGGCGTTTTGCAGACAACCAGACTCCACTAATGGTTATGAAGCGACTAGACCAATACTTTTTACTCTTTAGGGTAGCATAAGTACAAGAAAACTTTAAACATTTCTATTAGTAACATACTCAAAAGACTCAATTTTAAAACTGTTATATACCATCCAATACTTAAAAGGCCATTGAAGACATTTATAAGTATATCTGTCGCAGCTTGAAATTACTAAAAATCAGAGATAGCTGGTGGTTTATTTATAGTGCAACAAGGATCTTTTGGCCGAAATCGGAACTAATACCGTAATATGAAAAACCATCACTTTTGACAGACAGTTGAGTTGATGCTTGCGAATATGCACACTAGCGCCCTCATGTTAATGTCATCCACGTGCTAAAAGATCCTTGTAGAATATTAGAAATACTTTGACGTTTCAGTATTTAGCTATTTGTCGGTAAATTACACCTTAAAGTAACAAATAGCAGATATAACAGTATCTTCATTTGTGTCAATTGAGAAATGCATACAATACAACATAAATAATTAAATTACATGTAATTTTCTTGGTACAATCTCATACCTTCTAAATTGAGTAAGGGATCATTTTCTTACAACACTTTTTAGTGATATTTATAGAAAATATGACATATAGAGGTGTCTAGTCGCCACATTAATATTTGCGAATACAATCCTTATATTAAAGGCACCATGAATTGAACTAATGCCGCAGATGTGTGCGAGAGACGCCGCGCTATGTCGTGTAGTGCGCTGTCACGTGACACTACTGCAGTGATATTACTTAAAAGGCGCGATAAACCCCCTGTGAGTCTGGTGTCTATATTATCTAGGTATTTGATATTTCAATGATAATTGTTGACTATTCTGCATAACGTGTCAAATGCCCGTCACATTAAAATACTACTTCTATTATAAGTAAATAACTTTATGTAAGCCATAGTTACAACTCAAAAAGAGAGTTTATTTTTATGATAGAAATAGTATTTAGAAATAAGACCATGCATTTTCTTGTATACTATTCACTAATTCGGAGATAGCGCAGATAACTTTAATTATGTACTAAAAATGGGTTTTATTTGTATTTTATTTCGTAATAACTCCTAAATAGTCTACAATTATCACCGAATACAAATAAAATCAAACAAATTACAATTTTCAGGACTAAAGTTTCACCATAATTAATAAATTTGTTACCAACAAATATTACCACTTTTCTTTACGAATTGTTAGAAAAATCTATTTTTAATTTTAGCTAATTACAATGCCTTACTTTACAAGTTTATGCGATACTGAATTTAAAGATGTTTTTCCTTCATTTGTTACAAGTTTATTTTTAAACTTCGTAGTTA
This sequence comes from Chrysodeixis includens, assembly GCA_941860345.1. NCBI lineage: Eukaryota > Metazoa > Arthropoda > Insecta > Lepidoptera > Noctuidae > Chrysodeixis > Chrysodeixis includens. Next base: position 4,529,926 of record OW796119.1, on the reverse strand, counting down.
ACCCACAGTTAATGGGTCATAGTTTTAAAGGTTAACCTGAACTCTAAACTAGCCTTTTGAACTATTAGTTTATTTACATATTAACTAAAATATAAAAAAGGCAAGTTTTAGAAGTTATGTTCTAGAATTTATCATATTGCAAACGAAAACTAATATTTTTTCAGGTTAACCATTAAGGAATGTTTACTACATATTTAAAACGTAGTATTTGTTAGCAAACGATATATCTCACACTTTCTCTTTAAAATAATATCTTTAAGTGAACTAATTATCATAATTTTCAACAGAAAATAAATTCACTTAAGATTATTTTTCATGTAAAAAGTTGCAAGTACATACAACACAACTACTTGTAAGTATAAACAAAAAATAAAACTATAATATTGAATAAAAATAAAAATCAAATTGCACTGAATACGTCTGCGAAAATATTTCATTGAAATTCAACCAAATATTATGAACACAGTATTTTTTATAATCGCAGACATTAAGATAAAAATACAACGATCAATGAATCCGTTAAAATTACTTCACATGCCTACCTGCTATTAAAGTAATATTGTTGCAATTGTGAAAGAGATTCATCGCACTGCACGGCATATAGTATTTCTTCCACAACAGAAAATTTTGCTTTAACCGACAGAAGACTTATTGGTTGCCGTAAAAAAAATTGATCACAACAACCAATGGTACATTCAGATCACAATTTGATCACGTCAACCAATCGGTAGACCTTTGGTTGCCGTCAAAAAATGTATCACAGCAACCATTTAGTCAATGCTTCCACAATTTGATCACGGCAACCAATTATGTAGCTGTAATTTCAACAGATAGACCGTGTATCGTTCTTAAAGAACTTATAAACTACAATTAAACTATTGGTGGGTGATAAAGATAAACGGGGACGTTGAATAGACTAGCGTTTTGCAGTCCCCGCCTCAGTATCGCATAAACGTTAAGCCGTGAACTGTACCCCTTAATTAGTGGCGTGCAGTCCAAACCATAGGGACAAAAAGACAACCTGCCCTTAGAAACCCAGATAAATATCTTTTAGTTTATTACATTTTATTGTATTTTCCTTTATTTATGGATATTGTAGAATAAACTAGCTGTTATCTTCGTCTTCGTTTGCAGAGGAAAAAATAGGAATAAAAAATAGATGTTGGCCGATTCTCAGACTTACAAAATTTCAAGAGAATCGGTCAAACCGTTTCTGAGGAGTACGGTAACTAACATTGTGACACGGGAATTTTATATATAAGATACAGGAAATTGCATTACAATAAAATAACAATGTGATAAGCTAAAATATTTATCTAAATTTCTCAGGGTAGGTAATGTCTTTTTATCTCTAAGGACTGCACGCCACTGCTTTTTACCTAATTAACTACCTAACCTTTATTTAGAATCTTCCTAAGTATTGACTCACACATTACAAACCGTTTTTTTTCACAACAATTACCTAATATACTCTTTTTAAACATTATTTAGAATTTGTGGCTTCTACTAAGGCCAAAGCCTGACTTATCTCTGGTCAAAAAGCCTAGGTCTCTGAAAGATCATCCAATTTAATATTTTGACAAAACAAAGGATCTTTTAGCACGGCAAACCATATTTTTCTATGGAAAACCATCACTTTTGACAGACAGTTAAGTTGATTCTTGTGAATATGCACACCAGCGCCCTCATGTTAATGTCATCCACGTGCCAAAATATTCTTATAGCTCTATACTATGATTGGTTAACTAACCACTTAATCATAGCATTTGATATTTTTAGAGCTGCTTCAAAAATAGCTAAGTGTCTTTGTAAAATGTACTTTTTGTCTGACATTAACAACATTTTACTGTATCGCTTACAAAAACCATTTCTTAGACCGGCCTCATACAGTATGGAATTCAGAATTTGAGAGTCGGTTCTTTATTACAAATATGTAAAAAGTGTGTTAGTATTACTCACCTGTAACTTAAAAATGGTTTGGATTGAAATAAAGAACAGACTTTCAGATTCTGAATTCCAGAGTGTTTGAGGCCGGTTTTAAAGTAATATTACCGCAGTTGTGTGCGAGAGACGCCGCGCTACGTCGTGTAGTGCGCTGTACGACACTACTGCAGTTATACTAGTTTAAGAAGTTCAAATTAAGTTGTATAACCTTTCAAAACCCTTTCATTATAAGCCAATACTCTGCGGCCTTTCCTCGACAGTCCACGGCGATTATTAGTTAATATTAATTATATTATATTTAATCATTGTGCATACAATGAGCTAGATTATACTATACAGGTACTTTATCCCGAGCGGTGTTCTCCATAGCATTCTATTACTTTTACTATCTGGCAATACATTTATGATTTCTATTTAAAATTAATAATTATGTCATATTTTGTGTATTTGCTTAAAAAAAGCCGTGTCTTAAAACTATTGGAGTTGTAGACAACTACAGTCGTGGAAGGCAAAAAATTCACGCTCTTTCGTACACTGAACCAATTGTAAATTTGTTATAACTTCATTTAAGTACTAGTGTAGATAACATTAAATAGTCGATTAAAAACTTGAATGCTATAAGTAAAAATCTTAAATTATCATCATAAATTTTAAATAAAATCATGAATGTATTACCAGATCAATAAAAGGAATTATGTTTTGATTAGGATTAATTGCGTTTTTAATTTATTATAACATTATTGTTAGTATTACATGCATAAATGTTAGATCCATTTCCAATTAAACAAACCATTAAAATAAATTATAAATCAGGTAACATAATTTATTATTATGCAAGCATTTTTAATTTTCTACAAAATTCCACATTATTTATTGCATCACAAAATACAAAACACATGAAAAATCCACAACTTCAATTTGAGCCTTAGACAAAAATATAATATTTTTAATTAGAAAATAATTTAAAAACGCAATTAATCAAAATCTGACCCACGGTATTTCAAAGGCTGATCAATACAAAAAAATGTTATCTATATAACCGTCTATAGTATGTTGTAAAGAGTCCCATACATTCACAGTTCGCAGTTTTTGGTCGTAACTAAACGTCCTAGGTCTGCATAACTTACTCACTATAGCAATTTTATTATTGCCTGCCAGCAATGGTTGACCAACGGCCTACTAGTGCCGTTGGTCAACCATTACCTAAACTTGGTGGTAAAGTCTTGGGACAATATCCACACACGGCCATCTGATCCCAAGGTGAGCAGAGCTTGTGTTATGGTAATCAGACAGCTGACGAACATACTTATATCTTTCTTCATATTAGAGATAAATAAATCACACACAGACTCAGAACAAATGATCGTGCTCATCACACAAACATTTGTCCTGGGTGGGAATCGAACCCACGACCTCCGGTTTAGCAGTCAGGGTCACTAACCACTAGACCAACAGGCCCGTCAAAGGTGGTGGAAGGCCATAAGATTGTATTGATCAGCGCTTTATTGATCAGCGTCATAGCAAGTAGTCTTACATCTACTATAAAGTAATTTTATCTATTCAATATGAAAAATAAGAAATCTAATATTAATATTATGCATTATAAATGTTTACTCTCTGCGATATTGTTTTAAAAAGGCTTTTTATGTAATTTGGGTGTAACTCAACTGTTTAAATAAAAAAAAGGTAAAAAAATACTGACTTAGCGATAAGGCGAGAAACTAACATTAAAATCTTTATAGACTTTACTATAGCACTACAAGGATCTTTTGTCACGTGGCCGAAATCGGAACTAATGCCGTCATATATGAAAAACCATCACTTTTGACAGACAGTTGAGTTGATTCTTGTTGCGAATGTGCACACTAGCGCCCTCATGTTAATGTCGTCCACGTGACTAAAGGCCCTTGTAGCAGTAAAGGCCCTGTCGACTTATAGAGTTTCTTGCCGGTTCATCTCCATAAGAATGACATTTTGGAACCGCGCTACTAGAGTCAGTAACGTTTAAATGGTTATGGTAGGCCCATTAAAAGTTTATTTCATATTCCATCTGTTTTAGGCAGTAATTTTTACACAGTTTTTATTTAGACATACATATATGTATTTAGTCAAATTTCAGAGCATTTTCAAAATTTCCGTTTTATTTTAATTAATATTTGTAACGACGTCATGGTCAAAAACTAAGAGTTTGAGCAACTAAAAGTATAATATAAGGGTGAGCTGTAACAATGCGATTTTTTTGTCGCAACTGCGATTTTTTTAAAGTACTCCATTTTCCATCTATCTGATGGGAAACCTATGCCCAGCAGTAGGACATTTACAGGCTAGTATTATTATTTAGTGTAAATATTGCGACAAAAAGAAACGCATTTAAAACTATAAACTTAAGGTCGCCTTAAAAAATTGAAATTGTCAATAATAATTATCTACTTCTAATTTTCATGAGAAAAAAAAAATTATGCTTTAATTGTAATTAATTATTCTAAGACTAAATTAAATATAGTTATACCTTTACTAATATCTTAGCGATATCAGTTAGCACATTACAATAAGTCAGTTTTTATATTTTAAAAACTTAGAAAAATAACAGTAACTATTTTTTATTTTTCCTATTTTATTTCTTTTTAAGGATTTCGAATAATCACTATTAAGTGAATTATCAGTCGAAAAGGTGATTGATTTGATTCTGTTCCTAGAATTGAATATATGGCTATTCTTTGTCTAACATACTATGGGAGAAAAGGATGGGATTACACAATTTTAATAAGTCCGGTGATAATTAAAATACTATGTTTGTTTAAAAATAAACATGTTTTTGAAATAAACAAATTTGTCTATAACAAAAAAAAATGTGCGTTTGTTGCATTGCAGCTCCCAAATAAAAGAATAACAAATTCCATGTTTTCTTTTTGTTTGATAGCTCTCTTAAGGGATATTTTTCAAAGCCAACAGTTTCATTGTTAAAAATTTATAGTAATGGTTAACTCACGCGTATTTATGGGAGTAACTCATATAATTTATCAATTACGAATACGCTTTACACTTTTTTAAATATTTTCACTAGAATCAAATCTATCACCATTAAAAAATCACATTAAAATTACATGGTTTCAATACAACACTAAAATTTCCACTCGCAAGTTGCATATGTTCACAACACTAGTGTCAAAATCACTTTAAAATTTCACTATAAAGTCCAAAGATTTCTTTCTTAAGTCTGTATGTCACGATAGTTATATATAGTGAATAGTTTATATACTACATAGCTAGTATTATAAAAATATATACCGCTTTATGAGTTGTCTATGGTCGTTTAAAACCCATCTGTTGTCTGTCTGTTGTTAATGTATTTTTGATATTTTTCAAGTCTATGGATAGTTTGAATTTGTTATATTCAAAGATTATAAAGTTAGAATGGAGTTTTTGTATGTGGAAGCGTTTAAAAATAATATTATGTTTAGTTTTTAAACATTCGTTGCTGTTATATCTTGCAATAGCAAAGTAATAACAATTAACAGAGAAAACTATACAATAATTGCTTGTAAAATCACAATACGTAAACGTAATTGTAATTTTTACAGCAAACATTATACAAATTGCTATTGCTTCGCTTTTGCAACACTTTTTACCACATCTGCACCAGTAAAACGTATAAAAACTGTTAAAAACCAAAACAAATCTTCAATAAACGCTTTCACAACACTTTTGCCCAGCAGTGGGACATATAGACATAAAGCCACAGACAGACACAACACAGACAGGTTTCAGACCTTAACACTATTCACTGACAACCGTTTATCACTAACTATTATAATCTTTGTCACAGCGGTCGTCGTGGTCCCAGTATTTAGTGTTTCTAGGGACCTCCGTCACATGTCTTCGAGGAGGAGTCTTAGCAGGCCCTTCTTCCTCTCCACTACTTCTCCTATTTAGTCTCCTTCCCTCTCTAGTCTTGGCAGCTGGTGTCTCAGTTTCATCATCATCGTTTATGTTGTCTTTGGATTTCTGACGCGTCCAGTTGCGGTGTCTGTTCCTGTTCGAGTCTTCTTTTATCTCTGGTTTCTCTTTCCGCCAGTTCTCGACGGGTCTACGACTGCTGTTCTTTTGTATTTCGTTGTTAATGCGTTCCGGCATTTGCGGGGTGGTTGCTGTTCTTTCAGCTACCCGTTCTATCGGAGGTCTTTCTACATTGGTTGACCCCATAGGGTTGCGTTCGGGGAAATTTTGTACGAAATCACCCCCTTGTTGGTTAAAATTGACATTCGTGTATTGGCTTTGTACGTAAGCACTATCACCCTGCTGTAGGTAGTTTGCATAATTCTCTTGGTAATTAAATCTGTTGGGAGGTGGGTAATCTGGGACGGGGAAATTCTGCACATTAGGTGGCAACACCGTCTGAGTGTATTCGAGTTCTTCTTTTTTCTCTTCCTCTTGTTGTCTCCAGGAGTTCAAATCGTATCTCTTATTGAGGGTTTTAGTTGTCCAAGTATCGAAGTTATCTTGACTGACGGATAGCGCTTGCTCTTGTCTGAGTAGCCCAGCTCCTGCGCCTAATATCGGCCTGAGTTTAGGTTTGGCGTCATCATTATTGTTGAGGCTGATCTGGGACAGGTTTTGGCTGACCTTTTCAGCTATATCGTTGGCATCGGGTCTGAAGTCTTCTTTTTCAGGGCTCTTCTTCCAGGAGCCGTAACTAACTTCGCTGAAGGTTTCCTCTGTGGTGAGCTCTAAGTGCGCGGCGTAGAACTGCTGGAGAGTGTTGGGCAGCGGCAGGAACTTGTTGAGACAGAGGTCAGCTGACAGCAGCAGCCATATTGTGCTGATTGGCGGCGGCGAGAGCAGCCTCAGACGGATGGATATGGACAGCTCGTCGAACTCTTGTGCGAGGACCGAGAGGAGCTCGCGTCCGTTTTGCATTAGCTGTAATAGAATAACTTTTATTAATAAAATTATTAAAGTACACGTTCATCTACACTTATATATTATAAAGAGGAAAACTTTGTTTGTTTGTTTGGTTGTAATGAATAGGCTCAAGAGCTACTGGACCGATTTAAAAAATTCTTTCACCATTCGAAAGCTACATTATCCACGAGTAACATAGACTATATTTTATTTTGGAAAAAAAATAGTTTTCAAATTATTTTTGTCAGCGAAACAAAGTTTGCAGGGACAGCTAGTTTCTTAATAAAGGTAATATATTTCATAAATCTTAAAAATATCTAGTTTTACGAAATTTGCTGCGCCCTCACAGGGTGATGTATATAGCTACAATTAACTGTGTACATTATGCAATAAATAAATAAATCAATCTTGTTATTACAGTGTAGTGAAGAGTAAAATTTATATTCTTAAAGATGGATTGACGAAGCTAGAACACCATTTTACTCAAGATTAAATCCGAATTTAAACTAGAGTAATGCAAAGTTGCAATTTTAATAATAAATAATAATAATAATAATTTATTTGTCAGAATATTGTTACAAAAGATGTTTAAACATAATATCATGTCCAAAATATTCTGCTGTTTCCAGCGTACAAATGTTTACAAAAAATCTGTTTTGCCCACGACTAATCTTGTTATGTCACTACACGCGGGTAAATATTTACACGGACGAAGTATTTTCTCACGATAATCTGAGAATATGAAACGTCACTGTCAGGCATGAGGTATTAATAATTGACGATTTTTATTTAGTTGATTTCGTTTTCCAAAAGAAAAAAAATGGTGGAGTGTGCTCACGGCCTAAGCCCCACACTCCACCATTTTTTTTTTCTTTTTTTTTTGCGTAAAAGTAGCCCTAACGCTATTAGTATCATTAATAGTGTCTTAGTTTAAAATATTGCCCACGACTTCAAAGTCACCCTGTATAGGTCTGAGAGTCGGTTATTATCTATTATACATCCCCATTTTTTTTTGGTTTCTAGTTAGGTTAGGTTAGGTTTGGTTTTCAGTTAGGTTAGGTTAGGTTTGGTTTTCAGTTAGGTTTGGTTAGGTTCGGTTTTTAGTTAGGTTAGCTTAGGTTTGGTTTTTATTTAGGTTAGGTTAGATTTGGTTTTCAGTTAGGTTAGGTTAGGTTCGGTTTTTAGTTAGGTTAGGTTTGGTTTTTAGTTAGGTTAGGTTTGGTTTTTAGTTAGGTTAGGCTAGGTTTGGTTTTTAGTTAGGTTAGGTTAGGTTTGGTTTTTAGTTAGGTTAGGTTAGGTTTTGTTTTTAGTTAGGTTAGGTTAGGTTTGGTTTTTAGTTAAGTTAGGTTAGGTTTGGTTTTTAGTTAGGTTTGGTTTTCAGTTAGGTTAGGTTAGGTTCGGTTTTTAGTTAGGTTAGGTTTAGTTTTCAGTTAGGTTAGGTTCGGTTTTTAGTTAGGTTAGGTTAGGTTTGGTTTTTAGTTAGGTTAGGTTCGGTTTTTAGTTAGGTTAGGTTTGGTTTTTAGTTAGGTTAGGTTAGGTTTGGTTTTCAGTTAGGTTAGGTTCGGTTTTTAGTTAGGTTAGGTTAGGTTTGGTTTTCAGTTAGGTTAGGTTAGGTTCGGTTTTTAGTTGGGTTAGGTTAGGTTTGGTTTTTAGTTAGGTTAGGTTAGGTTTGGTTTTCAGTTAGGTTAGGTTAGGTTTGGTTTTCAGTTAGGTTAGGTTAGGTTCGGTTTTTACTTAGGTTAGGTTTAGTTTTTAGTTAGGTTAGGTTAGGTTTGGTTTTCAGTTAGGTTAGGTTAGGTTCGGTTTTTAGTTAGGTTAGGTTAGGTTTGGTTTTCAGTTAGGTTAGGTTCGGTGTTTAGTTAGGTTAGGTTAGGTTTGGTTTTCAGTTAGGTTAGGTTAGGTTCGGTTTTTAGTTAGGTTAGGTTTGGTTTTCAGTTAGGTTAGGTTCGGTTTTAAGTTAGGTTAGGTTAGGTTTGGTTTTCAGTTAGGTTAGGTTAGGTTCGGTTTTTAGTTAGGTTAGGTTAGGTTAGGTTAGGTTAGGTTTGGTTTTTAGTTAGGTTAGGTTAGGTTTGGTTTTCAGTTAGGTTAGGTTAGGTTCCCTAGGGATAGCCGGGACAGAGTTCCCGAGGGATAGCCACAATAGTGTTCCCGAGGGATAGCCGGGATAGAGTTCCCGAGGGATAGAGTTCCCGAGGGAAAGAGTTCCCGAGGGATAGAGTTCCTGAAGGATAGCCGGGATAGAGTTCCCTAGGGATAGCCGGGATAGAGTTCCCTAGGGATAGCCGGAATAGAGTTCCCTAGGGATAGCCGGGATAGAGTTCCCTAGGGATAGCCGGGATAGAGTTCCCTAGGGATAGCCGGGATAGAGTTCCCTAGGGATAGCCGGAATAGAGTTCCCTAGGGATAGCCGGAATAGAGTTCCCTAGGGATAGCCGGGATAGAGTTCCCTAGGGATAGCCGGGATAGAGTTCCCTAGGGATAGCCGGGATAGAGTTCCCTAGGGATAGCCGGGATAGTTCCCTAGGGATAGCCGGGATAGGGTTCCCTAGGGATAGCCGGGATAGAGTTCCCTAGGGATAGCCGGGATAGAGTTCCCTAGGGATAGCCGGGATAGAGTTCCCTAGGGATAGCCGGGATAGAGTTCCCTAGGGATAGCCGGAATAGAGTTCCCTAGGGATAGCCGGAATAGAGTTCCTTAGGGATAGCCGGGATAGAGTTCAATAGGGATAGCCGGGATAGAGTTCCCTAGGGATAGCCGGACTAGAGTTCCCTAGGGATAGCCGGGATAGAGTTCCCTAGGGATAGCCGGGATAGGGTTCCCTAGGGATAGCCGGGATAGAGTTCCCTAGGGATAGCCGGGATAGAGTTCCCTAGGGATAGCCGGGATAGAGTTCCCTAGGGATAGCCGGGATAGTTCCCTAGGGATAGCCGGGATAGAGTTCCCTAGGGATAGCCGGGACAGAGTTCCCTAGGGATAGCCGGGACAGAGTTCCCTAGGGATAGCTGGGATAGAGTTCCCTAGGGATAGCCGGGATAGAGTTCCCTAGGGATAGCTGGGATAGAGTTCCCTAGGGATAGCCGGGATAGAGTTCCTGAGGGATAGCCGGGATAGAGTTCCCGAGGGATAGCCGAGATAGAGTTCCCGGGGGATAGAGTTCCCGAGGGATAGAGTTCCCTAGGGATAGAGTTAACCTAACCTAACTAAAAACCAAACCTAACCTTACTTAAAACCAAACCTAACCTAACTAAAAACCAAACCTAACCTAACTAAAAACCAAACCTAACCTAACCTAACTTAAAACCAAACCTAACCTAACTAAAAACCAAACCTAACCTAACTAAAAACCAAACCTAACCTAACTAAAAACCAAACCTAACCTAACTTAAAACCAAACCTAACCTAACTAAAAACCAAACCTAACCTAACTTAAAACCAAACCTAACCTAACTAAAAACCAAACCTAACCTAACCTAACTAAAAACCAAACCTAACCTAACTGAAAACCAAACCTAACCTAACTAAAAACCAAACCTAACCTAACTAAAAACCAAACCTAACCTAACTTAAAACCAAACCTAACCTAACTAAAAACAAAACCTGACCTAACCTAACTAAAAACCAAACCTAACCTTTTTTTATTTTTGTTTCGCTGGAGGCATGCATTTCGCATTACGCATCCTCTCCAAGCCGGAGGGGTATGTGGGGCTCCCGGGAGGTAGTAGGCTCCTGGTATAACCACTAAAAACCCCCCGCGTCACGTCCGCTTCGGCCACTGTGCGCGAGGTGTCGCGGGTTCAAACCCCGCGTTTTAACAGACATTCAATTCACATGCACATGGACACTCAGACTCAGAACAAACATTTGTGAAACGACCTCTGGCATAGCAGTCACTAACCACTAGACCAACAGGCCCGTCAACGTTATGACTTGAACCCACGCCGAGGGCACAGCGTGGGCATTTGTGGGTTGCCCACAGCTGGGCGTTGGGCTGTAGTTACCTGCGTGGCGAGCGAGCGATGCGCGCGGATGTCGTGCGAGGCGAGCAGCGCGCGCATGTACTGCAGCAGCGGGCTGGCCAGGATGTGCACCTTGTTGCCGTTGCACAGCCGGGCCTCTGGGGTGGTGTAAGTATAGTGTTAGTTACCTGCGTGGCGAGCGAGCGATGCGCGCGGATGTCGTGCGAGGCGAGCAGCGCGCGCATGTACTGCAGCAGCGGGCTGGCCAGGATGTGCACCTTGTTGCCGTTGCACAGCCGGGCCTCTGGGGTGGTGTAAGTATAGTGTTAGTTACCTGCGTGGCGAGCGAGCGATGCGCGCGGATGTCGTGCGAGGCGAGCAGCGCGCGCATGTACTGCAGCAGCGGGCTGGCCAGGATGTGCACCTTGTTGCCGTTGCACAGCCGGGCCTCTGGGGTGGTGTAAGTATAGTGTTAGTTACCTGCGTGGCGAGCGAGCGATGCGCGCGGATGTCGTGCGAGGCGAGCAGCGCGCGCATGTACTGCAGCAGCGGGCTGGCCAGGATGTGCACCTTGTTGCCGTTGCACAGCCGGGCCTCTGGGGTGGTGTAAGTATAGTGTTAGTTACCTGCGTGGCGAGCGAGCGATGCGCGCGGATGTCGTGCGAGGCGAGCAGCGCGCGCATGTACTGCAGCAGCGGGCTGGCCAGGATGTGCACCTTGTTGCCGTTGCACAGCCGGGCCTCTGGGGTGGTGTAAGTATAGTGTTAGTTACCTGCGTGGCGAGCGAGCGATGCGCGCGGATGTCGTGCGAGGCGAGCAGCGCGCGCATGTACTGCAGCAGCGGGCTGGCCAGGATGTGCACCTTGTTGCCGTTGCACAGCCGGGCCTCTGGGGTGGTGTAAGTATAGTGTTAGTTACCTGCGTGGCGAGCGAGCGATGCGCGCGGATGTCGTGCGAGGCGAGCAGCGCGCGCATGTACTGCAGCAGCGGGCTGGCCAGGATGTGCACCTTGTTGCCGTTGCACAGCCGGGCCTCTGGGGTGGTGTAAGTATAGTGTTAGTTACCTGCGTGGCGAGCGAGCGATGCGCGCGGATGTCGTGCGAGGCGAGCAGCGCGCGCATGTACTGCAGCAGCGGGCTGGCCAGGATGTGCACCTTGTTGCCGTTGCACAGCCGGGCCTCTGGGGTGGTGTAAGTATAGTGTTAGTTACCTGCGTGGCGAGCGAGCGATGCGCGCGGATGTCGTGCGAGGCGAGCAGCGCGCGCATGTACTGCAGCAGCGGGCTGGCCAGGATGTGCACCTTGTTGCCGTTGCACAGCCGGGCCTCTGGGGTGGTGTAAGTATAGTGTTAGTTACCTGCGTGGCGAGCGAGCGATGCGCGCGGATGTCGTGCGAGGCGAGCAGCGCGCGCATGTACTGCAGCAGCGGGCTGGCCAGGATGTGCACCTTGTTGCCGTTGCACAGCCGGGCCTCTGGGGTGGTGTAAGTATAGTGTTAGTTACCTGCGTGGCGAGCGAGCGATGCGCGCGGATGTCGTGCGAGGCGAGCAGCGCGCGCATGTACTGCAGCAGCGGGCTGGCCAGGATGTGCACCTTGTTGCCGTTGCACAGCCGGGCCTCTGGGGTGGTGTAAGTATAGTGTTAGTTACCTGCGTGGCGAGCGAGCGATGCGCGCGGATGTCGTGCGAGGCGAGCAGCGCGCGCATGTACTGCAGCAGCGGGCTGGCCAGGATGTGCACCTTGTTGCCGTTGCACAGCCGGGCCTCTGGGGTGGTGTAAGTATAGTGTTAGTTACCTGCGTGGCGAGCGAGCGATGCGCGCGGATGTCGTGCGAGGCGAGCAGCGCGCGCATGTACTGCAGCAGCGGGCTGGCCAGGATGTGCACCTTGTTGCCGTTGCACAGCCGGGCCTCTGGGGTGGTGTAAGTATAGTGTTAGTTACCTGCGTGGCGAGCGAGCGATGCGCGCGGATGTCGTGCGAGGCGAGCAGCGCGCGCATGTACTGCAGCAGCGGGCTGGCCAGGATGTGCACCTTGTTGCCGTTGCACAGCCGGGCCTCTGGGGTGGTGTAAGTATAGTGTTAGTTACCTGCGTGGCGAGCGAGCGATGCGCGCGGATGTCGTGCGAGGCGAGCAGCGCGCGCATGTACTGCAGCAGCGGGCTGGCCAGGATGTGCACCTTGTTGCCGTTGCACAGCCGGGCCTCTGGGGTGGTGTAAGTATAGTGTTAGTTACCTGCGTGGCGAGCGAGCGATGCGCGCGGATGTCGTGCGAGGCGAGCAGCGCGCGCATGTACTGCAGCAGCGGGCTGGCCAGGATGTGCACCTTGTTGCCGTTGCACAGCCGGGCCTCTGGGGTGGTGTAAGTATAGTGTTAGTTACCTGCGTGGCGAGCGAGCGATGCGCGCGGATGTCGTGCGAGGCGAGCAGCGCGCGCATGTACTGCAGCAGCGGGCTGGCCAGGATGTGCACCTTGTTGCCGTTGCACAGCCGGGCCTCTGGGGTGGTGTAAGTATAGTGTTAGTTACCTGCGTGGCGAGCGAGCGATGCGCGCGGATGTCGTGCGAGGCGAGCAGCGCGCGCATGTACTGCAGCAGCGGGCTGGCCAGGATGTGCACCTTGTTGCCGTTGCACAGCCGGGCCTCTGGGGTGGTGTAAGTATAGTGTTAGTTACCTGCGTGGCGAGCGAGCGATGCGCGCGGATGTCGTGCGAGGCGAGCAGCGCGCGCATGTACTGCAGCAGCGGGCTGGCCAGGATGTGCACCTTGTTGCCGTTGCACAGCCGGGCCTCTGGGGTGGTGTAAGTATAGTGTTAGTTACCTGCGTGGCGAGCGAGCGATGCGCGCGGATGTCGTGCGAGGCGAGCAGCGCGCGCATGTACTGCAGCAGCGGGCTGGCCAGGATGTGCACCTTGTTGCCGTTGCACAGCCGGGCCTCTGGGATAGTAATGGTGTTGTGTTAGTTCCGCTATGTGGTACAAGCAGCCTTGGTTTAAACAGCATAGCAATAGGATTATAATAATGCAATAAAAAAATATCGCAAAAATATTGCCAAAACATTGCAAAAATTAGCTTCTAGTTGACTCAAACACAATCTAAATTAATTTATTGAAGATAATGTTAATAATCATTCCTCTGCCGAAAATCTCCAATCCTACTCTTCCCAATCACTTCCGTCCTATTTCCATCCTTCCTTTCCTATCCAAAGTCCTAGAGGCTTGTGTTCACAAGCAGCTTTACGCGCATATGGCTCAACACAACCTCTTAAATCCCCTGCAGTCGGGCTTTAGGCCCGGCCACAGTACAACGTACAAGTAAAAGTGACTGGCGATATTAGGGCTGGTATGGAGAACACTAGAGTCACTTGACGGGCCTGTTGGTCTAGTGGTTAGTGACCCTGACTGCTAAGCCGGAGGTCGTGGGTTCGATTCCCACCCAGGACAAATGTTTGTGTGATGAGCACGATCATTTGTTCTGTGTCTGGGTGTAATTTATCTATAATATGTATATATTTAGAAATATATAAGTATGTCTATCAGCTGTCTGATTACCATAACACAAGCTCTGCTTAGCTTGGGATCAGATGGCCGTGTGTGGATTACGTCCCAAGATATTTATTTATTTACTGTGGCGGCTCTGGTCGACTTCTCTAATGCCTTCAACACCGTCTGCCATGATATCTTCCTATCAACCCTCTGTAACCTTGTGGTGTCGTCCAAGGTTCTGGACTGGTTTCCCTCTTATCTTCGGGGTCGCCAGCAGTTGGTCCGCATTGGGGAATTATCCTCTAATTGTTGCGATCTTAACTCTGGTGTACCCCAAGGCGGTATTCTCTCGCCTTTACTTTTCTCCATTTTTATTAATCACATAACCTTCGTTATGCGTATCATGTATGCTGACGACTTGCAGCTTTACTCGCAGGCAAGCATCGAAACCGTTTCTTCGGCCGTCGACGCTATCAACCTTGACTTCTTTCAACAACCTTTTCCTTTTCGTAATTTTTTTACACTAATTTCCAATTTATGCACCTACTTCTTGTTTTCTCTGCACCACCCTATGGTCGACTGGTAGAGAATGCCTTAGGCATTAAGTCCGCCATTATACAAATTAATTGTATAAGAAGCATAAATAAATAAATCATCATCATTCCCCTGCCCTTCTCCCAATTATTATTCGTGGTCGGCGCAGCATATCTTCTTCTTCCACACGTTCCTATCTGACGTCATCTCGCAAGTCTCACTCTTTGCAGCCATAACATCTTTCGCACAATCCATGCATCGTTTCTTTGGTCGTCCTTCGACAAATGGGACTTGTACGTGATATAATTCGATATTTTTTTTCTCCCGACGTTTCGCTTGAGTTACACCGACCGTGGTCACGGGTGGACTGACCACCCGTGACCACGGTCAGTGCAACTCAACATGTGAATTATTATTCAAGATAGACTAAAAATATAACACTCTTTGACTCAAATGCAAACATTTTTGTAAACAGACTATGATATAGATTGTCACTTATAGAATTTCACCAAATATTATCAAAATTAAATATTTCGAAATTAGATTTACCTGCAAAATAGTCTCCCATAAGATTAGCTGCGTTTATCAAAAACAGCGGGTTCGAGCGCTCCAGTACGTCCAATTCTGAAACAAGCCATTACAGATTATATACAGATAATGAATTACACTACCTACTCTCCGATTTTGGAACGCTGATCAATTGAATTTACTGTCAAATCAACTGATCGCGACTAAAAATTACCATTTAAGAGTAATGGAATAGAGACTGCATCTGTGTTTGCGCACACGCTTGTGCACTATAATATGTCTCTCGTAGCTGGCTGGTGTCATAGTAACCGTTTTCTAAGCGCTCTAATCCAAAAACTGTTAATTTTACAGAAAAACTGCAAGAGACAATATTTTTTGTAGACAATTTTATGACAAATAATTTATAAAAGACCTCTATTGACCTCTTAGCAAATAACCTAACCAATAATACGAAATATTAAAAAAAAATGATTTTCGTGACTTTTTGACCTTTTTTTTTTTAGAAGGCACGATATCGATTTTTCACAACTTCCTTGTGTTGTTGTCTTGATTATTACGGCAATTTGTCTGTCTGTCTGTATGTATGTATGTATGTATGACTTACTAGAGAAGGTCCCCCTGCATGACGACGTTGAGCAAGGCCCCGCGCAGCAGCTGCTGTCGCTGTTGCCGCGTGAAGGACGCGCCCACCGCGGCCAGCTTGCGAGCCGTGACGGGGTTGTATGTGTGTATGTATGTATGTATGACTTACTAGAGAAGGTCCCCTGCATGACGACGTTGAGCAAGGCCCCGCGCAGCAGCTGCTGTCGCAATTGTTGCCTTGATAATTACGGCAATATGTATGTATGTCTGTGTATGTGTGTGTATGTATGTATGTATGACTTACTAGAGAAGGTCCCCTGCATGACGACGTTGAGCAAGGCCCCGCGCAGCAGCTGCTGTCGCTGTTGCCGCGTGAAGGACGCGCCCACCGCGGCCAGCTTGCGAGCCGTGACGGGGTTGTATGTGTGTATGTCTGTGTGTATGTATGACTTACTAGAGAAGGTCCCCTGCATGACGACGTTGAGCAAGGCCCCGCGCAGCAGCTGCTGTCGCTGTTGCCGCGTGAAGGACGCGCCCACCGCGGCCAGCTTGCGAGCCGTGACGGGGTTGTATGTGTGTATGTCTGTGTGTATGTATGACTTACTAGAGAAGGTCCCCTGCATGACGACGTTGAGCAAGGCCCCGCGCAGCAGCTGCTGTCGCTGTTGCCGCGTGAAGGACGCGCCCACCGCGGCCAGCTTGCGAGCCGTGACGGGGTTGTATGTGTGTATGTCTGTGTGTATGTATGACTTACTAGAGAAGGTCCCCTGCATGACGACGTTGAGCAAGGCCCCGCGCAGCAGCTGCTGTCGCTGTTGCCGCGTGAAGGACGCGCCCACCGCGGCCAGCTTGCGAGCCGTGACGGGGTTGTATGTGTGTATGTCTGTGTGTATGTATGACTTACTAGAGAAGGTCCCCTGCATGACGACGTTGAGCAAGGCCCCGCGCAGCAGCTGCTGTCGCTGTTGGCGCGTGAAGGACGCGCCCACCGCGGCCAGCTTGCGAGCCGTGACGGGGTTGAGTAAGGCGGCCGCGCGGAATGTCGCGAACGCTTGTCTGTAGGCAATGGAATAATAATAATAAATATCTTGGGACAATATCCACACACGGCCATCTGATCCCAAGCTAAGCAGAGCTTGTTATGGTAATCAGACAGCTGATAGACATACTTATATACTTCTAAATACATACATATTATAGATAAATCACACCCAGATACAGAACAAATGATCGTGCTCGTCACACAAACATTATTTATTACACACACACATTTATTTATTAAATGAATAAACTTTTTCTTCAATAGAGTGTCGAAAATCTAAAACTATGTGTATATCTTTAAATTCTTATCTCTTGCATTACAATATATTTATATTTTATTCAATCTCATGAAAAAAGTTTCTGTTAACTACAATATAAATTTAAATCAATATCACATTTTTTTGTAATCCATTATCAGATCTTATTGTAAAGAATGTTTCACTTGATGTACAAAAAGAAATCACTGTACGTTTTTCTATAAAGTTTAAAGAGTTGTCATGAACTCATTAAGATTCCATCATCAGATTTTGACTTCTCAAATCGAAATTTCAAAAAATCAAGCAAACAAAAAAAATTGTATCCATCCGAAATGAGAACCTTCCCCTTTTTAGAAGTCGGTTAAAATTGTAATAAACGATTTCGCAAGAGACCTTTAATATTCGTGCATTCAGTCAAAATTACAAACTGGTTTGATTCTTGCTAGATTACCTACTTCTTAATTAAAGGAGAAAAATATGAATACTAAATTAAAAACATTTTTTTTCAAGTGCACAACTTAGTTTATTTTTCTACAGGTACAAATTCACAGCATTTCAACTAATTCTTTGAACCAGACCGAAACTAAATATTTTTTATCATACAAATTTGTATATTAATTAAGGATTCTTAAAGAATTCTTAGTAACCATTACATACGAAACATATGCATGCATAGTTCCAAAATACCGCACTAACATACACCTAGCGCCGCGCGCGGACAAGAATTGAACTATCTGCACAAGTGTGTTTGCAAAGTTGTCACTTTTGTAACTAGATGGCGTTGGCGTCGAATTAGATCGCGCTATGGTTGTGTTACACGAGTTACCTCTTTACCTTTTTGCAATTGTTTGGGTGTATGCGATTCATACATTACGATTATTAATTTTTTGGGAGCTATACACACATACTTTTTACTGTATGTGATGGTAGCTAAGAATACGAATAAAAGATTAGACGACCATGTAAGTCTAAAAAAACATATGTCAAAAACAACATAATATATTATAATATGTACTGTAATTTCAATTTTTATCTAATTCCACCGGTTTCTGGAAGGCTGATCAATTAAATCTGCTGTTAATTCAACTGTACACGACTGTGCTAGTTTAGCTTAACATAAGATTTGATTGATTATTAACAATTTATGTGTCGATAGTGTTTGAGATATCAGGGGCGTGTGTCATGTAATAGGTCGCGGTAAAAGTTTTTTCGCATTATAGTATGTATGAACTTGTAATAAAGTTTTGGTATAATTGAAAGTTTAAATTTTAAAGAACATAATTCCAAATTGTAATTTTATTAGAGAGAGAAAGATTTTATTACAAGTTCATACATACTATAATGCGAAAAGACTTTTTCCCCGACCTAATATATAGGATACTACTAGAAGTACTCACTGCAGTCTGGTTTCGTCAGGACACAGCGAGGAGACTGTGGTCTCGAAGTGTCGCAGCTTGCGGTTGAATTGGATGCCGTCCTCACCAGGCGAGAACTGTTCGAGCTAGGGACAAAAAAGATATACTTTAAGTTCGGTTTAATAATATAATAAATAATATCTTGGGACAATATCCACACACGGCCATCTGATCCCAAGCTAAGCAGAGCTTGTGTTATGGTAATCAGACAGCTGATAAACATACTTATATATTTCTAAATAAATACATATTATAGATAAATTACACCCAGACACAGAACAAATGATCGTGCTCATCACACAAACATTTGTCCTGGGTGGGAATCAAACCCACGACCTCCGGCTTAACAGTCAGAGTCACTAACCACTAGACCAACAGGCCAGTCATAATATTTGTTTATTGCATTTTATTTTATATACTTGGGGTATTGTTAAAAATGCATGCTAAACTGCAATGTCGGCCTCGGTGGCTGGTGTTACCATAACACCAGCCAGCTACGCAGGACATGTTATTGTGCACAAGCGTGTGCTAACACAGGTGCACTCTCTGTTCCTTTACTCTCATAGCCCGATGGGACGGCAATTCGACACGACCGGAGAGAGATCAGGCACAGGATAACATTTTTACGTGCCTTCCGAAACACGGTAGCTGTGATATTTATTTCTAAAACGCACACAAGAATTGAAAAGTTGCGCGCCGTGAGGATCGAACTCGAGGCCTTTAACTTGGCAGTCCTAAGGTGTTACCACTAGGCTATCAAAGCTTCAAACTTAACTCGGCTATTACTTATTTTACAACTTACAAGAGGATCACGTGGTAAGGAAGGTGATGGACATGAATGTGGATGGATATAGGGGAAGAGGACGACCAAAGAAACGATGGATGGATAGTGTGAAAGATGATATGGCTGCAAAGAGTGTGACTTGCGAGATGACGACAGATAGGAACGTGTGGAAGAAGAAGACATGTTGCGCCGACCCCTAATAATAATAATAATTGGGATAAGGGCAGGTTACCGTGCAGTTCCCGGTGCGAATAGGGCTGACCCATATCCACCAATGGGTGTCGTAAGAGGCGACTAAGGTATACTGCGACCCGGTGCATACCACCTAGCACCTCGGGTCAACCTCCTGGTGGGGAGTAAACCACCAGCAACAGCATTCCCAAGGTTGGCGTCAGGCAGGCGGCCGGCCGTAAAAATATACAGCCAAAACCTCAGCAGCATGGATAAGACATGCTGCGCCGACCCCAAATAATAATAATTGGGATAAGGGCAGGGGGATGATGATGATGAACTTACAAGAGTCAGCAGAGGTATATACTGCTCGTCGACCCGCAGCAACTCCTTCAGCGTGGAGTCCCTCCTCGACGGGGCTCTGCTTCTCAATCTCCCTCTCTCTCACTTCCCCCGGGCTCTCTGTCTCCGGCTCCATCTCCTCTTCGCGTTTTACTTCTACACGGGCAGGGTCTGAAAGAGAATAAGACAATCAATACTTTTTAACTTTTACAAAGGAATTTTATTTTTTGAATATGTTTTTGATATATTTTTTTTGTTATTAAATTGTAATTTTAATATGAACAATCGAAATTAAGAAACATGTAAATTTATAAGAAATAGTAATAAACGCTAGTGATATATTTTAATGTTTTTTTTTATGCATATCTTATTTTAAATGAACTATCAGTTTTTAAGAGAAAATACATTTCTTTAAACCTAATTTAACTTAATTTAAAGGAGGCCTTTGCCCAGCAGTGACACAATATAGGATTTTATTAAATAATAATAATAAAGGAATTTAAACATGGTCTTTAGTAGTATAATAAAAGTACTAGAGAATTTCTCGATAACAAGAACATTGTCATAGAGATAGAATAGTGCACAATAATAAGTAGATAATATTTGTACACCGATTCGGTTGAATATGTGAGACTACATTCTAACAAATATTTTTTTTCTTTCTTTCAAATTATTGAAAGTCATACTTAAAGAGTTAATCTCTTTAAAAATAATAATAGCATAATTATCTATTATTTTGTAGCATATATTATGGATTTGCTTCTTTTAAAAATGATCATTAGATAATAGATGGTCATCATCATTAAATTAAGCGCTTAGTGCTAATCGGTGTGGCTCTCTCCATCCCTTTCTAATCTTTCTACTTAGTGCCAAATCTTGGATCTCTTTATACGTCCCTGTACCTTCTTTTTGAGTAATATAACGCTTACAACTACATACATACATACATAAACGTCACGCCCCTTTCCCTGGGGGGTAGGCAGAGATCATATCTTTCCATTTGCTACGATCCTGGCATACCACTTTAGCTTCATCCACACTCATCAATCGCTTCATACACGCAATTACAGATTACTGCAAAACATCTCGCATGGTGATTTAAGCTAAGATTTTCAGGAAAAGTTGTATTATATAAATACCACGATATTTATCAAATCATATTATTGTAATTATAAATTGACTTATTTGTATTGCACTCACCAGAAACGATAGCCTCCTTCATTTTCACGATATGTCAAGAAACTGATGCTAATTAATTTTAATAAAAAACAAAACTTAAAAATCTCACAAATAAACTAATCTTTGCTTAAAAAACTAAGTATTCTAATTGTATATTAATTTCAAATAAAACCCGCAACTTGAGGAAACTTGTTAAACGTCTAAATTACTTTATAAACTTTTATTTAATCACTAAAAATATTTATTTTCTGCTTATTTTCCTTAAACGACAATTGACCGCTCAAGCAAACAGCCAAAGTGCGAATAAATATTTAAACGGATCAAATTAACAAATCGTCTCCAGGTATAAACAAAAAAAAACAATAGTATATTTTGTTTCATTCACACCTATACAAATTTCGGCTAGTGGAAGCGAGAGAGAAACGGATAAAAGGGTTTACCTTTCTATCTCACTCTTACTTACAGAATAAGACCTAAAACTTTCTTTCTTAAAACTACTGTTGTCTCCATTCCCTTTCAATAAAACTTGGTACTTCAGACAACAGGTAAAACATATCGCCATTTCTCTCTTACCCGTGACTTGCGTATAATCGCGTCTCGTTCTAACTACCGTGTGGTTTATTTTTCAAGTACCAACTTCTTGTTAAGGTTGTTGTTTATACAATAATGGAAATTTGAAAGAACCCGTACAGATGCATAAAGTTATTGTACTTTGAACAATGTGTTGTTTGTTTCAAAGTCAAGTAGAAGTGGGCTTTTGAAAGCTTTTTCTTTATGTGAGCACCTGCTTATATACTTAGGTAAATAAGAGGTTAGGTTACTGAGGACCAAGGGTGCTACCACACTAAACGATCGGTTGTCATTAGATGATGGTGAATTGGACTATTCGACGTCGGTCAATAGTTTCTATCATACAGAATGATTGATCGACATTCGAATGCTGCCGTCGATCGACGATCGGTCGATTGGTCTGGTAACACCTTAACGCAAGTCCTTCGTTGAGGTGGCAACGCAAGATTTAAGATACCTGATGGCTTTGAGACTAAAACGATGTGCCCCATGAACACCACGCCTATATGTTAGTAATTATTTCTGTTTCTGGTCTTGCTAAATGTTTACAGATGGAAAGCATATCTATTTCTCCTTCCATTTGTGACCGGATTTAAAGGAGGAAAGTAAAAATGTTTTGAGTTATGTTACTTAAAGAAGATAGAAAACAGGTATTTATTTTGTTTTCGACTTTGACTTCTTTTCCCACAGCGCCGTCTAGTCTTGAACTAAGCGAAGCTTGTATTATGAGTACTAGACAACTGATATACATACTTATATACTTCTAAATACATAGATGTTGTAGACAAATTGCACCCACACACAGAACAAATAATCATGCTCATCACACAAACATTGTCCTGGATGGGAATCGAACCCACGACCTCTGGTATGTCAGTAAGGGCCACTAATCATTAGACCGACAGGCCCGTCAAATAAATACGATGAAAAAATTCAAGCCTTAGACGAACTCGAACCTGTGAGTCCTGGCTTACGCGCCAACCGTTCTATCAACTTAGCTACATCACCACGACATTTCTGATGTTCGTTCAGAAACCCAAGGAAATGGATTTTATAGTCCAACAAATCTAAGAAGTACCGTTTGACAGTTATGACAAATAGGATAATAGGGTTGGGAGTAAAAAAATCGATTACTATAATATCCGATTTTTATGAGATCGATTACTATAATATCAGAATTTTAAGTGATTGAATTGTCATAATGAAATAAAAGTTATGTTTAGGATATTTTATTTATACACTACTAGTACTAGAATCGTCATCGTCTTCGTCATCATCGTCATTTAAATTAATGACTAGTTGATTATCTATGAAATTATCAAAGTGTACGTCTCTGTCGAAGTCGTAATTTATTTTAGGGTATTAAGTGCATAATGCTGTCGCGCAGTAACGTGTCGTCAATTGATAATTTGAAAGTAATACATTCGATTTTTCATATATGTAATCGATTTTTTCGCATACAAGTGTATCTGGAGAGTCACAACACTACAAGCAGTGACCTAACTACGTGACCTTGCAATGAGGTCAAAAATAGAACTATTAGAAATTATTTACTATGTAAATATGTGTTATTTTGCTTTGTTTGAAAGTTTTCAATTAAATTAGGATATTAAAAATTGTAAATTTTTAGATACAATAATAAAATCTTTCTAAATTCATGGTTTTATGACAAAGGTTGTCGAAACTGAGTATTGTACGCATGAACAAAGTTGTTTCGGTTTGAAAATGATGAAACGTCAAACGGTACTTCTTAGATTTGTTGGACTATAGTCTGAACAAAAAAAGTAAATTTTGATATATGTAGTGACTAACGCGAAAGCATCATAAAATTCTTTACGTCTTCGTCGTATCTTTGTATAGTCGTAAAATACGTAATCGATAATCAGAAAAAATCCGGTAATATAGTAAGCCGACCTCAAGCTTGGAAAAAGACCAGGCTGGAGACTATATTTCAAATCTGACTTCGCAAATATTAATACAAATTTTATTACTAGCTGTTAGTGTCCCACTGCAGGGCAAAGGCCTCCCTTTCCTCCTTCCACCTATCCCGGTCTATGGCTAACTGGGGCCAGTTTTGTACGAATGAGTCGAGCTCATCGCGCCATCTTTTCCTGGGCCTACCGTGAGGTTTTCTTCCGTTATTTGGGACCCAATGTGTGATTGATAATACAAATATTAATTTGATTATTCTATGCACTCCCGGAACGTTCGCTGTTCGTCAAGAACCATTCAGTTTCAAAAATATTTGCGCACACTTGCAAAAACTTGTATACTCTATTAAACAATTGAACTTTAAGTTCTAGTCTAATGATTTATGAAATAGTGAAATTTCCTTTAAAATTAAACATTTTATTTTTCGCTTTAAATTTCAGGTATATTCCATAACAGCTTCAGAAATTTCGCATAGGAAATCTACTGCAACTGTTTAGATTATACATATTTTAGACGACAATTAGGACTTGTTTAGGATATATTACCGACCGTGGTCACGGGTGGACTGATGTCCCGTGACCACGGTCAGTGCAACTCGATCGAAACATCGGGAGAAAATAAATATCGTATCATATCGCGAATAAGTCCCGTTTGTCGTCTAAAATATGTGTACAAGTCGCAAAAGTTTACAATCGTTAATAGACTCATGTTTTTGCTCGTGGCTTTACACTGGTCAAACGTCTATAGGCCTTTTACAAAAGATTTTATCACCACGCCAAGACCACTTTTACCACTTTTAAATACCGTTGACCATACTACCGTATTTACTACCTGCTATCGTGGTGTTTACGTGCGCATTGTCACGTTATATTGGAGCAAGGGCCTATTAAAATGTAGGGAAATGGTATTTTTCGAACACTTGACTATCGAATAGTAACAAGAATAGGTATTCGACGGGTCTGTTGGTCTAGTAGTCAGTGACCCTGATTGCTACACCGGAGGAGTCGTTTCAACTGCGTCCGATCTGCAATTTGCGTTTGGATTGCAGTTAAAATGCGGTCCGTCTGTATAGTGCCTTAGTCTTAAGTCACCTTTGTAGAAGAGACAAAATAAATCATTGTTTTCCACTGACCCTGTGTGTCCTTATTCCGTGTGGTGTCCGGATATAAAGAATAGCACCACCCCATATCCTCCACTGGGTGTCGTAAAAGGCGACTAATGGACCTTAAGACCCAGTGCACTGTACCAAGCACCTTGGGTCACCCGAATGGTGGCGGGTAAACAACCAACAATCGCATTCCCAAAGAGGGTTAGTGTCAGGCAGGCGGCCGACTATAAAACCATAGCCAAAACTTTAAGCAACATGTCTAGAAGACGTGTTGCGCCGACCCCAAGTGAAATGGGATAAGGGCAGGAAGATGATGAAGATGATGTTGTACACTGACCGGTAGAGCGCGGGCTGAGTTCGGAGAGCGTGCGCGCGGCGTCGGCGTCGGCGTCGCGCTCGTCGCCGGGTCGCTGCTCGCGCAGGTGATGCCGGCCGGTGTACCCTCGCCCGCGGCCAACACTCGACATTATAACCAGCTGCAATACATTACATAATAATAAATATCTTGGGACAATATCCACACACGGCCATCTGATCCCAAGCTAAGCAGAGCTTGTGTTATGGTAATCAAACAGCTGATAAACATACTTATATATTTCTAAATATATACATATTATAGATAAATCACACCCAGACACAGAACAAATGATCATGCTCATCACATAAACATTTGTCCTGGGTGGGAATCGAACCCACGACCTCCGGTTTAGCAGTCAGGGTCAATAACCACTAGACCAACAGGCCCGTCGAATATCATTACATGATAAGTAAGTAGAGTGAGAAAACAGAGCGATCCCGCGACTACGGCTTTGGCAATAGAAACCCGGGGTGTTTTTCGTCGGTGCGAGTCCGACATATCCCCACGCCGTGCCATCGGCGTGAGTTGAAGTCATTAGAGTTTCACCCGGGACACAAAATAAAATGGCCCAGGGGGTTGGAACGCTTTATGCTCACATAATTAACATTGAAAAAAAAAACAGACTTCAAAAACAACGGCTCCAAAAACTAAAAAATTAACCGACATTATAATATCAGCTAGATACTGAATGAAGTTGGTGGACAGACGGAAATGGCGGGACAAACTTGATTCTTACCTGGTCGCTGTTAGCTAAAGACTAGGATAAACAGATAAAGGGAAAGGATGCCTTTGCCTTGCAGTGGGATACTTATTAATAATTATAAGCATAACACATGGCAAGTTTAGGTACTACATTTAAAATGTCGACCAAAAATGTGAAGCTGTGATAGCCAAGTGGTAAGACCATAGGACTGCTAAGAAAAAGGTCTCGAGTTCGATCCCCACGGCGCGACTTTTCGATTGTTATTGTTTGTTGATTGTTACAAAATATCGGCAACGTTCACAAGTTACATGCTTCCGAGTCTAAACGCTGTTTGAATCGCTCCAATGTATTGAACAGACGAGTCATAGTCGCTTCACTAGTTGACATAGTATAGACATTTATTTGTCGAAAAGGAATGTCATTCCCATACATTGAAGTTTTCTATTCATTTTCTCTTTTAATGCGATGTTACATTGTTTAGGCCTTCTCACTGACTATGTCTTTTATCACTACACAAAGTACCTTGCCTCCATCTGTCTGTCTGTCCTCATGTATGCTTAGATCTTTAAATCAACGCAATGGATTTAGGTGCGGTGGTTTTTAAAAGATAGATTGTTGAAAAGGAAAGTTTATACGTATTATATATCAGTATTCAGTATTGTACCCGTGCGAAACCGAGGCGGGTCGTTAGTTTGTAATATCACACTAATATTATAACGGTAAACGTATGCGAGTGTATGTTTGTTTGTCACCTCATCACGCTTAAATGGCTTGAATAATTTTGGTTTAATTTGGTATGGAGTTCGTGACACCTTGGATTTAACATAGGCTACTTTTTTTGGGCTACGTCAGAAGTATATTAATATTTTTACAGCTATAACCTACGCGGACGAAACCGTGAGAAAAACCAAATATTAAAATGACTAGGCATAATAAAACCCAGCTGTAGTAAGTGGTACTAAGAATTTGCTAGAAATATCGCGTCAATATTTTATAGACATCACAAAATCATGGTAGCTAATAATAAAATCTAGTTTTTTATACCCAAGCGTCATGATAGCGGTTTTAACACCATCGTAACTTCAATTTACATTGAAGTAACAAGTTCTCTATACTTTCGCAATGTTAGCAGTGTTATGCTAAATTACTAACAATGGCGGTTAAGTTTTCTGAATATGACGCATGTTTTTATTAGGAAATAGCGATTTTGTTTATAATTTTAGTCCTTACAGCCACAGTATAAGTATATGCAGTATGAAGCCTTTACATAAATAGGCGCAACGCGAGTTATGCTCACGGCCGGTGCACTACACGGCGTAAAGCAGCGTTTCTTTTCCACAACAGCAACAACATATTGTAAACACAAATAATTTTAATTGTGCGAATATACTTCGTATTTTGCCTGTTTAGCAAATTTAAAAATAACATACATTTTACTTGGAATATGAATAGGCATATATAGTTGTTCAGTGACCTAGAAAATGTCTAAGATTAGTTTACTAGGGAATAAATCAATGAGCTAGTAAATCATAACACTTAAAATATGTGGAATTATGTTCATCAAATTCTCTATGGTAGGACTAACATAATTCTTAGGAGATATAGCTACTGCTGCCTGAAAATGTTGTTTAAATAAATTTGAACAGTCTCTTCACCTAAAAAATGTAAGAATTTTCAACTAAGAATTTTCAATATATTAAAGGTAAAGACTCTTTGCAAATAATGCTGTGTTTTGTAAATTTATTAGTTGCTTAACTTAACCGTAGGTATCTGGCATGATTATAAGTTTAGGCAATATTAGAACAGGTGGCAAGATTCAGGGATAACAAAGAGTATTTAAGGTTTATGATATAGCTTTTTCAGGAAGCATATTATGTAGGTAGGATGCATAAATCAAATAAGCAGCACAGAGTTACGGCCTCATTTAGTATTTCTAGGCTGATATACCTACAATATGCTAGCTAAATACACAAGTATATATATAAATATAAACAAGCCTATAAACGTCCCACTGCTGGGCACAGGCCTCTTTCCATATAGGGAAGTTTTGAGCATAGATCACCACGCTAGCTCACTGCGGATTGGCGATTACAAATTTCATTATTTTGAATCCAGGTTCACTAACGATGTTTTCCTTCACAAGTTGTTAGTGTTAGTCTCTTAGAATGATTAAGAAAGTACATATTAGGTCGGGGAAAAAGCATTATAGTATGTATGAACTTGTGATAAAATCTTTTTGGCTATATTATTGCATCTGGCTGGTTTTGGTATAATTAAAAGTTAAAATTTTAAAGAACATTTTCAAATTCTAATTTTATTAGAGAGAGAGAGATTTTATTATAAGTTTATACATACTTTAATGCGAAAAGACTTTTTCCCCGACCTAATACTTATAATGAGTTATTTATCTTTTTTCTTTGACAATATTAAGTAGTTTGTCAGAAGCATTGAGTACTAGGTTGGACTGGACAACTTTTAACACTATCCCTTGGTATGTCTATGTACTTGAATATTTAGTAACAAAACACAATATTGCACACCTCATATTATGAATATAAATTATCATACATTATCTGAACTCAGAGTAATATCTCAAACAATTACTATACATAGATAACCTTGATATTTATGAAGGTCAATCAGGTTATTGACTTTTGTTCATCGAATGTTTGTAAATTTTATATGAATGGAAAGGAAGCTGTTGCCTGTGACTTTGCTTGCTTGTATTCCAAACGCTACCCCTATCTGGTGCCGTTGATTATAAAGTATGCTTAGAGTAGCTCAATAGTACAAACATACAGAAAATATAAAATTTGAGAGTATGTATGTTTGTTATTCTTTGACCACGGCTGGTGCAATTTTGATGATATTTAGTATTGAGTTAGCTAACCCCTGGATTAACACATAGGCTACTTGATAAACGTCTGCGTCAGAAAGCAGTAATGTTTTTGCGCGAAAGTCATGGGCTGCGACTAGTTCAATATAATTCTTATAGTCAATACTCTCCACTAGCTGTTGTTTAGTCTTTTAGTTAAAAAGTAGCCTATGCGTTAACCCAGGATGTCAAACAACACCATACCAACTTTCTCCAAAATAGCTCAAGTCGATTGAGCGTGAAAGAGTAACAAACAGCCATCTATACTTACAAAACTTTTGTGTTAATAATATTAGTGAATTTTTTTCCAAAAACACATTTTGAATTGTTTTATTTTGCAGGATAATCGTGATCAGAAGGCTGGCCTGGTTATTGGCACAAAGAATAATGTTAATAATGTTGCCAGCCTCTTGGAATGTTTCCCGCCTTTTACAGAGATGGTGACATATTTTTTGATACTTTGTAAATATAACATTATTTTATAAGTATATTAGTTTAGTTATTAATTCGTATTAAATTTAAATCAATTAAGCAAATAAAAGTAAAATTTTACATTTTCATTATGTCTTAATTGAATGTTAAGTGCATCTAATTGAGCTGGCTTTGGTATAAACAAACATGCATTGAAAATAAAATGCTTATAAAAAGTAGCCCTGAACTTTGACTCTGTCATATCAAACGAAATTGAATAATTGCTAATGTTTACCTATTGATTTTTTGTAATTATTTTGAAGTTATTATCAAAATAATATCTGGCCTGTATATGATAATACTAATCTTGTCCCAATTAGAAACTAAGTAGCTTAATCTTACTTTGAGATCTTGTGAATTTGTAGATCATAAACTGTAAAAATGCTGTTATTTAAACAAGTAAGTTTAAAAGTTTGAAATAATAAGGATTATTTAGGCTAAATAATTAATTGTTGTAATTAAAAATAGGTGTCAAGTTATCCATAAGCAAAGAACATAATTCCTTCAAAATTATTCACAAATAAAAAAACCAAGCAAAAAGTTTTCAAGTCTTCAACGGAATGACGATACGTGCCTTCGACGTATGAAAAAAAAAAACTAAATTTGCCCACATGTCAAAGCGTGTGTGAAATGCAACAGCAAGATTGTCAGCCTTGACTTAATGTCTCGAAAACAACTATTAGTACGACATTATCACTAAAGTTTACACAACATGATGTTTGTTGAGATAATAATACATTATTTACCACTACTCCAATAAATTTATACACATAAAATAATAAAATTCATGACATGTAAACACAATGACAACTTTGATGTCACACATGTATGTTTTCAAATTTATACAGGAAAACATCAATGAAAACTCAATTTGGATGTCTAAAAGGTTTAGTTTACATCGCTATCAAAGGCGATTTGAATATTTATAGGCTATGTATCTTGCAAAAATATCTTTGTTCGCCGGCGAGTGCTGCGATGACGATTAACGAGAGTATTACCATTTGAGAACTTCGCAGAAAATGGGCGATCTAATAACAAAATTAATAAAATCGACATATAATTTAAAAAATTGTAAATATTTACTTACCAAGTTTATTAATAGAAAGTATTTTCGAGTTATTTATTTCTCAGTTGTTTGGTCGCGCAGTAGTTGACATACGTTTCACTTCCATATTGGTGAGTATAGTGATGGGCACTTATATGCGTGGGAGGTCGAAACACGATATTTTCATAGACTATAACCGGTTTTCCGGTTTTATTTTTATTTCTTTTTGCCTCACTATGTTTCTATTACAATATTTTTAAAATCTCAGCTTCTAATGAGTTTCAAGAAGACCAAAAGATAATAGAAAGAAGTAAAAGTTTTAGAGGTGTTCAAATTTTTGTACCCATTGGCTGCATTTTTATTTTTGTTTTACAGGAAATAACTTGAATGGCCAACAACGCTGAAGATCAAAAAAGGTTGCACTTTATTGTTTTCATTTTGAGACAAATACTTACCGATGTTGAATATGAATTTCGGTTTATTGCTTTACTGTTTAATTCAATCCTTAGCTGAAAGCCGATCGAAAAAATGACATTTCAGTTTCGGGGGTGAAGCATGGGAGAGGGGTGCGCGTTTTTGCTCGGGCGGATAGCTGAAAAAATTGTATTTTCCATCTGTTCTATTTAACTTTTTAGTTTTTCATGACTTTACCAAAAACAAAACAACATCTCTCTATCAAATAGATTAATTTTTATACTAAAAAGTGTTTTTCCGATCCTCTAATTTATTTTAATCGCCACTGCGGTTGTTTGTACTGCTGTTTTTATTATTGATATTTTTATTTAAACCTATGTGCGACTGCCTTAACCATAAAACCGTAGCTCAGCTGTAAAGAGGTTTTAATAAAAAAAACCGTAAATCCTAATTGGATTAGTGTTAGAAAAAAATAGAAAATAAATCCAAAAATCTAAATATGTCGGACGGTCACGGTGAGCCAAATCAGTTAAACCAACGAAAGGAGAGTGTTGCGGCGGCGAATGTGCCGAGTGATAGTCCTGTGACGGACCCGGGGCAGGTTCGTGGCGGGAACACGGAGGCTGGTGCTGCGGGCAAATTCGACGGCCAGCGCGGGAAATCTGGCGCGTTGAAAAAGTCTGCAAGATACAGAAGTAGATCACTGTCCGCTTCTTCTGCTGATTCCTACAGTTCTACTTCTTATACAGGTAAGATATATGACAAATAATATTTTTAAAAGTTCCACATACTTAGGAACCTCAATTTTTTTTCATACTTGTTTTGGTAATACGAATATTTGCTATTTTATTCGGGCAGGCGTTTGTGGTAAATACTTAAAAGTGTAGGTACCTTAAAGTCTAATTTAATAATGCTGTATAAGAGAAAATATTACTCTGTCTGTAGACAAAATAGGCATGCCATGCACTTGAAGCAAGATTCTTACATATATATGTTTTAGTTTCATAATATTTTTTTTTATCTATTGTTGCTAAAGAACATAATAAAAATATTGGAGTCATTTAAGTTTAGAAATTAATATCCAGTATTATAATATAAAAATAATACAAATACAATATTGTGATTTACTTGTTTACATTATGTAGAGTTGATTTATTAGCAAGTGACTGTTATTGATAATTTATGTAATAACTAATTAGCAAGTAAAAACATTAATTTTGTGTATTCTTAATCAATATTATTATAGTTCACACTTCTACATGAAGCTAGATCGAGGACTTACCGTTGGAAAATCTTTAAATGTACAGATTTTGTTTAATCCATAAAACATCATACATTCCAATTTTTTTTTTAAATTATTTCAGCTTATAGTAGAATATTATAAATGTAAAAATAATTCCTTCTATTAGCATTATTAAAAAAAAATACTCTTAATATGTTGCAAATTGGCAAAGCGCTTCAATTACCATATTGAACATTTTCGAACTAAGGCTAATATCAACTAGCACTTTTTGAACGTTAAAATTTACAAATTATAGACAGCAACCCATCACCACTTCCTGTGCTATTGCTGCAGGAGAAGAAACGGCGCAACAAACTCCCCAGCAGCATGCTGTCTTTCAAATAACATTTATTCTAAGATTTAAATTAAATAGGAATCGTTCCAGATAAATAAATATTTGAGGATACCTACAAAATATTATGCCGTTTGGCTGGATTGACCTCCCCTAACACCACTACATGCACAACTGGCCACAGGAGTCATGTGCGGAAAATGGAGCCCACCACCAAGACCAATGACCTATCCACAAGCAAGCCAGCTGTTGACCTGCTTTGCTCCTCTATTGAATATAGTAAATACTTACTAAACAAACTTACTAAAAAGTTACTAGACTTACTAAAAAGTTGTGGTGGCCTTGCGGTTCTATGTATGGATTTGTATGCACAAGGTGCAAGTTCGATCCCCAGCGTAGGCAAGTACCAACGTGACTTTTTCATCAAATTATTTGAACTTTCTTAATCATTCATTGTTTAATGCTCAAACCTTCCCTATATGGGAGGAGGCCTGTGCCCAGCAGTGGGACGTATACAGGCTGGTTTATTATTACTAAACAAGAAAATATAAGACCTTACACATAAATTTAAAAGCTTTCATAAAAGCTGGACACCACACGAAAATTTTAAACTACAACCAGAGTATAGTATGTGACTTAATGGTAACATTTTGAGATGATCTTTAGTGGTTGGGATGACTTGGCCATAGGAAATTGAGCAATGACTATATTAGAATATTGTGGTGTATTCTCAAATACACATTATTAAATAGTGAGTGAATGTAGTAACTAACATACCTACCGAATTTAAACATCGAGCCACAAGCAGAAAAATACACAAAAAAAATCAACAAAATATATTCAAATATTCCATTTATCCCAGAATGAGATGGGATGTAAATAAGGCTGATAAAGGTGTTTATTCCCAACGATTTATTCGGCAAAACACATTATGGTAATCAGATACAGACATTGAGGTAAGGAAGATTTGTGAGTAAGATATGTTGTTTTAAGGTACTTACGTAGGTACATTAAAAGTACCATTGTGTTTGCGCGGTTTCACCAGCGTGGATATTAAACCACGCCGCGAGGGCAGAACCCATTTAGTAACTATTACTTATTTATATCAGGTCATGTACACGAATAATGGAGGCACTAAATATGGAAAGAGATGTACAAAGTTACTGCTTATTTCTACGAGAAATCTTTTCCAGACCTGCAAAAGGAGTGATAAATTAGAAACATAGACAGGTGTAATAAATATCTCGTGACTAGCTTAGTAGAAGGGGTCCGGGGTGTTTTTAGTCGGTGGGAGACCGACATAGCTCCACGCCTAACCCTTAGCATATTGCAATGTGGGGCGTTGGGGACAGCAAATAAAAGATGTTGCTCTTTCTAATGTTAGGTTTATAATGACTAATCTTACGAACTACGTTACAATATATGGGGGCGATGCGTCACACACTACACCTCCCCCTTTTATAGAGAAAAAAAAAATGGATACAATTTTTTTTTTAACCAATATAAAAATATGCAAAATTAATTCTATAAACTAATATAATTTTAATAAATTTCATGCCCTGTTGACAATAAAAGCGCCAAAAACTTTTAAAACATAATGTATACTTTTTTATTTTAAATTACAATTACTTTTCCCAAAAAAAAACAAAACAATACATTTTGCTTACCACTAAATAATATGAATATCAAGTGCACAAGGCACAATAATTCGACTCAAAAAAAAATGCAATTGAACCATATAATTATATTTTTAAACCTTTTTTACTTAAAAATACGTTATAATTTTTTTTTGTCCTAATAATCTTTCTCCACTAATAAATTTCAAAGTATAAGCACAGCATGGTTTCTCAAACACGTTTAATTTTATTTCCATCTCTTTTTTTTTCATAAATTAAACTAGGTATTTTCCACAAAAAATATAACATCATTCCTTTTCTTACTCTTACATTTTATTTCCTTTTCTATTAATAGCCATCATTCCTTCTTCTGGTACACATTTACACATATCTTTTTGAGGGTCGGCCGCCCATTATATCATCATTGAATAATAGGAGGTACATACTTATTTATTTATAGTCGACTTTTACCATTATTTAATATAAGGACCATCTTTTTAAAACTTTATAGTTTCCAACGATTCTCACTGAGGGAAGCTCGTCCGCACTATGATCAAAACGAAGGACTTGGCCTTATTTGTACCTCCATATTTGTGTACCTATTATATTTAATCCTTTAGCATTCTAATACCATAAATAAAACCTCAAACAAAATAATAATTTGGTCTATAAGTTCTCTGCCGTCAGAGCCTTATGTACCAAACGATTTCCTACTTCTTAATACAATATCTGTAATCAAACAATTTTCATTCGAATAAACATCTATCATTCATTGTCCAACAACACAAGTTAAACAGAAAATGTAACTAATGGCACTCAATAGGTGGCCAAAGATATTTAATACAAGTCCTGTAAAATTAAACTTCCTCATAATTTAATTTTTATCCATGCTTTCTTTACAATAACATATTTCAATATTTGTTTATCCTCATATTATAATAATACAAATTCAAAGCAAAGCTTTACCAAGTACAATATCTATCAAAACATTCCCATATCAATCATATATTAGGTTTAATTCAAAACTAAGTATAATGTTTCAATTGTATCATCGCTATACGAATATGGTATGACACTGACATCAGTAACCAAGAATGCTGCAAGCGTGGCATTACAGAAATATATGTACCAACATAACGTGAGAAGAAATTATATATTACACAATATTTTTACATATTAAACATTATAATGATGATCAAAACTTATATATTTTAAAACATTATATAGGTAAGTGATATATTTTTAAAATTAATCATAATACAAGTCTATGAATTTTTTAAATGAAGCTAGCGGTACGTACAAATACTACAAGTTTTCCAATTAATTTTTATTCATCATCATCCCTAATTTCTATATTTGTCCAATATCCTAGTAAACGAACGATACCTAGTTGCATTCTATGGATGACAAAAGGATTTTAATATCGTTCGGATAACTCAATGTAAACTACCTATACCAACACAAAATCAGTTACTTCAGATTGTCTTAAAACCGGAATCATATTAAATTAATATACTTCAACATTAATCAAAACATTTTAATGTAGACTTAAAATTGTGTTGAATGCACTTTGATGTTTATATTATGTTTAGGTGTACAATTTCATAACTTTATAATATGATCACTTGTTATTGATGCGAATGCCGCCGCATTCCTATTGCATCACGTCTTATGCATTTATTTCCAGCGAAATAAATTGGACACCGTTGTTTAATTTTAAAACATTTCCTTATATGTGGTGTGTTCTATTAAGATGATGTAATTACATTCTTAAGTGTACGAAGAAAAAAAAATGTTTAAGTTTAAAAGTTCATTAATTAACGCAAAATCGACTGACAAAATATGTACTAAAACAATTACATGTACATCAAAAACTATTGCACTTTAATAATTTAATGTATACAGTTAAAAGAAATACAAAAATGAGATGAGATGGTAGAATATTGACAATATTGTTTAGGATATTAAAATTTTTAAAATATTATTTGTTTTATGATGCTACGGATGCTATATCATTCTAATAACTTTTATAATAACATTTACTTTATTAAATACATACACGCATTGTATTTTAAATTCATCATTTTAAGCTACAAAACAAAACTTGTAAACTTAATATATTATTTTTGCAAATCTATAGAACTGTTTAATTGGCAGATTTTTTTTTTTTCGTTTAATGTCAACAGGCATGTGACGATTATAATCTTACATTACTATCAAATATTGTTAACTACGATTAGAATTACGATTAGAATTATAATAAATGTAACTTAATTAGAATAGCATTTCAAATAAAAAATTGTCCGCTGCAATAAAGAATAAATAATTGTCACCTCACATAACTCCTCACACCTCACGTAACACATCACGGAAATCCCTTTTGCCTCTTGGCAGCATCTCCGCTTCATATGCCTCAACAGGCACCAGGTTCCAGGATCACATCACTCCCGGCAGCATCAATTGCTAACCACAGTACGTAGCAGTCCAGAAATCAGATATATCGCATATTGCAGATTTTTAACACGATTTAATATAGTAGTTTTTTCAAATAGTTCAATTTATGCACAAAACAAACATTTATTAATTATTTTCGCACCAAACCACGTGCTCAGTACTGCCCAAAGGCAGCACTGGCAGGGTCGCCATGCAATGTGGGGCGTTGGGGACAGCAAATAAAAGATGTTGCTCTTTCTAATGTTAGGTTTATAATGACTAATCTTACGAACTACGTTACAATATATGGGGGCGATGCGTCACACACTACAATATGGTTGAAGTCATTAGCGTTAAAACAAAAATGTTGTACAGCTAAAAATTGAAAGAAAAAAATCGAGAGAGAGTAGAGTATGTGTAATAAAAATATACGTGATCCTGCTGCTCTAGAAATGGCAAAAACGGGACCAGAGATTGCCAGAAACTTTTTACACTCGGTTTGAGACCTACACGTCTCCACGCCATGGTTTTAGGTCAGAGTAATATTTGCGTAGCTGATACCAATTGATCTGGAGCAAGTTTGAAAAGTTATGAGAAATTGGGTCATGAATTCAAGCTCTCTCGTGAAGTGGTAATTTAATGGCTTCGGTAACGAGCCTTTCGATTTTCACCTTGTAATTCAATAAATCTGTTGTTGGTCCTATTCTAATAATATTATAAACTCGAAAGTTTGTGAGTATGGGTGAATGGACGTTTCTTACACATATTCTGCCGTTTCTGGCGTACAGATATTTGAGTACCTACAATATTGTAAGCTATGTACTATAATTAAAACAAAACACTATCAACAGTAACAAATAAACTAATAATACTTCAAAAAAATCCAGTGCCACATAATATACCTAGTCTTAATAATGACCTAAGGATTCTAAGTATCAATTTCAAGAGGGATTAACTTAATCTGACCGTTAAATCCTATCGGCCATTACCGGCGATCGAACGCAGAGTTATTGCGTACATAAACCACGTCGTTTACTACTGCACAGTAGTTAATATTATTAATTGATTGATAGTAAAATTGCTTGCAAGTGAACCAGTACTTGGGGTAATGGATAGTTTGGGGTCAGATTGCGATAAGATTTCGTACTTAAATGATACAATGGTTTACTCACGCGTATTTATCGGGATAGCCCGACTAGTTTCGGACCCAACCGGAGTTCTTAATCATGAGCTGACGCGGCGGTTGGTTCGCGAGTCGAACTCAGTATGAATCATCCTCACGAAATATGTACCAATATACCTACCAATCGATCGACAATCGATCGATTGGTGTGGTAACTCCCTAAGGCATCTCGTTTCGACCGCAGTCGGGATATACAGCTTTATACAAGTTTAGATCCAAGAAATATTCTCTAAAATTGTCTCCTATCTCAGCCACATGGAATTTATGATGACGTAACGTTCTTCCATAAAGTCTAGTAAAAATATTTATCGCATCGCTGCTCTGGAGTCCTTGGTTTGCTATGAATATTTCATCAGGCGTCTCAATATAAATGACGAGTTATACTTTACTCCTTCTCAAATATATTACAGTATGATCTTACACAGTTTGAAATGAATGAAAAAGGAGTAAATGATAGTGTGACGTCTGATAGGGGAGAATGGAAGAAAAAAACGTGTTCCGCCGACCCCAAGTAAAATGTGATAAGGGCAGGCAGATTATGATGATCTTACATAGTTTCTGAGCTGAATTTTAAATGTCATAGCTTAATCGGTCAACGACCGCTTACAGTTACGTAATTCGTAAAACCAACAAGAAGGTTTTGCGATGTCACCGCCAATATTATATGTACAAAGACTAAACGATATTTTCGTTGCGATATTGCAAATTTCTGCGGTCCCGTTTCTTTTGTATGTTGTTTGCGTTTCATAGGTATGAAAAATAACGTTGTGAATGTGAACCTTTTAAGATATTTGAAACTCACAAACGTTCAAGGAAAACGTGAAAAAACTTGTAATTCCATAAATTTGGAATCTGAAGCCGTCAATCCGCAATTGAGCAATCGTAGAAAAATAGAATTGCTCTTCTCTTCCCTATAGGAGAAGAGGTATCTTCTCAAAAGTAAAATATTAGTAGAGGAATAAAAATCGCTAATCTGAAGCGATCGTCAAAGACAGGTTCGGATGGAGAAAGGGGAGGCCTTTTAAAATCAAAATCTAAATTAAAAGGTTTCTATTTCGAATAGGCCTTTTCAGGCACTTTCAAAACGTTTCAAACTCTAGTTGCGCGGTTCCGAAATGTCACTCTTTTAGAGAAGAACCGGCAAGAAACTCCACAACTTTGTCCAGCAGAGGAATCTTACAATCTACATTAAAAAAACCTGAAGCAAGAGTACTGATCTCTATCCTTCTTGATGTAAAAAGAGATATTTGCCCAATAATAGGACATAAACAGGTAATACACACAAAATACTATCCTATCTGTCTAGTGTCTACCATAATACATTTTCCGTAGCTCCATAAATATACCCAGATCTCTCTCGTTCACGTTAAGCCTTTCAGTCCCAGCTGTCAGGCATTTGTCTTTTTGCCGGCCATTAAGTTTCCGAGTTTAGACATCCAGTGTAATAAGGGTATGTATTATCTGGTAAATGTGTTGAGGGCAGGTGGGTAGCCCTTAGTCGATATCCTTTGGCTTAAACAATGGTCCCTGGTTGGTACTCCTATGTAGAGTAAAATCTTTTGTGTATCCTTCGGTACACATAAATCTGGCCTTCAAATATAAATATTCAATTTCAGGAAAAGTATAACTTATTAGTTTTCCCTGTCTTTTAAACTAATGAAAGGTAAAAAAGTCAATACAAAATCAAGTCACCTTTTTGTCGAATCAGGCGTTGTGATTATTTGTCTAATGATAACCAATCAGTAGATTTGGCATCATCATGAACTTTTTAGAAACCTTTTATAAGACTTTGTTAGTAAAGATATATTGTTCCGTATATCTCGGTTATATAACTTTACGAGGGTCTTTAATACAGACAGTAACTAGATCTCACCGTCTCAGTTACATAAGAATGTGCGGGTTCAGTTACAGCTGTTTTATGAGACTTGCTACTGTTTTTAACGGATTGTAGTGAAATATAAACGTGATTTAATAACTAGATAGATAGAATATTCTTTATTGCACACTACATGAGAAACAGATTTGACAAACATAAAAGTTACATGGTGCCACAATGGACGGTTTTATCGCCAAGAGCGATCTCTGAAATGTTCATAAAGCAACTAGCTGTCGCCCGTGACTATAAACTCGCAAATGTCGGTTATAGCTGCAAAAACACTACCTGACGCAGTCGGTAAAAAAAAGTTGCCTGAGAGTAATCCGGTGTGTCAACTAACTTTATACCAAATTTCATCAAACCTAATCTACCTGATTAAGCGTAAAAGAGTAACTGCGAAAAGAGCAACATAAGTGTATGTGTTACAGCCAAAGTGATTAATTTAGATATTATGTATACTGTCTAGCTATTATGAATAATATCTACTCAATTTGGATAAAGTGATAATTCACACAAAATTAATCACATCAACTAGCTATTATACATAATATCTTCAAAGAATTGGATAAAGTGATAAAACAAGTAGATATTCGTTTAAGAATAATTTGTATTTCAATTTTCCTTAAGCATAAATATCAGAAAGATTATTTTAACAATTAAAATAACATAAGATAATATTTTCACCTCAATAAACATTGATTTTACAAATAAAAAAAAAAAAACCTAACCTCACCTAATTTAGGTTAGGTTAGGTTTTTTTTTAGGCAGGAGTGTGGATATCAAATGAACATTATACCTTTTGATCATTAGCGCAAAT
This sequence comes from Chrysodeixis includens, assembly GCA_941860345.1. Lineage (NCBI taxonomy): Eukaryota > Metazoa > Arthropoda > Insecta > Lepidoptera > Noctuidae > Chrysodeixis > Chrysodeixis includens. The sequence goes on along the minus strand of OW796119.1, from coordinate 4,489,835 downwards.
GTTGATATAGCAAATAAATATTCGACGAACTGAAAATTATGTCAAACGACATTATACAAAGTGATGATTTTCTTAAACGTTGTTCGATTGAGTAATATTATATCAAACGTTGTTCGATCAAGCAAGGGTGAACCTAAGATAAAGACCGTATTATTACTTTGGCTAACTTTGACACGATATTATGAATAATAACTAGATAATGTGATTAATTTATTACACTGTCTAGTGAATTTAGCTATTATCCATAATGACTAGTCATTATGTATAATCGCTCATTAATCACTATAACTGTAACATATGCACAAACACAGGTGCACTCTCTGTTACCTTACTCTCATAGCCCGATGGGACGGCAACATGACACGACCGAAGAGGGATCAGGGGTAGGACCTACATTTTTGCTTGTCTTTCAAAACACGGAACCTGTAATAATTATTTCTAAAACGCACTCAACATTTGAAGATCGCGCGCCTGCGGATCGAACTCAATACTTTGATTTGGCAGTCCTGCGGTCTTACCACTAGGCTATCACACACGGCTATTATCCGTAAATACCAACGGATGTCATCACTAACCTCCATTTATGTATTTATGATTATCATTGCAAATTATTTAAACTATCATTGCAAAATGACAGCTACCCCTTTGTAATGCCGAAGGTTGTTTGTGGGTTTCCAGTTCAGCAATTAGATTGCATGTTGCATATGACTGGAGTTAATAATCGAGATATTAGTTTCGAGGTAGCTCACTACGGCTCTTCAATTAGAATCAACGTCAGTTTGGCTTTACATAAGAATACTCATAGGGTACAAATAATAAACCAGGTTTATCCTACAGTTCAATAATCAAAACCATATCTCATCATTTAAATCATTAGATGAAGTGCTTTAAAATTGAGTGGGGGCTTGCGACGCAACTTCGTGGCATATATTTTATGCGTGCTGCGGGTTCGATCCCCGTGTAGGCCAAGAATTTGTGCGATCCACAAAGAGTTATTCTGAGTTTGGGTGTCTTTGTGCATGTGAATTGAATGTCTGTTAAACCCCCTGCGATACAACGATTAAATACCTTTGTACGGGAGTCGTAAATAAAATATCTTAGTTTGTTATTTACTGTGTACCTTAACAATTTTATGCACTGGTAAATGCTTAGCTTGAACCAGACATTATTTAAAACAATACTTTTTTTACAGATACAGTGTTAAGTCCCACGATTGTCATGATTGTATTACGTTGCTTATTTTCAAGGCTTCGTCTGTACGTACTAATTGGTAGGTTGTTAGAATGTATGGGCAATGTTTGTGAGTAAATTCTACATGTATATGCCCTTGGAAATTTGCCGGTACTTTTTAGAAATTCTGCTGAGAATTATCATCATCTTCCTGCCCTTACCGTGACTTTTTAGAAATTCTGCTGAAATTCATCATCTTCCTGCCCTTATCCCATTTTACTTGAGGTCGACGCAACACGTTTTTTTCTTCCATTCTCCCCTATCAGATGTCACAGTATCATTTACTCCTTTAGTTTCGGCTGAGATTAATGTCCTAAAATTTTCGAAATCAATAGAGATTGATATTATTATTACACCTAATATTATTATACCTTTCCTGTGCTTGGCAATCCATAGCAATTTTGTTTTATGACGGGCCTGTTGGTCTAGTGGTTAGTGACCCTGACTGCTAAGCCGGAGGTCGTGGGTTCGATTCCCACCCAGGACAAATGTTTGTGTGATGAGCACGATCATTTGTTCTGTGTCTGGGTGTGATTTATTTATAATATGTATATATTTAGAAATATATAAGTATGTTTCTCAGCTTTCTGATTACCATAACACAAGCTCTGCTTAGCTTGGGATCAGATGGCCGTGTGTGGATATTGTCCCAAGATATTTATTTATTTATTTTGTCAGGTTGGTACTCAACTCCGTAAACAATTATCTGTTGCCTTGTCCTGGTTCTCGAGTGTAAATCTGATGGGACACGGGTCATTATCTGAGCTATACTATGGTAACTTATTTATTCTTTACATCAACAGCAATACATAAAAAAGATATTTAAAAGATACATGACAAATTGAATTGCATTTAATTAGAATAATATTAATAAACCAATTAAAATATCTAATAGCTGCATGCAAGAATAACACTTAGATAAATGACGGTTTAAAATGTCTATTTATCTTGACAAAAACAAAAACACCAATACCCATAAAGTTGACTTTTGCTATGCTTCCTTCTTGGATACAATTGCAAATCTGTTTTTAGCAAATCTGTAAACAAACATACTCACCTTTTCTAATAATCCTTATTTTACGCAATCATACTTATAAGCACTGGCCTTGGGTCACCCGAATGGTGACGGGTAAACAACCAACAATCGCATTCCCAAAGAGGGTTAGTGTCAGGCAGGCGGTCGACTATAAAACCATAGCCAAAACTTTAAGCAACATGTCTAGAAGACGTGTTGCGCCGACCCCAAGTGAAATGGGATAAGGGCAGGAAGATGATGATGACTTATAAGCACTGGTTTTGCCGATAGAGTTAAAACTCGAAGTCCTTTAACTTTTTCTCCTAACACACTTTCGAACGAGCCAGTATCTAACCAGTTATAATAACTGCTTAATTGAATACCTAAGCAGATTTCAAGTCACAAGACTGCATTTACATAAATTATTTAGACTGCACGTGGTAGGTAGGTATTATAAATGCTAATTTCCGCTGATATACCTTGGTTGAGAAATACTAGAAAACTACTAAGACTTGATCTTAGGGTGTTACACACCGATCGATCGATGGGCAACCCTCTTTCACCACAGCAGAGACTTGCATTATGCGTTAATAGTGGGTTCGCAGAAAAAGCACAATTTAATCCTTAAGTAGTATAACGCATGCTGTACTAACCTACCTATAAGAAATTGTTACACAAGTGTTGTATTACGGTGAATGTATTTAACATTTTTATCGTGTTAGCAATTGTTGTAAGCCAAATAAATAAAATCCTTGACCCTCTCAACCAAATCACATGCAAAAGGAACACCCAAGTATATTAACTATTTATGGATTACACAAATATTTGTCCCATGTGGGAATCGAACCCGTAGACCGCTTAGTGATCATTCTCATAGTGACCTATACCCCTCTGCTATCAGTGCAACCAGTAATAAATGGCTAATTAATTCAAACAGATTAACTAAACCCAGGCTTATTTATATTCGTGTAGGTTCTATTCCTCTTCACCTTTCGACATTTAATTAAAAAACTTGACATAACGACATTTCTTGGAAATACGATTTTCTTATTGTATGCCCATTTCAACTTTTTACATTATTGTTTGGAACTTTTGAAAGAACTTTTAGGGTCTTCCTAGCTCCCCGGAGACCTTGAAGACCTTTGCAAGAAAAAAACATGTTTAATGCTTGAAAAAAATATTTGTTTACCATTTCTACATATTTATACTTACATGTTATTGGTCCTTAATATCCTGTTAAGTGATGCGTTAATCTAACTTGGTAAGAAATTTGGTACGAAGGTCGTCATCATCATCAGCCTTGTGTAGCCCACCTCTGGGCATAAGGCCTTTTTTGTTGATAGCCTTTTCCTGTCTATTGCCCGTCGCCCGTAGTATGAATATCGTACTCCTGGAAAATTTATAAAGGATATTTGTCAGTTTTCCAACTTATGCTTGGCCTTTTTTTAGTTTACCTCCTCAGGGGAGGACGCGGATAGTATCAGAGTCATACTGACTAAATCTAAACCCCCATGCAACGTCTCCCGCGTTTGGTCGGTGCACCTCTTGTGCTTGGCCTATTTGGATTAAACCATACAACTCTTAGCCGAAATTTAGTCTTTTTTCAGCTCCATCCATAAAGGTTTGCCGTTTAAACTTCTCAGCTGCAAATTACCGCTGTCACGTACAGTTATTGCTCTAATTGCATTGTTATAAGGTTTGTTTTCGTATATCTGTCACCACTGAAACTCGATCGTCCTACACAAACATCAAATACAGGGTGTCATCAAAATTCGCGGTCATATTTTTTTAGCGTTTTTGCGAATTGGAATGCCTAACTGGATGTATTTGTGATGGTAGTATAGCTATGAGTATCTCTCAAAATAATTTAGCATTACTATACAAAATTACCATAGGCTCAAAGAATTATGTGACACATCATCGGTAGTGTTCTATTGTGCAGTTTTCTTTTGATTAATCTATGTGCAGTCTAGCAAAGTAAATAGTAAGGAAGGCCGAATTTTACGGATATCCGATTGTCACACCAATTTTGACTGCGCGATGCGTCGCGGATCCGATATCCAATTTTTATCTGTCTGGTTTCTGCTAATCTCTAAAATGCATGGATCGATTTTAACGGGAATTTTATTGGCACGTACCTAACTAATGTTATAAGGAGTAACTTGGGTTCATCATCATCAACTTGGGTTACTTTTATTGAAGAAATTCAGAAAATAAACTAGCTAACGTTTTGCTTAAATTCACGCAGACGCGGGGACGGCTAGTTTCAAATAAAGCCACATTACCTACACCCTGTATTTGTATGTTATCGTACAATAGTCTGGATACGTCAATATATGACACAATAATGCATTGGATTGTGTTGTTGTAGCGAGCGATTCAATTCCCTTAGTTTGTGGTGACCCCATTTATTATGTCGCATTTGTACAGTTGAAATATGTGGTTAGGCTGTGGAATAGTTGGTTTTATTACTGTTTTTAAATGGAAGCTGTGATAGCTTAGTGGTAAGACCGCAGGACTGCCAAGCCAAAGGTCTCAAGTTCAATCCTCACCGCGCAGCGACTTTTCAAATGTTGTGTGCATTTTTGAAATTAATATCACAGCTTCTGTGTGTCGGAAGGTACGTAAATGTGCGGGTCTTATGGAGAAAGAGAGAGCACCTGTGTTTGCGCACACGCTTGTTCATTATATGTCCCGCGTAGCTGGCTGGTGTCATAGTACCTAACACTAGTCACCATGGACGAAATCGGTCCAGACATTATTATTAGTTGGTAATCGTCATCGATGTATAATATTTATTACCTTTGAGGTGAGCTTCGGGAGAGCCAATAAGATTGTACAATGATATTAATCCACTTTCATTTCTCCATACTTTGAAAGGTTGACATTTTGAAACCATGTTACATCAGTTCATTACACTTGTATCTTTTCAAGTACTTCAAAACATGGTACTTACTAGACTATAAAGATTGTCCTAACATTGGTTGAAGATAAATCAATGTTTGTATTACAAAATGTCTCGTCTTATCTGACAGATCATCTTTGATAACTACTGTGTGTGAACAACCAATATTTTGATAGTAAGCTTTGTTGGTTTTCTTAGCATGTTGTGTAGGTAAATACAAATAAATAGTTTGGCTGGATAAGTTGTCTTTGATGTTGTCCTGATGTCTTTTTCTTCTTGCTTGATAAAAAAGGGAAGGCTTTAGGTAGGGTATTTGGATGAATGTCAGTTTTGTCTTTGCTTTCATTTACTTACAATACAGGGCAGAAGAAGTAAGTTTTAGCTTTTTCCCAGTGTTTTGAGATACTTGCCAGATGAATGGATACATTTTATTTTTCTTGAGGAATCATCTAAGCGGGAGTAGAGTGTCAGACTTTTACTGACTAAAACCCACTATGCTCCTTCCGGAGACCTACCTTTTGAATACGAGGGTCGCGGTAACTCTCACGAAGATCCCTCAGCCCCGGCAGGAGATGAATGGATACCTACACACAACGATTTACTTAATATTTTTGGGATATTCCTTCTTATTGTGATTTTCCAAACATAGTCATATATTTGTTTTGAAAATGTTACCTTTTCTAACTCTCTTCAAATACATACCAACCCCTACATAGGTATATTAGCTATCAAACCACAAGTACAGTACGAAACTAAAGTGATTCAATCAAAGCCCGCTGTAACAAAGTAGCGAGGGATCCGGCTATCAGCCTTATCACTGCCTCTGACGCGGGTGACGGGGACGCGATGCCACCGATGTTCTGCCGACGACCTAAAGCTAGGGATGTCGCTTGTTGTAAAGGAATATTTGCGCCAAAATGAGGATGTAAAAGTTTTCAAATAATTCGTTGTAAATATCAGTATGTAATGCAATTAGTTATTTTTCGTGATACAGGACACAGCTTGTATTATGGTATATAAGCTGTGTCTTGCGTATACGGGCTAATTACTCGTTTAAGTTTTTTCCATGCGATTCTAAACGTTTTTCGTAGTATTGCGCCCATAGTGATGACGTTGGCTATTAATTACAGTAAAACAAGAAAATTTCCTTTAAGATACTTTTGGGCATAGACCTCCCCCCTTTTTTTTTGGTACCCGGTGGTAATCCTACATGAACTTCCTCCGCCGTGGAGAGGAGACGGAGGGGTGTGCCGAACTCCTACCGGTTAAAACTACCGGAGTGCTTCTCCGTGCCCTATCGCTAGGGGCCAGGCGGGAGCGCTTTCGCAAACTACCTCGAAAACATAGACCTCCTCCTAAGATATCCAGAAAGACAACCGGCCAGCATCTAGCGTTTCCCGGTGACTCTTCTAACCTCGACTAAATACCTAATAGATGCTATTTAAAATGCTTACTGTATGTTACTTCTAAACAATTCAAACGACAATGCCTGTAACAATACTAAATTGAAATTTGGATACGTCTGTCTACTGCCTCCATTCTATAGGCCTCTTGTTGTTGGAACTTATCCGCTACATTTTCAGTACTAAACTAATTGTCTAACTTCAATATCCACTTAAACACGTATAAATTTTGGCAACCCTAAAGACTGGAGGACGACGTTAGCAAATATAGATTTTACGACAACTCACCGTAGTTTTTATAGCTGAACATGAAGATATGATGGGTGAAGTTTTGTACGCGGTTGTTGAGGTTTTAGCGTACAGTTATTGGATTTAATTGCCTTTTATGTGTTTTTGCTATATTATAGATGTTTTCGCAACTAGAGTCAGTAACGATTTGAAAGTGTCTGAAAAGGCTTACTCGAAATAAAAACCTTTTGATTTTCCTTCCTTTTATTTTAGGTACAGAGTTAGAAAGAGGCAGGATGCAGATTTTTTTGTCGCCAGAATAGTCTGATTCTTGTCGTTTAGTTTTTTCGAACGCAAAATTTCATCATCTAGAATATATGCGGTTTTATGCTAGTTCTTCATAGAAATGACATAGAAATGCTCACCTAGTCATTCGAGTTAAGATTATCGATTTTTAAACGTCTCTTAGGCCAACTGGAAGTTAAATCTTTGATTTTGAGTCTTCTACTACTTTACAACTTACGTAACCAATATTTGAGGGAGTTTAGTTTAGTCGTGTAAGTTGTTTCCAAGTTTTTTATTATGTTGCTTAACGAAAAGGCTTCTCTCGCGATTTATAGGGTAAAAGGTTGGATTATTGCCTTGTGATATTCAATATAAAAATGTTGATTAAAACCCTATAAAAAACGCTTTTCTAAGGTGTACTATGCGACGTACTTGCTTCAGCTGTACATATACTAAAATGGAACGATACAGAGAAGATTAGCATCACCCCTGCGCAAGAAAACACGCAAAATCGTAAAGCGTTCCACATTTTTCCTGCCGGGGCTGCGGGATGTTCGTGAGAGCTACCGCGACCCTGGCACTCTGAGGGCTCCAGGAGGAACATAGTGGGTTTTAGTTAGCAAAATTCTGACACTCCCTCCCGCTGCACTCAAAACGGGTCATTTGATGATTTTCCACTAAATAAAAAGTGTACTATGAGACTCAGATTTAAGATCCATCGCAGAATATTACCCATTGTTATTTCTGACATAGAGTTGTTAATTACTATCGAACAGTAGTCGCCTGTCTTTAGGTACATATCGTCTGTTAATAAGTTAGGTTGACGACCCCCAAATACGACTGTTTACATAGGCAAAACCGGATTTAATACCACATTGACTAGTGTCGTTCAAACATCACCAGCATCTCCTTATTTGTCGGCATAAGTTAAATAGCAGATAAGGGAAAATGAAATAAAAACAGGCCTATATCTTTTTTACAAAACAGTGGTGTCATTTACAAAGTGTACTGAAAACAGATATCCTAATACCGCTTGCGATATTATCGACCTATTGTAACGCACCTTTATTGGAGAGCCTTAAGTAAACCATACATTGTTTCTTGTATACACTATACATAATTATCTAATAGATACTATACCTACATGAACCCAAAAAAAACACCCTTTTTTCAGCCACTTTAAAAAAGAAACACCATTTATTTTCCACTGTTATCAGTCAGATACGTACAGATTTCTAGGACGAACGCCAGTCAGATAAAATGTCCACTATAACTAAGTCGTGTAAGAAAACTGTGCTCAGTGTTATTAACGAGAAATTAGAAAATTTGGATTGCGTAGATACTGATGGTAAGTTTTTGGAAATATTGCCTTCTTAAATATTAATTATGGAAAATATGCCTGTGAATATCCTATTGCTAGGTACTTAAATGCGTCTTCCCAAATAGAGAAGCATAGACCATCTTCTTCGATTCGGCAATTTCAGATTTCAATATTTGGAATTCAGGTATCCTTACGATGCTTTTATTGAATTAAATGGTTATAAAAATAAAATTAAGATATTGATCGTAAGATTTAAAACAGTTTTCATAATTTCCCCGATGTTTCCTATACGTATAATTCTACGTTTTCTTCGAAACCTGTTTTATTAATTGTTTCATGTTTACGTGTTACTGAATGACGTTGTTTTTGTTTTGCTATCGGCTTTGAGACTTAATAACAATATTTTGCTTGAAGTTATTGTATATCCACACAACATAGTTTCCTAGTCCCTTGGGGCTTAATTTATAAATACATCCCTGATTTATACAGTTTTGTCGCGGCTTCTTCCGGGTAGGTGTTAGTTAAAGATCAAATCAAAAATCAAAATCTAGTCATTTATTCAAATTAGTAGCCCTTTCTGAACGTCAAAATCATAATAGACAGCACCCCATCGCCCACCCTTCACCGCTTCCTATGCTTTCGCTACGGGAGAAGAAAAACTTGCAAAAACATTACATACAATTCTCACGCAGTTGAGTAAAATGTAGCTTACATGATAACCCGGATATCAACTACTATATTACGAAATTTTATATAAATTGGTTTTGACATTTGCGCGTGAAGAGGTAACAAGTACACTCAAAAGTTTTATACTTTGTAATAATATACTAGCGATACACACTAGCTTCGCACGGGTGCAATACTGATGTATCTTACATATAAAATTCTTGTGTCACAGTTACTTGTCGTGTCATAGTGTTAGTTACCATCCTCCTCCGAATCGACTTGACTGATTTTTATGAAATTTTGTGTGCATGGTTGGTCTGAAAATCGGCCAACATCTATTTTTCCCCGAAATCTTTTTTTGTCAAACCTTTTATTTCCGCGTGATTATTACTAATACCTACGCAATCGCGCGCAATAATTCTCTTAAAAAAATTATCTCTTTTGAAAAAAATCACATCAAAATCCATTGCGTGGTTTAAAAGTTGTAGGCATACATAGCAACAGCCAGACGGCAGGAAATTACTTTGTTCTACACTATAGGTACATAGAATCACTACAATTGCGATAAACAACGGCCACATGACGTTTTCTTTTACAAACTTGATACCATTTTTTGTATATTTTAGTCAGATGACTTACCTACTTTCGACGAGTCCGTAGAAAATCTAAAATCTTTGTCTTACAATCGAGTATTTGTCTGACTTCGAGTACCTATTTAAATAAAAAATATTATGTTCTAATTTATTATAGTTTTATAGTATGCACATGGCTTTATGTTTCAATCTAGGTTAAAATTTCTATTTTTAAGCCACTAAACTTTGACCGTAAAGTGTTTTGTGCATCAATAAATGAAATACGAGTTTAATATTTTTTGAAAATCTATCTGACGGACAAATTGAATATTTTAAGTCAAGTACGCAATTGCAAGTGTCCGAACACAAATGCAAACAGAATCTGATAGTATCAAATTTTGAAGGGTAAGGTCTTATTCCCTCGTATTTGCTGTTAAAGCAATTCCGTCGGATCAATGTTCATACCTACCTCCGTTTCAAACCTTTATGAGATCAGCAGATTGGAGAGGGTACGAGGCAGGCTGTTATTTCTCAGACCCCTATTCTGAGGTACGCAAATATAGAGACCCACGCTTCTCTGGAAAATTGATAAAAAGTGCTCTTGAAATGAAGCTGTGAAGTTTGGTTTTGAGGTATGAGAAAATAGTTATGGATAAATACAGTGATTGTTCTGATAATATATAATCGAAAGGGTTTTATTTCGAGCAGGCTATCTCCTGAGAAGGCCTACTCGAAATAAAGTCCTTTTGTACATGGTCTGTACTTACTGCACGGATCTTTCGACACGTAACTGACTCTAGTTGCGCGGTTCCAAAATGTCATTCTTATGGAGAGGAACCGGCAAGAAACTATATAAGAAACTCAAGAACGTAGATAATATTTGAACCAAATACATCTAGAAGTAAATGTTAGTTCAATATGTATGCCAAAGATTGTGATGGATAAGTAAAACCACTTAATGTGTTTGTTAAAACTTTTCTGCTTATCGCCGCATCGCTACGCCAAATGCAAAATTCTGGCGTTGTTTTCATGTATATTATGTTAAATCCACAGATTACCAAATAATATAGTTTCATAAGAGAATATAGAATACCTACTTAAATACTATTTAACATTAAACAGCGTCTACTTTAGATAAGACTGTTCATTTAACCTGGCTCTCGGCCAAACTTTCTAAATAAGGATGGATTAAGTATTGATAGACGTATCGCCAAAGTGATTTAGTACTTAGCGATTTGGGTCGTGCTTAATATACCTTATAATATGCTCAAACTGATTTCGGCCACGGCGGCAAGTATTACTATGACACCAGCCAGCTATGCGGGACATGTAATAATGCACAAGCGTGTGCGTAGACACAGGTTGACTCTCTGTTCCCTTACTCTCATATCCCGGCAGGACGGCAATTGGGTACGACCAGGGAGAGATCAGGTTCTGGACCCACATTTTAACGTGCCTTCCGAAACACGGAAGCTGTGACACTTTTTTCTATTTCACACACAACATTAAAAAAGTCGGTGTGCGCCGTGGAGATCGAATTGGAGACCTGTGTCTCGGCAATCCTGCGGTCTGATCACTAGGCTATCACAGCTTCAATAAATCACTTAATATACTAGATACTGGTTTAACCTACTGTTTTCTGTATGATTTGTAAAACGGTAAGTATAATATAGTATAACTCGGGCGTTTCTAAAAACGAAATGCCGCGTGGTGCATAATAGGGTTGCTCATCTACTCGTACAGTATTTTGAAAACATCAACAACCGCCGTCAGTCCGTCACTGCGACACGCTTGCTCTGTATCATGCCAGGATCATGCCACGTTCCGTATAACTCGCGTTGAGCCCGTTTATATGAAGACGTATTATTGTACTTTGCCTTTTTTACCCTCTTTAAAAACTGCGCCTTCTTTGTACAAGTATCTAAGTGTTTACCCGTTAATCATTAGGCATTGCGACAGTATCGATCTGATTCAATTCAGTCCGTCACTGCAGCGCCAGCCCACTAAAGTATGTAGGTAGTAAGTTTTATGAGGTATCGTCAGCAACAAAAAAGATTTTATTTTCTTGGAATGCTTGAGGTTCTGTGCGGGAGATATCAATGTTGTGTAGTGACTTTAACATATTATAAAAAAAAGCTCTCCGCCGTGTCTGTTTGTCTGTTCTCGATAGACTCAAAAACTAGCGCACCAATTTTCGTGCTGTTTTCACCAATGTATTGAGTAGTAGTTTTCGAGGAAGTATTTTTTTTAATTATTGCAACCGTTCTTACTATTTTTTTTTCTTTTTTGTGCCTTGTGTCTTTTATTTGTATTGGATATTTTTGTATGTTTCTAACAGGTAAGTAATGTTTTGTTAATACATTATGTTTTGTGTACTATTAAGTAGTGTACTATTCAAATAAATTACTTGAATACAGAGTGGAATGTGGATAGGCTGGTTTTTGCCCTGCAGAGGGATATCTAAAATGCTTAAAGAATATTGTGACAAACTTTCCTTTCCAGATTCTTTGTGAGATCTATAATTTTGGTGGTTTCATAAGCATTCCTGTTGTAAAAAGTTGTTTTGTTGCCTAGTCTCAGTGTATTTTATTTATTTGATTTGATGGTTGCACGTGCCTTGTGAATGTGATCTGTTCATAGGTGCTATTTTGCTTAGTTTGCGTTATTCCAATTACATAAAAACTTAGGTGTTTGGATTTTTATAACGATGCACGTGTGTTTGATCTTAACTCAAACAAAATCTAATTACTCCTCATTTCAATAACCTACAAAAATTTTGTATGTGGAGCCAGTTTTGAGAAAACGAATCGAGCTCATCCCACCATCTCCTCCTGGGTCTACCGCGAGGTCTCTTTCCGTTATTAGCCACCTAATTGCTATAAAAAAAAAATGTATTGTGTTTGGATAAAATAAGAAGTATACACAATAGTGCGGCTGTAATTTAGCGTAGACTAAAACAATGGGAGTAAATATACTACTCGTAGTTAGTCAGCACAATGCACATAGCTAGGTATTACCGCAGTGGGCACTCTGACCTATATTTTTCAGCTCACAAATATACATACTATATCTTACTATAGTATGTATATTTATCACCTAAAAGGTGTTATAAGTTGCCAGTTCCTGTTCTTGACATCGTACGAGGACTGGTTCGAGGTGGCGCAGGACAGAAAAACGTGGAAGGCCTTGGGGGTGGCCTTTGCCCAGCTGTGGGACACAATAGGCTAGGAAAAAAAATATAGGTGCTGTGTGTATTACACAGCACCTATATTTTTTTCCGATTATTTCAATCGGTTTTAAAATGAAAACAACTACAGGTGAAAAAATATATGCACGAAAATCAAAGACTGCACAACATATTCAAGATACATTACCCAGGATATATTAAACTGTCAGCGAGTCTAAAATAATAAGCACAGCAAGATAAAAATATCGAGATAAACAAATTAAATATTTTTATTGCTTTAAAGAAAGCTAGCTCGTTATTGGCCGTACACGTTAAACTATTCGTCACACATTTGACGTTCGTATCGCGCGGCGAACGTATTCAAGTGATTTAAAAATTCCGAATTTCGAAGGCTTGGCTCTTTGACGTGTGGTTTATTTTTAAAATTTGATATTCGACCAGTATTTTTTTCTTTTCGAGTGTTTATAGTGATGTGTGTTTAGTTGAATCGTAAATACGGTTTTTGTTTTTTTTTCTTAAAGTATTTGTGTTTGGTGTTTAAGTATCTGTTTGCGCAGATAATTTGTGTGTGTTCGTTATTTTAAGAACGGAATGCAGTAAAGTTTATTGGTATTGAGAAATTGTGTTAACCGTTTTGTGTAAAGGAGGGTAATGTTTCTCGTTACGCTTAATGCTTGAGTAATACTCGTTTTGTATATAATGATACTGATTTATTCTTTACCTGACAGTTTACCTTAAACTTATAACATATACAAGTGCTGAATAACCTCAATAATAGTATGTCATTGACATCGCCCTTAAGACTAAGTGTTAAGGTTTATATTCGTTTATTTACGATATTTATTATACTTGTATGTTAACCTCATTACACGCTATTTGATTGGCCAATCTCTACAATTTAAGCTGACATGCGATCATTTACTAGCTCTTAGTATCATGCAAGATAGTTTAGTAACTTTCAAAGGTATGCAAGGGACATATTACTGCCTTTTCCCAATCTATACCTATTGTATCGGATTCTAGTGAATAAAGATTTTTTCTTAAAACGGCCACCACATTCTCTTTGGCCAGCTAGCACAGTATTCCATAGTTAGACTGTCACAATAGTAAAATATTTGATAAACAAAACGTGAAATAATAACTCCAAATAGTGGTACAAGGATCTTTTGGCACGTGGCTGAAAGAGGAACTAATGAAACTATATGAAAAACATATCACTTTTGACAGACAGTTGAGTTGATTCTTGTTGCGAATATGCAAACTAGCGTCCTCGTGTTAATGTCATCCACCTGCGAAAATATCCTTGTAGCTCTATAGTGTGTTTAGAAAACATTTTAATGACAGTGCTACTTACAATTATCGACTATGACAGTCGGAACCTCGGAACCAACAATTTGTTTTCCAAAGTACCAACGGTTAACTTATTCAAGGACGTATATGAATAGATCACTATTTAGTAAACAATTCTACTAATATTGTAAACGCAAAAGATTTTGAGTATAGATGGATAGGTGAATGGGTGTATGGGTGCTTTTTACTGTTTTACGTTGCAAAGGCTTTATTTATTTTTATTCAATTAGGTATAAAGTTAACTGATAGTCTGAATTAACACACAGGCTACTTTTTAACCGACTCCGTCAGATGTGGTAATGTGTTTGCAGTTATAACCGACATTTGTGCTGATAAACTCGTGGGCAACAGCTAGTTATGACATATTTTTCTTTCCAATCTGTATAGAAGTTATTAGATTTACCTGGCCATTGGCTTTCTGCCTATACTCTACCTTAGCGCATTGCGTCTTAGTAATAGTACCTGCATATAAAATTTATATTCCAATTTGGTTGAAATTCACGTTTGTTAGATTTATTTCCTAGAATATTGGTGCTGCAAAAATGGCGTGTCAGCGCACTAGGTATTATGATGCTATAACCAGCTCTGTGTTATGTAGTTTTAAAACTGCTTTTTGCGCCGTTTATTCTCCAGGAGTGAGAGCACAGGAAGCGGTCAAGGGTGGCTAAAAGGGTCCTGTCTATTATCATGTTGATGATCAAAAAGTGTTGCATTGTAGCCTGGATTAAGTGACTTGATTTTGATTATTCTTCGTTGATTTGCATGCTAATAAGTTTGCGTAGAGAGTAGTTTTGGTTTAGATCTGAGCCAAGTTCTTCCTTTTTTTGACAATACGAGGTGCTGTCTATTTGTTTAACAGCTATGTAAATATTAGAATATCTGTATTTTACTTCTAATCTCGGGATTTCTACGCTTTTTATTACCTATGTTGAATAAAGTTCAAGGTCAAGTTCAGCCATGGTACTACACAATATGCTTAAAAAGACCTTGGATAGAACATAAATATTTGCAATGCACTGTTCAACCATCCACGATGAGTAATTTTTCTAACAAAATCAATAAGATTCGCGATTCTAATCTTTCACTGCCATCTATTGGTCGCCAGTTGAACTAAATGACGTGATAACATCATCATTTATTTTCTAAATCGTACGTGCCTATAGTTGCGGGGTAGTTAAACAGCGATAGGGCTACCCATCTACAGAATTGTAATTACTTTTGTGATTGAATATTTTTCTAAATAAATAAAATACCTTAATTGTTACGTTCGTACTTAAATTGCGCGCTTATTGTTTACGATAAAACACGCGACTGTTGCATCCTGAGCGTATGCCGAAATCGTAGGCATTACTTACGTTGCGCCCGTTATATGAAGACTTCATTCTATTTAAATTATTATATTGGATAGAGTAAAAAATGAGTATATTATAAGGGGAAGTTTGAAAGTGGCACCGGTAGCAAAAAAACTTCGTGGTAACCGGCTGTCATAGTATGAACATGTCATGCTAAGAAAAGAGGTTCACGTGGTAAGAAAGGTGCTGGAGATGAATGTGGAAGGATGTAGGGGAAGAGTACGACCAAAGGAACGGTTGATGGATTGTGTGATATAGCTGCAATGAGAGTTACTTGCGAGATGACGTCAGATAGGACGTGTGGAAGAAGACATGCTGCGCCGACCCCAAAGAATAATTGGGATAAGGGCAGGGGAATGATGATGACTGAGTGCTCCAGCAAAGTATTTTTTGTGTTATTGTTTATGTAGTCTCTAAATAAAACAAGTACACACTTATGATAAGGATTAACCTCCGGATTACGGATTGACCGATAACGCTTTCTAAAGTGTTTCCTGTTGTTATACACGTTTTTCTAATCAATATAAAGTGGATTATCTTTCAGAAATACATGGTCAGTTTATTTTTTACACGAGCGTTTTAAAACTAGTAATCGTTTTTAGGGTTCGTGTATTTTTATTCTCATTCAAAGTCCTCCGCTGTGTCTGTCTGTTCATGATAAACTCAAAAACTACTGTACAAATTTTCATGCTGTCTTCACCAACGTATAGAGTTGCTCTCAGAAAAGGTTTTAGTTTTTGTTTGTATTGACTAAAATATAACGATAGTTGTTGGAAATGTAGTTGGAAAGTTATAATAATAGCGTTCGATATAGAAGAATTGGATAATGTCAGAAAATGTCAGAAGTGGGTAATGTTTTTACTACTTACTATAAACGACATTCGCGCGGGCGAAATCGCGAGCTGTAATAGATAGTTTAATACTATTATTGAAACTTCAGCACTATTCATACGTATCAAATTTAATTAGAGTCAGTATTTGCAGTTCTCGTGAACTTTGCACTTAAACTGAAGTAAAAATATTATTACTCACGAATCGAAATGGGCACGTATACTTTTATAGCTATGTCCGTTGGTAACATATTAAATCAGTGAACTAGTTATTAGTAATGATACCAGCGACGCTTTGAATATCTTCAACTAAGAATGATAGAAAGATGCACATAAATTTGCTGGCAAGTGCTAGGCTAAAGACTTTAACTAACCTATCATCATCATCTACAGTCCTCGGATCCCACCGTTGCGCGTGTGTCTTCTTGTAGCCTACGCCATTTTCTCCGGTACATAAATATTATCTATATGTACCCTAAACTTTATGTTATATTGCCGCCTTATCTTACTCCCTCGAGCTACCAAGATAGTACGATTATAGGCCATAATATGTATCTAAAGTGGCCCTACATTGCCAAAGTACTAAAACCAGTGTACCAATGTACTAAACTTATGTGTGATTGTAGCTACATAAACCACATCACGGCTTTAAAATATTCAATGAAACTTTACAAAGCATAAGAAAAACGGTAAAATTCTATTTCTAATGGTGTTACCACACCAATTGATCGATTGTCGATCGGCAGCATCGAATGATGGTCAATTGGATTATTGGACACCGATCGATCGATTTTATCACACAATTTGATCGATCAACATTCGGTCGCTGCCGTCTATCGACAATCGATCGATTGGTGTGGTAGCACCCTAAGCCCTTAGGGATACATTAACTATGGGACCACTTGAGATGTATATCCTATTAATAAAAAAAATAATTTTACAAATCGTTACAAGGCTTCTTTGAGTAATCGGTAAATATAAAAAGTAAAAATAAACAAGATTCTGACGAATTGAGAACCACCTCCTTGTTTTTGAAGTCAGTAAAATATCCCAAAATAAAACCATATAAATGTGACACGAAAATACTTTATTGTTAAATATAAATAAATAACAGTATAAATTACTTAGTTATAACTGTTTGGGGCGGAGTATAACTTGCCTGCCTTGGGTTACTTACAAAAAGGATATTTTTGGAGTACCTGATTACTTTATTATTATTAAACATCCTTCAGACATTATATGCCAAATAAGGATTAGATTTTTTAAGTAAGCTTTACGTAAAAGAAATAGTACAAGGATTCAGTGCAGGTATCTGAAAGGTAGGCCATTTAAAGATTGAAATAAGGATTTGGATAATTCAAATGATACTAAATCTTATGACAATAAAACGAAAATTAATTTTAAGTCATTTGTTTATCTATCTATCTCTACGATACTCTTTCAAGTGATAGAGATAGCTAGAGACAATACGACTTAAAACTAATTGACGTTTTCAGGTCATGATTACATAATCACAACAGGAGTCAACAAACTTTTAAGTACCATTTAAAGTTGAGTAGGGTTTGAGACAGGCAGTTAAAATCTTAGAATTAAAACACGATATGAGTCTTAGTACCGTGGTAGTAACATTTGAAGACTTCGTAAGTCTGGTCAACGGCGTCTTTGCCAGTTTTGCTCATGCAGCCTTTAAGCAACTTCTCAGCATCAGCCTTGTCAATACCGGGCGGTAACTTCGCGAGAGCGACATCCAAGTTCAGTTTACCATCGGCGTTGACTATGTCAGCCTTTTTGAAGAAGCAATGGACGAATTTCTTGAAGGCCTCGTCGTTTGAGAAGTGGCCTTTCTTTGCTTCTTCAAGCACTTCGGTCTTGACGCCGGATTCCTTGATGCATTCTTTGCTGATCGCGTTGGCTTTTTCTTTTTGAGCGTCGGGGAGGTGCACGCTCTGGAAAGGAGATTTTCGGTTAATTTTTGTTTTTTTTTTTCAATTGTCACAGCGCCATCTAGTTTCAAATTAAGCGTACTAAGTAGCTTGTATAAGTAGTGATAGAAAATTACAACCAGACACAGAAAAAATAATCGTGGTCGTCACACAAAGATTTGTCGTAGGTGGGGATCGAACCCACGACCTCCGGTATAGCATTCTCTAGTTAGATCAGCAGGCAGGTCAATCAATGCATAAGCCGTCTGTTTTAAGTTAAATGAAATAATGAGTCGACATATTATCTGCTATTATCTACTGGTAAGAAGAGAGGTCAAAAAAACAAAGGCGATGATTTTTAGATGAAATATTTAATAACTGTAATCCTAAAAACAACATTTTACTTATTTTTCTCCGCGTATAAAAGGGATTCGCACAGGGATTTTTTTGTAAATATCTAATTCTATTGTAGGCAAAATTAGGGTTCGAAATTTTATATAAGAATAAACAAACGTAAGTTATGAAGTTTTGTTTAAATTAAACTATTTTCAACATTATTTAATGAAGTTATGCTTTCATATTACAAACACAACACAATTATTTACCTGTAATTATGGAGGTCTAAATATTATGTTACTATTGCTTTCTCAGATATTTTTCTTTTTCACCGCACAGATGTCATATTTAAAATATAATAAATATAAATTATTCCAAATCCTTTTTATAATATTCAAATCAAATTATTTTTTTGCCAAATTAAGATTTAGATTTTATTATTATAGACAAATAATAGTATCAGCATAAAACATCCCACAGCTGGGCAAAGACCTAGTCAAATGCAATATGATTACCTAAATTACTATTTTTCCCGACACCAATTTTCTTTTTAAACACAATTTAAACTCTATTTGTGAAAACTTAAATGGCCTTCAAGTGTCATATTGTTTCTTCTAGCTGTAAGTCTTCCACAAATGTTAAAATAAAATAAGTTGATTAAATAAATATCTTGGGACAATATCCACACACGGCCATCTGATCCCAAGCTAAGCAGAGCTTGTGTTATGGTAATCAGACAGCTGATAAACATAGTTGTATATTTCTAAATATATACATATTATAGATAAATCACACCCAGACACAAAACAAATGATCGTGCTCATCACACAAACATTTGTCCTGGGTGGGAATCGAACCCACGACCTCCGGCTTAGCAGTCAGGGCCACTAACCACTAAACCAACTGGCCCGTCAAATATTGATGATAATATATATGAAAACAATCCTTAATAATAACAACTTACATGCGCGTTGATCCCAACCACGACGATACACAAAATCACGATAGATTTCATTGTGTGTACAATTAAAACTGTAAGGATTGAACCTGCAGCGCCTCTATATATACCACGCCAAGGAGATCGAGTATGGCGTCAGACGCCATTTTGATTTAAAAAAAAAGCGCAGCTTCTTATCATGACAGTGTTAGAGACTTTTTGCGGCGATTAGGTTTTTGTCTTTTTTTAATTGTTTAAGGAGTATTTTGGTTATGTTTCGCCAGTTATTTTTTGGTTTTGGTTATTTTTGAGTCTGTTTGGTGGAATTGCTGTATTTATTAAGGGTGTTTTGATTTATTTAAGTTAAATAATAATTATCGCATATAATTCAAGGTTTTAACGTAAGATGTTTCTGTATTAGATAATTTAATTTTAATCCTTATGTCTCGGGGGTGCAGTTAATACCGGCTTCTTTTCCATCGGGAATCGAACCCGTAGCATCTTGCGTAGTGGGAAAAGATGCTGAAGACAATAAGTGAAATATCGTTCATTATAACTAGAATTCTCTAGCAATAAACTTGTATAAATGATTGAGAAATTACCAAATATCTTAAAAACTGGGGGTTTTCAATATTCCATAGAATATCAATAATTTTGCATAAAAAAATCTCAATTTATTTGGGGTCCGGGGCACAAATTATTTTTAGTAAAATTTGCACTAGTTTAACATGCTTTACTATCATTCACAGCTTTTTCTTTTGCAACATCCAATATGGAAAATTCAAGTTACAGATAGACGATACACGATTCACAATATTTTGTTTACAAAGACCTTTTCCTTAATAATAAATTTGACACTAACTCTTTCTCATAACTTGGTTTAGATCGTAAACATTTAACAATTTAAATTGTTAAATAATTTACGATGTTTGTTTTGTAAAAAATAAAAACTGGTTATTTTGGAAAGATACCATACCATATAAAAAATACGACTGCTTGCTGCCCGTGAAATTTGTGCTAACATGATCTTAGATCTCTATAAAGAATTATACTTTTTACAGCTAATAAATGTATGCATAAAAGAAGTAAATGATACTGTGACATCTGATAGGGGAGAATCGAAGCAAAAAACGTGTGAACCCAAGCAAAATGGGATAAGGGCAGGAAGATGATAGATGAAATGAGCTTATAAAGTGGAACTGTTTCAGCTGTAGATGCACTCCCGAAACCCCGCTGTACGCCGTGTAGTCAAGCAGAGCTCTTAGTAAACGCATTGCCATCTAATTAGGTAAAACTATAAACAAAACTTGGAATTTAGGTAGTAAAAGCTCAGCTAGAGTCGCGTAGAGCTTGCGCAAGCGATCCCGTGACTCTAGTTTGATCAGTGGAACGGGCCCGGGGTGGTTTTAGTCAGTGGGTATTCGACATCCCTATGCTGTGCCCTTGGTGTGAAAAGACTCCAATTCTTTTCATTTTAGATAAAAAAATAAAGTAGGTAGCTACCTATTTTGCCTAGGTCAGTCGCAAATAAGGAAAAATATAAACTGATCGTAAAGGATAAAAGTTTATCTTATTTTACCTGCAATTATATTAATAGAAATTTGATTTGATTGCTGTCTGTGTTACAAAGGTTATTTCATCCAAAATTATTTTGGACTTTGGTAGTTCATAACAACTAAACTTTTAATAGACTATTATTTAATAACGCCCTAGTTGTGAAAACAGGGTTTCCAACTTAAGGTAAGACAAAGTCTAAAAATGTTATTGAAATTAAGCTAGATTTTTGCCAGTCGTTAAGCTCTTACAATAAGGATAATCACAACTTTTTGTTTAATGTCAGTCGTATAGTTTGAGCGTCGCAAACAAAAATTTACCACAGTACAGTCAATAAAAGTTTCGCGTGAGTTCACTTATTCGTAGAAATTTTGAATGTGTAAATGCTTTACGTCACAAGCCCCCTCTCTTAAACTTTTAAGCAGCATAATATTGACATTTCTTATTGTTCACATGAACGCAAAAATACGAGTTCAATATTTTTTAATTATCTATCTGTCGGGTTAATTAGATTTTTACTTATCGTGAATAATATGAATGAAAAAGGAGTAAATGATACTGTGAAGTCTGATAGGTAAGAATGGAAGAAAACACGTGTTGCGCCGACCCTAAGTAAAATGGGATAAGGGCAGGAAGATGATGATGACTTTTCACGCCCTGTCATAATCCTTATTCTAACAACCAGTTTTACTTTTAGTTGCACTGTTACAATACTGGTACAATTAAAGTTTACACCAAGAATACTTTGTCGATACTGGAATACGTAGTTACCTACCAGTTAATGGACAGAGGGTCTACCAAGATGTAAAGCTACTGCAATTATGTGCAAGAGACGCCGCGCTACGCCGTGTAGTGCGCTGTCACGCGACACTACTGCAGTAATGTTACTTTAAGAGTCTAGTTATCACATATTACAGAACACTTATATAACAATTTAACACAACTAAATAAATATTTTAATTATTATTCTCGTTTATAATTATATACTTCCCTAATTAACTGAAGTTAATTTTCAAAATGTTGGGAGATTTTTTGCTCTTATTATAATTGCTGTAAGTCGAGATAAAAAGTACGTACCTATACCATATTTGATAATTACTCTTGCCCTGAAGTTTCGCTTAACTTTTTGTTCCACTTTTTTAGCAAAAAATCATTCAGAATGTTAGATGCGAACTTAACACAGTAGTGGTAAATGATTCTTAACTTAATATCGATTAATATTGTTTTTATCTGTATATTTTGTTTAAAGATTAATAGCGGCGCCAAGCCGATTCCTAAACCGCGATGCTGTTCTGCTATTGCTTTTAAACTACCACAAACCTTGTCAATTATAAAAACTGGGCGAAATATGTATTTATTTCGTCTTATACAAATAATGTTAAATGGCGGACTTAATGCCTGAGGCATCCTCTACTAGTCCAACCATAGGATAAGAAATACAAGAAGTAGGTGAAAAATAGAGTGGTAAAATTTTCGAAAAAGAAAAAGCAATAAGAAAGGGGGAAATGAGAATAGAGGTACATTAAATATTTCGAGAAAACCTGGCTTTCTGATAGCGTATAGTAGGAAGAAGATGCTTGCAGTAGGATTCCCAAGAATTGAGAACCACCTTCCTTTTTGAAGTCACATAAAAAATAGTCGTGTGTTTTTCTTCATCTTAGGGACTTAGTAACTGTCTGATATTATCTATTATTATCTAATCATGTTTCTAAACTGACGTGTTTTTTGTTGATCCAAAAGTTTGTTGCACTCAGCTAGACCGAACCTGTTTTGCCAGTGATCTGGTTAAACCGTTAAGAGTACATAAGAGGACATGAATTTACATACATAAATTATATTTAATAGATTTTTTCAAAAGGTATTGGAATTTACATACATAAATGTGTTTACCTAAGTAATAGATTTTTTCAAAAAGGAGAACAGGTCTGCCGAATTGTATGATGATTTATTTTACTTACGTGTTTAGCTGGTTTGTCTTTATTTTGAACGTCCTTTTTAGGATTATATTACAGTACTGAAAATCTATACTAAAATAAGGCTAGGTAAGTTGTGTCTTTGAATTCGGTGTTTTTGGGGACCGGCCCTAATGTTGTTTTTTTGACGGATAATCTATTTATGTAGAAATTAGGTAGAAAACCACACTATGCTATGCGAGTATGCGCTATGAAAGGAGTAATAACTTCAGAACTTCTTAATGCCTTTCATAGCGAATACTCGGTGGAACCGCGGATCCGGTTGGTATTAAATATGTTTGGGCCACCGTAGTAAAAACTCTACTTAAAAACTTCTGGTTTCTAAACCGCAACGAATATACATAGATTGTTTTTGATTCGTTATTCTAAGAAAAAGTGGAACTTCCCAGAATATGATCGACTGTACTCGAATTCAAAATGACATAACAGCAACAAAAAACAATAACAAGACGTCTTAATTGTTAATGTTTTTGTTATCATTTTAGTTTTTTTTATAGATGTGGCATCATAACCTCTGATACTTGAGGCCCTACCATCAGCATTCAAATTAATATTGCAATTATGGAAGAGAGACGTCGCTCTACGCCGTGTAGAGCAATGTCACGCTTCCACAACTGCAATAATATTACTGATGTATTCCTTTTTTTTTCGTGAGAAATCATCAAATGACGTTATAGACGCAGCGGAAGGGAGTGTCAAAATTTTACTGACTAAACCCCACTAAGTTCCTCCTGGAGCCCTTTGAGTGCCGGGGTCGCGGTAACTCTTACGTACGGTAATATCCCGCAGCCCCGGCTGACTAAGGTATCACTGAGGTAGGCTGTAGTCCTCAACTTCGCACAAAACCATACAAACTCATAGACCTTTTTAAATAGACACTACTAAAACTCCTTAGATTCAAAGTCTCGGAGACTAAGGTCCTCCTTGCGTAAGGTAACGCAAGTCTCCGCTACCCTCTGTCTGCAGTCTCCCGCGCTCACACTACACGCAGAGGGGTAAGGAGACTTGCGTTGTCTTGTGTACATATAAATAAGGTTATTATAATTGTTTTGGGTTTTTACCGCTTGTAAAATAATCTATTAAAGCTTCGGTTTCTAGTGTGAAGTACAAAGTTTGTTGTTTACAGGTATGTTTTTAATTATACGCGCCCAATGTTCATTATAACCGCAAGTTTATGTTTTTGTTGATATTGCGATATGCTTTGACGAGTATAAAAAAAACGAAATCGATTAGAATCTCTGATTCTTGATCAATGTTATTGCCATGGTAACAAAAAGTTTAAAGGTAGAGACAAACTTGTACCGTCGTATTTTTATGCAGATTTATTTGAATAGATATAATGTTTCAAGAGGAAGTTTAATATGTATAATAGGTAGCTGTTGCCCGCGACTTCGTTCGCGAACAAAAAAAATAAGGAATAAAAATGAGATAGTAGCGGATTCTCAGACCTACTTTATACGTATTCAAATTTCAAGAAATAAATTTCAAAAAAATCTGTCCTGCCGTTTCAGAGGAGTACGGTAACTAACATTGTGACACGGGAATTTTACATTATATTGCATCCTTGCGAAGCTGGGCAGTGTCGCTAGTTTTCATTCAAAACCCAAATTTCATTAGTCCAGTTTTATTATGGGGTCAGTTTATCTCTACCTTTAATTTTCAATACACGTAACTTTGAAATGCCTTCACCGATTCGGCTATAATGAATTTACTTTATGGCCCGGTGTGGCAGCTAAAGCTTGCAGATATGTAATAAACGAACACTTTATTTTTACTTTTATATGGTGCTTGATTCCACTGTCTCGGTTTTTGATTTTTGGGACAGAATGTGGAAGGCAATTGTTTTATGAGAACTTTTTTTTCACTGCCTGTCCTTTGACGCGGTGCAAGGCTAAGGAGCATTGGTACGGAGCAATTTTATCCATAAAAGGTTGCATGTCTCTCTTCAATATAAAACCTCCAGGGAAAAACGTCCGTTATTCTCCAGTAGAGAAGGTTTTATGCAAACGTCTTGGTGAATATTACTTAGTTTGTCTGCTAAACAGTATCGCATCGCTTTAATTGACAGGCAGTCTTTGTGGACGTCATAAAACCGTTCTTGCGAATGAAGCCTTAGTCCTGGGCCTACTACGCCCCCGTCGGGGCTGTGCGATGTTCGTATGAGTTCCCACGACTCTGGCACTCAGAAAGAACATAGTGGGTTTTAGTCAGTAAAAATTAATGTCATTGCCGTTGTGAAAGAGAGACGCCGCTCTACGCTAAAAAGTGCGCTATTACCCTTCCCAAACTGCAATTTTAGTAATCTTACTATAGTAGACGGTATCTAACATCTGTTTTGACGTCATTTATTTCATTTTCCTGTATCTTTCGCTCCATCATCGTCAATTAAAGAATCTTATTTATTACCATGCTAATGTCAAAGTCATTCCCATGTAAGTCGTTAGAACTAAACATATTCAAAACAGCTAAAAGGACAAGTCACATAATAAAATGGGGTCGGTTAAAGGAAAAATTATAAACCAGTTTCTTTCCACCTTGATACGACTAGCCTATAATCTAGATAAACTTACAAATATGGTATTTAACTTGGAGTCTAGTTTGTTTAAAGTAATTGATCGTCCTAGATCGCGACTTCCTCTGAAAATACGGTCAGGGTGATGAGCTTACGGCTTTATTCATACTGCTTTCCCTTTCTTGAATGTGATAAAATTTCGTATGGGACTAGCTTAGATGCTAACCGGTATCCACGCAAGTGAAGCCACGGAAACAGCTAGTATTATAAAACGAAACTTTGTTATTGAGTGTATGTTTTTTTAGGTCTTAACGATCAAATGGTATGTGTGCTTTATTTAGCCACGTTGAAACGGATTGAACATTTTGACAAAAGTAACACATGCTTTTTCAAATGCTGAGCAACACAAAAAAATCTTAGTTGTCTGTCGAATCTCAAATAAACTTCTTCTCTCTAAACTTCATCTCTGTTAAACTCTTGTGATTGGTTGAAAGTTTTATGGTCAACCAATCACAGGCGTGATCAGCAGATTTGACAGTAGATTTAATTGATTTTTTCTAGAAACCGGGGATAGATGCGCAAAAAAGAACCCTAAAGGCTCCCTAGATAAACACTATAAATTATGATCCCGAATAAAGTATTGCTCTTCTTGGTTGAGTTCTAAAAAAGCAGCAGCGTTTCTAATTCTTGTCGGGTAACATCCTAAACCCAGCTCTTGTTAGTAAAAACCTAAGTTCATCTTTATATTTGCGTTTGAAAAAAGGACAATTTGATTTTGAATGTTTGAATTGACAAAGGTATAATGGCATTCTTGTATGTCAGATTTCTTCTTATTTTATTTAAAGGGTTGTTTTTTAGATTGATCCGAGATAACATAAAAATAAACTATAAGGTAACGACAGGACTTATTATCTCCTTTTGTACAATCAATGACTGCACGGACAGCCGAGTGGTATAGGTAACCATGCCAATTACTTCAGTGCGTGACGTGTCGCGGGCTCAATCCCCGCGTAGGACAAGAATTTGTGCGATCCACAAATGCTTGTTTTGAGTCTAGGAGTTTTTTGTGCATATGAATTGAATGTCGGTGAAACCTCCCCGCGATACAAGGATTAAATTGTTTAGTGCGGGAGTAATTTAAAAAAAAAAACAAAATGAAACAGTAAAGATACTACTCGCATTTAAGAACTAACTTTACTGCGCTTTAAGTTTTGTGATCTAGAAACCCTGATTTTTAGGAGTCTTTAATTTTGTTTTCCGTACTTGTCAATTAAAGATTAATAAGTATGGTATGTTTTTATATGAATGCGGACTTGTTTTTCTTTAGCTTATTTATAGGGAGTGTAGCGAGTTTGGCTTGCGCTTGAACGGTTTTTGGTGTTTGTTTTTTAAGGGGACGGTTACAACCCCCTGTAAACAATATGGATTACCTACTCGCCCTAGTCCATTTTTAATTTGGCTGCCTTCATAGCTTACTCCGCTTTTTTCGTCTTGGACCGCAGTTATAAGGTCCTTAAGTAGTCCTAAGTCCACAAACTTTAATTATATTCTTGGTAAGATTTACTGCTTATGGGATACTCAGCAAACAGGTTGTGGACGTCCGTCTGTAGGCAAGTTATATATTTTTAAGTGTACGCTATTGATTCTATCCAATTTATTGAGCTGAAAAGTTAAGAATGAAACCAACTGTCTGTCAAAAGTGATGCTTTTTGAAATGTGACGGCAGTAGCTGTTGCCCGCGATTTCGCCTGTGCGAATGTCGGTTAAAGAATTTTTAGATTTAAAAACATTACCTCTATCTGAAGCAGTCGGTTAAAAAGTAGCTCACGTTGTAATTCAGGGTCTCAGCTAACTCCATGCCTATTTCATCAAAATTGATTCAGCCGTTTGAGAGTGAAAGATTAACAAACCCATCCATTACGTCATCCGTTTATAATGTTAGTCTGTCTTAAACTTCGTTCAGATTTCGGCCTCGTGCCAAAGAATTCTTGTAGAATTCGATGAGGCTGTTGGTCTAGTGGCCTTGACTATACCGGAGGGTTCGATTCCCACCCAGGACAAATGTTTGTGTGATGAATTTTTCTATAATAATATGTTGTATTGAGAAATATATTAGTATGTTTTAATCAGTTATCTAGTACTCAGAACACAAGTTATTCTCGTATACCTACTTAATTTGAGACTAGATGTCGTTATTGAAGAATACATACTTTAGAATTGTAATAGAAATAACGTCACTTGTCGAAAACGAATGTCATTCACAAACATTTGAGCATTCATATTTGTTTTCTATTCGAATATTATGTATTATTGTGTAGGCCCTAAGATAGGCCGTCGCTCTGTATAATATTAACAATAACTATTCAATTGAATCCGATATGGCTTAAAGCCAAGCCCAACCCTCAGCTTGGGAAAAGCCTTCACAGGCAGATAACATTCTTTATTCTATCCATTAGTGTAGTATTCGTAAACAGACATGGCCATGGGTACAAATACACAGTTATATTTAATACGTTTGACCTATATACGTCAAACTATAGGGATGGTGGTATGCAATAGCTAAAATTATCTTTTTGTCAGGGTCTAAATTCATTTTGCCTTTTACGACAGTTTGCTGGATTAAGTAAGTAGATAGGTAGATAGAATATTCTCTATTGCACACCACATGAGAAAGAGATTTGACAAACGGAAAAGTTACATGGTGCCACAATGGGTGGTCTTATCGCTAAAAGTGATACAGAGTAAAGGAATAATAGATATTAATCGCTTTTTGTTTTATATTTTAGTTTACTGTTTGCTGAAGGTAAGACGTATGGTACGCTGTGTTTTTTATGATTTATCTACTAACCTACCGTGGTTTTATATGCCTCGTTCTCGTTATTATTGGTCGTAGTGGGATGTTATTCAGCCTTTTAACCCTAACCTGCGTGTCTAGGCGTGTCCCACTGCTGAGCAAAGTCCTCTCCCAAATCTTTCCACGTTTTATTGTCATGCGCCACCTTAAACCAGCCCTCGTGGTGTTCGTTTATTTAGCTTCAGCACACATTATAGCCTTCCTCGTTGAATGTACTATTCAACCAAACAATATCCTTGTCTAACCAGTATTCTCCAAGTCAAACGCATTCATCCAAACATACAAACTGGTCAGCATTCTATTGTTAGTATAGATTCGATCAATGTCTTATCGAAGCCACTTTTTTACCCTATTGGCTAAACCAATATTCCTTGACATTTCCACAACGCCATCTAGTCTCAAATTAAATATACGATAGTAACTTGTGTTATGAGTACTAGACAGCTGATAAACATTCTTATATATTTCTAAATACATACATATTATAGATAAATTACACCCAGACACAGAACAAATGATCGTGCTCACCACACAAATATTTGTCCTGGGTGGGAATTGAACCCACGACCTCCGGCTTAGCAGTCAGGGTCCACTAGACCAACAGGCCAGTCATATTACCCAGTATAGGTTACGTAGAAAGAGTAAGCCCTAGCTGTTCAGAAAAACTATGTTCAATTGTTTTAGTACTTTAAGTATTTGTCTCATCTCACACACCACCATCCTCTATGACTGAATGCCTGAACGATCGGGTGACAACCGCATCGAGTCGGTAATGGTTTAGGTATCTACTTGTTATGACTATTTTATGAGAGTACACTAGCTTGTGGTTACACTATTTGCACTTTGATGCACTGTTGACATCAACCTCTATGGCTATCAGAAATTAAGAATTAATACATTCCTTTTATGGAATTTAATCCTTGTATCGCGGGTGGTCTTACAGATACTCATAAGCTGACGCGGCGGCGGGGTTGCGATTCGAACGGTCGGACTATCCCGACAAATACGCGTCAGTAAACAATTGAATTGAATTATTTTCGTATATGCTATTCAGGAAACGAAGTACGATGCTATTTTTTTTATAATAACTTTCGTGAGAATGATTCATATTTAAGAGATATATAACCAGTTCGACTCGTGACCCCGCCGCCGCGTCAGCTCATGATTAAGGACTCCGGTTGGGTCCGAAACTAGTCGGGTTATCCCGATAAATACGCGTGAGTAAACCTTTATATATCTCTTAAATACGATGCTATTAACTGAAGTGCTTAGACATGTGAGTGCTGATCTCAAATGATTCAAATTTTCTGCGGTCGAAGAAATAGTATTCTACTCATGTTCATTTCTGTTACTTGCATTACTCTTATCACTTGCAAATATTCGTTTGATATTCAAAGGATATCCTTTGAATATTCGAGAGTTCTCATTACAGATTCCGTTAGGGTCTGAATCCATGTCTAAGTTACAGAATACTTCATTTCAATTTTATTTATTAACTAGCCATTCCCCAAGGCTTGGTCTACGTTAATCTTAGTTTCCATTTACACTTGGCCAAGCCAAATCGATCCACCCAAGTTTTAACAAGACTGACGAAATAAAATGAAATCATTTATTCTGCAAGTAGGATAATTCTACCACTTTTATATGTCTTAAACTAGCTTCCTGCCCTTATTCCATTTGACTTGTGGTTGGCGCAACGCGGTTTTTTCTTTTTTTTTCTTCCATTCTCCCCTATAACGTCGACGTCACAGTATCATTTCCACCTTTTGCATCCATAAATATAATTCCTTATAAAATCCATCCATCTTTTCTTTGGCCTTCCCCTTCCTCTCTATCCATCACCATTCATACTCATCACTCTCTTAGTCACATGAGTCTCATTCCTCCTCACCACACGTCTTAAATATAGCATTTTTATGAGTTCGCTGGAGTCAACATTTCCTATGTAACAACATCGGAACAAACTCAGGGCAAGCTGACAAACTGCAACTAATATTTATAAATTATTGCTACAGCTTTCGACCCAAGTAGCTAGCTAAGAAAACCCATTAATTAAAGAAGCAAGGGCGCAGGAAGCCGTATGTAACATACTTGTATGTAAGACGATCGATGCAAACGAGACGGTTGTGAGTCGCCATTCTGGGCATCAAGGCTATACGCGAATAGCTTGCTTTTTGATACCGATGTTACAATCAATAAGTTATGAGGCTTTGAAAGAAATACTTTTATGCCATGTTTAAACATGTGTACGACTGAATGACCGTCGTACAAATCACTTTGCTTAACACCCAACTCATACGTTATTACGTGTATTATACTCAGTTTATTTTTATACTTTCATTCTTATTAACTTTTTCGTTCACACCTAATCGATAAGACGTTATAACGTTATGCGTTGATTCATCACATATCGCACTCCACTGCTGGACATAGGTCTCTCCAAGAGCACGCCACATAGATCTGTACCTTACGTTTACACCTGGGCTCACAGTTAGCTGGCTTAGTTTCAAAAGTAGCCAAAGTTATTGGGTCAATTAAGCTTACTTAACTACGTAATATCGTTAAGTAATCACTTCATACTAAAGACGTCAAAACTAGTATTATACCTTTAAAAATAAAGACATTACTTTCCAATAACTCACTAGCATAAAATCGGTTAAAAATTGTTATAATTCTAGCCTGGAAC
This sequence comes from Chrysodeixis includens, assembly GCA_941860345.1. NCBI lineage: Eukaryota > Metazoa > Arthropoda > Insecta > Lepidoptera > Noctuidae > Chrysodeixis > Chrysodeixis includens. Next base: position 4,458,717 of record OW796119.1, on the reverse strand, counting down.
TGTCCCACTGCTGAGCAAAGTCATACACTACAGGCCGTTTGTCAAATGGAAACGATTGAACATTGATCACCACGCTAAATTAAGAAATTTGTTAATAGTGCTATGATTGGTTATAAGTCCTGCGGTCTACCAAAAAAAGCAATACTAACTTCACTATATTAGTTTTGGCAAGCGCTGACTTTACCATAATACGGGCGTTTTGTTAGTCTCATCACGTTTGCAGCGTATATAAAAAAGCGGCTTTTATTTTTGGAAGAAATACCAATTTTCTTAAACTCGACCCTAGCGAGAGGCCATTGGCGTTTTCGTATTATAACTAAGCTGGATATTTTTAAATATTCTATGTGTGATTCCAGTTTGACTATATATTCAATTTAATAACATAATCTAATCATTGGGAGGAGGATGATACAATGTTTTTATTGTTTTTCTAAACCAAATGTTGCGCCGACATTCAAGTACCCAATATGGAATAAGGGCAGAAAGGTGATGATGAAACACCTTAACAACGCCAGATGCGGCTAGAAGCTTAGGAAAATAGCTTATAATCATACCCACTGTGACTACTGAGAAATGGTTTCTTTTCAATTTATGGAGGACTAGCTATTGCACTCGATTTCACCTCTGGGGATGTCGGATAAAGCTGCAAGAACCTATGTGCTAATCCTAAAGTCAGATAACTCCATACCAGCTCTGTCTGCTCTGTCATTTATAATATTAAACTAGGATTAAGCAATGACTACAATTAGAGGGTATTCCTCTGTCCTACCTAAATATCTCCTAAAAAAAAGAGACATTTTGTGTCAAGAAAGGGCTTTTTCATAATGACTCGCTTAGAGTTCTTGCCAGTTATAATCCAGGTATGAACCGCGCAATTAGGCTAATTGAAGTTTCAAAACCGCCTGAAGAAGTTTACCTCGAATCAAGACATTATGAATAACTTTTCTTGTGAACTCTGTCAGTGCAAATGTAAAGTCAATATATGACTGCCAAGGCTGTGGGATGTTAGTAAGAGTTACCGCGACCCTGGCACTCATAGGGCTCCAGGAGGAATATAGTGGGTTTAGTTAGTAAAAGTCTGACACTCACTCCCGATGCACTCACAGCGGGCGGGGTCATTTAGTGATATCCTACGAAAAAAAGGGGTCAATATATGAAGTTCAAAGAACCCCCAAACTTCAGAAATAGTTTTTTTAACCTGCATTTTATCCTACCAATATTATAGACGCAAAAGTTTATTAGTGCCGAAAGTGATTTATGAATGGATGGATGGATGCACAACTAGAGCATAACGTTTTGAAAGTGCCTTCTCGAAATAAAAACCTTTTGATTTTGATGTTTGTTATTCATTTACGCTCAACGGGTAATAGCAATTTTGATCAAATTTGTTTTGAAGTTAGTTGACACCCCGGATTACCACATATGACCGCCAGTGTCAGACCGTTTTTGCAGCTATAACTGACATTCGCGCGGGCGAAGTCGCGAGCGAAATCTAGTATACTTACATGTACGGATTACCAGCCATCTCCGGAAGCTCGACTTGAAACGACAATAGGTATTCAATGAATGGCTTGACACCTATATGATACTTATAAGGTATGGATGTGAGTACTTTTCGTGTGGCAGAAAATCTCTCGTGCCTTGTCGAGGATCAGACGCCTTTGTGAATATGTAGCTAGGTAAAGGAGTGTTAGATAGGTCTGAATGGGTGTTATATCTGTGCTTCTTAGTATTCGAAACTGGATACTTTGTTTGCATTAAGTACAAATAAATATGCGTTATTGAAAGGGTGTGTTCTTAATTCAGAATAATAGTTTGGTTTTTATAGACGAAAAATTGTGCGACCTTTTAGGGTTCACCAGAGCAACAGAGAGAGAGATACGTAGGTTTATTTACTTACATACATACATAAACGTCACGCCTCTTTCCCTTGGGGGTAGGCAGAGATCACATCTGTCCATTTGCTACGATCCTGGCATACTGGTGGGTTTTTTTATTCTACCATAACTTCTGAATACCTTAAATACCTGAATAAGCTACACCTTTTGATGAAGGTACAGGTGCAGCATCTTTTCATCAATGCATTGACTTGCTCTTTTTATTTTGGGTATCAAATTCTAAGACCGCACACTGTGGCACCATGTAACTTTTATGTTTGTCAAATCTGTTTCTCATATGGTGTGCAATAAAGAATATTCTATCTATCAAAATGAATTTGGTATCGGTTAATCCTGAATATTACCATTTAAATCCCTGATTAGCAACGCAGACATTGTAAGAGGAGAAAGCTAGTGTCCTCCCAACGTTTACCCAAAGTCACTGTCCCCTCACAAAACTAATTTGGCTCTCATTCAAATAAACACAGACTGAAAAACATAAAAAGTACAGTGAACCTTCACAAACGACCCTCAGAATTTTACCAAATATATACAAAGAAACTAACTACATTACGAAGTACTATATTAAATCTTAAGTGGTTAAGATAAGGTGCGTTTTCTATTATCGTAATATGTCGAGCAAGTAATGGACTGTATGAACATAGTATAAATACATACAGTAGTTAAACTCGGCCCTATCTAAAAAAAATGACTACAGCCGCGCGGTACGTAACAGCGATAAGGCTGCTCACCTACAGCATTTTAATTACATCAACAACACACCGTCTGTTTGTCACAGCGACACGCTCGCGACTGTATCATGCCACGATCATGCTACGATTTGATAGCATAGGCATAACTCGTATTACGTCCGTTTATATGAAGACTTTCTACTGTATATAATATTATACTGTGGTATAGATATCCAATCAACCCAATTTTCTGTTCAAGGGTTGGTTTTGGAGATTAAAGGTCTAAAAAGAAATGAACTCTCTTTGTACTGGGAAAGTAATAGTTTATTTAAGCTCTGTTGCTTGTTCGTTAACTATTGTTGAAAACCACAAAGGTTTGTTCGTCCGTTTCTATTCTTCTCTCAACTTAATTAGATTGAATTTGTTATGTTATTAAGTTAATATTTACTTAAATTATATAACGACTAGCTGTCACCCGCGGTTTCACCCGCGGATCATCTTAAGTTATTATACATAGCTGTGCCCGCGACTCCGTCCGCGTGGAATTTGGGAAATATCATTGTTTCATATTAACTACGTAAAAGACGTATAAAAGGTAAAATATAAAAGATAGAGATATGGTGTCGCGGACATTTTTGTAGAAATCATTAAGACAAATCAGATTGCCATACATTGTTTTCAATTTTAAGCAACTGTTTAGGCAGCGCATGCATATGTTTCTGCTTTATGAGCAATTTTTCTCCGACTTGCTAGACAAAAGTTGTGATATCTCGGTTAATATACATGTTATAAAAATAATTTATAGCCTATAGCACTCAGGAATAATGTAGCTTTCTACCAGTGAAAACATTTTTAGGATTGGATCATTAGTTCCAGAGATTACCCCCTACATACAAACTTACAAATTTTACCTCTTTATAATATTAGTATAGATAAACTGTTATATCATTTCAATATGAATCATCCTCACGAAAGTTACTATAAAAAAATAAGTTAATTTATTAATTATCTGTCCAAAAAAGGTTTAGGAATATTTTCTCTTGCCTATGGTGTCGCATGGCTAGACAAAAATATTATCACAGTCTCCTATCTCAAGCCATCTAAAACTTACCGCTTCAAGTTGCAAGCAATTATAATTAACTAGCTATTATTGAAAGAGATGAAATGAAGGATGAAAGAGTAACAAACATCCATCCATACTCTCATCATCATCATACCTTTCACGTTCATAATATTAATAGTTTCGGTTTCCGTGTGATGTCCGGATATAAAGAATAGCACCACCCCATATCCTCCACTGGGTGTCGTAAAAGGCGACTAATGGACCTTAAGACCCAGAGCACTGTACCAAGCACCTTGGGTCACCCGAATGGTGGCGGGTAAACAACCAACAATCGCATTCCCAAAGAGGGTTAGTGTCAGGCAAGGGGCCGACTATAAAACCATAGCCAAAACTTTAAGCAACATGTCTAGAAGACGTGTTGCGCCCACCCCAAGTGAAATGGGATAAGGGCAGGAAGATGATGGAATATTAATAGTTTCGGTGCAATTAAACATTCTTGACGATCAAGCTCAATTGAGTACCGATTCTTAACGAAATTGTATTTTACGTGCACGAAAACCTATTATTTAGTTAGTATTTAGTTCTAGTTACCATTAAGAACCTAAAATAACAAACACACACAAAGAACGATGCTTGACGAATCCATTTTACGCTCTTCTCGTTGCAAATTACATTGCCGATAACAAACAAACTTACCACGCTTAGTTTAAACGTATAAATAATAATAATTATTCTTGTTGCTAACTCAGATTGGAATTTTGTACTAGTGAAATGATTGTTTAATTTGAATTTGGCTAATGTACTCTTTACATAATTATCTAACTTAAATGTTTTGAATCGTGTAATAAGAGTGTGAAATCAAAATTCTATTGTTATGTAAGGATTTTTGGGATATCCAGCTACTTCAATTTATAGTAAAAAGCATATTTGAAAATAATTGTTTAACCCCCGATTTCTTAATCGCTGATCAATACAAAATTTTGTTAGTCGCCAGTCGAATCTCATGTTAAGCCCTGTGATTGTTTGTAAGTTTTATGGTCAACCAATCACAGTCGTGATCAGTTGATTTGACAACAGATTCAATTGATCAGCCTTCCAGAATCTGGGAGTAAAAGTCATTTAGTAGAATTCAAATTATATTTCTTTACTATAATGTGATATTTTAATAATAGCTAAGAACTGAAAAATATCATCCAAACTAACAAACACTTGTAAATGTTCTTATTATAATAAAAATAAACATAATTCTGTAAACTATGGATGTCACCGCTACGGGTACTACTGAAAAGAAGAAGTCTAAAGATGCCAAGAAGAGATACTCCATTGTGTCTGGAAGTGATTTTTGTAAGTGTTGTGTTTTATAAATAAAAACTATAACTTCTGTGTCGTAAAAAATACATGTTGATAGTTAAATTTCTGCAATACGAGACATGTTTTCCGGGGTTTGAACTCTAATGTTGATTATGGTGTAATTTTTGCAGTGCAAGACACATTTTTCGGGATTTGAACTTCAAGAAATGTTGATTATAGTTCAATTTTTTTTGATACAAGACGTATTTTCCGTCGTTTGAACTCTGATAACACAAACATTTTCGAATGATCTGACAAACCACGTGTCAAGGGCTGTGATTGGTTAATACAGGGCTACAAAAATCTTTTGGCGCGTGGACTTAACGTGAGCGCGCTGATGTGTATAATTGCAACAAGAATCAACTCAACTGTCCGTCAAAATAATGGTTTTTCATATACGACGACATTAGTTCCGATTCTGACCACGTGCCAAAATATCCTTGTTGAAATACAGTAGAACACAACAGATATAGATTTGCCTTTCACGGTTCAAGGGTAAAACTGACATTTATGTACTTATTTAGTCTACGAAATTCGATGTACAAAAATCTTGCCAAGACAATCGATCAGGTCTGCCATAGGGTAAGAATTGACGGAGCGATTTTGCCCTGTGCTTGTCGCATTTAAGGGACTGCTGTTTTATATGTATACTCACGAAATTGGCTGTATGCGGGGTTAGGGTGTTACCAGACCAATCGACCGATCATCGATCGACGGCAGCATTAGAATGTCGATCGATCAATCTTTATGATAGAAACTATCGATCGACGTCGAATAGTCCAATTCACCATCATTCGATGCCGTCGATCGACAAATGACAACCGATCGATTGGTGTGGTAGCAACCTTACCCAGCTAAGATTTTTTTTTTAATTCGGTCTAGCCCACCACACATGCCCGTCATTGCAACTCCTGTAAGCCAGGACCTCCAATGAGACCAACGAATACCACCGAAACAGTTAAGCTCGGTGTGTCCCAGGGGAAATGATTGACTGTCTTGGAACCCGCAACGAAATTAATCAGAAATAGTAAAAATAGTAGACACAGCTAAGTCAGCTGCTGTGGCTCTCGCTATTCTACTAGTGGCCCGCCCCCTAGCGGGTGCCGCAAGGGTCGCACACATTGCGAACGTAAGACGTCCTGAGTTGTGCTTTTGTTTTTACTTATATGTATATCGAGACGGCCGTGGCTGAATGTCGTCCCATCAATTCTTAGCCAGAAGTTGTAAAATACGAGGTAAATTAATTAAGCTACTGTCGCTATGTTAGTCACAAAAATACGGATTATTCTTTAGGATAATATAACGAATTTTCGGATTAGACATCTTAAGTTTTCTACCAGGGATGTGCTATGTTAGCTTAATATTAGTGGAAACGGTCGCATAGTTTCACAGCTATTACATCCTCGCTGCATAGCTACATAGCACATCTCTAGTGGAAAAGCACCCTTAGGCATCTATTATCAAAAAAAAGTAACCTCCAAACATCCTTCCATTGTTCCAGGGTCATCATCAGACGAGGATGAAGGGGTCCAACCACACGAGAAAGCTATTGCAGCTGGCACGCCGAACCCCGCGTACTGCGTGCGTAATGTCGAACAACACGCGTTTGGTAGGAGGGAGATCGAAATAGCCGAGCAAGAGATGCCGGGTATCATGGCGTTACGGGCTCGGGCGAAGGAGGATAAACCTTTGAAGGAGGCTAAGGTACGTCATCATCATTCCCCTTCCCTTATCCCAATCATTATTTGGGGTCGGCGCAGCATGTCTTCTTCTTTCTTTTCCACACGTTCTTATCTGACGTCATCTCGCAAGTCACACTCTTTGCAGCCATATCATCTTTCACGCAATCCATCCATTGTTTCTTCGGTCGTCCTCTTCCCCTATATCTATCCACATTCATGTCCAGCACCTTCCTTAGGTACCACGTGATTTTCTTTTCTTAGGTACGTGGCAAAACGAAATAATGGAAGAACTAATACCGCCTCTTAAAGTAAGGCTTAAATAAATATAAATGTTATAAATATTTCTTAATATTTACATAACGCCGTCTTGTTTCAAGTTAAGGATACTTAGTAGCTTGTGTTATGAATACTAGACAACCGATATAAAAAATGCCAACCGACTGACCAAAAGTGTTGATGTCGAACTGACAAGTAACGTCAGATCGTCAGTCGATACTCCACCGCGTCTCGCCACACGCCTTCCTGAGTCGCGGTACGGCGGTTTTGGTCAAACTATAGTGCGATTTAGTCTAAGAAAAGGCCAATTTCATCTAACATTTTCTGTCACTTAATATTATAACATCTACATGACATTGACGGGCCTGTTGGTGAAGTGATTAGCGACCCTGACTGCTAAGACTGCTAACTCGTGGATTCGATTCCCACCCAGGACAAATGTTTGTGTGATGAGCACGATCATTTGTTCTGTGTCTGGGTGTGATTTATCTATAATATGCATGTATTTAAAAACATATAGTTATGTTTATCAGCTGTCTGATTACCAATACACAAACTCTGCTTAGCTTGGGATCAGATGGCCGTGTGTGGATATTATCCCAAGATATTTATTTATTTACATGTTTCCCACAGATCGTAGGCTGCACACACATCAACGCCCAAACGGCAGTCCTCATCGAGACACTAGCAGCGCTCGGCGCCACCGTCCGCTGGGCGGCTTGCAACATATACAGCACGCAGAACGAAGTGGCCGCAGCTTTGGCACATGCAGGTAACATAACACTCCCTTTATTTATCTAGAGGCAAGTAAAAAGGTCACCCGAATGGTGGCGGGTAAACAACCAACAATCGCATTCCCAAAGAGGGTTAGTGTCAGGCAGGCGGCCGACTATAAAACCATAGCCAAAACTTTAAGCAACATGTCTAGAAGACGTGTTGCGCCGACCCTAAGTGAAATGGAATAAGGGCAGGAAGATGATGAAGTAAAAATGTGGGTCCTGCGCCTGATCTCTCTCCGGTCGTGTCGGATTGCCGTCCCATCGGGCTGTGAGAGTAAAGAAATAGAGAGTGCTCCTGTGTTAGCGCACGCGCTTGTGCACTGTAATATGACCGTTAGCTGGTTGGTGTCATAGTGCCTGATGATGGTCGAAATCGGTTCGGACACGTTACTTTTCTAGGTTGTGTTATAAACCTGTGAGCGTGGTGACTGCGAAAGCGAACCCTGTACCCCCGGCCATACGCAAATGAGGATGTTTCAGTGGTTTTAGCGGGTAAAAGTCCGACACACCCCCTGGTCAACCCCCTGACGAGGAACAGTCCATGAGGATTTCTAAATAGGGAAGGTTTTCAAATGGCTAAGAGAAAAAGAGTGGGAGTGAATGGAGTAAACTATTGTCATGCCTTTGTCTCAAAATGTAATAAGCGTATTTCCAAAGTATTTCCCATGACTCTTCGGGTCGAATTATTGAAGAACTCTTTTTTTACTTCATGTGTGGCTTGCTTGTTTCAATGGGACAATTCTTGGGTATTCTCTAAAAAGTGGGACATTCTCTGACCAGTAGCGAGACTTAGGCCTATGCTCCCCATAATTTATAACATATCCAACTTTGATCTTCAAATATTTTTGCTCTTTATTTCTAGGTTACGCGATCTTCGCATGGCGAGGTGAAAGCGAGGAAGCATTCTGGTGGTGCATCGACCAGTGCTGTTCCCCGCACGCGGCCGCCGCCTGGCAACCCAACATGATACTGGACGACGGCGGCGACGCCACGCATCTCATGCTGAAGAAACACGCCGCCGCCTTCAAGCACATCAAAGGTAGGAGAGAGACGGCACTAGCCTCCCACGGCCCAGGCGGGACAGAGACAACATGATACTGGACGACGGCGGCGACGCCACGCACCTCATGCTGAAGAAACACGCCGCCGCCTTCAAGCACATCAAAGGTAGGAGAGAGACGGCACTAGCCTCCCACGGCCCAGGCGGGACAGAGACAACATGATACTGGACGACGGCGGCGACGCCACGCACCTCATGCTGAAGAAACACGCCGCCGCCTTCAAGCACATCAAAGGTAGGAGAGAGACGGCACTAGCCTCCCACGGCCCAGGCGGGACAGAGACAACATGATACTGGACGACGGCGGCGACGCCACGCATCTCATGCTGAAGAAACACGCCGCCGCCTTCAAGCACATCAAAGGTAGGAGAGAGACGGCACTAGCCTCCCACGGCCCAGGCGGGACAGAGACAACATGATACTGGACGACGGCGGCGACGCCACGCACCTCATGCTGAAGAAACACGCCGCCGCCTTCAAGCACATCAAAGGTAGGAGAGAGACGGCACTAGCCTCCCACGGCCCAGGCGGGACAGAGACAACATGATACTGGACGACGGCGGCGACGCCACGCACCTCATGCTGAAGAAACACGCCGCCGCCTTCAAGCACATCAAAGGTAGGAGAGAGACGGCACTAGCCTCCCACGGCCCAGGCGGGACAGAGACAACATGATACTGGACGACGGCGGCGACGCCACGCATCTCATGCTGAAGAAACACGCCGCCGCCTTCAAGCACATCAAAGGTAGGAGAGAGACGGCACTAGCCTGTAGGAAAGAGACAGGAACACACCTCATCTGGCAACCCGACATGATCCTCATGCTCAAGCTTTGAAGCTGTGATAGCCTAGTGGTAAGACCATATTACTGCCAAGTCAAAAGGTCGCGAGTTCGATCTCCACGGCACGCACCGTTTTCGAATGTTGTGTGCGGTTTAGAAATAACAGCTTCCGTGTTTCGGAAGGCACGTGAAAATATGGGTCCTGCACCTGATCTTTCTCCGGTCGTGTCGGATTGCCGTCCCATCGGGCTATGAGAGTAAAGGAACAGAGAGTACACTTGTATTTGCGTACATGCTTGTGCACTATAATAAGTTCCGCGTAACTGGCTGGTGTCATAGCACTAGCCGCTGCGCCCGAAATCAGTCCAGAGATAATTATTATTTCATCATCATCATCTTCCTGCCCTTATCCCATTTTACTTGGGGTCGGCGCAGCATGTTTTTTTCTTCCATACTCCCCTATCAGACGTCACACTATCATTTACCCTTTTTCATTCATATCATTCCTTATACAATCAATCCACCTTTTCTTTGGCCTTTGCCTTCCTCTCCATCCATCAACATTCATACTCATCACTCTCTTAGTCACATGAGTCTCATCCCTTATAATATAAGAGATAATTATTATTTATGTCTTGTTATTTCTAGGTATAGTAGAAGAAAGCGTGACGGGGGTACATCGCCTCTACCAGCTGTCGAAGGCGGGCAAGCTGTGCGTGCCGGCGATGAACGTGAACGACTCTGTCACCAAGACCAAGTTCGATAATTTGTATTCTTGTCGGTGAGTTAAACGTTACAATTATAATGTAATACAACGCCATCTAGTCTCAAACTAAGTAGAGCTTGTATAATGAGTACTGGACAACTGATAAACATACATAAATATTTATAAATACATACATATTTTAGATAAATTACACCCAGACACAGAACAAATAACCGTGCTCATCACACAAACATTTGTCCTGGGTGGGAATCGAACCCACGACCTCCGGCTTAGCAGTCAGGGTCACTAACCACTAGACCAACAGGCCCGTCATGAAGACACGACACTTCTTCGATAATGATTAAAATTACTTAAAAGGTATCGTTATACCTTTTAAGTAGTTTACTCACGCGTATTTATCGGAATAGCCCGACTAGTTTCGGACCAAACCGGAGTCCTTAATCATGAGCTGACTCGGAGGAGAATTGGGTTCGAAACTAGTCGGGCTATTCCGATAAATGCGCGTGAGTAAACCGTTATACCTTTTAAGTATGAATCATCCTCTCGAAAGTTGTTATAAAAATTTGATATAAATTGTTTCATATTTTGGTTGCAGGGAAAGTATAATCGACGCATTAAAACGCAGCACGGATCTAATGTTCGGCGGCAAGCAGGCCGTGGTGTGCGGCTACGGCGAGGTCGGGAAGGGATGCTGCCAGGCGCTGAAGGCTCTAGGATGTGTGGTCAGTATACTATCATCATTCCCCTGCCCTTATCCCATTTCACTTGGGGTCGGCGCAACACGTCTTCTAGACATGTTGCTTGAAGTTTTGGCTATGGTTTTATAGCCGGCCGCCTGCCTGACACTAACTCTCTTTGGGAATGCGATTGTTGGTTGTTTACCCGCCACCATTCGGGCGACCCAAGGTGCTTGGTACAGTGCACTGGGTCTTAAGGTCCATTAGTCGCCTTTTACGACACCCAGTGGAGGATATGGGGTGGTGCTATTCTTTATATCCGAACACCACACGGAAATCTGCCTGCCTGCCCTCATACATACATACATACATACATAAACGTCACGCCTCTTTCCCTTGGGGGTAGGCAGAGATCACATCTTTCCATTTGCTACGATCCTGGCATACCACTTTATCTTCATCCACATTCATCAATCGCTTCATACACGCCCGTCGGTTTAGGGTACTCCTGACCTGACCCTTTTTTAGGACTTTCCCTATTTGGTAATGGAACGTCTGTCGTGGTCTTCCCCTCCCAACTCCATTCAAACTACACTCATATCTGTTTCGTTAGTCTTCTTTCGTTCATCCTCTCAACATGCCCAAACCATTTAAGCATCCCGTTCTCAAACCTTGTGACTACATCTTCTTTCACGCCACATCTTTCCCTTATCACATCGTTTCTGCCCTTATCCCAATTATTATTTGGGGCCGTAGCATGTCTTCTTGCACACGTTCCTATCTGACGTCACACAATCATTTACTCCCTATTTCGTTCATATCATTCCTTATAAAATCCATCAGTATACTACGTGGTCAGTTTCTGTTATAACTATAATAATATGACGGCGACACAGCAAGGTAAGTATAGGCAGAACGTCCAAATGGTCTTCATCAGCCATTTTGAGAGTAATGTCGAAATAAATTCGTTACGTCACTTGTTTATTCTTTATTCCGATTACATGATTAATTGAACATATTATATTATGATTCTGACACTCCTCTTTCTCCCCCGAAGAGTTGGGGGAGGTGAGGTGTCCATAAGAATTTCTTCATTTTACAAAAAAAAGATTCGTCACGATATTTTCCCTCACTGTTTGTTAGCGGTGTCGTAGAATCATGTCTTTATTGTGCATTGAAATGAACAACTTATTTTCTACAAGTTGTTCATTTCAATGCATAGTCATATCCCAGAAAATATTATAATTATCGAAGTTAATGTCTCCATTTTGTTTCATTTGCAGGTATATGTAACAGAAATAGATCCTATTTGCGCACTCCAAGCTGCGATGGATGGTTTCAGAGTCGTCAAACTAAATGAGGTAAAAATATTTACACAACGATTTGTTTATTCTCAAAGAATAGATCTTAATCTTTAGGAAAATCAAAATACTTTTTTGAAAATCACTAGCTGTTACCCGCGACTTCGTCCCAGCAAATGTTGGTTATAGCTGCAATAATAATCATCTCCACTCTAAAATTAAAATACAACCGCGTTAATTAAAATCCGGCTAATTCCATACCAAAATTCATCAAAATTGATTAAGCCGTTTGAGCTTGAAAGAGTAACAAACGGTATGGAAATGATATTCTTTCTTGACGCGTGACGTGACTTGTCAGTTCAATACATTGGAGCGATTCGTCAGCATTAGCGTGAAGACAAATGTAATTTGTCTACAGATCCTTTTCGATCCTTTGGGTTTTCAACTGTTTTTTTTCCTTCTGTTCCAAAAACTGTTTTTACAAGCTTTTATTTGACTAGCCATGTTCGATAGTAGGTTAGTTAAATAGTTTGTACCGGCTAAATCTTGAAAGGCAAAATTTTGCCGAGACATGTAACAGACCCCGTTCCTTCGCGTTTTAAACTGTACTATCTTGTAACAGACCCCGTTTCTTCACATTTCCAACTGTACTATCTTATACTACTATTTCTAAAACTTAATTTTCCTGTCTAGGTGATAAGACAAGTGGACATAGTGATAACGGCGACAGGTAACAAAGGCGTGGTGACTCGGGAGCACATGGAGCGCATGAAGAACGGCTGCGTGGTGTGTAACATGGGACACAGTAACACTGAGGTGGATGTCCATGCGTTAAGGACGCCTGACTTGTTGTGGGAGCGGGTTCGGAGCCAGGTAAGCTTAGTAGTTTAAGTGGTATAAGACAGTATTTCAGTCATATTTCAGGTTTTAGAGAGTTTTAAACATGTTTGACAGTGTCTAACACAATTTTTAGGGTTCCGTACCCAAAGGGTAAAACGAAACCCTACTACTAAGCCTCCGCTCCTAAAGGGTAAAACGGAACCCTATTACTAAGCCTCCGCTGTCTGTCTGCCTATCTCCGGGTTTTTATCTCATAACCGTGATAGCTAGAAAACTGAAATTTTCACAAATGATGTATTGCCGTTGCGACTATAATTACAAATAAAAAAAACAAAAAACGTATTAAGGGAGTTCAACAAAAGTAATTTTTAAGCAATTTTTAAGGTAGATTAAAAGACTAAAAATTACCCAGACACTGATGACCCAGATGCTGTTGTTAATTACATTGCGGTATTTAATTTGTTTCATGGATGGACATAGTATACGACGGTGCTTTTTTTTCTTAACCTATTGTGTCCCACAGCTGAGCAAAGGCGCCACCTGCCACTGCTTTTTAGACTTAAAACTTCCTCTTATATACACATTTCTTACTCTATTCATTTTGGACTTAAAAATGAATTAAAAATGAATTAAAAACAACCTTCTCCCACCACAGGTAGACCACATAATATGGCCGAACGGTAAACGCATAGTGTTACTAGCGGAGGGTCGCCTGGCCAACCTGTGTTGTTCCTCTCTGCCATCGTTCGTGGTGTCCGTGACGGCCGCCACGCAAGCACTCGCGCTCATCGAGCTGTATAACGCGCCACACCATCGGTATAAGGTGAGGAGGGGAGTGGAGAGGAATGATGGAGATAGTGGAGGAATGTTGGGGAGAGTGGAGGAATGTTGGGGAGAGTGGAGGAATGTTGGGGAGAGTGGAGGAGTGTTGGGGAGAGTGGAGGAGTGTTGGGGAGAGTGCAGGAATGTTGGGGAGAGTAGAGGAATGTTGGGGAGAGTGGAGGAATGTTGGGGAGAGTGCAGGAATGTTGGGGAGAGTGGAGGAATGTTGGGGAGAGTGGAGGAATGTTGGGGAGAGTGGAGGAGTGTTGGGGAGAGTGGAGGAGTGTTGGGGAGAGTGCAGGAATGTTGGGGAGAGTAGAGGAATGTTGGGGAGAGTGGAGGAATGTTGGGGAGAGTGCAGGAATGTTGGGGAGAGTGGAGGAATGTTGGGGAGAGTGGAGGAGTGTTGGGGAGAGTGCAGGAATGTTGGGGAGAGTAGAGGAATGTTGGGGAGAGTGGAGGAATGTTGGGGAGAGAGCAGGAATTTTAGGGAAAGTGCAAGAATGTTGGGGAAAAGGGATAAGTGTTGAAGAGAATGAAGGAATGTTAGGGAGTTCGACTCGCGACCCCGCCGCCGCGTCAGCTCATGATTAAGGACTCCGGTCGGGTCCGAAACTAGTCCCGCTATCCCGATAAATACGCGTGAGTAAACCGTTTTATATCTCTTAAATGTTAGGGAGGGTGGAGGAATGTTGCGAAAAGTTGAAGGATGTTGAGAAAAGTGCAGGAATGTTGTAGAGAATGGATGAATGTTGAGGAGAGTGATATAATTTTATTCATATTGAATTCTTCCCCAGGCTGACGTATACCTATTACCGAAGAAAATGGACGAGTACGTCGCCAGCCTCCACTTACCGACGTTCGACGCGCACCTCACCGAGCTGACGGACGAGCAGGCCAAGTACCTCGGCCTCAATAAGGTGGGACCCTTCAAACCCAACTACTATAGGTACTAGCATAGATCAAGGTATGCTGGTCATAGCTGCCAGGCCGCTGCGACGCGATTGTGACGTAGTTGTGACGTGACTGTGACGTGACTGCGATGTTTCGATGTTAGTACCTAGGCTTGAACGAGGTAGCCTTCAAACCCAACTACTATAGGTACTAGCATAGATCAAGGTATGCTGGTCATAGCTGCCAGGTATCTGCGACGCGATTGTGACGTAGTTGTGACGTGACTGTGACGTGACTGCGATGTTAGTACCTAGGTTTGAACGAGGTAGCCTTCAAACCCAACTACTATAGGTACTAGCATAGATCACGGTATGCTGGTCATAGCTGCCAGGCCGCTGCGACGCGATTGTGACGTAGTTGTGACGTGACTGTGATGTGACTGTGACGTGACTGCGACGTTAGTACCTAGGTACGTTAGAACCTGAATGAGGTAGGTCTCTAAATTCAAGTGCTACGTGATGGTTGAGACGTAATTGCGACGCAGTTGCGTAGTTGGGACGTGACCGTGACGCAGTTGCGACGTTGTTGCGTAGTTGGGGCGTATTTGTGACGTAGTTGCGACGTGACTGTGACGCAGTTGAGATCATAGTACCTAGGCCTGAATCTTTCAACTTCAAATGCTACGTGATTGTTGCATAGTTGGGACGTAATTATGACGTAGTTGCGACGATAGTACCTACTAGTACCTAGGCCCGAAAAAGGTGGGTATTGAAACTCTAATTATTACGTAATTGTTGCGTAGTTGGGACGTCATTGTGTCTCAGCCACGATACAGTTGCTTGTGGGAATACTTTAAGACAGTCGAATGAAGCAATTGTGGTACAACTGCTACAGTATCATGATAAAAGGGAAAGAAAGAACGAAAATACATTTAATTACGTAATTGAAAACGCATAGATACGTTACATTATCTGGAGTGAATACTAAATTACTAAATTAAACATAAAAAGGAGCTAAAAAATCAGGGGGTAAAAAGAGAGGGTAGTATGCGTCACAACCACGCAATACGGCTCAGTTGTCACACGATTATGGCGTAGCTATCGTACGGTCACGTAGACGCAAGTATGTCGCAATCGCCAAATAGTTGCCACGCAGTTGCGACGCAGTTGCCACGCAGTTGTCACGCAGTCGTCACACTAGCGTATAGTTGTTAGATAAAATATGTTTGCTTTGTGTAAATTGTTTAGTTTTATTTGTACGAATGATGTGTAAATTAAACGCAGTGCTCACGCTGTTACCACGCAGTGATTAAATGGTCATTTTAACCGATTTTGTAGAAGAGTGTTATGTTATAGTATTAATAAAAGTGAAATTAGTACTTAATATTAATAATGACACAAAAAGTTGTACAAAAATGTATGTATTGTAATATCAAATAAAGAAATATGCTTTGATTTTGATGTGAAAATGTATGGAATCGCATTGTACGGCAATTATTTTTCTGTTCGTGTATGATATTATACGTATTTGTTGAGCAAAAAAAAACACAATTAACCTTATATCAAAGTTGAATATAATTTGGGGCCACGCTTTTGCTGAATGCAAATATAAAAAAAAAATGTTTTAAAAACCTTAGCACTTAATAGATACAATTATGAAGTTAAGGTAATATTCTATGACACCCTGTATTTCTTTAAAAAGGTATTTTTAAGGCTTATCATCATAAAAGACATTAATCACCAATCAAAATGATCTCAAGCGATGTGATTGGTTGTTTTTGCTCAACCAATCACAGTCATGATCTGAAGATATGAAAACAGATTCAATCAGATTGATTCCTATCGGAAATCGGTAGGGATATTAGGTAAATTGTAAAAAATATATGTATTACGTCGAACAAGTGTTTTTTTTTTAGTAAAAGTTATACATTATTTTGCGTTGAACAACCAATTTCTTTTAATAGAGGAAAATGGAAGGAAAAAACGTGTTGCTCCGAACCCAAGTAAAATGGGATAAGGGCAGGAAGATGATGATGAACCAATTTCTTTTTTACTTCGATGTTGTAGATATCATAACTTAAATTGCGTTAATCAAATACAGTTTCAGATTGCATTGATCAGTTTTTGAAAGTTCAATAATACTTCGAAATCCTCGTGAGAATTAAAACACTATATTTTCTCCTTTTTTTTCTTGATTTTTTTATGTAATTTTGATACTTATAACAAAATCATGAACACAAATACAGGGTGTCATAAATAATAACATATATCATAAAAACCAAAAATCATTCCTTTGCTAAAACACATCAAAATTGGCCTAAACTAATATAAAAAAATGTATGTGTGGGATATTATGTTGTAGTATGGCGGTGAGATGTTTAACCGACTTCGTAAAAAAGAAGGTTATCATATGTATGAAATCGTAGGAGTCCTATATTATTGTAAGACGCGGTGCCTATATAAGCAGATTTATATTTTGAGTAAATGTACAATATTTTAAACTGCCTTAAGCACTTTCAACTTATAACAAAAAATAAATGGGATTTTGATAAACCGAATAAATAAAAAAAACTATTGATTCTGTCAGTAAAAAAAAATGTTTGACACGTATTTTTTCGTTTCCGGAATAATGACAATCTACAAAAATAAAGTGAATTAAAGTTTTAAGTTTAATTTGTGAATATTTATATTCGCAAACCGATACTTTTTGTACCAGATTTTGACTAATATTATATTTTTATCAAGTTATCATTGTAAGTATTTATACAGAAAAAAATATGTGTCAAATATTTTAAAACTTCAAACAGACATTAAAACGTTAATACCCCTAAAACGCGAATGTAACTGTCTATTGCACTTTCACGTAATAACCACAAAATCGATCGAGAAGGGATATACTCCAAAATGTTTCAAGAAAATCTATCAAATACTCTTTGTTTTCATATATAAATAGGCTTCTGAAAGTCTATCACCACGTCTTAGGCCGGCCTCAAACACTCTGGAATTCAGAATCTGAAAGTCTGTTCTTTATTTCAATCGAAACCACTTTTAAGTTACAGGTGAGTAATACTAACCAATCTAATATATCAAATTCTCGTGTCACAGTTTTCGTTGCCATACTCCTCTGAAACGGCTGAAGCGATTCTCTTGAAATTTTGTATATGCATTCAGTAGGTCTGAGAATCGGCCAATATCCATATTTTTACATACATAAATACATAAGCGTCACGCCTCTTTCCCTTGGGGGTAGGCAGAGATCACATCTTTCCATTTGCTACGATCCTGGCATACCACTTTAGCTTCATCCACACTCGTCAATCTATTTTTATCTATTTTTCATTCCATTTTTTTATTTATTTTCGCGAACGAAGTCACGGGCATCAGCTAGTTTCTTATTTATTCGCAATAAAGAACCGACTTTCAGATTCTGAATTAAATAGTGTTTGAGGCCGGTCTTAAAGTAATATTACAGCAGTTGTGTGCGAGAGACGCCGCGCTACGTCGTGTAGTGCGCTGTCACGCGACACTACTGCAGTAATATTACTTTAAGACTTTAGTAGGCACTTTATGTATCAATATGTGTTGCCAATATGTATAACTGTGTGTATACCTAAGTTATTTTATATTTAAATGACCAAAAAACACATTTCTATCCTAAGATGAAAAAATATTTGTATAGTTTGATGTATTCAACAATACTTTTATATTCATAATCATTTGTTAACGGTTTACTCACGTGTATTTATCGGGATAGAGTTCGACTCGCTCGCCTGCCGTCAGCTCATGATTAAGGACTCCGGTTGGGTCCGAAACTAGTCCCGCTATTCCGATAAATATACATGAGTAAACCGTTACCGTATAATAAAATTATGGTATTATTATGAAAAACTTAAGTTACCAATTATGGCAAATATCCATTTATTTATTATTAAGTTGTTATTTTTATGTTAATACAGATATTATTTTGTGATGTAATTAAATAGAAATCATGTTATTTTTTGTTGTTCCTTTTTTATTTCTCCCGTTTTTATGTTTTCATTGCATTTTCGTTTCAAAACCCGAATCAAAAAGATATTTTTTTGGTATTTTTAAGGTCATTTTTTTTTTTTTTAAATGACTCCTAATATCCTTCACAAGTTCACACACTATAGTAACACTTTTGTAGTTGTCGAAGAGAGACACCATCTACGTCATATAATGCGCCATCTCGCTCTGTCTCGCCAGTTGCAGGCATCACGATTCCTCATAAACATCTCTATCTTATAGTCAAAAACTGTGTCCTTATGCAAAAATATTTAATTTCTTTCGAGGTCCCAATATACATTGCATACATTTCTACAAACTATAAGAAACTGTTGCTATCATAGAAACACATTTTACTGTTTTCGTTAATTTTTAAGTTATCCATCAATGCCTTTGACGAATAGAAATAAAACAACATTAGATAAGTCTAGTAAACAATACTAATGTTACTGATACACTAGTTTATCCGGGTTGCACCTTTGCACCCAACAGGGATTTGCACCGGTTGCACCCAATACGGATTTGCACCCGTTGCTCCCGAGTGGGATTGCACCCGTTCCTCCCGAGGTGATTTGCACCCGACAGGGATTTGCACTCATAATGCCCCGCTTCAGAAGGCCCTGTGTAGGTGGTCCACCGCCATTTGTAATTACTGTAGAATTAATAAGGTATTGTTGCTACGTTTCTAATAAATAAACGTTTAGAAAAATGATATTCTTGTTTCATTTTCTGTACCTAATATCTAATTAAATTTCGTCAGATACCTGCGGGTAGTTGGCTTAAACTCTGGCATTAGTACCTACGCACATAATATGAAAAAGAAGAAAAAATATATTATTATATTAGAAGAAATCCCGGATATAGTATCACACACCAACATCTGAAAGAACTAATTATAGTTTCTTAATTTTTTTATAGGTATTCATTGTTAGAAAATAATAGGTATAGTATATTTTAATTTAACCAGTGACTTTTTCATTTGTCATGTATTTTCATTTAACTGTAGACTTTTCATAAGTGATGTTTTTCTATTACCGCTAAAACAACAAGGAATACAAATAAAAAATAAAGATTAGGTTAAGCAACGGTTGGTATGGTCTTAGACTTGATGGGTAACCAAATTTTAGACTCATCTGACCTTTTATTATCTAGTTTTTTAATTGTTGTTAGAAGTATTACCAATTTATCAATTAAAGTAATTCCTGAAAATATAATCAAAGTATTTGTGAACGTACTGAGTGACATCATAATACGTTTATCATGACTTAAGCTGATACTAGCCACTGAGTTTCGAGAAATGGTGGCGCTTGCGATAGATTGATGATATTCAATTATACAAGAAAACTGTAATTAAGGAAAAAGAGTTAGAAAAAAGTAGGTATCAAAAGACTGGTTAACTACTTGGTACTGTGGTTACTAAAGAGTGGTTAGTGGCCCTGACTGCTATACCTGAGGTCGTGGACTCGTTTCCCACCCGGGACAAATGTTTGTGTGATGAGCAATTTTTTACAATGCTCAAATACAGAGTCATTGATCACTGATAATGCGTTATAGGGATGACCCAATCACTTTCGGACCCAATTAGAATCCTTCATCATGACCCCTTTTGTATTTCCAGGGTGAAATGCCATTAGTTTGAACCCACTCCGAGGGCACGGCGTAGGGATATGTCAGACTCACACCGACCAAAAACACCCCAAGCCTATTATATTGCTAAAGCTAGAGTCGCAGGATTGCTCGCGCATGCTCTGCGCGACATTCATCATGACCCTGTCGCCGTATCAGCTCAATAACTTAGTTCGATTATGGACTTTGACTTCTAAGACTCGGAGTCAAGGACTCCGGTTGGGTTCAAAACTAGTCGGGCTATCCCGATAAATAAATAAGTAAATATTCACACAACGCCATCTAGATTTTACAAACGACGAATGATTACCACGACAGACGTTCCATGATCAAACAGGGAAAGCCTTAAAAAGGGTCAGGTCAGGAGTACCCTAAACCGACAGGCGTGTATGAAGCGATTGATGAGTGTGGATAAAGCCAAAGTGGTATGCCAGGATCGCAGAAAATGAAAAGACGGGATCTCTGCCTACCCCCAAGGGAAAGAGGCGTGACGTTTATGTATATTATGTATGTGTTTATGCCACCTAGACTCAAATTAATCATACTATATACCTATTTCTAAATACATACATGTTATAGATAAATTACACCCAGACAGAACAAATGATCGTGCTCATCATGCAAGGATTTGTCTTGGGTGGGATTGGAACAACCCACGACCTCCGGTGTAGTAGTTAGAGCCACTAATTAGAATCAAAACCCAATCAATTGCCAATAAATACACGAGTAAACCGTAGCATTAATATTGAGAGTACACTTTATAAGGAGCAAGACACTGTAGAACCTGGCGCCGAGTATCAACTATTATCGGCCCATTGCCTTTCTTTCGCTGTGAGTTTTTAAAATATAAAGTTAAAAACTTCCCGGGTTTTGCACGCAGTAATTTTGGTCCTTTTATCGAATTTAGTAAAATATGTCTTTAAAGGCTCATTGAATTATTTACTCTTTTATTGTAGTTATTTATATTTGAGTAGTAGGTATTCACCAGAGTTTTTCCGATCATATAAAATAAAGGTTGAACGAAAATAATTCGAAATCTATTCTTGATGGACTACTTTTTGAACGTCAAATAAAACGCAAAGGAAGCACCCCCGTATCGCCCAGGGTGGGTGATAAGGCGATACCACCAAATATACAATTCAATTCTAGATATTTATTTACATCTAAAAACCTACCTTCTTCAAATAGATAAACGTAAAGCTGAAATATTCTCAAGGAAGTTACAATAGTCCAAAATCAAATTCGATAATTCATTTGATTAGAAAAAGTAATAAAACATATGATTTCATATTCAATTGAAAAATTACCATTCAAAGATATGTAACCGTGACTAAATTCAAAATTAACTTGTATTATCAGCTATTTAATACCGTAATAAAAGGGATTATTATAATCAATATACATTTATTTAATAAACAAAAGTTGTTTAAAGACACACGTTTCTGCGAACTAAAAGAAATTAAAATGATAAGTGGTGATTGCAGACCATGGTGATTAGTGAAACGGTGATTATCCGTTAAAGTGAGAGGGTTCGGAAAAATATGACATTTTGAATTATGTGTCTTGTCAATTAATTGTTTAAGTATTTATTTTTTTGTTACTCTACCAATACATTTTAGTGCTTAAGTGATAATATTTGTGATAAGAATACATAGCAATTGTTGGGGTCTTTTCGTGCGTGCAGCCAAAAGGTAAGTAGGTTTTCTTTATTTATTTATTAAGACTTGTATCGAATGTTTTATTTTATTGCTCAATGTAATACGAGTATGCCTAATAAATAAAATTCCCGTGACACAATGTTAGTTACCGTACTCCTCTAAAACGGCTGGACCGATTCTCTTGAAATTTTGTATATGCTTTCAGTAGGTCTGAGAATCGGCCAACATCTATTTTTCGCCTTTATTTTTTTTTCGCTGATGAAGTCGCGGGCAACAACTAGTAGATATAAAGATTTAAGTGCTAGCCACTAGTCTAGCTTTGTGCTAGCTCTTACAATGAATGAATGCTCTGTATGCCTTCATTACTTTATTTGATCACGATACATTCGTCTTGGTGTAACGGGATAATTATTATTTTTGTGTGTAGGTACTAGGTTGCAGGTTTAAACAAGTTTATTATGACAATCAGTATAAAACCATTGCGGAACGTGAAATTGTCAAATTGCAATCTAAAATTATCAGCTAGTAAGTATTTGTAATCAATGTTATAATGAGATTGTCATATTCACAAAAGACTCCTAATCGAGGTTCTTAAACGATTTATTTGTCCCTATAATAATATGTAATAATATTCCACGACTTTCACACAACGCCATCTAATCTAAAACTAAGTAGAGTTTGTATTATGAGTACTAAACAATAATAAACATACTTATATACTTCTAATATCTAAACACATACATTTTAGAGAAAAATTACACCCAGACGTAGAACAAACGATCGTGCTCATCACACAAAAAATTGTCCTGGGTGGGAATCGAACCCACGACCTCTGGTATAGCTGTCAGGGCCATTAATCACTAGACCAACAGGCCTAACTTAACAATAAATTGCCACTGTATCTTTGAACTGAGTGATGTTTGTAATTCCGTAAAATCACTTTCTGACATAACCATCTGAAAACAACATACATACATACATAAACGTCACGCCTCTTTCCCTTGGGGGTAGGCAGAGATCATATCTTTCCATTTGCTACGATCCTGGCATACCACTTTAGCTTCATCCACACTCATAAATCGCTTCATATACGCCCGTCGGTTTAGGGTACTCCTGAAAACAACGTAAGGAAAAAAGCACACCCAAGAATTTATCACGGGGCTGCGGAATGTTCGTGCTACACTGGCACTCAAAGCGCTCCAGGAGTCCACTTTAGAGTCCTACGGGGGCAGACTCTGACAACAGATTGGACATCAACCGATAAGAAAAAGTACAAAACACCAATCGAATTTGAATATTATCTTTAAAGGAATAAATGCGATTGTTTACTATCACTATCAAGTTCAATAACGTAAGTAGATAATGTTGTATCTCTGTTATCACAGAGGTATTTCTTAATACGATGAGCAAAATATCCCTTCATCTATACTAATTGTAAAAAGAGTCTCACTCTGTAATCTCAGACTCTAACTAAAGCATTTTTGCACAAAAGCTTGTTTTGCATTTTTGAAATTACCCACTATCTTCATCATCATCTGAGCCCAGGTGTCTTGATATAAAGAATAGCACCACCCCATATCCTCCACTGGGTGTCGTAAAAGGCGACTAATGGACCTTAAGACCCAGTGCACTGTACCAAGCACCGTGGGTCACCCGAATGGTGGCGGGTAAACAACCAACAATCGCATTCCCAAAGAGGGTTAGTGTCAGGCAGGCGGCCGACTGTAAAACCATAGCTGAAACTTTAAGCAACATGTCTAGAAGACGTGTTGCGCCGACCCCAAGTGAAATGGAATAAGGGCAGGAAGATGATGATTTTCTCTGGATTACGCGTCCCTTATCCAACTGCCTCCAGCAAACCTATGTTGTCAATGCCACGCTCTTTCGATCGAACCAGTAATTTATTATAAACAGTATCAAGTCTTCATAAAAAAGGCGCCTCGCGAGCTATGTCTTCGCTATCGAATCGTGGCATGATACAGTGGCAAGCGTGTCGCACTCGGTACGGGACAGTTTAGTGTTGATGTAACTCAAATGGAGTAGGCTGCCTTACACACTTCACGGCTGTACGCATTTATTTTTTAGAAACGGCAGGGATAAACTACTCTACCTATGTATTTATACTGTGCCAATACTGATCAATATTATATTAACTAAAAAATAACTTAACAAAGTCATTATCCATCAGTGAGTCATCAACCAAAAAATAAATCAAAATTTTCAATCAAGACAGTCTCAGATTTAAACTGTGTAAACGAATCCGGTCATTCCACCCGCTTTGAGTTAATGAGTTAATTATGTCATTTACAGTCATGTCATTACATATTTACAGTTCACAAGAATTGTTATTTTTTTCTGTTATTTACGTTAATTTCTTTGTAAGTCATTTATGACGGGGCTTAACAACACTTGGATAAACATTAATCTATTATTTTATATATCGATAGGTTGTTTGTGTTTTTACTTTACATTATTGCAAGAAAAAGGTTTTATTATTAGGATTTTGCAGTGTTTATTTTTTTAAGTATCGGGTTTCACTGTATTTTTACACAGTATAGTATTTAATGCAGTATGACATCTTCGTATTAACGGGCGCAAGGCGAGTTATGCCTAGGGATCGATACTCTCAGATCGTGGTATCCTACCGAACCTAACAGTCAGTGTGTTGTTAATATAATTAAAATGCTTTAGGCGAGCAGCACCATCGCTGTTACGTACCGTGCGGCTGTAGGCAATAGTAGGCATTTAGATTTTTGAAACGGTCGAGTCACATTACTGTATCCCACTGCTGTATTAGTTTGTACTGTATGTGTTACCTAGTTAATTAGGTAGGTACTTGTCAAACCTCATGGAGCTGGTTTTTAGTGTTCAAGTCAACCAATGTATTTGTTGTTATAGCGGCAATGAAAATACATTATCATTCCCCTGCCCTTATCCCAATTTTTACTTGGGTTCGGCGCAGCATGTCTTCTTCTTCCATACATTCCTACGAAACGACAAAGAAAATACATCATTTGTGAAAATTTCAGCTTTCTAGCTATCACGGTTTATGAGATGAAGCCTGGAGAAAGATAGATAGACAGTGGGGTTAAGTAATAGGGTTCCGTTTTACCCTTTGGGTACGGAACCCTAATCAAAGGAAAATAAAGCTTTTATTAAACCTAGCTCTCCTTTTTCTTTTGGTTAATTGTTTTTCCATACTGTATTGAGCTCGGTTTTCAGGTTCAAAGTTCATGTATCACAATTACTTGCGTTTTCGCTAATATCCGTTAAAAACTACGTTTATATGTTTTTTTTGCGATTATTTACAGGATGAAGCTAAAAGAAATAGCGCTTTAGTTTTATGTAAAAATGGGACTAATGACACTTGTACGTAACGTAATAAAAATATCAAATTGAATGCCTATTTTTTAATAAATGTTTTTCAAATAAACTCTTTATGATTTGACAAAAAGAAGAGTCATAAATTCTTACTTCGTTTATTCTATTTATCAGACTAGACTTTTTACACTTTGATAACGCACTTAATTTATGTCTAACATTTTATGTCTGGCGGTCAGCAATAGTATTTTTTACTAAACCTGGTGCTTGTCATTATTTAATAAGGTCTCATTTACATTTGAGTAAGATGTGACGAATATATTTAGTTATCCCTAATAATGCGTATGTCATTAACAACAAAAATTATCTATTTTTCAGTTAAATATTTGCGTTTATACAGCGTAACTCTCTTTTCACATAACCATCCGCCTATCGCAGTGTCAAAAAACACAACCCCTTTTTTTTTTAAACAGTTGGGTAAAAGTCGGTAAACCTTGCAAAATTTTCGCAAAAAAACATCCCACTGTACACCGATAAATAATTAAAACGACGCCTATCGTGGAAAACGAAATGTAGATTACTGATTACAGTATAACACATGTATCAATCCATATCTGATTCCACTGATTAGTCTCTGTAAACGTGCTAATCACTACATAATTAATAATGTTTAATATAAAATAAGAACTAGTAAAAAACAGTTTCGTGCAGTGATTTTTTAGTTTAAAGAACGGTGAGTGACCATTTTTGATTTTTTTGACATTTCGAAAACAAGATGGCGTGTGATTTTTTGTTTTTTTTTGATGTGGTTTTGTATTTTGCTTGACTGTGGGATATTGTGACCAAATAATATCAAGGTTTTTATTGAAGTGAAATTTGCGGGGTTTAACAAAGGTACTGTGTTTAAATTGTCGCAAAGAATACAAAACTTAAAGCATGAAAATTAAAATGACTTAACATTAAAGAAATTTGTGCAAGTTTTTTTGAAAGAAAATTTATATACTTACTAACTGGCTTAATTTGTGTTAAACTTCAACAATCATGATATCTATTGCATATTGCCATAATTTGTTTAAATTAATCTTAAACAACAATTAACAAGTCAATATTTTTAACACTATTTGAAGGTGCAATGATTTTGTGGTCTACGATAAGACCGCCATTGTACCTTCAACGATATAAACAGTCTTCTTAATGCGCACATAAGGAACATATTATAATCCATGGAATTATCTGTCATTTACATATTTTACACTATCGTATTTACGTTTTTGTAATAATCACCACTGACTGCAATAATTTGCAAGCATTAGTGATTAGTGTGTAAAAACTAATCAACAAAATTTTACTAAAATTGAGTTTTAATGGTGAGTTTTGATAACATTGACCCTCAGATCAAATTAGTATTATGAAAAGGGCTCCGAGATTACATGGCGCCTTTCTTCAAGGTTAAGCCGCGCGTATCGCGGTCACGTTTGCGATTGGTCAATGTTTTTAATCACGTTTTTTCAGCCCAAAAACAAAAATGTATTCTCTTTTTGATAAATATAGCTGTTATTATAAAATATGATGAAAATTTGTTAATAATCTTGCTCATGTAGCAAAATTAATGCAAAATAAACGTAATTTTGAAAAGGTTTGTCCAAAACGATGTTTTGTCACTATCACACTACTGATATACTACATATATACAAGAGAGATAGAAATACACGTTGATAATCTATAAGTGAAGTAATGTTTTTTGCTTTGATTTCCATAATTACTTCTACAGTTATTCATTTACTGAATTTTTCGATTTTGTCTTGATATGGACATGTGATGAGGAGGGATGAGACTCATGTGACTAAGAGAGTGATGAGTATGAATGTTGATAGATGGAGAGGAAGGGGAATGCCAAAGAAAAGATGGATGGATTGTATAAGGAATGATATGAATGAAAAAGGAGTAAATGATAGTCTGATGTCTGATAGGGGATAAAATGGAAGAAAAAAACGTATTGCGCCGACCTTTTATTCAAAAAAGCTATAAAAAGTATAAAAAGCAAGTTTCCAAAATTAATTTTAGAACTAAACCTTTGTTAAGAAAATAATTTTCTTTCAAATTGCTGTATAATCCGCGTTATACCGGTTTTCTTTGTTTATACTTTTATTGTGTAGAATACACTAATTTATTTTATCAATATTTGTAATTATGGTCATAATGTTTGTGAACAGATGTCATTAACTTGATTGATGGATCTCAGTTGATATGTTGGTATATGTTGACTGTAACTTATTTCAATGATACTGCTAATAAAATATAAACCTTAACTGTTAACCTCTGTTAACTTAACTAACGTGTTTTTTCGTATTTTATTGCTCAATATTTAAAACGGTAACAGGTAGACGCTTTTTAGGGTTCCATACCCAAAGGGTAAAACGAAACCTTATTACTAAACCTCCGCTGTCTGTCTGTCTGTCTCCAGGCTGTATATCATAAACCGTAATAGCTAGAAAGCTGAAATTTTCACAAATGATGTATTTCCGTTGCCGCTATAACAACGATTATTAAAAATTAAAAAAAATATAATAAACGTGTTTTCTTGGATTTTTTTGCTCATTACTAAAAACGGTAACAGGTAGACGCTTTTTTCTATTATAAATATCTACGTATCTACGGATCCCTTCGTGTGCGCGTCCGATTCGCACTTGACCGGGTTATTTGGAAAATCTATGCAGTTTATTAGAACAGGATTTGACTGATTCACCGGAATTTTCCAGGAACAATAATAATTATATAATCTAGCAATCAAATAATTTAATAATTAATACAAAAGATTAGATATATATCAGGAGCTACTGTTTAATTACCGGTAGCAATAGTATTGGTATTTTTGTATGACTCATTTTAAATGTACTTTTTTTATTTAAAGTAACCAAAAACTTTCCTTTCAGCAAATGGTTAGACGGGGTTAAGCTTTATACTCATACATTTACTAGTTTGTCATATTTGCATAATCGAATAAATAATAAAAGTTCCACGCCTTTCAAACAACGCCATCTAATGTCAAAATTAGCAGAGCTTGCATTATGAGTCCTAGACAACTGATAAACACAATTTTATATTTCTTAGTACGTATATTATATGTATATCATAGATAAATTACGCCCAGCCGCGAGACACAGAACAAATGATCGTCCTTATCGCACAAATATCTATTCTGGGTGGGGATCGAACCCACAACTTCTGATATAGCAGTCAGGGTCACTAACCACTAGACCAACAGGCCCGTCAAATTCGGAAAATATTACCAAATAGATAGCAATAAAGCTCTGCGTGAGTAAGATACGAGTATATAGATATATTGAAGGTCCTTTCGTGATCAGTGCGTGTCAATGGAGAAAAACATTAAGATGATTTATTTACTTACTAACTGTTGCCCGACCCTTCGCCCGCACTAATAGCTGCAAAAACATTACCACTCTGACGAAAACTTTTGAAAGGTCAAGTTTTACCATAAGCCGTTTCCGTGAAAGAGTAACAAACATCCATCCATCATATTATTCACAAACGTTTTAATATCAGTAGAATTTATGTTTGTGTGTGTATTTGTAATCGAAAAGTAAAAGTAAAAAAAGCTATAAAAACACACAGTACAAGGCTACCAGAGATTAAAAAGTAATGCTATCTTCGCTACTACCAAGTAGAAAGCAGACTCAAATATAGTGCTACAAGGATCTTGTATTACTTGGTTATTTGGTTTGGTTTGGCCGATTTGGTTACTAATGCCGTCATATATGATAAACCATTACTTGACAGGCAGTTGAGTTCATTCTTATTCCGAGTATGCACACCAACGCCCTCATAACAACGTCATCTAAATGCCAAAAGAATCCTTGCAGCTCTAGGTATTTTACGTCACTTATAAAATGAAAATCCCTGCCCAACGCCTTTTTACAATAATAATTTACACCTACAATGCGCAAGGACAATTTTACTGCTCTACTTGTGACCGCGTGTTCAATGCCAAATTTGGTTTCGCGAGTCATATTCGAGCACAAGATCGAAACTAAGCTACCAGTATATGCCAGGGTGTCGCCGTCGACGGAAACGTCTAGGAGGACATCATCATTGTCATCAGCATAACGTCATTTACCTAACCACCATTCTTGCATACAAGACTCATAGACAAGGCGAGGAATTTTATACAGTTTTCAATACATTGACAGCGATGATACATCTCTGTTCATACTGAAGCTGCTGACGAAGTTATGTATTACAACTTGTACGAAAATCTCGTCTCCTTAATAAGAGTTTAGTGTTTGATACAATGTTCCCGGTCTATATTATAGATACATCTATGTGACTATTAATTATTTTATCTCTTTATTATCTAAATAAGGTAATTATCAGTGGTTATCACTACTAAATAGATGATTTATTATCAAAACTAGCGTAATTCTGAGAAATATTTTGTCTAAACAACTTGTATTTAATAGTTTTGTGAAATGATTGTTTTTAGCGATAGATAATGTTAGAAACTACAAATAATAATGATGTCCGGATTGATTTCGGCTACGGCGGCTAGTGTTACTATGACACCAGCCAGCTACGCGGGACATATTATAGTGAACATTAAGCGTGTGCGCAAACACAGATGCACTCTCTGCTCCGAACTCTAATAGCCCGATGGGACGGTAATCCGACACGACCGGAGAGAAATCAGGCGCAGGACACACATTTACATGCCTTCCGAAACACGGAAGCTGTGATATTTTTTTCTAAAACGCCCACAACTATCGAAAAGTCGGGCCTCGTGGGGATCGAATTCAAAACATTTCAATTATCAGACCTACGGTAACTGTACGGCTATTAAAGCTTTAATTAATTAATTTCAGAAATTATTATGACAATTAAATAGGTGCCTGTAATTGTGCCGCTGTTGGGTAAAGACACAGTATAAATACTAATAGTAGTATCAGCCTTAAATAACCCACTGCTGGGCAATGGGCATAGGGCGTCCTTAGTTAAAGCCATCTTTTCCTTATTCTTTGCATTATCTTACCAATTACCATTCACCTAGAACTACTACGTAAAAACCACCTGGTACACCTCGTTAAGTCAATAAAATGTATGCTAAGGTTGATCGTTATCTCCTAATCGTGACACGTATGTGTAGCCTGAGTGCCGCTTCCTTTTAATTATCTTTATTCTATGTTTCGACTTCTATTCTTTTGGCAGACTAGAGGGAGCCTAATAATGTTACATTGTATGCCCTGACTGCTTTACCAGAGGTTGTGGGTTCGATTCCCACCCAGGACAAATGTTTGTGTGATGAGCACGATCATTTATTCTGTATCTGGGTGTGATTTATCTATAATATAATATTATGTTTGTGATAAGTAATGTATAAGTATTTTTATCAGTTCTCTAGTACTCATCACACAAGTTTCCCTCATGTACTAAATTTGAGACTAGATAGCATTGTGTGAATATTGAGGTAAAAAAATATATGTTATGTTTATCATATTTTTAATACCTATCTACAATCCAGACTAAAAGGCCTACATTTTCTTTCAAATCTGGCCCTGAATCACTAAGGCTAGATTTTGATAATTATAACAACCTTTGAAATTATGATGACAAGCAATGATTAATTTGTTACGCATATACACAAATTGATTGAGTTCACAATAAAATCGATCGTTATCAAAATTATAGGGTAATCGATGTATCTCTGTTTAAAATCTAGATAAGTTTTATACAGAGTGTTATTTATTTATTTGTTTTGCCAACTACAAAAGAAAAGATGGATGGATTGTACATACATACACACATAAACGTCACGCCTCTTTCCTTTGGGGGTAGGCAGAGATCACATCTTTCCATTTGCTACGATCCTGGCATACCACTTTAGCTTCATCCACACTCATCAATCGCTTCATACACGCCCGTCGGTTTAGGGTACTCCTGATCTGGATTATGGATTGTACCTATAAGGAATGATATGGATGAAAAAGGAGTAAATGATAGTGTGACGTCTGATAGGGGAGAATGGAAGAAAAAGACGCGTTGCGCCGATCTCAAATAATATGGGATAAGGACAGGGAGATGATGATGATTTTGCCACGTACAACTATAATATTATTACAAGATCATACCTAATGCATTAGTGTTGTTACAATTACAACTTAATTCTGGATAAATTTATAGTATATTTACAGTTTATCACGGCACTTTAACTTATATTATAGGTAGGTACAGATACAATAAGCGGCTTGTGTGAAATCACTGCAGTAAAATAAGTCTATACTTTGTGACAACGCATTAAGTGCACACAAAGTATTCGTCAGAGGGTTACATTCTCATTTAGGAAGACTAATTGGACTATAAGTGATAGGTATAGCGACACTAAGCTGAATGACATTCTAAATCTTTATAGTGCTACAAGGATCTTTTGGCACGTGGACGAAATCGGTACTAACGCCGTCGTATTTGAAAATCCACCACTATTGACAGACAGTTGAGTTGATGCTTGCGAATATGCACACCAACGCCCTCATGTTAATGACATCCACGTGCCAAAAGATCTTTGTAGCTCTGGTGGCGGTCTTACAATCTATAAAGCTCTCTATTTATCTCTACAATCCGCTAGTTAGTGACAAAGACTGGATGACGCTAAGGGTGACATTTCTCTGAGTGCCGTTCTTGACAATGGCTGAGAGGCAGGCTATAGTAAGTAATACCTAATTGTAATAAATATTCTTCACCCACACACGGTCCCAATCTAGGCAATGTTGGTCCTGGGTTAGAGTCGAACCCATGCAATTAAGCAGTCAGGGATACTAACCACTACGCCAACAGATAGTAATAATGTGAAGTAATAACGATCGAAGAGTAGTTTTTTCGTATGTGAAGAACTTTTGCTATCCACAGATGCCTAATTCTGAGTGTGGGTATCATTTTGCGTGTAAATTAAATGTCTACGAAATCTTGTGCGAAGTCGTTGAAAATATATAATAGTAATGAAGTGTGGTCGGGTAACCCATCCTTTTTCCGAATAGGGAAGGATTGAGCATTGATCACCACGCTAGCTCACAGTGGATTGGCGAATTCAGATTCTAATATTCTAATCCTCACGTTTCCTCACGATGTTTTTCTTCACAGTTTGTCAGTAGTGTCTTAGAATGATTAAGAAAGTACATATTATAACTTTGAAAAAGTCACATTGGCACTCGTCTGCACTGGGGATCGAACTTGCACCTCGTGCATGCAAATCCATACATAGAACCGCAAGGCCACCAAGGCTTGTAGAATCTATAGATATACGTTACAATTATCTTTCTAATAATAACCTAATACATAGAAACTGTTTGAACAAAAACCGCTTCAGTAATATGCGTCGCATGGAACAAAAATTCCATTCAAATATTCTAAGAAAAAAAGATTATATTATAAAGATCGGAGATTAGATTACAACGGTATTTGATTTAAACAATAATATTAATTACTGCATACAGTCAAGAACAGTCCTAATAAATGTATAGGTAGGTATATTTGCTATAGCCTGTGGCTTCGCTCGCTTGCGTTAAAATAGCAGCAGAAATATTAACATCTTTTACGCAATCGGTTAAAATGTAGCCTATTTATTCATGTTATTTATTTATGTAATGACTTACACGGCTTGAAGCCATTTACATAAATCACAGGAAAAACTTAAAGTACCTAATAATAGTTGAAAAATACATTTTATTCTAACTACAATATAATTTTTAACTAACAATAAATTAGAAAAATCTACTACGTACTATTTTGATCATCGACAGACAACTAACATTCATTTAGAAAAGGCATCGGTTAACAAATTACAAAGTTCATCTAGGGTGTCAGCTAACTCCATATCATATTTCAACAATCATTCCAGTCGTTTGAGCGTGAAGATCTAAAAATATACTCATTCCAATTTCGCCTTTCAAATATTTGTAGGATATAAATTCTCTCCACGCTCACTTCAAGATGAACTGCTATGCATTGCCACGCACCGACCCAACGCCGGAGATGTTACATGATGGTTCAGGTTTAGCCAGTAAGAGTCTGATACTACCCACTTCCTCCCCCGAGGAGGTGGGTATTCATGACGATTTCCCCGCTTAAAAAAGGACATTAATTCTTTAAACAAGAACAGCAGCGAGATAGATCTCATAAAACACTTAAGTAACATTTTTTATTTAACTCGCACTTACTGTGAAGCTAACCATATTAACTTATAAAGCCTATTCTGGTGCTAACAGCTTATTAAGAGTCATCGTCATCGTGTGCGTAGCCTGAGTTCCACTTCCTTTTACTTATTTTTGTTCTATGTTTCGACTTATGTTCTGAGTTGCAGACTAGAGGGATACTATTTTACTTGGTGTCGGCGCAACACGTTTTATTCCATTCTCCCCTACCAGACGTCACAGCATCATTTACTCCTTTTTCATTCATATCATTCCTTACACAACCCATCCAACTGTTCTTTGGCCTTCCCCTTCCTCTCCATCCATCAACATTCATACTCATACTCTTAGTCACATGAGTCTCATCACATGTCCTTACCAAGACAGACGATTTCCTTTATGCTATGCACTCTGACGAAAATTTTTCGAAATGTTATGTAAAATGAATGTCATATTATTATGTATTTGAGTGTACATTTAGTAATCACAGCGAAGCACTCGCGTATTATTACTCATATCTACGTAAGCGGTGATACGGCCAGACTTACTGACTACGCGTTTATACAGGGTGTTACTTATTTACTAGTTGAAATTAATGAAGTACGCAATAGATGTTTATCTGTGGATGTTATGCGCGATTCTTCGGTTGGTATTGATGACTTAATATCACACTTCACACACGCACGTACCTATACCTTTGTGTATTTTTGGTACCTATTCATAAACTGAAGTATTTATTTTCATAAAACTTGGTATGAAGGTAGCTAAAAGGCTGGATTAACACATAGGCTACTTTTTAACCGGCTGCGTCAAAAAGAGGATATGGTTGTAAAGTATTGTTTAGAAGATACAACCGAAATCCGAACCGAAAAAAAATATTCAGGACACAAGCAGAGAAAAGAAAAGCTATAACAGAACAACTCCCTTTTTTATTTGTATCCCAGTGCAAAGCCCTAAGGACTGTCCCTCGTAAGGGGGTTGTCGAGGTGGTGTGCCGGACTGTTACCGGCTAAAACCACTGGAGCGTCCTCATCTGCCTATGGCCGGGGGTACGGGGTTCGCTTTCACATCCACCGCGCCCCCGGCAAAACAGAACAACTCCCGAAAAAAGCCCCGAGAATTATCACATATAAATGGATTAAATTATGACAAAATAAAAATAGCTGGTTAAGATTTAGATTAGGCTATTAATATCCTATCAAATATCCTTGTATATTACGCTTTTTATTGCATTAATACGACATAATCTCAAAATGACGACACTCTTAAATATTACTTTAAAACTTGTCAATGAAATTTAATCGCTCATGAATTTACAACGTGAAGGATATTATCATATAGAGATCATAAGCTCATCTATAATAATATAGGATCTTTTGACAGACAGTTGAGTTGATGCTTGTTGCGAATATGCACCAGCACCAGCGCCCTCATGTTAATGTCGCCCACTTGCTAAAATATCTTTGAAGCATTGTTTTAGGGTAAAACAGTATTGTTGTTAGAATAAAATTGTAATGACGAACAAACATTATTTTTTTCTTCTTTTATCCGGAGTGAAACGCTACATACCTACATCAAAACAACATATTTTGTCTGTTTGTTCCCACTAATCTCTGTATCGGCTCTTCCGATTATGACAGGACTTTTTTGGCAGTTACTTGATGTAATAGGGACTAATTTAGACTAGGTACTTTTATTTTGGAAAACATATTTCATTTCGAAAAATAAATAAATTAACTTCATTGTTAAATTAAACGTGGACAAACAGCCAGTTAATAAATAAATGACAGTCAGAACTAATGGTGTAAATTGTGAAATACGCTGAAATACAGCTTAAGAGAAATTCAAAATCAGGATTTGAACCCTGGACTTTGTATACGACAGTCCATTATTAAACCGTTTAGGTAATTGGCAGATGAGTCTAAACCAAATACTTTAAAACTAGTAGGAAAACAGGTGTTTCGGAGAATTCAATAAAATCGTATCTTATCGAATTGCAATCTGCACAAAATAAGCCGAAATTTTCCTTAATGTAATACCTCGGTATTAAAGATATAATAATGATGACTGTCTCTTAAATAAAGGAAATACTTAAAATAGATAATTGTGATTAAAAATATGTTATTTCCCTTGTAATGGATTATATAATGTACCTAATGTCTCTCCTGACCGATTTCGGCCTCGGCGGCTAGTGTTACTATGACACCAGCCAGCAACGCAGGACATATTATAGTGCACAAGCGTGTGCTAACACAGGTGCACTCTCTGTTCCTTTACTCTCATAGCCCGATAGGACGGTAATCCCGCACAACTGGAGAAAGATCAGGCGCAGGACCTACATTTTTACGTGCCTCCCGAAACACGAAAGCTGTGATATTCATTTTTAAACCGCACACAACATTCGAAAAGTCGATGCGTCCCGTGGGAATCGAACTGAAAACCATTGACTTGGCAGTCCTATGGTCTTACCACTAGGCTATCACAGCTATACAATGGATTAGCACAGCTAATGATGCGGACAAATTTATGTTAAGATTTTTATTAGTATATCCCATTTCATCTACCTATATGACGGCGAGACAGGCGGGATAGATATAGGTGGGTCTAGATAGTCTTCATCAGCCATTATGAATGCCTCGCCGAAATAAAATCTTCGTTACGTCGCTTGATTATTCTTGATTCCGATTACTTGATTTATTTAACAAAATGTAATAACACGTGGAAGATGAAAACAGATTACTTTGTGAAACGCGGCGAGTTCTGTATTTCCGTCCGTTCGCAATCTCGGTTCACCTTCCAAGAATCCTCCTCTCGGCCAAACATAGACCACACCCAAGTAATCCTGTAATAAACTCATATACCTACATACATATAATACACAAGGGTAGATGAACCATGTAAATGTTATAGTAATATCATCATCATCTTCCTGCCCTTATCCCATTTTACTTGGGGTTAGTAGGGGTCCGCGCAACACGTTTTTTACTTCCATTCTTCCCTATCAGACGTCACTCTACCATTTTCTTCTTTCTCATTCATATCGTTCTATACATCTTTCCTTTGATTTCCCCCTTCCGAATCCTCTCCAATCATATAATGATAATTACGTAAATAATAGATGGAAGAGGTGGACTTGGACGACCGAGATACAATTAATTTTCACAAATAAACGAAAACATTGAAATTTTGATGTACAAGAAGATTCAAGATCTGGCAAGAAAGATAGAGGATGAACTGCAACAAAATAAGATCATGTCGATGCAGCCCTTGTAAAAGAGAGACGCCGCGCTACGCCGTGTAGTGCGCTGTCACGCGACACTACTGCAGTAATATTACTTTAAGATATGGTAGTAGATCTGCTCTTAATTTAGGAGATGGTAGAAAGTCCCCCCCTTTCTTTAAGCAGTGGTTTTAAGACCCCATCACCACGTAGCTGTTACCCAGCTCAAAATTAGCTAGCCCTTCTTTCGAAGCAACGTTTTTATATACAAGCGATAAAAATCTATACTGATACGAGATTTTATCAATTTATATGTTCGCATTTACAATTAATGTTTTTAAAATTGACTCTGATAATGTAAAGTGATAAGTAGATATAATGTTTCATGTGTAACTTATTTAAAAGTGCCGACCGATACGGTTGTGTATTTTTAAATGTATTTTAATTGATTTGTATGTCATTCAAATTGGGTTAGTGTTGGGAACGTGCAGCTGGTTTTCTTATCGATAGAAATAATATTTTATTTAAAGTATGGATGATGATAGGGTATGAAAGGTAAAAATGTAATTAGGTCGTCAGTTGGATAATTAAAAATACTAGACACGTATTTTTGTGTGTTGAACATATTTAAAATCATAATCAAAAGTCATTTTGATTCATTTAGGTATTATATCATGCTGCAATGTAGCACTTTTTGAACGTTAAAGTGATATCAGACACCCCATCGCCCATCATTCACAATGAAAATTGACAAAGATAAGCTGCTTTAAAGTTTAGGAGAGAGGCTTGTGGCGTAACGCATTCATAAATTTTATACGAAAAAGTGGCGTCACGTGTAAGTTTCATTGAATGTCCTTCGTTTACTATACGTATGTATTTAGAAATATATAAAAGTGTTTATCACTTGTCATAATAACATAATACATGCTCTGTTTAGTTTGAAACTAGAATATGGCGTTGTGTGAAAGTCGGAGAATATAATTATTATTATCGTGAACAGAAATATGTGAATATGTCCCACATATCTGGCTGGTGTTATAGTAACACTAGCCGCCGTGGCCGAAATCGGTTCGGACGTTATTATTACATATAAAGTCAAAGTGAGAACCTCCTGAAATATTACTAAATCTTATATTACAAGGGAGACTAACGGACAGCCGCTAAAAATATTCACAAAACATTTTCAAACCAAGCTACAAAAGAAAAACACATTCATAATCCGTACAATTTCTCAGAATCACAAAGAAAGGCACGTGTCTTCGCAACATTATATTGATAAGTTATGAAATTGCAATAAAATGGCCAAACAGATATGACAATCATATTAAAATGATATAGATAACTGAGTGAATGCCAATCTGACCTCCACTTACCGTCCCACATAGTACAAAAGGCCTAACAGCCATCTTACATAGTAATTTTTCTGAAGAATTGCAAATATTGTATAAGACCGGTTCGAAAACCGACGGGCCTGTTGGTCTAGTGGTTAGTGACTCTGACTGCTAAGCCGGAGGTCGTGGGTTCGATTCCCACCCCGGACAAATGTTTGTGTGATAAGCACGATCATTTTTTCTGTGTCTGCGTGTGATTTATATGTATATATATAAAAATATATAAGTATGTTTATCAGCTGTCTGATTACTATAACACAAGCTCCGCTTAGCTTGGGATCAGATGGACGTGTGTGGATATTGCCCAAAGATATTTATTTAAAAAAGCCTATAGGTACAAATTTAACCGTTCCCTGACACGTCATTAAGTATAAAAACATATTATTATTTATGTAATCAAACGACTCGCCATCACACAGATCAATCCTTAGAGGTTTTCGTTGTGTGGCTACTGTGTAATGTAAATAAGAATGTAAGTGTTTTAAAAATAAATAAATTATTATTCTTTTTAAACGACTCCCGCACAAAGTAATCTTAATCATTGTGTCTCAGGGATTTCACAGACATTCATTTCACAAGAACAAACACACCAAGACTCAGAACAAGCATTAGTGGAACGCACAAATTCGTGTCCTACGCGAGGATTTAACCCGCGACACGTCGTGCACAGTGGTAATTGGCGTGGTGACCTATACCACTCGGCTATCTATGCAGTCAAATATTATTGAATATAAAGAAGTCCCTTTGTATTCCGTAGTAAAACCAGAAAAAATATAAACAAAGGTCTAAAAAAATATTTTTAATAAGTAGGTATACATGACATGTCATATTGAAATTGATTTTAATTATTTCGTCACCTATTGAAATATTACAGTTAGCTACTTATAACCAGTCTAGACTTGTCTACAAATTATCATTTTAACGTCATTCTAATCTTTAAAGTCAACGACATTTCGAGACAAAAGTTACAGGACATCACTATTTAATTAAAAAAGAACGATATCTACATTCTTCTCAGAATCAATATAAAAAGATAACAATCAAATAAAAGATAAAGACAAATTAATTTTGGTATTTTCTTTTATCTTTTCCAATCAACTGTTTAAATATAATTGGATTAGATGATCGGAATCAATTGTTATTTACAGTAATATTCAATTATTTAAATATTTTTTCTTTATAAATGATAGTATCGGACTTTATACTTTAGTATTAGCCTTATATGCGTTTCAAGTAACAAGGTTATTGTAGTATTATTTTTATTATAATTTATATGTATACGATTTCGGCCACGACGACACTCGAAATACATACATTTTATAGACATACATATTAGTATGTGTCATATATCTATAAAATGTAACTATGAATTTAGACAGAATTTTATGATACTGATTTTGACTATAACATAATAATATCACGAGGGAAGGCTGCACAGAAAAATAACTTTAAGTTGTTTTTGTCTTGTAACCAAGACTCATGTTATAGAATTTCCCAAAAACCACACAGACTAAGTCGCATCCACTAAGATATGAATATATAGATTAAGTCTTTGTGGATCACAGAAATACGTCTTCTATGCGGGGATTAAACCCGCGGACTGAAATGGTAATTTTTTTAACGATATTTACACAATGCCATCTAGTCTACTACTACTACTTCTAAGTACTTACATATTATGAAAATGTAACACCCAGATACAGAATAAATGATCGTGCTCACCACACAAACTTTTGTCCTGGGTGGGAATCGAACCCACGACCGACAAGGAAGTCATAAGATTAGGGACTTTGTGAACTTCGTAGTCAAAGATCGTACAGTAATCTCTTTAAGTTACTTGGTTAAGGGACTGGCTCGATTAGCCTGGCGGCGCAAATTGGAGTCTTGCCCGAGGATTTGAGTTTTTTTTTTAGGGCATTATTTGTATTTATTATTATTTATTCGTAGCCTAAGATGTCCCACTGCTGGGTGATGACCTCCCTACTCTTCTTCCACTTGTCTTTCTCAAGAGCCACGAGTGACCAGTTCGGTAAAAATGAATCCAGGCCATCTCGCCATCTCCGCCTGGGTCTGCTTCGCTGACGTTTACTGTGTTAAAGAGACCATTCGGTATTTGTATTTAGTTGCAAATAAACGCGAAAGTTTTCGATATCAAATATGGATGTTTGTTATTCCTTCATGCTCAAACAGCTAGTTCAATATTGATAAATTTTAGTATGAAGTTAGGTGCCACCATAAATTAACATACAGGCTACTTTTTAACCAAGTATGTTAATGAGATATGAGGGGTTATGTTTTTGCAACTTAAAGCAACATTTATCGTCTATTAACACAGAGTTAGGTAGCTTTTTAGACAGCCTATTTATACTTGTAAATTCAAAGTTAGATCATGAATCACTCCGATTGTATTTGTTGACTAAATTCTAATTTCTTATAAGTTAATCTAATCATTTAGACACGTATTAGATATCACAGGAAACAACGTGTTTCAATTTAATTTATTCAAAATTCGTGACGTTAATATATTTAGACACCGGAGGTGACTATTATCTAGGAATTAAAAGTTAATAATTATCATTAATTAGATCTATACTGAGAAATTGTCTGTTTTAGATAAGACATTGGTGGAAAACGGATATTAAAGTTTCTTATTACAGTCAATGAAAACAATATCAGCCTCTATACGTCCCACTGATCAAAATCAAAATTAAAAGGTTTTTATTTCGAGTAGGCCTTCTCAGGCACTTTCAAAACGTTACTGACTCTAGTTGGGCATAGGAATCCCATAACAAATTCCATATAGAAAATTTGAGCATTGCTCACCACCCTCACTACAAGCGATTTCAGATTCCAATATTTGGAATCCAGGTTTCCTCTATAGTGCAAATTCACAACAAGAAGCAACTCAACTGTTTGTCAAAAGTGATGGATTTCATATATTACGGCATTAGTTCCGATTTCGGCTGCATGTCAAAAGATCCTTGTAGCACTATATGAACATTGAAATTCTATACTTTCTCTTCAATATCATAATTCCTTATAAATGTCACAACATGATGGATATATTTGTCATTCAGATACTTTTGTTATATGTTAATTATCATACCCAATGATTAATTGACTATCAATTAATTAATCTAAATGATGAAATATGCTAAGCTTTTCTGAAAACAATGATTTGTTTAAACCTTTGTTCAATCCTATTCAAATTATTCACGTTTGTAAGTATGGATGGATGGATGTTTGTAACTCTTTAACGCTGAAACGGCTGAAGCAATTTTAATGAAATTTGGTTTGGATTTAGCTGACACCCTAAGTTAAAACAAAGTCTGTTTTACCAACTGTGTGAGTGGGTGGTAATGTTAAAATGGGGGTGTCATTTCTTGCCCTGACTATATGGGTGTTAAATAAAAGGAAATGGAAAGACTATTTCCATAATTTATATACCTTTTATATATTTTTTTCATTTTACTATTTATCTCTTTTTAATTATTTCCATTAACAACTTTTAAGGTTTGTAGGTACCAAGTTGTACATTGAATCTTTTGTTTATTTCAATAATCTTCATTGTTTAAAATCGACGTATTCAGACGGGTTTTCCTACAATCTATAATAGCAAATAAGTAGTTTCTAATGTCAAGATAGATGTTATTTTAATTAAAATCTTAACATCTATGATATGGAAATTAAAATGCTAATTGATAGAGATTTTATCACGGATGTATCTAATATTATATTACTATAAAAAATACGATAAGAAAATAAGTTTTAGGGTTTTTTTTCTGCCACCAACTGACACCAGTACCACTGCTGGGATCAGGCCCTTTCACATTTAGGGAATGTTTGAGCATTGATCACCACGCTAACTCCGTGAGCGCGCTTCCAGATTTCAATGTTTGGAATCCAGGTTTCCTCACGTTTGCCAGTGGTGTCATAGAATAAGATTAAGTAGATTTAATTTCATTCATGTCATCGGTAACTAGCCTATACCTACCATTCATCTTCCTGCCCTTATCC
Organism: Chrysodeixis includens; assembly: GCA_941860345.1. Lineage (NCBI taxonomy): Eukaryota > Metazoa > Arthropoda > Insecta > Lepidoptera > Noctuidae > Chrysodeixis > Chrysodeixis includens. The sequence goes on along the minus strand of OW796119.1, from coordinate 4,416,445 downwards.
CATTTCACTTGGGGTCGGCGCAACACGTCTTCTAGACATATTGCTTAAAGTTTGCTATGGTTTTATAGTCGGCCGCCTGCCTGACACTAACTCTCTTTGGGAATGCGATTGTTGGTTGTTTACCCGCCACCATTCGGGTGACCCAAGGTGCTTGGTACAGTGCACTGGGTCTTAAGGTCCATTAGTCGCCGACACCCAGTGGAGGATATGGGGTGGTGCTATTCTTTATATCCGGACACCACACGAAAACTTAACGATATTCAAAAACTTTCAGGGATTTTCCCTGATTGACGCAACAACTTACAAGAGCCAGTAGGTAGTTTTGCGATATTTTTATGAGAAATTGATAACAATCGATTCATTATGATAGCAGATTTTAGTATTAGTCATCACGATATTCACCTAAGGGAGTTTTGATATTGCTACGGGATGTTCGTAAGAGTTACCGTTCACCCGGCACTCAAAGGGCTCCAGGAGGAACATAGTGGGCTTTAGTCAGTAAAAGTCTGACACCCCCCCCCCGCCCCCCCCCCCCCCCCCTCCTGCTGTACTTAATACAATAAAACCAAGTTCAATACCAAAAGGGTACCTTATCGCTAGTTTAAAAAATCACAGCTATCACACATTTTATCAAACATTAAAATTACTTAAGAACAATACTGAATAATTATCAGATTAACAAATATTCCTAGAATATACGTATGACGGTATAAGAATACTTTTAATATTATCAAGCGTTTTATAATGTCATCGTTTTTTATGGATTTTATATCCTATTAAATGAAACTTGTTGAAACATGATTAATGCTGGACATGAATGTGGATGAATATAGGGGAAGTGTGGGTTGAAGTCATTAGCGTTTTACCCCGGAAAAAAGAGTCGTAAAACTTAAAGTAATATTACTGCAGTAGTGTCGCGTGACAGCGCACTACACGGCGTAGAGCGGCGTCTTTCTTTCACAACTGCTATTATATGACTTTTAAAGATATCGTAAAGTCTTCTGTTCCCGCACTGGCCTGTGTTTGTTAAAAAGACACTTACATACATATTTGTTATGAGATATTTTGCAAAGTGATGGCAATTAAAACACATACTACCTACACCTTTTGTCAGCTTTTTAATTTCTATGACGATTCGCGTTATTATTGTAGCAGCAATTTGTCTTTAAACGAATCCCGCACTGAGAAATTAAATCCTTGTACCGCGGGGGGGTCACAGACATTTAATCCACATGCACAGAGACACAGACTTAGAATTGTGTGTGAAAACATTTGTGGATCGCACAAATTCTTGTCCTACGCGGGGATCAAACACGCGACACTTCGCGCATAGTGGTAATTGGCATGATGACCTATACCACTCGGCTATCCGTGCAGTCAATAAATTAGTACTTTGCTTTTAATACGTAATGCAACTGATTCTTATAGACGGCCGCTAGGCCGTTAGAAGGCTTGAGTCACATTACAATGCATAAAATCCTTACATTTTCCATAATATTGATATGTCAGTTTAACACAGTAGAGCGATTCTAATGTATAAATCTACAAGGATCTCTTGGCACGTGGCCGAAATTGGTATAAACGCTGTCATATTATATGAAAAACCATCACTTTTGACAGACAGTTGAGTTAATTCTTGTTGCAAATATGCACACCAACGCCCTCATGTTAATGTCATCCGCGTGCCGACAGATCCTTGTAGCTTTATATCTCGTCTATGGGCCCCTTTTTTGAAATCCTCATGGACTATCATCCGTCGAGGGGTTGAAGGAAAGGTGTGCCGGACTCTTACCGGTTAAAACCACTGGAGCGTCCTCATCTGCCTATGGCCGGGGGTACGGGGTTCGCTTTCGCATTCACCGCACCCCCGGTCGTCTATGGCCTCTGGACGAGTCAAATATTTATCTTTCTAATAGCGTGCTGCTGGGGAGTTTGTTGCGTCGTTTCTTCTCCCGTAGCGAAAGCACAGGAAGCGGTGAAGGGTGGGCGATGGGGTGCTGTCTATAATGTCCTAATTTTGACGTTCGAAAAGTGCTACATTGTAGCTTAATTTGAATAAATGACTTTTGATTTTGATTTTGATTCTGTATATTTAATAATAAGAGATTATTATTTTTATTTTCAGAGACCAGGCATATAACCCACGGAGAGCTGATTGGTCTTCGTGATTACTGCTTATCCCAAAAGGGATTTGGTGCGCAAGCAAAACAAAGTAAGTACTAATTACATACTTTCCTTCCCCATATATAAAATGCCTATTTTCAGCAATTGCAATCATTTATTTTGTAACTAGGATAATTATATCACTTTTATATCAAGTCCTCTATATTATATATTTTGAGCTCGCTGGATTCAATATTACTTAACTGATTACCCTGAGAAGAAATGTCGAAACAAACTCAGGGGTCTCTGTCTCTTTTAAAGTCCAGACAATTGTTGTTAATCGAGTGTGAGTGTATAAATAAATTCAGAGAGACAGAATACATTAGAGCAATTTCAATGTATTGAGTTACAGGGTCTCTTGGCACGTGACCGAAATTGAAACCAATGCCGTCATATATAAAAAACATTTTGACAGTTCGCATCACGTCAAAATTTTGTTAAAATGAGTAGTTTGTTTAAACCCAAAACCTTTAGCTAGTACTAGTACTAGACAATAATAAACCATTAAACCTACATATTTTAACCATGTTTTTCATGCAAAACGGTACCTACGTACTAAAATATTATGTAAATTAGTTATTGGTACTTAATTTGTGTAAATTTTCTGCGAAAAAAATAGTTTGGAATTGAGGTCATTATCGACTCAAATAAAAGTAATGTTTAGGGTCAATTTCGAGGTCAAATTCAGCCATTGAACTTAAAAAGAAAATCTTATACTAACAGTCAGTTATAAGTGTCTTTAGATGTAAGACTACTTTGAATGTGTTTAGAGAGAATAAGTGTAGTTTTGTGGCAAAATATAGGATGGATAGTCTGAATAAAGTTGTGGCAAGTATTAATATAAAAAAATATGTGAATTCGGTTGTGAAGTGCCTCCGAATTGCTAAAATATGTTTATTATGACCGTTTAAGGGTACTTTTAAAACTGCACCGTCTAATGTAAATTGAGTGAAACAATAAAAGTATAAAGTTTCAAGATTTGGTTTCAAATACTAGAATGATTGTCTTTCAAACTATACTCCATTTGTTTAGGTAATTAACTAAATGTAAACAATCTTGGCGTTACTTTTTAACCAAAAAAATAATTTAAAATATAGATATTACCACTTACAAATCAAATATCTATAGTTTTAGAAAATCTGAATGTATTTCAAGTTATAAAAAGTATTTTACATTTTTCAAGATCACATTTTGTATAAAAGACATACCAAAATTGTTTACATTTAGTTAATTACCTAAACAAATGGAGTATAGCTATGTTAAATACCTAAATTTAAACCAAACCGAAAATGATTTTCGAGTTCAATAGTTTTAAACGTCTCCTTATTATCATCCTTGACAGCAGTTAAGTCTCCCTCGGTTTCTGGAAGGCTGATCAATTGAATCTGCTGTCAAATCAACTGATCACGACTGTTATTGGTTGATCATAAAACTTACAACCAATCACAGAGTTAAATATGAAATTTGACTGACGACAAGTTTTTGTGTTCAGACGAATCCTTAAAGACTAAAAAGCGACACTAATGAACGAGAAACAGTAGCAGAAAACAGACTTTGGTTTTCATAATGTAAAAAGCATGCGCTAGGGCCTAAACGAAAGTAAATAGAAAACTTCAAATGCATAGTAATAAGTTATTTAATAACATTTCTTTTCATCAAGTTCCGTGATTTTGACTTGTTAGTTTAATACGTTTGAGCGATTCACACGGGAAAAATATACATACATAAGTATTCGGTAAAGCGTCTATTTTTTCGGGAAAGCGGGAGAACCTTCATTGAAACCGACCTCTTTAGAGGAGAAAGTGGGTAGTGTCAGCCTCTTACTCGCCTTCAAACGTAACAGTTTGGCGAGTTTAGATATAAGTTACACCAATGTTTTGATGTCATGATTTTATTAATAAAACAAAACTGTATAAAACTGTACAATGCAACGTCTTTCGTTGTTGATCGGTGCGTCGTAATGCATAGCAATTTATCACGCACTTATTAGAACCCGTTTTTTTGGTTTCCGAGTGTATCTCTACACGCATTTGTCTAAACGCCTTTTTTTATCTCGGGTCAATCTTTAATGACTTCAACCCATACCGAGAGCACAACGCACGGCGTGGGGATATGTCAAACTCTCATCGACTAAAAACACCCCGGGCCCCTTCTACTACCTAAGCCAGCATCACGGGATCGCTCGCGCGTGCTCTGCGTGACTCTGGCTGGCCTCAATCCTATAGAACTCTATTTTGAAGGGTAAGAGTAAAGAGCTCACAACTCACTCCTCCTAAGAACAGGCGTGCTGGGCGACAAGCCTTACTTCTTCTTAGCCTGTTAGTTGATCTGATGAAAGGGATTTCCCTGCCATCCGCAGACCTAACCGTACTGTGGTCACACATCATTATCTAAGGGCACTTTTTTGTAACCCAGTGGAATTCCTCATGAACTACCCTCGTCAGGGGGTTGACGAAGTGTGCCGGACTCTTACCGGCTAAAACCACTGGAGCGTCCTCATCTGCCTATGGCCGGGGGTACGGGGTTCGCTTTCGCATTCACCGCGCCCCTGAGGCCATGCTATGCAGAAATCATAGATTTCCCATTCTAGATTTTTCAAGGACCTATAAAAATATTGCATTGTCTTTGATAATGTAAATTAATTTACTATGACTTTGACAATGAAGCAGAGTACCTTCCGAAAAAAGATACCGCTATCGCTTCCTAGTGTTTTAATACAGTTTGTAATCAAACTAATGTATTTTAAGTAAAATATTATACAGGGTGTTGTTAAATAAATGGTTATTAAAAGCGAGAAAATGAGTTTAAGCAATGTGCGAAGGTTGTTTTGTGAAATTAGAATATGGTTTTCTTTAAAAGAAAAGTACTATTTCACGCACAGAAAAGACACCTTTAAAAGGCGTTGCACTTTATCAATTTTCTTGTCTACAATAAATCTACAAAAAACTCATCAAAATATTTGCCGTAATCGGGTATTGAACTTGCAACACGTCACATAGAAATCTGCTTACACCTATACCATACAATCAAATAGCCTTTTGTTCTTGTTAATCAATATACCGCGAAATTGTCTTTAGGGCTCCTTATGTCGATAAGAGAAAACGGTACATTCGAGACCCTTTTTCTCGGCAACACTTAGAGGTCCCTTAAAGCTGTGAAAAAATTCAAACTTCTAAACCAACACAATTACTCACGCGTATGTATCGGGATAGCCCGACTAGTTTCGGACCCAACCGGAGTCTTAAATCATGAGCTGACAATGTGCGAGCGAGTTGTACTTTTTTTACGTGAATGGAAAAAGTATCTTTCCAACATCCTGTACTAAGCAGATATTTTTGCGATTTGATTTGATTATAGATAAGAAACAAGTAGCTACACTTGATATAACACCGGTGCTTAGCAAATTGTATTAATTGGCCTGTCATTTCACTTCAATATCAGATTCTCTTTACCGTGATACATTTGTGGACTTTTTGTGATTCAAACTTTTTTTTGAAGACTTTTTTTGTGATGATAATTGTGATAAAGGATTTAAATGAATGAGGTATGTTTTTAAATATTTAGTTTTAAATTGTATTGGGATGTTAAAATAGGTTTAGATGTACTAAAATTGTTATGGATGTGTGAAAACTATAGATAGGTTGTTTAACTGTGCGTAAAGACAGGCTGTTTAAAAAATTTTTAATTTATAGTATATGCTTTTAATACTATAGTAACCAAATGAAATAGGTTTTCCGGTTCCAAATTATATCTATGTAGAAGGACTATCAGGAAACTTCATACTTCTTTACAACGAAATCAGTTAATTAATCTATCATATCATAAAGGACAAACTATGAAAATATTTTCAAACCAAGTATACTAAATACTCAATTCTATATTAGCATTCCATACGTTATACAAATACTACATTTTACAGTCTAGAATCAATATGGACCCTATAGGGCACAGCTTAAAGGAGATGGAGAGTTTAGCTGTAGCTTATTACTAGATCTATCATCATCTTCCTGTTCTTATCTTTTACTTGTTTACTTGACTTTTTCTTCCATTTTCCCCTAGCAGACGTCACACTATCATTTATCCATCTTTTCTTTGGCCTATCTAATTACTAGATTATAATTAACAACCTTCTAGTGTACGTTTGAGTGAGGAGTCTGTTAGTAAGCGTTAGGGAGTTTTCTATATTTCCATACATGTAACTAACTTCTTCGTTTACACCTTAACCGATAGTACGTTATTGGTCTATGCGTAGTTAAGCTATGCCTAGTCACTGACGAACAATACTGTATACATTCACCGCGGGGCTCCTAATGAGCCTGCTTGCAACTATAGCCTGGCTATAGGTACGTTAGGTTTGAATGTGGCCTTAAAGTTATCTTTCACTTACTTAGTTGTTTTTATATTTGGTTTTAATATTGAATCTAAAATTAGTGTTAAACTTAGTATAGTCAAGTAGGTATCTATACCATCAACGCTTGTAAGCTGCCCCACGGTGGGGCGCCATTACCGAAGCTATTAATAATACCAGCCTGTAACTTTCCCATTGCAGGCATCACATATAGAAAAAAGTTTCCTCATAAACTTATATTTATGTGATGAATCATATTATTGCGCAATGATTAATTATATTGACAGTAACTCAAGACGTCACACATAACCCATAGACGCCTTATATTGTTTTTCAATTAAAAGTATTTAATAATGAAAGGTTAATTATCTTTGATAGATAGTTAACCTTGCATTAAAAAAATCGAGGCCCTTAGATAGATAGAATATTCTCTATTGCACCACATGAGAAACAGAACTGACATACGTAAAAGTTACATGGTGCCCCAATGGGCGGTCTTATCGATAAGGGCGATCTCTTCATACAAGACAGACAACTTTAGCCTTTGTTTTATTTAAGTATGTATTATTTTTCCGTTTTTTTTTTGTATAAAACTGGCCTACCTCCTCGCGTTAATATGCGGGTAGTATCAGACTCTTACTGACTAAACCTGAACCGCTTGCAACGTCTCCCGTGTTTGGTTGGTTCGTGGCAATGCTTTGTAACTTAAAACGCACCAAGGGAGGCCATTGCCCTGGAGTGGAATACTGATGTCTATCTAATAATGTGATTTGGTAGATGCCCCATCATATTGTAGATTAAAGATCTCAAAAAGGCCTCTGCATGTTGGACCTGTGTCCCCACACGCTGTCGAAAATGATCAGCTTTCTTTTCTTAAAGTTTTCTCGTGAATTCAAAGAGATTATAATAATAATAATATTTACTTTACCTAACGACTTACCTTTCCAAATATCTTGCCTATAAGAAAATTTATATAAAATTGTTATCTAGAAAAACGAAATAAACAGTTATCAAATTAAATGCTCACTAATTGCTTTAACATAACATTTAGTCACGGACAATAAATAATTAAAGAAATGCTTTTGTAATAATGCTCAATTAATTTCCGATTCGATTTCGCTAACTGTAAAATTATTAGATTTTTAGTGAACGTCGGTGTTTAGGAATCGTGAATCAATTGTCAGTTTTTTTTTCAAAATCGTTTTTTATGACCAATGTGTGATTTTAAGATCCTTTTGTGCAAGGATCATACGCTTATGTATGTATATTTTTTTTTTTTTTTTATATAGGTACATGAAATGCAAAAAAAAAGGAATTATTTTATGACCTTTTGCGGCTCAAAGGTCATGAAGACTATATTGAAATGTCATCATAATTTTTTTGTAATAATTTATTTAGTTATAAGAACGCATTTATTTGTAAGCCTGCTATCAAATCTTGTGAAGAAAATTAGAAACATTTATCGATATTTAATTTAAATGAAATTTTGCATACTTAAAGTGGTGACAAGGCAATATTGTAGGACAATTAATATTAAAATGAAGCTGATACGTGGCTGAAAGTTTGTAAAATGTCGACGTAATGGCTTCATATTTGAAGTTTCGTAAGCAGTTTTTTTAAGAGGTAGGCTTGATATTATAATGGCTTGATATTTCTATGTTAACTTCCATGTGTATTTTGCAATCACATGATTATGGATGATGTAACCATTTTGTGTTCTGGTTTCTATCATCTACGATAAGCCTTCCCCGATAATTACACATCTGTTACTTCTCTGAAGAGAATCATTTAATAAATGGTTGTGATGTCAAAGTTTAGATTGTTGTTATTCTGTTACTGTGTATCCGTCACTATTTTAAAATATCAGCATACTTATAAAAATATTAATTTCTGTGTACCTACTTAAACTTATTATGTTATCTAATATAATTTTTAGTTAGTTTAGTCATAATTTTCTTTAATTTTGATTTTTGTCTTTGGCGTTTTATGCGCATAATATAGTGCATGTAGTGCTCTTCTTTAAGTGATGGGGAATTAAGTCTGCATTGTATTATAATAATGTTATAGTGTTCTCATTGTTGAAGAGCCAAATAAAATAAATAAATAAATAATGCGTATATGGCCAGTCGGGACTGCATGCAGAGAGCAGCTGGTTGGAGTCCATAGAGGCCTAAGCCCAGCGGTGGGGCAACTGCATACAGAAAACACCACACTGGACTCTGTAGCATGCCTTGGTAGGGGCCTATGCCCATCAGTGAGACAGCTGAATCTAGAAATCAGCACACTGGACTCTGAAGCGTGAATTGGTAGAGGCCGATACTCAGCAGTGGGAAAACTATATAAAAAAAAGCAGCACAATGGACTCTGTAGCGTACCTTGCTAGATGCCCTATGCCCAGCAGTGGGAAAACTCCATGCAGAAACCAGAACACTGGACTCTGTAGCGTGCCTTAGTAGATGCCTTTGCCCTTTGAGCTTATGATGATTTTGACGGTGATGATGTAGACCCAATGGACCTAAAACTGTAAAAAACATTTTCTAAAGGTTTTTTTTCTTTCCAGATATGTACAAAGCTATCATATTTGCGACACTGATAGCCACGTCATCAGCACAGTTCCTGCCAAATGGGTGCCCAACGAATTTCCAAGTGCAGCTGTACCTACCACACGAGTCGGACTGCTCCAAGTTCTATCAATGCAGCAATGGAAATAAGATCGAGATGAGCTGTGGGCCCGGCACCCTGTACGATGCACAGCTGCAGGTATTGTGTCTTTATTTCTGCCATCATCATTTTCCTTGTTTTTCCGTGTGGTGTCCGGATATAAAGAATACCACCGCCCCATATCCTCCACTGGTTGTCGTAAAAGTCGACTAATGGACCTTAAGACTTAGTGCACAGTACCAAGCACCTTGGGTCACCCGAACGGTGGCGGGTAAACAACCAACAATTGCATTCCCAAAGAGGGTTAGTGTCAGGCAGGCGGCCGACTATAAAACCATAGCCAAAACTTTAAGCAACATGTCTAGAAGATGTGTTGCGCCGACCCCAAGTGAAATGGGATAGGGGCAGGAAGATGATGATCATTTCCCTTGTTTTTTTTTTGTTTTCTGTGGTGAAACGCTAATCACTTCAACCCACGCTGAGGGCACGACGTGGGGTTATGTCGGACTTCCACCGATTAAAAGCACCCCGGGCCCCTTCTACTACCTAAGCCAGCGTCACGGGATCGCTCGCGCATGCTCTGCGTGACCCTGGCTGGGATCATCATTCCCCTGCCCTTATCGCAATTATTTGGGGTCGGCGCAGCATGTCTTTTTCTTCCACACGTTCCTATCTGACGTCATCTCGCAAGCAACACCAATTATAAACGCGAAAGTATAGAAATTTGTGTCAAGGCGTGTCAAGTGGTTAGTGGTCTTGACTGTTATACCAGAGGTATCGTATCGTAGGTTCGATCCTCATCCAGGACTTGTTTGTGTGATGAGCATGATCATTTATACCGGGTCTGAGAGTAATTTATGTATAGTATGTAAGTATTTAGAAATATATAAGTATGTTTATTAGTTGTCATAATACAAGCACTGCTTAGTTTGAGACTAGATGGCGTTGTGTGAAAGTTGTGGAATAAACAAAACAAAAAGTATGGATAGACGGTTTTTACTGCTTCACGTTCAAACAGCTGGAGCAAGTTTTATAAAATTAGAAATAGAGTTAGTTGATACACTACATTAATACTCAGGCTACTTTTTAACTGACAGCGTTAGATGGAACTAATATTTATGGTGCGAACGATTAAACGTGATCACAATAAAAAAGGAAATAAATTACCATTTCTTTCTACTTTCTCTTGTCGTTTACAAATTTAAAGAGGAATCCCTATATTTAAGTAGTTTAAGCTTGACAGCAAAAATCTAAAAAATAATTTCTTTCCAGGTGTGCAATTGGCCGTTTGCAGTGCAATGTACAACACAACCTCCTGCCACGACAACCACGGTTGCTCCCACAACAACTATTCCGACAACCACCCCACCTATAAATTTCCTGCCGAATGGTTGCCCTTCAGACTTCAGCATCCATTACTTGTTATCGCATGAGACTGATTGCGCTAAGTACTTCAGTTGCAGTAATGGACAGAAAATCGAAATGCTTTGCGCGCCTGGCACGTCATTCGATTTTGATTTGCAGGTACTTATACTAAAAGATTATGTTTGTTTGTTTAACGTTGTTTTGTGCTATTTATTTATTTGTTATGGTAGTAAAATATTATTTAACTGAAAAAATATTTTTGTAACTTTACAATAATTTCAAATCAGATATTTGACTAATACTTGATTGTTTCACATATCTAAAATCTTTTGAACCTGATTTGTTAACTGCGCAACAAAGGCTACTAAAATCGTTTTTTAATTTTAGGGATGCGGCTCACCACACGCCGTAACCTGCTTCAAAGGCGTTTCTACTCCTGCGCCTACAACTCCACAACCAACTACAACCACTCCACAACCAACTACAACCACTTCGCAACCAACTACAACTACTCGGACAACCACGCCACAAGGATTCCTGCCGAATGGTTGCCCGACAGATTTCAGTATTAATTACTATTTACTGCCACATGAGACTGACTGCGCCAAGTTCTATAGTTGCAGCAATGGACGCAAATATGAAATGTCTTGCGGGGCTAATACGTTCTTTGACTTTGATTTGCAGGTATAAATATAGAATAAGTTTCTAGATTAATTTTGACTAAAAAGTTTCCATTCTGATAATGAAAATAAACCCTAACCTTCGATGCCTTTTGCCGCCTCTCAAAATGAGACTTGTAGTTGTGAAAGCGAGGTAATGAAGTACACGGCGTAGAGCTGCGTCTCTCTTCTGCAACTGCAACAACAGTTGTACTTTAAGATGTGGTTTTAAGCCTCTATCATAATATTATAGAAAGGTTTTTGCTGAATTTCGAGTATCAACAAAATGACATCAAAACTTACAAACATAAAAAAAAGAATATTTACAATTTTTTCTAGCGATGCGACTGGCCACACTTAGTAACCTGCTTCAAAGGTGTATCTACAACAACAGACGCGCCTACAACCACAGAAGCTACAACAACTACACGTCCAACTACAACGACAACCAGGCCGACAACTGTTCCTACAACCAACCCACCAATCAATCTACTGCCGAATGGTTGCCCATCAGACTTCAGCATACATTACTTGTTGCCGCATGAGACTGATTGCGCGAGGTACTACAGTTGCAGCAATGGACAGAAAATTGAAATGCCTTGTGGTCCTGGAACGTTGTTCGACTTTACTTTGCAGGTAATAAAAGCTACGCGAAAGAAAATATGATTTGTTTTAGATAGATTCATAAGCATTTTAATCAGAACTTCAAAATTAACTATATTTTTAAAGAGACATATAAAAACATAGCATATAGCATGCCACATTTGCGTTTTGTAAAGCATAACAGATTCTTTTTTTATAAATTTGTATGGTTCCAGAATTTGTTATTTCAATACTTTAACACTTGATATTATCTCTCTAAAACAGTTATTTATATATTAAAAGTCGTGATTTTTATTCCATCCTAGGGATGCGACTGGCCAAATCAAGTAACTTGCTTCAATGGCCCAACCACAACGCCGGTGCCAACAACCACCGAGCAACCAACAACAACCGAAGAAACATCTACAACTGAGGAACCTACAACCGTGACAACACCTCAACCGTTAACCACAACACCTACAGCACCGACCACAACTGAAGCTTTGACAACCCAGCAACCAACATCTACAACCGGCTTACCAACAACCCAGGAACCATCTACAACTAGCTTACCGACAACCCAGGAACCATCTACAACCAGCTTACCGACAACCCAGGAACCATCTACAACTACCTTACCGACAACCCAAGAACCATCTACAACCGAAGCAACCACATCTGAGGAATCATCCACAAGCGACGAAAGCTCTTCAACCTCTTCAACCTCTTCAAGTGAGGAACCGACAACCAGTGAGGCGACTTCCACGTCCGAGGAGTCTTCGGAACCTGAGCTATTGCCCAATGGTTGCCCAGCCAATGGGGGTCACCACCTTTTACCCCACGAGACGGACTGTGCGAAGTACTACACGTGCGTTAACGGCGTACCAGTGGAAAGAGACTGCGCACCTGGTACCTGGTTCGACTTCAATTTGCAAGTAAGTGACAGTTTTTATACTAGCTCGTTTAGACAAGTGCTTGAGATAGAGCCATTCAGTCGCTTGAAATGACATGTGTAAGTGAAATGAAGTGTCGTTTTCATATATTTGAGCAATTCGTGGTGATGTTTGAGACTTGTCTACGGGCTCAGCTGTGTTATTTTAAAGATATTATTATGTGACATATCTCATGATAAATACATCGTGTAAAAATGAACGTCTTCTGTGCAGGGATTTAGAAGAAAAAAAAACAAAATTATTATCAGCCGTTCAAAATTTGTTCGGTCTGTTTTTTATTATATTTCTCAAAGAAAGGTTTTATTATTACTCAGAACCCGGAGATATTTTATATATCGCATCTGTGTAACAAGATCAGGAACAGCATTCTTCAAGAAAATTAGGTTTGACATTTCAAAATATTTTCTGCTGATCAAAATATTTCGGGAAGATCATATTTTTAACGTTACACAAAGAATAAGTGTCTTGGTTTTTTTTTAATTAATTTAGGTACTCACCAGGATGTGTTTATATTATTAAAACAATAGGATAAAAATATTATAAATAGATACAGATTTATGTTATTTATATTTTATCCTAGGTGGAAGATTGGTCTAAGATTTTAAGTTTTGTTGACACGTACGTAGTTTTCCTATGTAAAATGATAGGACTTAGACTGTGTATTTCAATGATTGACAATGTGCTTCTTATTATTTGACAATGTATGTTTATTTGACAAGTGTATTCGGCAATCGGTAAATGTTTTTTGACGGCAAATCACTTCTATCTTTAAAAGACTTGAGTGGACGTGAATGGGTGTATTTTACAGGAAAGTACAATTTAATGCTGCCAGCTTATCTCGCACGTTCCTTTTATTAAAACAAAATGTCCTTTCAGGGTTGCAATTGGCCATTTATGGTAGAATGTGACAAAACGACTACAACTACTACTACTTCGACAACCACTACAAAACGACCGACAAAACCGTGGTATAGCAGTACTAAATACTGGACAAAACCCACGACCACAAAGATTCCTACAAGACCTCCAAAGCCTACACCCTGGACTTCAACCACTCAGGCACCGACAACCACTCCAGAACCGACAACCAGTGAAGCCTGGACTACATCAACGACTGAAGATTGGACAACCTCTACTACAGAGTTACCCACAACCACTGAGTTTTTGCCAACGACGACAACTAAACGACCTACGACCACTAAAAATTCGACAAAACCCTGGTATACTACCAGCACTAAATACTGGACGAAAATCACAACCACAAAGCCTCCTACAAAGCCTCCTACAAAGCCTCCTACAAAGCCTACTACAAAACCTACAAGACCTCCGAAACCTCCAAAACCTACACCCAATGGGTCGTCAACCACTAAACCTTGGACCAAACCTACAACAAGTTCGACGTCAACCACTCAAGCTCCAACAACCACTCCAGCCGCTACAACAACTCAGGAACCCACAACCAGTGAAGCTTGGACCACGCCACCGACTGAGGAACCAACAACAACGGAAAGTTTGACTACACCTACCACTGGGTTACCTTCAACTACTGAGGATTTGACAACACCTACAACTACGCAGAGTTCATCAACCACCGGTTCACCATCAACAACAGAGGTCCCTACCACCCCAGACGTTCCTACAACGCCTGCTACTGACGCATCTACAACCACATATGCTCCCACAACCCCAGAGGATCTTACATCGTCAACCACTGTGGAATCTACCACACCAGAGGAGCTTACAACCCAGACCACAGAAGCAACCACTACAACATACGTTCCCACAACCCCAGAGGAGCTTACGACGCCAACCACACCTGAAGAGCTTACAACACAGTCAACCGAGGCTTCCACTACAACATACGCTCCTACAACCCCAGAAGAGGTCATAACGCCAACCACTTTGGCATCAACCACGCCAGAAGAGCTTACAACACAGACAGCCGAGGCTTCCACTACAACATATGCTCCTACAACCCCAGAAGAACTCACAACGCCAACTACTTTGGCATCAACCACGCCAGAAGAGATTACAACATACGCTCCTACAACCCCGGAGGATCTGACAACCGTAACAACTGAGGCACCCACTACAACATACGTTCCCACAACCCCAGAGGATTTGACAACTGTAACGACTGGGGCACCCACCACGCCAGAGGATCTCACAACGCTAACCACTGTGGCATCAACCACGCCAGAGGAGCTCACAACGCCAACCACTGTGGCATCAACCACGCCAGAGGAGCTCACAACACCAACCACTGTGGCATCAACCACGCCAGAGGAGCTCACAACGCCAACCACTGTGGCATCAACCACGCCAGAGGAGCTCACAACACCAACCACTGTGGCATCAACCACGCCAGAGGAGGTCACGACGCCAACCACTGTGGCATCAACCACGCCAGAGGGGCTCACAACGCCAACCACTGTGGCATCAACCACGCCAGAGGGGCTCACAACGCCAACCACTGTGGCATCAACCACGCCAGAGGAGCTCACAACGCCAACCACTGTGGCATCAACCACGCCAGAGGAGCTCACAACGCCAACCACTGTGGCATCAACCACGCCAGAGGAGCTCACAACGCCAACCACTGTGGCATCAACCACGCCAGAGGAGCTCACAACGCCAACCAGTGTGGCATCAACCACGCCAGAGGAGCTCACAACGCCAACCACTGTGGCATCAACCACGCCAGAGGAGCTCACAACGCCAACCACTGTGGCATCAACCACGCCAGAGGAGCTCACAACGCCAACCACTGTGGCATCAACCACGCCAGAGGAGCTCACAACGCCAACCACTGAGGCATCAACCACGCCAGAGGACCTCACAACGCCAACCACTGTGGCATCAACCACGCCAGAGGAGCTCACAACGCCAACCACTGTGGCATCAACCACGCCAGAGGAGCTCACAACGCCAACCACTGTGGCATCAACCACGCCAGAGGAACTCACAACCGTAACCACCGAAGGTACCACAACTGGTTTTCCCACAATTCCGGAGGATCTAACAACCCCCACACAAGAGGCTTCGACAACACCAGGGGATGTGACAACGCTTACTCCTGAAGATTCGACAACACCAGGGGATGTGACAACGCTTACTCCTGAAGATTCGACAACACCCGGGGATGTGACAACAGCAACACCTGAGGGTTCTACAACACCAGGAGATCACACAACAGTAACACCTGAAGGTTCTACCACTGGTGAACCCTCAACCCCTGAGGACCTCACAACGTCAGCCAATGAACCCACGACAACTCAGGAACCCACAACTACTGAGACCTTAACAACTCTTACAACCGGTGTTCCCACAACTCCGGAGGATCTCACAACCTTAGCACCTGAAAGTTCTACAACTGGTGTTCCCACTACCCCAGGCGATCTTACAACGCTCACGCCTGAAGGTTCGACAACTGCTGTCCCTCCAATCTCAGAGGAAACTACCCCAGAGGGACTAACGACACCAGGGGATGTGACAACAGAAACACCAGAGGGCTCTACAACACCAGGGGATGTGACAACAGCAATACCGGAGGGCTCTACAACACCAGGGGATGTGACAACAGTGTCACCCGAGGGCTCTACAACACCAGGGGATGTGACAACAGAAACACCGGAGGGCTCTACAACACCAGGGGATGTGACAACAGTGTCACCCGAGGGCTCTACAACACCAGGGGATTTGACAACAGCAACACCTGAAGACACTACAACACCAGGGGATGTGACAACAGAAACACCGGAAGGCTCTACAATACCAGGGGATTTGACAACAGCAACACCTGAAGACACTACAACACCAGGAGATGTGACAACACCAACACCGGAAGAGACTACAACACCAGGGGATGTAACAACAGCAACACCCGAGGGATCTACGACTGGAGCTCCCTCAACTCCGGAGGATCTTACAACATCAGCCACCGGTGAACCCACGACTACTGAGGAACCCACAACTACTGAGACCCTAACTACTCTAACGACCGGTGTTCCCACAACCCCGGAGGATCTCACGACAGTTGCTCCTGAGGAGACTACAGCACCTGAGGATCCGACCACGCTCACCACAGAGGGTTCAACAACTCCAGGGGATGTGACAACAGCAACGCCTGAGGGTTCAACAACTCCAGGGGATGTGACAACAGCAACACCGGAGGGTTCAACAAGTCCAGGGGATGTGACAACAGCAACACCGGAGGGTTCAACAACTCCAGGGGACGTGACAACAGCTACACCTGAGGGTTCAACAACTCCAGGGGACGTGACAACAGCTACACCTGAGGGTTCAACAACTCCAGGGGATGTGACAACAGCAACCCCTGAGGATTCAACAACTCCAGAGGATGTGACAACAGCAACACCGGAGGGTTCAACAACTCCAGGGGATGTGACAACAGCAACGCCTGAGGGTTCAACAACTCCAGAGGATGTGACAACAGCAACGCCTGAGGGTTCAACTACTCCAGGGGATGTGACAACAGCAACACCGGAGGGTTCAACAACTCCAGGGGATGTGACAACAGCAACGCCTGAGGGTTCAACAACTCCAGAGGATGTGACAACAGCAACGCCTGAGGGTTCAACAACACCAGATGATCTCACAACAATCGCACCTGAAGAGTCTACAACACCAGAGGATGTGACAACACTCTCACCTGAGGTTTCTACAACACCCGGGGATGTGACAACAGCAACGCCTGAGGGTTCAACAACTCCAGGGGACGTGACAACAGCAACCCCTGAGTATTCAACAACTCCAGAGGATGTGACAACAGCAACACCGGAGGGTTCAACAACTCCAGGGGATGTGACAACAGCAACGCCTGAGGGTTCAACAACTACAGGAGATGTGACAACACCAACACCGGAGGGTTCAACAACTCCAGGGGATGTGACAACAGCAACGCCTGAGAGTTCAACAACTCCAGAGGATGTGACAACAGCAACGCCTGAGGGTTCAACAACACCAGATGATCTCACAACAATCGCACCTGAAGAGTCTACAACACCAGAGGATGTGACAACACTCTCACCTGAGGTTTCTACAACACCCGGGGATGTGACAACAGCAACGCCTGAGGGTTCAACAACTCCAGGGGACGTGACAACAGCAACCCCTGAGGATTCAACAACTCCAGAGGATGTGACAACAGCAACACCGGAGGGTTCAACAACTTCAGGGGATGTGACAACAGCAACGCCTGAGGGTTCAACAACTCCAGGGGATGTGACAACACCAACGTCTGAGAGTTCAACAACTCCAGGGGATGTGACAACAGCAACGCCTGAGGGTTCAACAACTACAGGGGATGTGACAACGCTTACTCCTGAAGGTTCTACAACACCAGGGGATGTGACAACGCTCACCCCTGAGGGTTCGACAACACCAGACGATCTCACAACACTCACGCCTGAAGAGTCTACAACACCAGAGGATGTGACAACACTCTCACCTGAGGTTTCTACAACACCCGGGGACTTTACAACTGTACCAACTGAGGGTTCAACAACTAGTGCTCCCACAACACCAGAAGATCACACCACATTACTTCCTGAAGGTTCTACAACCCCAGGAGATGCCACAACTGACGGTTCTACAACTGAAATTCCTACAACCCCGGAAGACCTCACAACCTCTGCTACCAGTGAACATTCGACTACTCAGGAACCCACAACTACTGAGACCTTAACAACTCTAACGACCGGTGTTCCTACAACCCCGGAGGAGCTGACAACAGTTGTTCCTGAGGAGACTACAGCACCAGAGGATCTGACAACGGTCACCACAGAGGGTTCAACAACTCCAGGGGATGTGACAACAGTAACACCTGAGGGTTCAACAACAGACGGGGATGTGACAACAGCAGCACCTGAGGGTTCTACAACACCAGGGGAAATAACTACAATAACACCTGAGAGTTCGACAACAGATGGGGATGTGACGACAGCAACACCTGAGGGTTCTTCAACACCAGAGGATGTGACAACAGCAACGCCTGAGGGTTCAACAACAACAGGGGATGTGACAACAGCTACCCCTGAGGGTTCGACAACACCAGTGGATGTGACAACAGCTACTCCTGAGGGTTTGACAACTCCAGGGGATGTGACAACCCTCAACCCTGGGGATTTGACAACACCAGCGGACCTTACAACCGTACCACCTGAGGTTTCCACAACTGGTGTCCCCACTACTCCAGAGGATGTTACAACTGTTTTTCCTGAAGGATCCACAACTGGCGTTCCCACGACCCCAGGAGATCTCACCACCTTAGTTCCTGAGAGTTCTACAACACCAGAGGATGTCACAACTGACGGCTCTACAACTGGCGTTCCTACTACCCCGGAGGATCTCACAACACTACCGCCTGAAGAGACTACAGCACCAGAGGATCCGACAACGCTCACCACTGAGGGTTCTACAACACCAGGAGATGTGACAACACTCTCACCTGAGAGTTCTACAACACCAGGAGATGTGACCACACTCTCACCTGAGGATTCTACAACACCAGGAGATGTGACCACAATCTCACCTGAGGATTCTACAACACCAGGAGATGTGACCACACTCTCACCTGAGGATTCTACAACACCAGGAGATGTGACCACACTATCACCTGAGGATTCTACAACACCAGGAGATGTGACCACAATCTCACCTGAGGATTCTACAACACCAGGAGATGTGACCACACTCTCACCTGAGGATTCTACAACACCAGGAGATGTGACCACACTCTCACCTGAGGATTCTACAACAACAGGAGATGTGACCACACTCTCACCTGAGGATTCTACAACACCAGGAGATGTGACAGCAACAACACCTGAGAGTTCCACAACACCAGGAGATGTGACAACCGTAACACCTGAGGGATCTACAACACCAGGAGATGTGACAGCAACAACACCTGAGGGATCTACAACACCAGGAGATGTGACAGCAACAACACCTGAGAGTTCTACAACACCAGGAGATGTGACAGCAACAACACCTGAGAGTTCTACAACACCAGGAGATGTGACAACAGAAACACCTGAGGGTTCCACAACACCAGGGGATGTGACAGCAACAACACCTGAGAGTTCTACAACATCAGGAGATGTGACAACTGAAGTGCCTGAGGGTTCAACAACACCAGGAGATGTGACCACACCCTTACCTGAGGATTCTACAACACCAGGGGATGTGACAGCAACAACACCTGAGAGTTCCACAATACCAGAAGATGTAACAACCGTAACACCTGAGGGATTAACAACACCAGGGGATGTGACAGCAACAACACCTGAGAGTTCCACAATACCAGAAGATGTAACAACCGTAACACCTGAGGATTCTACAATACCAGGCGATGTGACAACAGAAGTACCTGAGGTTTCAACAACACCAGGAGATGTGACAACAACAACACCTGAGGGATCTACAACATCAGGAGATGTGACAACAGTAACACCTGAGGGAATTACGACTGGCGCTCCTACAACCCCAATCGATGTCACCACCTTAGTTCCTGAGGAATCAACAACCCCAGGGTACGTAACAACAGAAACACCTGACGGGTTTACAACTGGCGTTCCTACAACTCCAGAGGATATGACGACCCTTGTTCCCGATAGTTCAACAACTGATGTTCCCACAATCCCGGAGGATCTTACTACCCCCTCAACTGATGATTCGACAACACCAGGAGATGTGACCACAGGAACACCTGAGGGTTCTACAACACCCGAGGATGTGACCACACTAACACCTGAGAGTTCCACAACTGGCGTTCCTACAACCCCAGAGGATCCCACAACGCTAACTACACAGGCATCTACAACTGACGAGTCTACAACCACTGAATTCAGTACAATATCAACAACAGTAGTCAACACAACCCCAGACGATCTCACAACGCCAACAACTGGGGCATCAACAACGGCAGAGGTTTCCACAACTACTGACATTGATACAACCCCTGAATCACCTACCACAACAGACGTTCCTACAACCCTAGAAGCTGTCACAACACCTACAGGGGAACCATCCACAACCGATGAACCAACAACTACACCTACAACCATTCAGACTGATTTACCTACAACGGCTGTTCCTACTGAGGGACCTTCTACAACCACTGCAACTGACGAAGAAACCTCTTCAACTGGAACAACTCCTGGAGAACCGATTAGTACAACTGACTCTGCAACTGGTTCAACATCAGATAGTTCAACCGTCTCATCTATTACGGATAATCCAACTGAAGATACAACTGCCGAATATTCGACTGCAACTGATACAACTCTTGTAACCACTGACGTTGATACAACTATACCGTCTACAACCGAAGCATACGACCCTTGTCCACCGGGTGCCGTTGGTAACGTGCCCCATCCGACTATGTGCCATTCGTTTTACGCTTGCCTCAATGGAAGCCCATTACAACTTTACTGCCCAGATGGACACGAATATGATAGCAATCTTGGGGTGAGTTAGACTAAAAAAATTGTTTTGCGTTCGGTTCCATAGAAGACATGGGTTTTTATCAATACTAAGTAGATGGAGTTAATGGATAACTGCCAATCTTTTAGGTGAAAATTACTGCGTCACCGTTTAGTCAGAAAAAGAGTCAAATACTGACTTGGTTTTGACTTGCATTTCGAGATTTGTGAGTTTTTCAACGTTTTCAGGTTTATTTTTCTGTAAACCAAATCTTCTTCTTTCATATATCTACTTCAAACACACTACTACTTTACATATATGTAATACTTAGTTAAGCGTATTACACTTATTTTTGTTTCATCTCTGTTTTTAGTTTATTCCTATTTTTTATTCTCTTCTTCATTTCTTCTTTTTGTTTCACTTTGTTACTCTTTTACTGTCTCATTAAACCAGGTGACAACAGTTCCGATTCAGAACTGTTTTAATATACATTTAAAAATCTAACCCATTACTCAAAACTACCTAAATATGAAATTTAATATTCTCAAATCTCTTTCAGAGGTGCGTGCTTATTGCAGAGGGTGGTTGTACGTTAGGTTCAACTACAGTTGCAGGTTCAACGACTGAGTCGTTTGAGTTGACGACGGGATCTCAGGATTACACCACTGTGACTCTTGAACCTATACCATCGACTACAGAATCTGAGATTCCACCAGACATCTGCCCTATTGGCGTATGGGGTAATGTCCCCCATCCGACATTGTGTAATTCGTTCTTCATGTGTGCCGCTGGGTCTACTTGGCAACTATTCTGTAGTGAAGGATTTGAATTTGATCCTGAGATAAGGGTATGTTAAATATTGATATTATATCTGTTTAAGAGTATGACTACTGAACATT
Organism: Chrysodeixis includens; assembly: GCA_941860345.1. Lineage (NCBI taxonomy): Eukaryota > Metazoa > Arthropoda > Insecta > Lepidoptera > Noctuidae > Chrysodeixis > Chrysodeixis includens. The sequence continues at coordinate 4,394,367 of OW796119.1, read as the reverse complement.
GTAAGAATATTCGTTGATATTCCATATTTCCGGCTTTTACACCTTATAAAAATGACAAATCTGATGAAAAATTAGAACAAAAGCAATCTAAAGCATTCTACCTACATATTATATAAATAAATAAGTAGGTCAAATGAAGATAAAAAAATCATCCATTACAATAATTCTCTTAAGTAATTCCACAAGCAACCTGAACATACAACTTTGTTTACAACCACCAAAATCTTCGCAGGACTGTGTACGCATTGCCGAAGGCGGTTGCACATACAACTCTACAACTACACCGCACCCTGACAATGACATCTGTCCGCCGGGCACGTGGGGTGTTGTGCCCGACCCAGAGTCTTGCAACTCGTTCTATATGTGCGCGGGAGCGGATCCGTTACCGTTGCAATGTAGTGAAGGGTTTGAGTTCGATCCGGACACTAAGGTACGAATAAGAAACATTAGATACTTAAATCATCAACACTCAATACTCAATATTTTATTGCATTAAATATGCTAGAAAGATGGTAAAAAAGCAAGTTAACATCAATAACCCTGTCAGGCAAGACAAAAATTTGGATCAATGTTTGGTTAACTTTGATTGCAGTGGTACTTATGACAATTTTGAAAAAAAAAGTAGCGAAAAAATTTCTCTCAGTGTTATTCTATTTCATTGTGAGTTTTAATACGATACAAATGTAAAATCATGATACGAGGTACAAGTATTTAAACTTAAACATTTATACAATATAACCTAAAACTACTTATTCGTAGCCGTTTCTGTTCCGATACTCCTATTAACTAACACGTGATTCGTAGCCGTTTCTGTTCCACTATTAGGCAACCGCTCACTACCCTCCTACCATCTGTCTATCCAGATACTATTTCACCTGTATTGAAATAAATACTCCAACTCCATTTTATCTTAGGAGTGCATCCGAATAGCCGAGGGAGGCTGCACATTAAGTGGTAGCACAACAACATCGGGAGATCTCCCATCGACTACAGAACTGCAGTCGACGACGGACGAGTCAACAACAGTCGAACCTACAACATCAACCACTCTTGCAACCACAGAGTCTGACATTGATCCTTGCCCAGAGTACGTTTGGGGAATAGTACCACATCCAACACAGTGCAATTCGTTCTACATGTGCGCGGGAGGAAACGCGCAATTGTATCACTGCGGTGAAGGAATGGAGTTTGAACCTGAAACAAGCGTAAGTATATTCAAAACTAGTATTATTTTCCTAAAACGTAGTTACAAGATTAAAGGATAAGATAACGGGTAGGGGAGATGAATTAATGAAAACAAATTACGCTCAAATCGTAGAGTGCGAGGCAGAAAAAGGAAGGGTTTTTATAAAATTGTAGGTATCACATACAACTTAAAGTGCTCAGTTGTTAAGTCATATTAATAACTGACCATATTGTATTACAAAAATAAAAATGAAAGATTTATGGTACTCAAGTACACCTATTTACAATAATATTTTATTTTAGACTTGCGTTGAAATAGCTGAGGGCGGTTGTACACTCGGCACAAGCACAACACCAGTTCCAACCACAGCAGCACCAACAACTGAAGCTACAACTTCAGAAACAACTGAAGCTACAACTCCAGAAACAACTGTAACGCAACCAACCACAGTTACAACTGAAGCTACAACTCCGGAAACAACTGTCACGCAACCAACCACAGTTACAACTGAAGCTACAACTCCGGAAACAACTGAAGCTACAACTCCAGAAACAACTGAAGCTACAACTCCAGAAACAACTGAAGCTACAACTCCGGAAACAACTGAAGCTACAACTCCAGAAACAACTGAAGCTACAACTGAAGCTACAACTGAAGCTACAACTTCGGAAACAACTGAAGCTACAACTCCAGAAACCACTGAAGCTACAACTCCAGAAACAACTGAAGCTACAACTCCGGAAACAACTGAAGCTACAACTCCAGAAACCACTGAAGCTACGACTCCAGAAACAACTGAAGCTACAACTCCGGAAACAACTGAAGCTACAACTCCAGAAACAACTGAAGCTACAACTCCGGAAACAACTGAAGCTACAACTCCAGAAACAACTGAAGCTACAACTCCAGAAACAACTGAAGCTACAACTCCGGAAACAACTGAAGCTACAACTCCAGAAACCACTGAAGCTACGACTCCAGAAACAACTGAAGCTACAACTCCAGAAACAACTGAAGCTACAACTCCGGAAACAACTGAAGCTACAACTCCGGAAACAACTGTCACGGAACCAACCACAGTTACGACTGAAGCTGCAACAACTGCGTCTACAACTGAGTCCGTTTCGTCAACTACGGATGCGTCACTGATTTGTCCTGTAGGCCTCATCGGTAACGTGCCACATCCTGATTTATGCAACTCATACTACACTTGCATAAATGGTGTGCCTCTGCAACTTTACTGCGGCAGTGGATTTGAATTTGATCCTGAGTTGAAGGTTGGTATTTAATAACTCATTGGACACATAATAATTGTAAATTTTGTTTGTGACTTGGTTTGTCTGATAATAATACTTAAGTCGCGCAGACCGCGACTAAGTTCATTGAAACATTTAAATACCGAGAATGCATTGTTCTTCGGAAAGACCATTAATAATCATGCTGATTGGCATACTTTAATCATTCAAGATTAATAGCATGCCAAAAGAAAACTGTATTGACCAGTAAATTTGTCTTTTAAGTGCTTTCTCTTAACATCATCACCTTTTCAGACTTGCGTACCAATAACCGAAGGCGGTTGTACGTTGGGTCCTACCACACCATCAAACATACCGACTGACATCAACACAACACCGGTTGTTGACGAAATAACTGATTCTACAACCTTATCAACTCCATCTACAACTGAGGAACCTAAGTTCTGTCCACCAGGGTTAATTGGAACTATACCACATCCAGATTTCTGTCAATCATTCATCATTTGTACTTTTAACGATGAAATGTCTTTGAATTGCCCTAGTGGACATGAATTTGATCCAGTATCGTTGGTAAGTTACATTTTGTTTTTGAACTTTTAGACTGAGACTTGCAAGCGAATGAACCATTTTTTGATATCGAAATGAGATAAATTTTCCATACGCTAAGTAAGTTTTTTTTGGTCCAATAGAGGAATCGATCGTTTACTTTGACTGTGTATTTTAAAGTTCGCAAGAGTTCTTAGGATCCTTACATACATACCTGCCCAGAGAGCATCCGTCATCTCTTTTTTTCCATACAGACTGGATAGTAGAAGCTTAGTATCGGCCCGAAGGGCGAACGCTTTAACACAGACGAGCTCCTCTTATTATTATTATTTCGCACGTAAAAATGGTTAAACACGCTTAACCATTTTTAATGACAAAAGAAGTGCACATGCAAAAATAAACCTTAGTACAATAATTTAAAACTCTGTTTCTCACGTAATAAAATCTGCTCTTCTCCCCAGCCGTTGTGTTAACAGATCCTAAAAAATGTACCGTCGTATGCAAGTCAAACATGTTCAATTAGCATCATACTAAACATTTATTAACCAATGCACTACTAACAAAAACCATATCCATTTCCCACTAGGACTGTGTACTAATAGCTGAAGGAGGTTGCACCTATTCAACAACTACAACTGAGGCTACAACCACAGAGGTCCTACCTACAACCCAAGGACCTATATGTCCCAGTGACGTTTACGGCAATATACCTCACCCGACTGAGTGCGACCAGTTTTACCTCTGCGTTGCCGGCACCGAGCACCTGCTCTCTTGCAGTCATGGGTTCGAATACGATCCCGAATCTAAGGTGCAAATTTTGAAATTTTGATTTTAAATTCTAAATTGGTCTTTACCTTCACTTTTGAACTTATTTTTTAATCTGAACCTTTCATTAACAAACGTATTCAAAAGATTTACACTTTAAGTAGTCAACGTAATTTTTTTTATATTGAACTCCATAATTATTATCATGTTTAAAAGGTGTTATTATAATATAGTACAGTATGGAGCCTGTACCTTTAAACATTGCCTAAAAACCTTTAAACCCTTGCAACAACTAAACACAAATAAAAATATTACAGCGTTGTATCGAAATTGCCGAGGGAGGTTGTACGTACAACAAAAATCCAACTACAGCCTCAACAACAATCGAAGATATTGATCCACCGATCGAAGACTACATCCCGACAACTGGGGCGACACCTGCAGAAACAACAGACTCTACAACCGCTGCATCGACTGAAGTGACTTCGTCTACTGGAGCAACATCTGCAGAAACAACTGACTCTACAACCGCTGCATCGACTGAAGTGACTTCGTCTCCTGGAGCAACATCTGCAGAAACAACAGACTCTACAACCGCTGCATCGACTGAAGTGACTTCGTCTACTGGGGCGACATCTGCAGAAACAACAGACTCTACAACCGCTGCATCGACTGAAGTGACTTCGTCTACTGGAGCAACATCTGCAGAAACAACAGACTCTACAACCGCTGCATCGACTGAAGTGACTTCGTCTACTGGAGCAACATCAGCAGAAACAACTGACTCTACAACCGCTGCATCGACTGAAGTGACTTCGTCTACTGGAGCAACATCTGCAGAAACAACTGACTCTACAACCGCTGCATCGACTGAAGTGACTTCGTCTACTGGAGCAACATCTGCAGAAACAACAGACTCTACAACCGCTGCATCGACTTCGTCTCCTGAAGCAACATCAACTGAAGCAGAATCTTCAGAAGAAGATGATTTTGAGTGCCCAGAAGGGGTGTTTGGTAATGTCCCTCACCCGAGCAAGTGTGACGTTTTCTATGTCTGTACTGGAGTCAATCCAATGCCGGCCACTTGCAGTGCAGGCTACGAGTTCGATCCTGAAAGCAAGGTTAGTTGCTTTTTTTTAAATACTACTTAATTTTGTAAAGTTGTTTTAAAGGAATACGGATGAGGTTTACTATATTATTATACGTACTTTATTGTGATTGATTGGACAGTCGTAGAGAATATTAATAATATCTTCTTTTTCCTATTTAATGACTTATAAAATAAAATTTTAATTAATGTTTGTATATTAATTAAGCTTAAATGACTTAACCATTTTGAATGAAATTATTACTCAAATACGAAAAAGAAGGTTGATGTTTTGCAGCTTTAACCGACTACCTGATCTACTCTGAAACCGATAACCGATATCTATGAAAATACTATAAATAATTTAATAAAACTTAGTCATAATTCTTTTGCCAGTCCATTCTCTGTTCTTTAGGCTACAATATTCTCTAATCAAAAGTCAGATACTAACCGCTTCTAAATTTCAGGCCTGTGTCGAAATCGCACCCGGTGGATGCACTCTCGGACCAGCCGAGACAACATTAGCTCCATCAACGGTCACAGAACCGACCACGGAGACCACAGTGCCAACTACTCCACCACCGATCTGTCCTCCCGGTGTCTTTGGGCACGTTCCACACCCGGAGTTGTGCAACGAATTCTACTTGTGCACTGGCGGTAGCCCCTTAAATTTGACCTGCCCCGAAGGATTTGAATTCGATATTGATACAAAGGTAAGACTTTTAGATAAAGACTTATAGATAGAGATTTAAAGCATAGGAAGTGGTGAAGGATGCGCGATGGGGTGCTGTCTATTTTATTTTGACGTTTAAATAGTGCTTCATTGTAACCTAATTTGCATAAATGACTTTGATTTTGAGAAAATCGTTGAAGGACTTGAGGCTTTTGCCTAGCAGTTGGACACTACAGGCTAGGAAAAACAGAAGAAAAATACTTTTTTAAGATTTTGGGCTAGTGTATACTTTAGCAGCGACTAAATATTTATTTTATTCTTTCGGCAACTCATGATCGTTACTCTACAAATATATGAACCACAGCAAAATATTTGATCGACAAATATTGTGTATATGCATGTATGTTATTAGTTTAAAATGTATGTTATTGATAAAATTAATTGAAGTCGTCATGCCTTGTAATTATGAATCGATATTAAATTCAATTATCGAGCAATCATTTGATTTAATAACATTATTGATCGATATAATATTACCTAATTGATATCACTTGTCGTGGTGGCCTTGTGGTTGTAAATGTAGATTTGTAGGCACGAGGTGTAGGTTCCATCCCAACGCCGGCAATTACTAATGTGACTTTTCCAACGTTCTTAATTATTCTAAGACTATTACTGACAAACGATGAATGGAAACGTCGTGAAGAAACCTGGTTTCCAATTAATATTGGCATCTGAATTGACGCCGATTCTCCCGTAGGGAAAGCACAAGAAAAGGTAAAAGGTGGGCAATGGGATGTTGTCTATTATAATTTTGAAAAGACGTTCGAAAAGACCTACATTAGAGCCCAATTTGAATATTAAATGACTTTTGATTTTATTTTTGACTCATCATATTTACAAATTTTCTTTATTTCTTCCTAGGCTTGCGTAGAAATAGCTCCAGGTGGTTGCACATACAACAAACTGTCTACCACTCCCGATCCAACAACGGTGATCACATCGACAGCAGCGGCCATTACGACAGCAGCCACACAAGGATCTTCTGAAACAACAGAATCTGTTGAAACCTCTTCTGAGTACGCAACTTCTACAGAAAGCTCTTCTGAAGTGACATCAGGATCAACTGAAAGTTCCTCTTCTGAATGGTCTTCTTATGAAACGTCGTCTGAAACTTCAAGTTCAAGTTCAACGGAAAGCTCTTGGGAGCCGTCATCTTCTGAGACATCGACTGAAAGTTCATCAGAACTATCGACCTCTGACTATTCAACTTCAACGGAAAGCTCTTCTGAAGTCTCTAGCTCCTATGAAAGTTCTTCTGAGACAACTTCAAGCTCTACAGAGTCTTCCGAGTCGTCATCAACATCATCTAGTGATGAAACGACTGAAAATCCAACAGCAACTACAGAAGATGCAACTTCTAGACCAATAGAAACCACTTCATCATCAGACGGAACAACTGAGTCTGGGTCCGGAGAATCTACCACTGAAGGTTTAGGAGAGTCCACTACTGATGGCTTTGGACCATCTACTGAAGGGTCTGGATCAGAACAGTCCACAACTGAAGGTTCAGGAGAGTACCCTACGGAAGGCTCTGAATCAACAACTGAAGGGTCTGGATCAGAACAGTCCACCACTGAAGGTTCAGGAGAGTACACTACGGAAGGCTCTGAATCAACAACTGAAGGGTCTGGATCAGAATCTACAACAGAAGGCTATGGACCAACTACGGAAGGCTCCGGATCAGACTCAACTACGGAAGGATCTGGATCAGGAGAGTCCACTACTGAAGGTTTCGGAGCAGAATCAACTACAGAAGGATCTGGATCAGATGCCTCAACTACGGAAGGGTCTGGATCAGGAGAGGCTACTACTGAAGGCTGTGGATCAGAATCAACTACAGAAGGATCTGGAGTAGAATCAACTACGGAAGGATCTGGATCAGAATCAACTACGGAAGGATCTGGATCAGGAGAGTCCACTACTGAAGGCTCTGGAGCAGAATCAACTACAGAAGGCTCTGGAGCAGAATCAACTACGGAAGGATCTGGATTAGATGCCTCAACTACGGAAGGGTCTGGATCAGGAGAGTCTACTACTGAAGGATTCGGAGCAGACTCAACTACAGAAGGATCTGGATCAGATGCCTCAACTACGGAAGGGTCTGGATCAGGAGAGTCCACTACTGAAGGCTCTGGAGCAGAATCAACTACAGAAGGATCTGGATCAGATGCGTCAACTACGGAAGGGTCTGGATCAGGAGAGTCCACAACTGAAGGCTCTGGAGCAGAATCAACTACAGAAGGATCTGGATCAGATGCCTCAACTACGGAAGGGTCTGGATCAGGAGAGGCTACTACTGAAGGATTCGGAGCAGAGTCAACTACGGAAGGGTCCGGATCAGGAGAGTCCACTACTGAAGGCTCTGGAGCAGAATCAACTACAGAAGGATCTGGATCAGAATCAACTACGGAAGGATCTGGAGCAGAATCAACTACGGAAGGATCTGGATCAGATGTGTCAACTACAGAAAGCTCAGGAGAATCCACCACTGAAGGGTCTGGAGAGTCCACTTCTGAAAGCTCAGGAGAATCCACTACTGAGGGCTCCGGAGAATCCACCAGTGAAAGTTCTAGTGACTCTACCACTGAAAGCTCAGGAGAATCCACCACTGAAGGGTCTGGAGAGTCCACTACTGAAGGGTCTGGAGAGTCCACCAGTGATAGCTCTAGTGACTCTACCACTGAAAGTTCAGGAGACTCTACCACTGAAGGCTCTGGAGCCACCACTGAAGGCTCTGGATCAGGAGAGTCCACCACTGAAGGAATAGGATCAGAATCAACAACAGAAGGCTCTGGATCAGGAGAAATTACTACTCCAGGCTCTGGAGAATCCACTACTCAAGGACCCGTATCAGGAGAATCGACAACGGAAGGGTCTGGATCAGGAGACTCTACTACAGAAGGGCAGTATTCAACAGAAGCATCTACCGATGGATCAGAAGCGACGACTTCTGTCCCAGAAGATAGTACTACATCTGGACCTATATGCCCTCCGAACGTCTTCGGGCATGTCCCACACCCAGACAGGTGTGATGCGTTCTATATGTGCGCCGGCGGTGACGGCTTCCTACTTACTTGTGGGTCGGGACTGGAGTTCGATCCTGTCTTAGAGGTAAGTAATCATTCCTATATTGAACGCAACTAAAAGCTGTAAGACAAATAATTTTGATGCACTTTTTACTACTAAAGTTTAGAGTAAATTTCAGTTAAATTTGATTATGACAATGTTAAATAATATCAATCTACTTTTAGAATTGGAATAATATAAAACTTTAGACCTATAGGTAATTGCCTAAAGTATTTTCCAGCCAGCATAATATATCTAAAGTGATAAATAATATAATTGTTTCTTTTCCTACAGAATTGTGTACCAATCGTCGAGGGAGGTTGTACGCTTCCAACGCAACCAACTACTACTGGTGATTCAGAAATCACAGTCACAACACCAGTAGACGTTTCCACTGAATCTGAACCAACTACTCTGGAATCAACGTCATCAGACACAACATTAACAACTGATGCATCTGTCACCGACGAATCAACCGATGAATCTGCTACAACTGATGCTTCAACAACCTTGGAACCGTCTGAAACTGAGACGTCAATAACTGACGCTACAACTGATGAATTGACAACTTTGGTACCACCTACAACATTGGAGCCATCAGTAACGGACGCTTCAACACCTGATGCATCTGAAACAGGTGAACCATCAACTGACTCGTCAACAACTGATGAGTCAACAACTTTGGAACCAGCAACTGAGCCATCGTCAGCTGAACCAGCAACTGACGCATCAACTCTTGAACCGCCAACAACTCAGGCTCCAACAACATCAGCGCCATTCGTTTGTCCTCCGGGAGCAGTCGGTACTTTCCCTAACCCGGATAAGTGCGATGAATTCTACATGTGCGCTATGGGTATCCAGCAACCTTTGACTTGTAGTCCTGGTTTCGAGTACAACCATCCCACTGGTGTAAGTTAACCTTTAAATAGCTATGTTTTAACCAATATCCTGGTTTTATGAAAATTGATTAATTATAACCGTAGCATTGTAAAAACTATTTAGATGGCAATGATGTTATTATAGTTACTTATTTTGTATAATTTTTGCGTTTAAAAATTTAAGAAAACTAATTATTTTTATTTTTTTAGAACTGTATCGCAATCGCGGAAGGTGGTTGTACGCTCAGTGCAAGTACTACGACAGAGGTCATTACAACCGAAGATGTAACAACGGAAGCGTCTACTACTGAGGCGGCCACAGAGACTGAAGCCGCTACAACTGATGCAGCTACAACAGACGAGGCTGCAACATCAGAAGCTTACACAACTGACGCTGCTACAACCGACGCATCTGTAACATCCGAAGCAGTAACTACGGATGAGTCAGCAACACCCGAAGCTGCTACTACAGATTCAGCCACAACAGACGAAGCAGCAACTACGGATGCAGCTACAACCGATGAGTCGGCTACATCTGAGGCTTACACAACTGACGCTGCTACAACCGACGCATCTGTAACATCCGAAGCAGTAACTACGGATGAGTCAGCAACACCCGAAGCTGCTACTACAGATTCAGCCACAACAGACGAAGCAGCAACTACGGATGCAGCTACAACCGATGAGTCGGCTACATCTGAGGCTTACACAACTGACGCTGCTACAACCGACGCATCTGTAACATCCGAAGCAGTAACTACGGATGAGTCAGCAACACCCGAAGCTGCTACTACAGATTCAGCCACAACAGACGAAGCAGCAACTACGGATGCAGCTACAACCGATGAGTCGGCTACATCTGAAGCTTACACAACTGATTCTGCTACAACCGACGCGGCTGCTACATCTGAAGCTGGCACAACTGACGCTGCTACAACCGATGAGTCTGCAACATCGGAGTCAGCTACAACCGATAGTACAACTGATGTGACTGACACCACGGATGGCCCTACTACTGACGCTTCTGCAACATCCGAAGCTGGCACAACTGACGCTGCTACAACTGATGAGTCTGCAACATCTGATGCTTACACAACTGACGCTGCTACAACCGACGAGTCGGCAACACCCGAAGCTGCTACTACAGATTCAGCCACAACAGACGAAGCAGCAACTACAGATGCAGCTGCAACCACAGACGAATCCGCAACCGAATCTTCAACAACATCAGCCGAATCTACAACCAGCGACATAACAGAAAGTACTACAGCCAATGACGTAACTGAATCAACAACTTTAGCAGCTTCATCAGAAGAATCTGACAGTGATGAAATTCAAGATAACCCTGGAACTCGGCCTATTTGTCTGCCTGGACAGACTGGTCTAGTCCCGGACCCAGAACATTGTAATGGGTACTACAAATGTTACGGTGACTTTGCTATGGAATTCTTCTGCGAAGAAGGCGAGGAGTTTGATGCGGAATTAAAGGTAAGAATTTACTTTTGACTCAAAATCTTTTGCCTGGCATTTACCTAGATTGGAAAGTTTTTCTATGCAATTGGACACTAAGTAGGTACTTAATGTGAACTCTTTTTTAACGATGGACTGATTTAAAAAAACTATTTGATTCAGTTAGATTGATTGTTGCGGTAGAATTTACTCAATAGTGGACATGTTTTATAAAACGTGTAATTTATTCAATTGCTTTCGAACATTCCATACAACTTAAATACATGTTTAACAAACCATTTAAAACGTAAAATACCGAATCCCAACACTCACATTCGGACAGGACTCAAACCTGCGAGTCTTGGCTTTACTCGTCAACCCTCATTTAACAGATCAAAAAGACATCAATTTCTAACAAAAACCATTTATTTCAGACCTGTGTGGACATAGCACCTGGCGGCTGCACGCTCGGAGACAATCCAGTCAGACCTACAACTGAGGAAGGAGACACAAGACCTAATGTCTGCTCGTCTGAAGACTCAGGCTATGTCGCAGACCCGGAGAGCTGCGATGGTTATTATAGTTGCAAAGACGGTGTTCCTTCTAAAATGAACTGCGCTGATGGATTTGAATTCGATGAGGTTAAGAAGGTAATTCGTTTTTTTTTGTTAATTTTGAGATTTGTTTAGGTTTTTGGGGCTAAAAATCTCTTGTCATTCTTGGGATAACTTCAAGGAAAGAAATCATAGATTACATTCATAATAACATTATAGACTTAGTCGGGGAGAGGTTCTACTTGCAGAGGCCTTGTTGAGATCTTTAATCTACAATGTGTAATTTGAGGCTAAAGATTTATTATTATTATTTTATTACTATAATAGTGTCTTACTGCTGGGCCAAGGACTAACCCAGATCTCTCCACGTTTTAAGCTAACACCTTTTCAACAATATGGAATGCAATAAAGCATTGAGTATTGGTGTAATGTTTTTGCAGCTATAACCCACATCTGCGCGGGCGAAGTCAGATACCTTTTAATTTTAACATTAACCATTGTTTTAATTTCCAGATTTGTGTTGAAATCGCTGAAGGCGGCTGCACGCAAACCGGTCTCAAAACCACAGCAAACACTGACCCCAACATGTCCGTGACCACGGCATCACCACAAACGTCGACCACCACTGCTAACCCCACAACTGCAGGATCGCTCACCACACCTGCAGTCACATGCTCCAATGATGCAGAAATAATTGCAGACCCAGACAATTGTGATGTGTACTATAGATGTACTGATGGGGTACCAGTAAAATGGGTTTGCAAAGATGGGGAAGAATATGATCCTGAGACACAGGTAAATATCAAATATATTATATACAATGTCATAGCTTCCGTGTTTCGGGGGGTATGTAAAAATGAGGGTTCTGCGCCTGATCTCTCTCCGGTCGTGTCGCATTGTCGTCCCATCCGGCTATGAGAGTAAATAAACAGAGAGTGCACCTGTGTTAGCACACGCTTGTGCACTATAACATGTCCTGTGAAGCTGGCTGGTGTCATAGAAACACTTACTGCTGTGGCCGAAATCGGTGCGGACATTATTATGAACTTGAAAAATATCGCCTGATGAAAGGCCACGTGTTATTTACTTTATCATTATTTTTGACCCACAAACGAGTTATTGATAACATGGTATAATATCTTGACTGATATTTTTTAGAAAGTAATCAGTTTCTGTCGGTCTGCTAATTACATATTTCAATTGTATCCTTAATATTTCATCAGATAATGATTTATCATTGACCGAGAAAATTGTAGGAATAGCCTTGGATGAAAGAATGTAATCACAGATAGTGTGTACCTAGTAAATTGAAGGATATCAGATAAAAAAAACTTGTAAACTGTGTATTTTGATTTTCCCGAATATTTTTTTTTTAACATAAAACGCTTAAAGAAGATGAAACATGGAGGTCGGGTTTAGTAATGTCACTTGCCAGTAAAGTGAACTGGTAAGTGACGTCACACGAGATTTTCCGGTTCGATGCCCTCGTAGGAAAAGAATTTGTACGATCGCCAGATGTTTTTTCCGAGTCTGGGTGTCTTTGTGCATGTGAATTGAATATCTGTGACACCCCCTGTGATATAAGATTAAATTCTTTAGTGCCCTCACTAAAGAATTTAATCGTGCAGTTTTTTTTAATATTTTATTATTTTTATTAATTTAACACCCCATTCTAACCTAACCTAACCCAAATTTATATTTACAGGAATGCGTCCAAATCGCTGCAGGCGGTTGCACATTAGGTGGAGTCCCATCTGTCACTGATGAACCAGTCACAACACCATCCACTGCACCTACAACCGAGGAACCAACCACAACACCAGTTCCCACAACCACTGGCATACCAGAAACCACGACGTCGAAACCAATATGTCCGCCCGGTTTCACTGGTTACGTCGCAGATGAGTTTGACTGTGGCACCTTCCATTTATGTATCATAACAGGAGAAAACTTCACTATGGTCTGTGACAACGGATTCGAATATAGCCCAGTGGAGGAGGTAAATAAATAAATTTATTTTGTAATTTTTATAATAACTTTCGTGAGGTTGATCCGTACTTTAATGATATTACGGTTTACTTACGCGTATTAATTGGGATGGCCCGTCAGTTCTGGCGTTTCCTTTCGAGATGGATTGTTTAAGTGCAACCAAGATATGCCTTTATACTTACCTAGTATTTTGGACCTTTGATTCAAGAGAGAGATGTTATAATCTTGATATATCTATTTATCTATGGCGTATAGCTTTTAACCGAAAGGATCGATTAGGATGCATTTCTTATACTTAAAAGCTGGAGTTATCGAGATCGTTTTCAAATGCAACTTATCGAGTTAAGAATATCATAGCTTAGCATTTTTAAAAGAAAATTTAAACGTGGTCCATAGAATGTAAGCATGAAAAATTTTGATACTATAATGCCCCAACTGAATTGATTTTTTGCCTTTTTAAATAAACCCAAAAATAATTCCATTGCAGCGATGTGTAGTAATTGCTGAAGGCGGTTGCACTCACAACAAGTCACCAAGTCTCTTCAAACACCGTTTCGAAAGCACAACCGACTCAGAAATCACCACGGAAGACCATATATTTGATGGCATAGATATGGATGTGGTATTTGAGCCGTCAGTTGAAGAAAGCAGTTTAGAAGACGTGTGTCCTCCAGGGTTGTACGGCAATGTGCCAGATCCGAACGACTGTGTGTCTTATTACTTCTGTGCGTCCGGAACAGCTACGAAAATGTCCTGTGGTGATGGACAGGAATTTGACATTGGATTGAGGGTAAGATGAGCTTTTTTGTTTAAGTATTTTGATTGAGATTGATAGTAAAGTGGATTAATCAAAATATCAGTCTGTATTTAACCTAATGCTTTGCAAAAGCTTCTTCTTAAATAGAGTAGGAACAAGCATAGATTACCACTTTTTTTCTGATGCTAGATTTAGGACTCTCTAGGACTACATAGTTATATCCAGACTCTAGGACTATCTAGGACGATCTCAATTTTTTTCTTTTTTTTTTATACATGGGTTTATACGGTCTTTAATCGTCAAATTGAATAAAGAAATAGTACTAATCGTGACTACTCCCTAAAGCCCACTTACTTATAACCATATTTCTTACAATTTTTTTCTTTTTTTTACAGTCATGCGCTCCGAAATCTGACAACGGCTGCACAGCAAAACTGATTAAATAGTTTAAACGCTGGAACTACAATGACTGAACAAAGCAACACCGGCTAGTGTTCAAAAAATAATCTTACAAACACTTTTTACATTCACACGTAAAATTTGTTCAAATGGCACCTAAAAGTACCAACTTATCAGAAAAAAAATGAAAGATTATTTAAAGAGCACCCTGTATATAATTATCCCTTAGTGATGAAACTTTGAGATTTACATACAAAAAGAGATAGTTGTTTGCAAATTGATTGTTGAGTGGAGAAGAAGTGAGAAGTCTGCTAAAAGAAAGAAAAGGATAAGAAATATCTTCTGTCTTTTTTTGTAACAAAAATGTATGGAACTTGGTTTCTTTTAGTAGGGCTGTCTGTGTCACTGGATTATAAACTCTATTCTTTAGGATATAAGAGTGATTTCGATGTGACACAGCCTTAAGTCCTTCGATCTCTCGATGATTCTCCACAATTCAATCGATTTAAAAATTAAACTTGTCAAACAACAAAATATATTCAAATATTTATTAAAAAAATATTGTTGACAAAAAAAATATTTGAAAATTCGCACAAGTATGAATATTATTTATTATTTTTGTCTTATTGAATATGTAAATGTGTAAAATGTAATTTATATTTATTGAAATTAAGTATAATAATATCTAGTCTGTATACATTGGTATATTATAAGTACAAAAGGTGCGAAAAATGTAAAATAAAAGTTTCATGTTTTAATTTACGGTTTTTATTTTGAAACATTTACCCTCTATTTCAGTAAAAATTAAAATAAAATAAAGGAATACATATTAATAATCCTCAACAAAGCCATCTAGTCTCAAGCATACTAAAGTAGCTTGTGCTATGAGTACTAGACAACTGATTGACATACTTATATTATTTCTAAATACATACATATTACACTGAACAAATGATCGTGCTCATCACACACACATTTGTCCTGGGTGAGAATTTTAGTATTAAAATAAAATTTAATTAACCTAAAAATCTTATACAGACAGTTAAACTCATCTACTGCAATTAACAGCATTTTTTTTATTATGGAAGCTTTAATATATGTGACAGAAACCATAGTGCTACAAGGATCTTTTGGTACGTGAATGAAATCGGAACTAATGCCGTCATAAATAGAAAATCATCATTTTTGACAGACAGGTAGGTATGTTGATTTTTGTTGCGAATAACACCAACGCCCTCATGTTAATGTCGTCCACGTGCCAAAAGATCCTTGTAGCTGTGTACAGTCGCGAGCAAATACATGTAAATACAACCAAACTATTGAAGTTTAAGTCCTAGTCAAATGATTTATGAAGCCGTGGAATTTTCTTTCAAATTAAACATTTTATGTTTTGCTTACAATTTTAGGAATATTCCATAACAGCTTCAGAAACTACGCATAAGAAATGTACCGCAACTGTTGCGCTTTAAGATGAGTCGTGTAAACTAGGTATACTTATTGGCAAAGAATTGAACTTACTTGCGTCATTATCGTCTTAA
This sequence comes from Chrysodeixis includens, assembly GCA_941860345.1. NCBI lineage: Eukaryota > Metazoa > Arthropoda > Insecta > Lepidoptera > Noctuidae > Chrysodeixis > Chrysodeixis includens. The sequence continues at coordinate 4,378,164 of OW796119.1, read as the reverse complement.
TAGCTTCTTTCGGATCAAGAAGCATTTGTAATCTCAATTGCATTGGAAATGGTAAATTTATTAGCTCCTTCGAAGCCAATTGTATAATTTGATCTTTCCCTTTAACTATAATATTTAAATACTTCACAAGACCCTTCAAGAATGCATTTTCAGTTGTAGTAATTTTATCATAAACTTTTTTTAAAGCAAGCTTAAAGACAATTGAAAGTGGACAGTCGTTTAGATTTACAAACTTCATTAATTTTATTGTATCAATAATGTTTCCAGGTTTCAATATTCTGAATTCAGGTATTTCTTTCAAATCATTTCTTACTAATATTAAGAGTTTCTTGCATTGTTCACAACTGTCTACTCGTTTAGTTTCATTCGAATTTTTGACTCCACGTTGTTTTCTTTCATGTTTCTTAACGCTCCTTTTAAGTCTATTTAAAATGCCAAGCGCTCCATTAAGAACATTTACGTTATTTAAATCAAGGTCTGACATTCCGGTATTTCCTAAAGCTGTTTGTCCTATATTCCCGTTATCATTAACATGGTTATTTGTTGTTACAATTTGAAATTGATCTTCATTTTCAGTATTTCTGATACTAGATACTGTAGTATCACTGGTTATATTGTAAGGGTCATTGTTGAGATAATTTCCACCGTTATTGGTGACATATTTTTCATTCTCATCAAAATTTCCCGTTCTTCTGAACTTGCTATCTATGATCCTATTATATTTATCGATTGAAAAGTTTCCTTTACTCTCTGCATTTAATTGTCGATAGCCAAATTCATTTGATGGATTAGAATTGTTTTCTAGGTTGGCATCCGGCGGGCTGTACTGAAAATTAGAAATGGTTCCAGTATTCAAGATGAGAAAAACATTTTTGAGTTTAGCTTGATTCGAATTTTGATCTAAGATATTTTTTGTAAGATTTTTAATTGTTTTACCAATTGTTTCATTTAATGATATATTTGGACTATCAGATTTTCGTGTCGGTACATTGATTATTTTCTTGTCATTAACTGGTTGAGGCAAAGTAGCTTGGAGTCCTTTAATGTTACCTGTGTTCATAATTAGGAACACGTTTTCTAAATTCTTAGAAGAATCAGTGGTATTTAAACCTTTTTTAATAGAATCTTCTTTAACTATATTGTTGTGATTTGTTATATTATCATTGTCATTTACTTTAACTGTGTTGTGTTTTTTCCATGGAAAAATTCGAAAAGAAATATCAGTGTCTTCTGCAGTATCGGCAGAATGTGTAACATTTTCATGTATTAGATCAAAATATTCTTTAGTATTATTTAGAGTAATTACATCAATAGGATGATCTAGTATATGGTGGGTATCATTAACAGTATTATCATGACTTGCCGTAATATGATCATTAAGTAAATGCATATTTGTTCCATTTTCATGGTCCAAGGTATGTCCATAATTATGCGTATCACTATCATTTGGCATAATAGGAACATCAGATCTTCTTAAAATATTTGTAGTATGGACTGAATCTGGACCTAGGTTACTTGTACTATTAATATCTTGATGGTTTAGAGGATTTGCATGATCTTCGGTAAATGTCAAGTTGTGTATATTAGAGTCGTCGCCTACACGACGAGTGGTCGGTGAATTCAAAGTGTTGTTGTGTGGATTTAAATCTTCTTTAGTGCTGTTAGTATGTTCAGAGAGATGCAAGCTGGATACATCATTATTAAAATTTGTTGTTTCGTCATGATGAGAAGTATTGTGGGCTGCCTAAAAGAGAAAGGATTTATGTTATTAATTGAGAAATGAAGACAGTAATGACAAATAGTATTATTCATTTGATTAGATAGCTTTGAACACGCTTGATGAATGTTATATAAAATACTAATACTATGTTGGAAACGTGATAGAAAATTATTTTTTTTTCAAATGAGGTCAATAGCCAGTTGGGGTTACCGTTGTTTTTTTTTTAATAATTTTATTAAAAAAAAACTAAAATTTGTGGCCTTACATCTAGACTCGTCAAACTACGACGTTTGATGGCGAGAGGAGTATTAAATGTATTTCTATTTTACGTTTGTTTAATGATAATTATGCTTAATGCTGGGTATTGTTTGGTAAAACTGTCAAACCCCTTACTCAGGTTAACTACATAGATCTGTACAATACAGTTAAAACAAAATCAAAAGGCTATTTTATTTCGAGTAGACCTCCTCAGGCACTTTTAAAACGATAGTGACTTTAGTTGCGCGGTTCCAAAATGTCATTCTTATGGAGAAGAACCGGTAAAAAACTCCAGTTATTTTTTTGTAAAGGACGTATTAGAACACAAGTTAATACGTACCGTTGTATAATCATGTAAATTAGCAGTACGACTTTCACTAGCCAGTGTCATTGAAACATTAGCAGTAACTTCATTTTTAGTATCATTGACATCTTCATGTACCAAAGATTTATTATTATTTATTACATCTTTATTAATATTATTAGCTTCCCGTGACACTTCTAAGTTTTTCACATTACTTATAATCTTTTCATTTTCATCTTTCACATCTATGACTTGTATTGTATTGGGTATCGTTTCTGTTATTTCTCCAAATTTCGGTATAACCTGTTTTGGGATATTTATCATGTTTAGCAAAATTTTCGTTAATAATCTTTCTGTGTTCTTCTGTAGTAATGCAAACGCTTGTTGGCAATTTACTGGTTTAGGTTGCTATTAATGAAATTATACAGGTTATAATATCTAGAAGTATTTTCTTGATTAAGTTTCGTAAAGGGCAAATCAATCAAAAGTTTAGGCCTTTTTAGGCACTTTCGAAACGTTAGGTACATAATATTACTGACTAGCTATTGCCTGCGACTTTGCCGTCGCAAATATCGGTTATGGCTGCAAAAACATTACCCCCTCTTGTGCAGTTCGTTAAAAAATTGCCCATGTGTTAGTTCGGGGTGTCAGCCAACTCCACACCATAATTTAACCAACCGTTTGAGTGTGAAAGAAACCAACATCCATACTCTCAAACTTTTGCGTTTATAATATTAAATTCAAGTTTCGCCGTTCGAAAATGTCATTCTTTTGGAGAATAATTGGCAAGACACTCCATTAGCAATAATACAAGCTTTTTTATTCAAAAAATCTTAATATATTTGTGTTGAATTTTCATATTTTTGGATACCATCTTTTTTGTTTGCACGAAATTTTAATCTACTTTTATCCCACTGCGTCAAAAGAGGGTAAAGTTAATAGCCAACGAATTAAAATTATACTAACCTCGTAGGTATTAGGAGAAACTAGAACAACATCTTGGTTTACTAACTGTTGTATAGACGATGGTATATTTAATAAAGCCAGGAAAGTTACTGAAACAATAAATAGAAAATTACACCCAAAAATTTCCTACGAAAGAAAATGGAATTAAACATACTCAGGAATCGTCATCATCTTCCTGCCCTTATTCCATTTTACTTGGGGTCGGCGCAACACGATTTTTTCTTCCTTTCTCACTTATCAGACGTCACAGTATCATTTAATTTTACTCCTTTTTCATTCATATCATTCCTTACACAATCCATCCATCTGTTCATTGACGTTCCCCTTCCTCTCCATCCATCAACATTCATACTCATCACTCTCTTACTCACATGAGTCTCATCCTTCCTCATCACATGCACATTAAATTTCGCATGTCCAAAGCGGACATGTATTGTAAATGTGTTATTTTATGGTTATATAAGTTTAGTTTTTATTTTTTTTGTTTAGCAGTTTCTGTCACATTGTACAGTATAAAATAATAAAAACAATATTATACACTTACATAATTTGATGTTCCCAACCATAGTTTGGTCTCCGGCGGTTGGAATTAAAACAAGAATATTAAATAAAATTATGTTTCGGTGGTTCAGTCGCGTGCTCGCCTAATTATTGTGTAACGAATTCATTAAGTGTGACAATTAGCATAATTAGTAATGTTAACATGACTTTAAACTAATAATTTGTATGCAAACTCTTGTCTTTTCCTTCGACTTTGTTTAACATATTTTTCAAAGGTAATATCTCATCTGAGTCTACCGCCATATCTACGTAGTACCTTCGAAAAGTGTTCCAGTTGTGTACTCATCATCATTCCCCTGCCCTTATCCCAATTAGAATATGAGGTCGACGCAGCATGTCTTCTTCTTCCACACGTTCCTATCTGACTATCTGTCCTACTTGTGTAAAAGAGAGAGAATAGCTGCGATAACCTCATTAGGCAATCACAGATCTTTTCTCTTACCAATGTAAGACCGTAAAACTGCCTAGTCTAAGGTCTCGAGTTCGAACCCGACGGCGCGCACTGATTTTTCAAAAGTTGTGTGCGGTTTAGAAATAAATATCACAGTTTCCGTGTTTCAGAAGACACGTGAAAATGTAGGTCCTGCGCCTGATCTCTCTCCGGTCGTCTCTGATTACCGTCCCATCGCGCTATGAGAGTAAAGGAACAGAGAGTGCACCTGTGTTCGCGCACAAGCTTGTGCACTATACCTAATATATCCCGCGTAGCTGGCCGGTGTCATAATAACACTAGTCGCCGTAGCCGAAATCGGTCCAGACATTATTATAATTTCTTCTCCTGCTCTTTTTTAGATAAAATCTAACCTAATGAAAAAGCATCTCTTTCTCATTCCTCGCCTCTGCCTTATTTTCAACAGCAGTTTTTCTTCTATAATATCGGTATAAGATTTATTATTCAATCTGAAACTTGTATCCATTTTCAAGGTTCTTGCAATATAAAATATGTAACAAGCGAATTATCTCCATGATATGACATAAAAATTCCCGTTTAATAATTACAAAAACCAAATCGATTCAATCTTAGATCAAAGATATCGAAATGATCAAAATAAAAATATTCAATTGATTTTAAATTGATTAAACACTCAAGATACTTATCGGTTCATAATCCAATTAAAATTTCTGTTCGATTAATATTGATAGCATATAAAATTGATATAAATCTAGGTATGTGTTTTTTAAAGATTTTTCAGTTCGATAGAGTCTCATCCGCAATTTACAAGGAAAAATATATGTTTTGAATCCGGTTGGTACATTTTTTAGCTACTGCACATGTATTTGCTGACGTTAATACGTATATTTGTTATTTTCAGTGGGACAGTTACAGGCTGGTGTTATTAAGGGAATCGCATAGGCCAAATCTCAAAAGTAACATCATCATCTTCCTGCCCTTATCCCATTTCACTTGGGGTCGGCGCACCACGTCTTCTAGACATGTTGCTTAAAGTTTTGGCTATGGTTTTACAGTCGGCCGCCTGCCTGACACTAACCCTCTTTGGGAATGCGATTGTTGGTTGTTTACCCGCCACCATTCGGGTGACCCAAGGTGCTTGGTACAGTGCACTGGGTCTTAAGGTCCATTAGTCGCCTTTTACGACACCCAGTGGAGGATATGGGGTGGTGCTATTCTTTATATCCGTACACCACGCGGAAAAAAACCTCAAAAGTAACGTAATTTTTAATGTTTTTTGAAGTAACTGCTTATACAATTACTATTTAAAGTATTCTACATTAAAGTCCAGTTGATTGTTTAGGTATAAGGTATAACAAGTTCTGATTAAGGCTCTCAAAGTAAAGAAATTAACCAAAATAAAAAGGCCACTTCGTAACTTACATCGTACTTTTCTCGATAACCACTCAATTTTATATTTGAATACTTCAAAAAATTGTTACGACGTCCTAAACAATATACGTTGTCAATTGTTTCGAATGTTTACAATATTTTGTATGTGGGTGAACTTAGCAGATCAATGTCCAGCAGATCAAAAAAAAAGAGAGTTCTATTCGCATGCAGCTGAGTTCTATAGTTCCTGATAGTTTTTAGAAATAGTTCTGCTGTTTTTACCCCAAGAATTTAAATTAATGAAATGCTCTGCTAACTTCCCGTAGCAGATCAATTTGCAGCAGATCAAAAAAAAAATTGTGTTCCTTTCGCATGCAGGTAAGTTTTATAGTTCCTGATAGTTTTCAAATAGTTCTGACGTTTTTGTCCCAAAAAAAGACAATTTAAAAAATGGTCTGCTAACTTCCCGTAGCAGATCGAAAACTCGAAAATATCATTTTCATTGCCTTATAATATATTCGCACAGCCTAGAACTCTTTTGTTTAAAACAGAACTATAGTAGAACTGCAATGCACAATTCGATTCGAGTCCAGAACTCACGTCCCAGTGCCAGCAGAGCATGTAAGAATGTTTAAAAACTAAAAAAATATCATTTTTATCACTTGTAAAATTGCTCACAGGCTAGAACTCTTTTGTTTTCGACAGAACTATAGCAGAACTGCAATGCACAATTCGATTCGAGTCCAGAACTTACGTCCCAGTGCCAGCAGAGCATGTAAGAATGTTTCAAAACTCGAAAAATATCATTTTTATCACTTGTTAAATTGCTCACAGGCTAGAACTCTTTTGCGATCCGCCCACATCTGCAACAGTGGGCGGAGAGGCGGTACGGAAAACTGACATACCGCCTCACGCAGGTGTTGACCGGACACGGGGCCTTCGGGCACTACTTGTGCCGGGTGGCCCGCAGAGAGGCCACCACAGCGTGTCACCTGTGCGGTGATTCTGACGACACCGCACTGCACACGCTGGCCCTGTGTCCGGCCTTCGATGGGCCTCGCGCCGTCCTCGTGTCTGCGCTGGGCGGAGTAGACGTCTCCGCGCAGCCGGCTGTTGGCGAGGAGGCCGACGCCCTTTACACGTCGGCCTCCAACATATTTTGCGAAAGAGCAACCCGCTGGCCGAAAAACGAGAACAGCGGAAGCCCGCGGTCGGTGCATGAAGTAATGCTATGCGCTGCCATGCACCGACACCAAAACGCGGATGACGTAGCACAGCGGTTCAGGTTTAGTCAGTAAGAGTCTGACACTACCCGCGGCTCCCCCTGGGGTCGCGGGTGTCCATGAGGATTCCCCCGCTTTACCAAAACAAAAAAAAAAAAAAAAGGGTTCGGTTTTTTTTTTTTTTTTTTTTTTTTTTTTTAGTTGGCACTGAGCAAGTCGGAGGCCATGGTGTTTCATGGCCCCCGACGCGCGCCGCCGCCGGGGTCACACATCGTGGTCGGCGGGACCCGGATAGCTGTCGAGTCCACCATGAAGTACCTAGGATTGGTGCTCGACAGCCGATGGGAATTCGGGTCTCACTTCCGGCGGCTGGCGCCCAAGCTCATGGGCGCGGCGGGCGCGCTCTCAACGCTGCTTCCCAACGTGGGGGGCCCGAGCGCCGCCTGTAGGCGGTTGTACGTGGGAATCGTGCGGTCCATGGCCCTGTATGGGGCCCCCGTGTGGGCGTATGACCTGACGGCCGGCACTCTCGCCATTCTGCGGAGACCGCAGAGGGCGATGGCCGTCAGAGTCGTCCGCGGGTACCGCACGATTTCCCACGAGGCGGCTTGTGTTCTGGCCGGATCCCCGCCCTGCGACCTAGAGGCGAAAGTACTCGCGTCGTTGTACCGATGGCGCGAGGAAGAGCGGGCACGGGGCTCGAGGCCGGCGCAGCAACAGATCGCGCTGCGCCGAGAAGAGCTCCGTCAGGTCCTGGTGGCGGAATGGCGGCAAAGGCTTCAGCGCCCTGCCGCCGGCCTCGCTACCGTCGAGGTGATCCGGCCAGTACTCGACGACTGGCTCGGGAGAAGGCACGGCTCCCTGTCGTTCAGAGTGGCGCAGGTGCTGTCGGGGCACGGTTGCTTCGGCAAGTACCTGTGCCGCATAGGCAGGGAGCCGGACGCTCGGTGCCACCACTGCGTCCAATGCGGGGAGGACACGGCGCAACACACGCTCGCCGAGTGTGCAGCTTGGGACGAGCAGCGCCGTGTCCTCACAAATGTAGTAGGAGGTGACCTGTCGCTGCCGGCCATTGTGCGTAGGATGGTCGGCGGCGCAGAGTCGTGGTACGCGGTGGTGTCCTTCTGCGAGGACGTGATGTCGCAGAAGGAGACTGCGGAACGGGAGAGGGAGATCTCCACTCCCTTCCCGGGCCGCAGAAAGCGCGCCGGGCGCAGGGGAAGGGCGGATAACGCCCTTTTCCAGCCCCCCTAAATGGGTCCAGGGGCGCGGGACTTGGGGAAGTCCCCGCCCCCGATTCGACAGACCCGAGACGGAGGCGCGGGTGGGTTGTCGCCACGCACCTCTGAGACGATGCACGGGGTGGTTAACACCTCACCACCCCGTGCACGAGGCGTGGCCCGGGCGCACCGGGCCAGCACTAGCGCGGGGCTGCGGAAGAATCGGATTCCCGCGGTCCCGCGCGCAGGTGCCAGATGACACCGGGGGGTTTTAGCCGGTAGGAGTCCGGCACGCCCCTCCGCCTCTCCCCAGGCGGAGGAAGTCCATGAGGATTTCCCCCCGAAAAAAAAAAAAAAAAAGGTTTGGTTTTTAGTTAGGTTAGGTTAGGTTCAGTTTTTAGTTAGGTTAGGTTAGGTTTTTACTTAGGTTAGGTTAGGTTTTTAGTTAGGTTAGGTTAGGTTTGGTTTTTAGCTAGGTTAGGTTAGGTTCGGTTTTTAGTTAGGTTAGGTTAGGTTCGGTTTTTAGTTTGGTAAGTTTTAGTTTTTAGTTAGGTTAGGTTTGGTTTTTAGTTAGGTTAGGTTTGGTTTTTAGTTAGGTTAGGTTAGGTTAGGTTTGGTTTTTAGTTAGGTTAAGTTAGGTTTGGTTTTTAGTTAGGATAGGTTAGGTTTGGTTTTTAGTTAGGTTACGTTAGGTTTGGTTTTTAGTTAGGTTAGGTTAGGTTTGGTTTTTAGTTAGGTAAGGTTAGGTTTGGTTTTTAGTTAGGTTAGGTTTGGTTTTTAGTTAGGTAAGGTTAGGTTTGGTTTTTAGTTAGGTTAGGTTTGGTTATTAGTTAGGTTAGGTTAGGTTCGGTTTTTAGTTAGGTTAGGTTAGGTTTGGTTTTTAGTTAGGTTAGGTTAGGTTTGGTTTTTAGTTAGGTTAGGTTAGGTTTTGTTTTTAGTTAGGTTAGGTTAGTTTTGGCTTTTAGTTAGGTTAGGTTAGGTTTGGTTTTTAGTTAGGTTAGGTTAGGTTTGGTTTTTAGTTAGGTTAGGTTAGGTTCGGTTTTTAGTTAGGTTAGGTTAGGTTTGGTTTTTAGTTAGGTTAGGTTAGGTTTGATTTTTAGTTAGGTTAGGTTAGGTTTTGTTTTTAGTTAGGTTAGGTTAGGTTTTTACTTAGGTTAGGTTAGGTTTTTAGTTAGGTTAGGTTAGGTTTGGTTTTTAGCTAGGTTAGGTTAGGTTCGGTTTTTAGTTAGGTTAGGTTAGGTTCGGTTTTTAGTTAGGTAAGTTTTAGTTTTTAGTTAGGTTAGGTTTGGTTTTTAGTTAGGTTACGTTAGGTTTGGTTTTAAGTTAGGTTAGGTTAGGTTTGGTTTTTAGTTAGGTTAGGTTAGGTTTGGTTTTTAGTTAGGTAAGTATAGGTTTTTAGTTAGGTTAGGTTAGGTTTGGTTTTTAGTTAGGTTAGGTTAGGTTTGGTTTTTAGTTAGGTTAGGTTAGGTTTGGTTTTTAGTTAGGTTAGGTTTGGTTTTAAGTTAGGTTAGGTTAGGTTTGGTTTTTAGTTAGGTTAGGTTAGGTTCGGTTTTTATTGAGGTTAGGTTAGGTTCGGTTTTTAGTTTGTTTTTTTTAGGTTCGGTTTTTATTTAGGTTAGGTAGGGTTCGGTTTTTAGTTAGGTTAGGTTAACTCTATCCTTAGGGAACTCTATCCCGGCTATCCCTCGGGATCTCTATCCCTCGGGAACTCTATCCCGGCTATCCCTCAGGAACTCTATCCCGGCTGTCCCTCGGGAACTCTATCCCGGCTATCCTTTGGGAACTCTATCCCGGCTATCCCTCAGGAACTCTATCCCGGCTATCCCTCGGGAACTCTATCCCGGCTATCCCTCGGGAACTCTATCCCGGCTATCCTTTGGGAACTCTATCCCGGCTATCCCTAGGGAACTCTATCCCGGCTATCCCTCGGGAACTCTATCCCAGCTATCCCTAGGGAAATATATCCCGGTTATCCCTCGGGAACTCTATCCCGGCTATCCCTAGGGAACTCTATCCTAGCTATCCCTAGGGAACTCTATCCCAGCTATCCCGGCTATCCCTAGGTAAACCTAAAACCAAACCTAACCAAACCTAACTAAAAACCTAACCTAACCTAACTAAAAACCAAACATAACCTAGCCTAACTAAAAACCAAACCTAACCTAACCTAACTAAAAACCAAACCTAACCTAACCTAACTAAAAACCGAACCTAACCTAACCTAACTAAAAACCAAACCTAACCTTTTTTTTTTTTTTTTTGGTAAAGCGGGGGAATCCTCATGGACACCCGCGACCCCGGGGGGAGCCGCGGGTAGTGTCAGACTCTTACTGACTAAACCTCAACCGCTGTGCTACGTCATCCGCGTTTTTTGTGTCGGTGCATGGCAGTGCATGGTACTACTTCATGCACCGACCGCGGGCTTCCGCCGGCCAGTTGAGAGCCGGCGGGTTGCATTTCGCATTGTTGATGGAGGCCGACGTGTAAAGGGCGTCGGCCTCGTCGCCTCGTATTGGGACCACACCCGTAGCACCGAATGTGGCCCCCCGTCGCGGGTTCTCTACTACGGACGGTGGCACCCCCGTGCCACCGTCCGGACCCTGGTTAGGGCGGGAGGGCGCGCTCATGCGCGGCCCTTCGCCGCCCCACCCGACGTCGGCGTATTTGGGGCGCGTCCGGATCGTTTTCCCGGACGCGCTCCGCGGCCTCCTTCTGCGACATAACGGTCTCGCAGAAGGAGGCCAGTGCGTCCCACGCTGCGCGGCTGCTGAGCGCGGCTGCGACAACAGCCGGCAGCGCGGAGACGTCTACTCCGCCCAGCGCAGACACAAGGACGGCGCGAGGCCCATCGAAGGCCGGACACAGGGCCATTGTGTGCAGTGCGGTGTCGTCTGGGTCACCGCACTGGTGACACTCCGTGGTGGCCTCACGTCGGGCCACCCGACACAGGTAGTGCCCGAAGGCCCCGTGTCCGGTCAACATCTGTGTGAGGCGGTACGTCAGTTTTCCGTACCGCCTCTCCGCCCACTGTTGTAGGTGTGGGCGGATAGCCTCGACCGTAGCCCGCCCCGCCGTCGGCCTGGATAGCCGAAGTTCCCAGTTTCGGAACACGACGAGGCGGGCTTGTCTGCGCCAGGTTTCGCGCTGCCCTGGCGAGGGCTCGATGCCCCGGGACCGGAGCGAGGTGCAGCGGGTGTAGAGGTCCGCTAGCACCTGCGCTTCCAAATCCCAAGGCGGGGTGCCCGCCAGGGCACACGCCGCCTCCTGCCCGACGGTGCGATACGCCCGAGCGGCCCTGTTTGCCATTACTCGTTGCGCACCAAGCAAGACCGCCCGGTTGTCACGCGACAGCGTATCGCACCAAATGGGTGCACCGTAGAGGGCCATAGATCGAATGACCCCCGTGTACAATCGGCGACACCCAACATCTGGGCCCCCGACATTTGGCAGCAGCCTTCCGAGAGCGGCCGCGGCGGCTTGTAGTCTTGGAGCCAGCCGCTTGAAGTGCTCCCGGAAGGTGAACCGCCCGTCGAGGACCAGGCCCAGATATTTCATCGTGCCCGACAGCGGGATTTGAGTGTCCTCCACTGTCAGGCACGAGTCGGGCAGGGGCCGGCGGCTCCGGGGACCGCGCAGAAAGATTGCTTCGGTCTTCCCCAGAGCCACCTCCAAACCGAGCATGCGGATGCGACCCACGACTAACTGGACGCCGCAGGTCGCAAGCCGCATGCATTCCCCGGGGTCTGCACCCCGGGACAAAACGAGAGTGTCGTCCGCGTAGCAGACGACCTGCATGCCGGGGTACAGGGCCCCTCTGAGGGCCCAGTCGTAGCCGATGTTCCACAGGAGAGGTCCTAAGACTGACCCCTGCGGAACACCGCGCCCCGTTGCGTGGCTCTGCAGGCCGTTCTGCCCCGCGAACACAATACTTCGGCCGGTCAGGTAGTCCGCCACGACTCGCTGCAAGTAGAGCGGCACTCCGTGATATTGGAGTGCCGCCTCGATGCATTGATGCGGCAGCGAGTTGAAGGCGTTGGTGATATCGAGTGAAACGGCCAACGCCATTCCCCCCCGTGCCGCCGCATCCGCGGCGAACCCCCTGACCAGCTTTAAGGCGTCCAACGTGGACCGCCTCGCCCTGAAGCCGAATTGATGGTCCGACAGATTCGGACCCGTCCGGTCTAAGTGCCGGACGATGCGGGTAGCGATGACGCGCTCGAAGAGCTTGCCCGCCTCGTCCAGCAACACAATTGGTCGGTATCCGGACGGCGAATCCGCCGGACGCCCCTCTTTTCGTAGGAGGACCAGTCTGCCCATTTTCCAGACTTGCGGGAATCTGCCCAACTCAAAGCACGAGTTGAGCAGACCCCGCAGACGGTCCTCGAGGGGTCCCAGGGCCAGTGCCAGCGCTTGTGCCGGCACGCCGTCGGGCCCTGGGGCGGTCTTCTTTGGGCGAAGGCGGCTTATGGACGCCTCCAATTCACCTTCAGTGATTTCCTCCGGTGGCTCTGGCGAAGGTTGCGTGACGCCTGCCACCGGAGGAACGAAATCTGTCCCTGCTGGGAACAGGGACGAGACGACGGTTCGGAGCAGCTGGGGCTCCATGGTCTCCGTGATCGGAGGCGCCGCGGCCCGGAGCTTGTTCCGGGCCATGAGATACGGTCGCCCCCACGGATCCCTGTCGAGAGCCTCCAGCATCTCCTGCCACCCTGCTGCTTTTGCTTGCAGGATGGCGACACGGAGATTGCTCCTCGCCGTACTCCAGGCCCTGTAGAGGAGGGCCTCAGTCGTCTCGTCCCTTACGCCGCGACGGGCGTGCCTGGAGCGGTGGTGCGTGTATGCACGATTCGCCGCCAGGCACGCCTCGCGGAGAGCTGCTATCTCCGACGACCACCAGTACACCGACTCGCGATTTGGCCGCCTCCCGACGCGGGGCATCGCCGCATCGCAAATTGTTGCGAGTATGCGGCGAAACTGTTCTGCCCCGTCGTCAACGGAGCGGCCCGTCGCTGGCATGCACCAGTCGGCGACGATGGCCGCCTCGACCAGCAGCTCTCGGTCCATCTTCTTGAGGGCCCATCGTGGGGCCCCGGGGCTCGTGATGCGCTGAGCCCCAGAACCTCCGGGAGCGGAGACGCTGAATCGGATGTATCTGTGGTCCGACAGCGTCTCGGCCTCCTCGACATGCCAATCAGTGACGCGCCCCGCGATAGAAGGGGCGCAGAAAGACACGTCGACGATGGACCCTCCGTTGTGACGCACACAAGTTTGGACCCGGCCCCGATTGAGTAGGACCAGGTCGAGCCCTAGGGCCCACTCCTCCACCAACTCGCCGCGCCGGTCTGTCCTCGGCTCTCCCCACGCAGTACTTTTTGCGTTGAGGTCGCCGAGTAGAATGACCGGCCGCGGTGCCTGCGACCGAACAAGGGCCTCGAGATCGGCCATGAAGGATTCGAAGTCGGCGAGGCCCCTGTTCGGGGAGAAGTAGGCCCCTACTATGGCGTAAGGGCCCCAGTGCGCCACAACGTACCCGGCGCCCCTACGGATGGTGTGTAGGGGCTGCGAACCGGGTCCCGTCGCGCTAACGACGACGACGGAGCCGTTGAGATCCCCCGCCCAATTTGTTCGCGGGGGGACGAAATACGGCTCCGCCATCACGGCGACGTCGATCGACCACTGCGCCAGCGTCTGCAGGAAGAGATCCTGAGCACCGGCGCAGTGGTTGAGGTTCCCCTGGAGGAAGAGATGTGGACGGACTTGGTCCATTAGGTTTCCATCATCTCCTCCTCGCAGGGTTGAGCCTGCGCTCTAGCTGGAGCGGCGGGCACTTTTGTTGGTGCCAGCCGCTTTGTGAGAGCCGGGGGAGCACATCCCCGGCTACCCATCTGATGCTGGGCATTGCGGCCCAGCTCAGCGCAAATAGCGCATTTTGGCGGCGCCGAACAAGCTGCCGCCTTGTGGCCAGGCTCGCCGCAGCGGTAGCAGAGGCCGCTGCGGTCTGTCGGGCAGGCGCACACAGGCCTGGTGTGCCCCAGCATAAGGCACCGGTAACACTTCATGGGCCGTGCCTTAAGTTGCACGACCCGCGCCGAGCTCCAGCCCACCAGGAACTTTTGTTTGTCCCTGGTGACAATAAGCTGGGCCGCCGTGAGGGGGCACTTCACGATGGCAGTGAAGGTGCCCCCCGGCCCAATTCGTAGCTCCCCCACTTTGATGGAGCTAGAGGCGCACTTGCCCTGGTGGGCGACGGCCTCGAGGATCTCCTGTTGGGTGACGGAGTCATCCAGGTTAGTTACCCGGAGCTCCGCACACTTGATGGGTCGGGAGACCCTCACGTCCTCTTTGTATACTTCCCGCAACTTCTCGGCCATTGAGTCTGCCGCCTCATGGCTCACGTTGCGGGGAAGCTCTAATACCCGCGCGCCAGTTTGCGACCTCCGTATAAGGATGGGGTCGACTGACATGTCGATCCCCATCTTGGGCAAGTCTATCGCTTCGCGCGCCTGGGCCAGGATTTTGGCGTACGTAACCCCTCGCTTTTCTGCCTCCGCGTCTATGGTCAAGACGAGGGCGGCTTTGCGGGCAGCAGCGCGCTGCCTCTGCGCCCTCTTCTTTTGCGTCCTGGACGCGGAGCCCTTCTTCTTAGGGGCTGGCGGCTGTTTGGGTGCCGCCGGCTGGGCCTTCTTGGCCGCCTTCCTCTTGGCCTTTCGGCCGACCACTTTGGCCCAACTGCCGTCGTCCGCCGCTTGTGGCGGTGCAGCCGAAGTTAACGGCTGTGGCGTGGCTGTTTGGGCCGATGTCTGTGGTGCCGCTTTCGAGGCCCACTTCTTCGTCGTCGCCGTACTCGCCGCCGTCGTCGTCGCCGCCGTCTTCTTCTTCGTCTTCGGGGCCTGACCCGCAGTGGGCTTCTCCACCGCAGGCCTCTTGACAGGCCCCGAAGACAATGATGACGAAGGCTTAGGCGCACTGCCTGAAGCCCTCGCCGCCGCGAGTCTTTTGTCCGCCGCCAGGGGCGGACGTAACATTGGCTCCGGCGGGAGCCGGCCCTTAAGGCCGTCAAGTTTAGCGTCCATCATGGTGCCTACTGACACCATGATGGAACGCTTGAGCTCCTCCAGGTCGAGGGAGGCTGGGGCCATCTGTTTTTGCACAGCCCCGACCTGTGCCCTCAAATCCTGCAGCTCCTTGCTCAACCGAGCGTTTTCGGCGAGCAGGTCTTCCAGGGCGGTGGAGCTCGTCAGGGTGCGAACACCGCCCTGAATGGTCTCCACCGCGTCCTTCAGCCTCTTAATGAAGCCTCCTTTTATATTCTTGGAGGTGCGAGCTACCTCCAAGATTGAGATTAGGGACCCTTCTATTTGGTCCCTGGCCAAAGAAGGGTTTGCGGGTCTGAGGCCAGAGCTGAGCAGGTCTCTGACTTCTGCCTCCCGCCTCTCCCTCGCCTCCTGCTCATCTAGCTCACGGGGCCGGCAAGGTTCTGGCGTCGCCTCTGCTGTGAGCCTTCTATACTGCTCCCTTTTTTGGAGTCCTGTATAGCGCAACCTGAGTGACTGCGTCGACGAAGCGAGTGAGGCCTCGCTTTCGCAGTCAGATGCGGGTTGTGGTCCCGCATCTACGCCTTCGGCTGATTCGTCGCGCTTGCGACGCTTCCTTTTGCTGCGCTCTACAGAGCTGTCACGCGACTGGGAGTGGCACGAAGCCGACTCCGCCAACTCCATTTCGCTGTCGCGCACAGCAATACGCTCCAACGAAACTCGTGGCGAGCTTGAACTCGCCTTCTCGACGAGACTCGATCGGGAGACCGACCGAGTCACACGTCCTCCTACAACGTCTTTGGGTTTTTTAAATTCTGAAGTATCCATTTAGATTCCCACGAGTATGGGGGATATATAGGCGTCGTTCCCGGGCAGTGCCCCCTGTACCCGGGAAAAGTCTAGCGTAACCCTTCGAGGTGGCGACCGGTACCTCGTCGGGGATACCACTCGGAACTGGACTCCCTCCAGCCATTCATCCTCTCGCCGTGGCAACCAAGCTTAGGATTGGGGGTTTTTTATAGAGGTTTTCCGTCCTCGTGACCCAACCGGTTAAGGTAAGGCCCCCGGGCCGCGTAAGGTCCACCCTGACCCTCGCTGCGGCTTACGGGTCGGCCGGCGGTGGTCTTAACAAGACCGTGTCCGAAGGCAGTGTGAGTGCACATCGGACCCGCCGCCCTCTTCCTACCCCCGCCCGCCGCCGCTACCCGGAATACGTCCAGGACGCCGGCGGGCTGCGGTCCGGTCAGCAAAAGCCGCCAACCGAACTCGCCCTGCTCCCTTCTACCCGCTCTCCTCTAAAGAGGAGATATGGGAGAGGGAGCCTCTGCGACCGAAGTCGCCGCCAAAAGGGCGCACCTTAGTAATTTTTTACAGAGGTTTTCTTCCTCGCAGCCCCCGCCCTTAAAAGGGCAACGGCCCCCGTTCCGACAGTTACTTGCCGGGTTACGGTATAATATGCCCGACCAGCTGTTGACACTGGTCGGCCCACTAGGGTAGGGCCCCACCTAGTGATTTTTTAAGGAGGTTGTCTTCCTCCGTGCGAGATGTTAGCCGGCCCTGACATAATGACAGGAACCGTTGCCCAGGGTGCACCACGAGGAGGTCTCTCAGCACATCAGCACCCCAACCAAACCTAACCTAACCTAACTAAAAAAAAAAAAAAAAAAAAAAAAAAAAAAAAAAAAAAAAAAAAAACCAAACCTAACCTAACCTAACTAAAAACCAAACCTAACCTAACCTAACCTAACTAAAAACCAAACCTAACCTAACCTAACCTAACCTAAGTAAAAACCGAACCTAACCTAACCTAACTAAAAACCAAACCAAACCTAACCTAACCTAATTAAAAACCAAACCTAACCTAACCTAACTCAAAACGTAACCTAACCCTTTTTTTTTGTTTTGGTAAAGCGGGGGAATCCTCATGGACAGTGTCAGACTCTTACTGACTAAACCTGAACCGCTGTGCTACGTCATCCGCGTTTTGGTGTCGGTGCATGGCAGCGCATAGCATTACTTCATGCACCGACCGCGGGCTTCCGCTGTTCTCGTTTTTCGGCCAGCGGGTTGCTCTTTCGCAAAATATGTTGGAGGCCGACGTGTAAAGGGCGTCGGCCTCCTCGCCAACAGCCGGCTGCGCGGAGACGTCTACTCCGCCCAGCGCAGACACGAGGACGGCGCGAGGCCCATCGAAGGCCGGACACAGGGCCAGCGTGTGCAGTGCGGTGTCGTCAGAATCACCGCACAGGTGACACGCTGTGGTGGCCTCTCTGCGGGCCACCCGGCACAAGTAGTGCCCGAAGGCCCCGTGTCCGGTCAACACCTGCGTGAGGCGGTACGTCAGTTTTCCGTACCGCCTCTCCGCCCACTGTTGCAGATGTGGGCGGATCGCAAAAGAGTTCTAGCCTGTGAGCAATTTTACACGTGATAAAAATGATATTTTTCGAGTTTTGAAACATTCTTACATGCTCTGCTGGCACTGGGACGTGAGTTCTGGACTCGAATCGAATTGTGCATTGCAGTTCTGCTATAGTTCTGTCGAAAACAAAAGAGTTCTAGCCTGTGAGCAATTTTACAAGTGATAAAAATGATATTTTTTTAGTTTTTTAGTTTCAGCTTGGTTATGGCTCCAAAGGGGGCTGTGAAGCTGCCGTACACGCGTTGTCGACCTACGTAAATTCTGGTAAAGGAGAGGTCGTCTTGAAGGTTGACATCAAAAATGCGTTTAATTCGGTAAACAGGGACACCCTGCTGGCAGAAGTTAAAAAAGAATTACCCCAAATTTATTGTTTTCTTTGGCAGTGTTACAGATATCCCTCTAAATTACTATATCGGGACAAACTTTTGAATTCTGCTGTCGGTTGTCAGCAAGGTGATCCTCTTGGGCCAGTAATTTTTAGTTTGGCTATTTACCCTATAATCCGGCAGCTAAAATCTAAATTTAACGTATGGTACCTCGATGATGGGACCCTCGGAGGCGATGTAGATTCGGTTCTGGATGATTTGCTGTTTTTAAAAAACCATTTCGACACTATTGGTCTTGAACTAAACTTTTCTAAATGTGAACTTTTCCTTTCTGACCATACTGACAGACTGACCGTTTCCAAATTTAATGCCATAGCTCCTGCAATCAAAATTATAAATAAATCTTCTCTACGCCTTCTTGGGTCTCCTATCTTTGATGATTCCTTTGAAAATTTCATAGAAGAGAAAATTCAAAATTTCAACGACGTTTCGGAAAGACTCGTTCAAATTAATATGCATTCGGCTATTACTTTAATTCGTTTTTGTTGTTTCGGCCCAAAATTAACTTATTTCCTCCGTGCTTCCCACTTATGGAAGCACCCTAATCTTTTGGTAAAATTGGACCAAATTATTAAACACACGCTTTCTTTGGTTTTAAATATGATCTTGGATGACCGGGCTTGGACTCAAGCTACTCTTCCCATTCGCATGGGGGGGCTCGGCATCCGCAAAATTTCGAGTTTCAGCCTCCCTGCATTCATATCCTCTGTGTGCGGCACTGATAAATTAACCAGGAATATTCTAGCTTCCACACTGGTTGATTTTGATGTGCCGTGCTTTACTGAGGCTGTGGATGCCTGGAGACTTGCTTGCCCAAGTTCAAATATTCCAGACTACCCATCATCACAGAGACAGTGGGACGAGCCGCTTTGCAGAATCACTCAAGAAAATCTAATTTCTTCTTCTACCTCTCCTGCGGAGCGTGCACGCCTCCTGGCTGTTGGTGAATGGGAGTCAGGTCTTTGGCTCCATGCTCTTCCGTCGTCGAATATAGGCACCTTGTTCGACGACACTACTTTCCGCCTTGCTGCTGCTCTTCGCCTTGGCGCTGCTTGTTGTTCTCCGCATCATTGTCTCTGTGGAGAAGTTGTCAACAGCCTCGGACACCACGGTTTGTCATGCAGCCGTAGTGCGGGTCGCTTGGCTCGTCATGCGAACATTAATGACATCATCCGTCGTGCTCTTGTTGCTGTCGGCGTACCAGCCGTTTTAGAACCTAATGGTTTGGCACGCGACGATGGCAAGAGACCAGACGGTATGTCCTTGTTCCCTTGGAAGATGGGTAGGCCTTTAGTGTGGGACGCTACCTGTGTCGATACTCTTGCGCCATCTCATCTTCCCGGTTCGTCTAGCTGTGCTGGCGCTGCTGCTGCGGCCGCTGAAAACCTCAAGCGGCGCAAATATACTAAACTAGTTGGTAGTTATTTGTTTCAGCCGTTTGGGGTCGAAACTCTCGGACCGTGGGGCCCGAGTGCCAAGTCGCTTTTTAAAGATCTAGCAAAGCGACTTGTTGACACTTCTCGTGACCCAAAGGCTGGCGTTTACCTCGCACAGAGGATAAGCATTGCCATCCAACGTGGCAATGCCGCCAGCCTTTTGGGCACACTCCCGGCCGGCAATGATGCGGACGAATTTTTTGATGCGATTTTTTAAGCCTTGTATATAATATCTTTGTATATACAACGTGTAACGGAAATAACGCACATCCACAGACACCCCAAAAAGAATATCCTTTTTTATCCACAATTAATGTATTGAAACATTTTTATCAATTTCTTAGATATTTGTTTTTATTACATATTGTCAGAATAATTTGTACAAATAATTGGCAAAACGCGTGGGCGCCCTATTGCTCAATACGTTACTTATAGCCTATAGCCTTATAGCCTTATTGCATCGACTTAAGGCTCATTTTCGTTTACTTCGAGTGCTTTTTGAAAATAGTGTCTGCCATTTAATTATTTCTAAATATTTTTTTGGTAAAAAAAAATATTTATTTTTATTAATGAAATGGATTCTGTTATCGATTCTGAACAAAGTAGTTTCAGGATGTGCGTTAATTATGTTACACGGTGTATATGTTTGTAAATATTTTAATTTTAGTTTTATAAGTTTGTAAATATAATATAATATACCTATAAATGTATTTAACAAAGCCCTTAATTAAATATGCTGCTACCTGAATCATGAATTTCAAGCCTGAAATTCCCTGAAATACTAAACAATATAAATATTACTGGAACACAACATACAACAAAACCTTTTTAGTTTTTAAACATTCTCACATGCTCTGCTGGCACTGGGACGTGAGTTCTGGACTCGAATCGAATTGTGCATTGCAGTTCTACTATAATTCTGTCTAAAACAAAAGAGTTCTAGCCTGTGAGCAGTTTTACAAATGATAAAAATGATATTTTTCGAGTTTTCAAGTTTTCGCACAGGCTACTCTGCTGGCACCAGGACGTGAGTTCTGGACTCGTATCGAATTGTGCATTGCAGTTCTACTATAGTTCTGTCTAAAACAAAAGAGTTCTAGGCTGTGGGAATATATTATAAGGCAATGAAAATGATATTTTTCGAGTTTTCATGTTTTCGCACAGGCTACTCTGCTGGCACTGGGACGTGAGTTCTGGACTCGAATCGAATTGTGCATTGCAGTTCTACTATAGTTCTGCCTAAAACAAAAGAGTTCTAGGCTGTGGGAATATATTATAAGGCAATGAAAATGATATTTTCGAGTTTTCGATCTGCTACGGGAAGTTAGCAGACCATTTTTTAAATTGTCTTTTTTTGGGACAAAAACGTCAGAACTATTTTTGAAAACTATCAGAAACTATAGAACTTACCTGCATGCGAAAGGAACACACTTTTTTTTTTGATCTGCTGCAAATTAATCTGCTACGGGAAGTTAGCAGAGCATTTCATTTATTTAAATTTTTGGGGTAAAACAGCAGAACTATTTCTAAAATCTATCAGGAACTATAGAACTCAGCTGCATGCGAATAGAACTCTCTTTTTTTTTGATCTGCTGGACATTGATCTGCTAAGTTCACCCACATATATTTTGTTACAAAATTCAATTTCCCTTAAAGTACTAAAGTCAATCAAATAGGCGTTACAAAAAATCAGTCAGCCGTAGGCTTTCGACGAGAGATCACGTCCAGATTTTTAATTTTGATATATTTTTGAAATTATGACAACTGATATGACATGACATGGCCTCTCACTCAAGATGACGAGCTGTTATGACGGGTCTGTTGGTCTAGTGGTTAGTGACCCTGACTGATATACCGGAGGTCGTGGGTTCGATTCCCACCCAGGACAAATGTTTTTGTGATGAGCACCTTAATGGGGTTTCACAAGATTATGTAAGGCGGTTTTGTGTCTATGTCATTCTGAATTGAGGACCTTAAATATCAGGTAGCCTAAGCTAATATTTTAAGGCCTAACAAATGACCTGAATCTGTCCTACTTGACCTTAAATAGGACAGATTCAGGTCATTTGTCCTATTTGACCTATCTGCATGACAGATCGGGATTTTGGTTAGGATAGGTTAGCCGTTAAGATAGTCTGGATAGAGTTCCCGAGGGACTGTCGGGATAAAAATCCCGAGGGAAAAATCGCAACCATATTTTAAGCAGATTTTCTATTCTGTATTCTATGAATATCTATGGATATCAGCTTAACATTAACATTTTCTATATTTTCAGTCGGGTAAAAAGTAGCCTATGTGTTAATCCAAGGTGTGTGCTCACTCCATAGTAAATTTCATCAAAAGAGTGACAAACATCCATCCCTCGAAACCTCGGTATGCAGGTTCAACTAGCACATTCCCCGTTATTTTCTTATTTTGTCTGGTATTCTATTTATTGAGAAAAATTAAAAAGCAAAATGTTTGTAATATAATTTATTAATCAAAATATAATTCACGCTTACAATATTTGGTTACATCAATATTAAATATTTGGTGTGGTGTCCTTGCGGTTATATAAATAGATTTGTATGCACGAGGTACAAGTTCAATCTTCTGGGTCTGCGGGATGTTCGTGAGAGTTACCGCTCGCCCGGCACTCAAAGTGCTCCAGAAGGAAAATAGTGGGTTTTAGTCAGTAAAAGTCTGACATTCCCTCCCGCTGCACCCACAGCGGGCGGGGGCATTTGATGATGTCCCACGAAAAAGAAAAGGTATAAGTTCGATCGGAAGATTAAGAAAAGACGATACATTTTTAATGTCAAATCTATCTTCATAACTATAGGACTTATAAAAACTATTATACCCCTTATTGCGATCAAAAATGGGTTGCAAGCCAAATGTATACATAATAAATGGTGTGGAAGTGTACCCAATTAGCGTGGAGATGTAATTTATCTTTAGAAATCAATCTCCTTTTCGGTCTAAAAAGAGGAATGTGATATGTTTAAATGTCCAACGCCATCGATATTAAAATTAAAGTAATTATAGCAGAAGGATTTCTAATAGTGTATAATTATAACAACTTATATGACGCCATAATATACGCCAAAAACACTTTGGAAGCGGGTGAAACCGTGTCTAAAGCTTATATTATATTATTAAACCTATAAATAATGATTTTAGCTCTTTGAAAAATGGCCAGATAAAATTTGCTCTTTCCATCCGTATGTCCGTCACCTGGCTGAAGTTAAAATTTTCACAGACAGTGTTACATATCTGTTGCCACTATAATAAATCAGGTTAAGCAGCGGTTGGCACGGTCATCGATTGGATGGGTGACCATTTTCTTAGCAGATTTGTTTTCTTTAAGCCTTCTTATTTAGAACTTTGAGTGTCGTGTGCCGGTCTTAGACTTAACCTGTCTTTTTTTTATTTCTCTGAGCTAAATATCCGATAATTTAAATATTACTTAGGTATACTATCACACATAATTAACCTAATATGGTATATAGTTTGATTATATTTTTACTATTGTTCAGCTTATGAAAGTTTCAATTCGGAATTAATTTCTGAATCATATTATTTCTTTTCGAGTCCAAAATTTCCATCTTTCCATTCGTCACTTAATTTGCAAATCTGGAACAAAAAGACATTTATTATTTAGCCTATATAAGGTCCCACTGCTGAACAAAGGCCTCCACTTTCTCTTTACAACCCTTTCTGTCTTTTGCAATTTCTGGCCACGTGCGACCTGCATATCGGGCAAGATCATAATAACACCTTCACCGCGGGCGACCTAACTAATTCTTATTATTAAAATTCATCCAAATCCTTTCAGTAGTTTCAGCGTGATTGACGGACAAACATCCAAACAAACAAACTTTTACATTTTTAATATTAAGTGTGATTGTTTTTTCCACCTAGCCTTGGGACACTGCCGGGCAAAGACCTCCCCTAAGTCCTTCCACGATTCTGACTTGCGCCGCTTCGAACCAGTCCTCGCGGTGTACGTATAATTCTTTCTGCCACCACTTTCTTTAAGGCGTGTTTAACATTAAAATATCCACCCAAAGTAATAATGAATAATAAATTTTCCTCAACATTCACACAACGCCATCTAGTCTCCAATTAAGCATACTAAGTAGCTTGTATTATGAGTACTAGACAATCGATAAACGTACTTATATATTTCAAAATACATACATATTATAGATAAATTACACCCAGACGCAGAACAGAATATGATCGTGCTCATCACACAAACATTTGTCCTGGGATGGGGATCGAACCTACGACCTCTGGTATAGCAGTCAGGGGCACTAACCACTAGACCAACAGGCCAGACGGATTCTGCCAGTCGGCCAGTAATATTATAGCGGTTCAGGAAGTGCATCTTACCGTGACAGGGTCGTATGTAAAGTGTCTAGGACATTGCTCCAGTCTTGCTTTCCCTTCATTGCAAACATAGAACTTCGTGTCATCATACTCATTAGGAATGATTTCGAATTTCTTCGAAGAACAGATGTTTTCGCATTTAATTTGAGATGCTGATACACAATACTGAAAAAGAAAAGAACGTTTAGTTTTAATATCGGAATATAACTGTCCCATTGCAAGCCTCTCAAACAGAGAACGAGCAATGAACACCACGCTTGTGAGCTGCCCCACTGTGGGGCACCATTACTGAAGCTGTTACCAGTCTGTAACTGTCCCACTGCAGACCTCTCATACAGAGAACGAGCAATGAACACCACGCTTGTGAGCTGCCCCACGGTGGGCGCCAAAATTAAACCGATCATCAATAATTTGATTTCAAAGATTAAAACAACAATTCTTACCATATCCTCAACGCTGAACAAAGTGTTATTCGGACAAGTTTCGCGAGTCTCTGTCCCCGAGTTACACACATAGAATCTACTGCAATCTGTGAGATCGGCAACTACATAGAACAAACCAGGTCTGGTTTCACATTTGCCCGGCACTTTCGGTGTCTCCATTAGTGCTCTTCTACTTTGGAAAACTAAAGACTTCGGATTAATGAACCCTTCTGCAATAGCTAACTCTATATCATATGATATAGAGTCTGGACAATTCGATGAGGAACCGGGAACGCATTCCTGAAAAAAACATTGTATTCTTTTAGAGGGTAATCCTACTAATATTATAAATGCAAAAGATTGTGAGGTTTATGAAAGATTGTTACTTCTCTGTCTAACTTGATATGAAGTTAGCTGACACCCTTACGCACATAGATTTAAGGACAACCGACTATGTCAAAGGAGTGTAATATTTTTGCAGCTGTAACCGACATCTATAGGGGTTGTAGTTTCTATAAAATGCTAATGTCATCAAAATAAACTAAATTAGGTAGAAGGGTTTAAACGGCATTTACGTATAATGTAATATCTAATATGATAGATACGTATGTATGGTTTTTTTTTGCACAAAATCCTTTAACTCGAGGAAGAAACCGTGGTCAAATTTTACTAGAGTTTATAAACGTGTGTCGACTGACATCGGGCACCTATTAAGAGGGATTACCTAATATGCAGTGTCTAAGGGTTGATTGGTCGTTGCGTTCCAATTTTTACTGCAAATCTGCCTATACAATGCTACAAGGATCATTTAGCAGTGGCAGAAATCGAAACTAATCGAAATAAATGAAAAACCATCACTTGACAGTTGAGAAGATTCTTGTTGTGAATATGCACCCTCATGTTGACATTAACATCCACGTGTCAAAAGATCCTTGTTGCTCTATAACTATGTGGGGCCTTTCAAACTTTACCATTTGAAATTACTTGATGAGTTGATAGGAAATAATTAAGAGCAAAGACTATCAAAATTGTTTGACTCAAAATAGCTTAAAATGGACCAACATATTTCAACAGACGTGGCAACAAACTCTTGACAATTCTA
The DNA here is from genome assembly GCA_941860345.1 of Chrysodeixis includens. Classification (NCBI taxonomy): domain Eukaryota; kingdom Metazoa; phylum Arthropoda; class Insecta; order Lepidoptera; family Noctuidae; genus Chrysodeixis; species Chrysodeixis includens. Next base: position 4,352,956 of record OW796119.1, on the reverse strand, counting down.
AGGCGCTAGTTTCCACATGATGTTTTCCTTCACCATTTTTATCATGTGATAATTACTTTTATACTCGCATATGAATTCGGAATGACAGGTGCTTGGTGGATTTGACTTGACAGTTCAATGTTCAAAGCATTAAAGTAAATCGTGTAAGTTAAACAAATTGTATAGTCACGTTATACTTAAATATTCTGATACTTACGTGCCATCTCATGCTATAAACCAAATTGTCAGGGCACGGGTCATGGGTAAGTTTGCCCATGACACAGATGTAGTAGTATTTGCAGTCGTTAAAGTCAACAATGACAAAAACGTCATATCGACCACACTGTACATATGGAGGTAAAGTTGATGTAATTAAAGTTGTGGATGAAGAAGTTTTTGTTGTAAGTTGTGTACTGGTTGTTGATGGCGTTGTTTTTGAAGTTGTGGATGGCGGAGTTAATGTAGATGGAGTACTCTCCGATGTTGTGGATGGTGTACTCTTTGATGTTGTGGAAAGTGTACTCTCAGTCGAGGGCGAGGAAGTAGCGTTTGATGTCGTGGTCGGAATTTTATCTGTTGTAGATGGTGTACTTTCTGATGTTGTGGAAAATGTACTCTCAGTCGTGGCAGACGAAGTTCCTGGTGATGTTGTGGTCGGGGTTTTATCTGTCGTTGTGGGTGAAGTAGAGAGAGTAGTATCAGATGAGGTCCCTGTAAACGAAGTGAAACGTAGAGAAATTTGTAACAATTAACAATTATAAATTCAAAAGATTTATAATTCCTACAAGTATAAGCATGGGATATATTTTTTTTTAACTAACATCACCCGCGACGTTGCCCGTGTTGATGATTTTTCACACCATAATTTTTCCTGGGCAGCTTCACTTAAGCTGTCTTAGCTTAACAAGTAACATTGTGTAATCGTTTGAAAAAGGAGATCGCCAGAAATCCATACATCGTTGGGCCAAATGTTGTACAGTAATCATTTATATGTTATTTAATAGATAACTCACACACATATTAATATCAGAAAGTTTTTTTTCAAAATTCTATGGGAATTAGGGAGAAAGTAAGTTTTTGGGTGACTAAGTTAGGTTATGCGGCAGATAGTAAGAATTGTATTTTAATTATTAAGGAAAATGTATTTTAAATACCATAACCAGATAGATACATTGATGTAACTGTTTAAACACACATATATATAAGTTATGTATATATATATATAGTATATGTAAGCCAAAGTCGTCAGAAAAATAGCAGCAATAGTGTAAGTACATCCGTAAGCGCACAAGAACGAAAACGAATGAAGAGATCACCAGAATGACGTGACAATTGACGTTTTTCAGCACTGGGACACACATTTTCGTTTTGAAATAATCACCCAAAACACAATCTGAACGATGTCATTTTTAAATAAATAAATAACTATTATTTACTAAAACAACAACAATTTCATTCAACACCCCTTTTTCCTTTTATAAATTATTATAACGTTCACGAGAAATGTTAAAACAAGATTACGTATATTTTTTTTAAATAATTCCCTTAATACTACTAGTTTTAGGACGAACTTAAAAATGACGGGACAGCTCGTTTACGGAGCTGGTTTTAGAATTCCTTGTAAATAAAAAATATATTTCAAATTGTATTTTTTAGCTCATTACGGTAGAAAGTTATTATTGTTATAAGTTATTTATAATCAGCAAAAAATCTAGTATTTTTTTTATATACATTTCGTTCCTGTACATAGTTTAGCCCAATACTGGCGATCTCCTTTACATTAATTTACTTATTCTTTCACTTTTCGAAGAAACATATTCCAACGATTATTATTTTAGTCTGTTTCAACTGATACCCACCCTTTCGAGTACACACTATAAAATTAATAGCCGATACTACTTCAGATTGTGTGTTTGCTTGTTCATACTACAAAAAGCTGCTTAATGTCCAATAAATGTAAATAATGTAAATATGAGAAGATTTACTTTAAACGAAAAAAATTATATGTATTCTTTGATAAATTAATAAGTACCCTCAGATGTTGTGGTTGGTGTACTCTCAGTCGATGTCGTTGTGTTCGGTGTACTCACAGATGTTGTGGACGGAGTACTCTTTGTCGTTTTGGACGAAGAAGTTCCAGTTCCTGTGGTTAAGGTAGTCTCAGTCGTGGGCGAAGTGCCGTTAGTTGTTGGCGAAGTGCCGTTGGCTGTCGTGGTCGGAGTACTCTCAGTCGTAGGCGATGTGCCGTTAGTTGTTGTTGGCGAAGTGCCGTTAGTTGTGGTGGTCGGAGTACTCTCAGTCGTGGTTGAAGTGCCGTTAGTTGTCGTGGTCGGTGTACTCTCAGTCGTGGTCGAAGTGCCGTTAGTTGTAGTGGGCGAAGTGCCATTGGTTGTTGTTGGCGAAGTGCCGTTGGTTGTGGTGGTCGGAGTACTCTCAGTCGTGGGCGAAGTGCCATTGGTTGTTGTTGGCGAAGTGCCGTTGGCTGTCGTGGTCGGAGTACTCTCAGTCGTCGGCGAAGTGCCGTTAGTTGTAGTGGGCGAAGTGCCATTGGTTGTTGTTGGCGAAGTGCCATTGGCTGTCGTGGTCGGTGTACTCTCAGTTGTTGGCGAAGTGCCGTTAGTTGTCGTGGTTGGAGTACTCTCAGTCGTGGTTGAAGTGCCGTTAGTTGTTGTTGGCGAAGTGCCGTTATTTGTTGTGGGCGAAGTGTCGTTATTTGTAGTGGTCGGAGTACTCTCAGTCGTAGGCGATGTGCCGTTAGTCGTTGTGGGCAAAGTGTCGTTATTTGTAGTGGTCGGAGTACTCTCAGTCGTAGGCGATGTGCCGTTAGTTGTTGTTGGCGAAGTGCCGTTAGTTGTTGTGGGCGAAGTGTCGTTATTTGTAGTGGTCGGAGTACTCTCAGTCGTAGGCGATGTGCCGTTAGTTGTTGTGGGCGATGTGCCGTTAGTCGTTGTGGGCGAAGTGTCGTTATTTGTAGTGGTCGGAGTACTCTCAGTCGTAGGCGATGTGCCGTTAGTTGTTGTTGGCGAAGTGCCGTTAGTTGTTGTGGGCGAAGTGTCGTTATTTGTAGTGGTCGGAGTACTCTCAGTCGTAGGCGATGTGCCGTTAGTCGTTGTGGGCGTAGTGTCGTTATTTGTAGTGGTTGGAGTACTCTCAGTCGTAGGCGATGTGCCGTTAGTTGTTGTGGGCGATGTGCCGTTAGTCGTTGTGGGCGAAGTGTCGTTATTTGTAGTGGTCGGAGTACTCTCAGTCGTGGGCGATGTGCCGTTAGTTGTTGTTGGCGAAGTGCCGTTAGTTGTTGTGGGCGAAGTGTCGTTATTTGTAGTGGTCGGAGTACTCTCAGTCGTGGGCGATGTGCCGTTAGTTGTTGTGGGCGATGTGCCGTTAGTCGTTGTGGGCGAAGTGTCGTTATTTGTAGTGGTCGGAGTACTCTCAGTCGTGGGCGATGTGCCGTTAGTTGTTGTTGGCGAAGTGCCGTTAGTTGTTGTGGGCGAAGTGTCGTTATTTGTAGTGGTCGGTGTACTCTCAGTCGTGGGCGATGTGCCGTTAGTTGTTGTTGGCGAAGTGCCGTTAGTTGTTGTGGTCGGTGAACTCTCAGTTGTGGGCGATGTTCCGTTAGTTGTTGTTGGCGAAGTGCCGTTAGTTGTGGTGGTCGGTGTACTCTCAGTTGTGGGCGAAGTGCCGTTAGTTGTAGTGGGCGAAGTGCCATTGGTTGTTGTGGGCGAAGTGCCGTTGGTTGTGGTGGTCGGAATACTCTCAGTCGTGGTTGAAGTGCCGTTTGTTGTTGTGGGCGATGTGCCGTTAGTTGTTGTTGGCGAAGTGCCGTTGGTTGTGGTGGTCGGTGTACTCTCAGTCGTGGGCGATGTGCCGTTAGTTGTTGTTGGCGAAGTGCCGTTGGTTGTGGTGGTCGGTGTACTCTCAGTCGTGGTTGAAGTGCCGTTAGTTGTTGTTGGCGAAGTGCCGTTGGTTGTGGTGGGCGGTGTACTCTCAGTCGTGGTTGAAGTGCCGTTTGTTGTTGTGGGCGATGTGCCGTTAGTTGTTGTGGGGGAGGTGTCGTTATTTGTAGTGGTCGGAGTACTCTCAGTCGTGGGCGATGTGCCGTTAGTTGTTGTTGGCGAAGTGCCGTTAGTTGTTGTGGGTGAAGTGTCGTTATTTGTAGTGGTCGGAGTACTCTCAGTCGTGGGCGATGTGCCGTTAGTTGTTGTTGGCGAAGTGCCGTTAGTTGTTGTGGGCGAAGTGTCGTTATTTGTAGTGGTCGGAGTACTCTCAGTCGTAGGCGATGTGCCGTTAGTTGTTGTGGGCGATGTGCCGTTAGTCGTTGTGGGCGAAGTGTCGTTATTTGTAGTGGTCGGAGTACTCTCAGTCGTGGGCGATGTGCCGTTAGTTGTTGTTGGCGAAGTGCCGTTAGTTGTTGTGGGCGAAGTGTCGTTATTTGTAGTGGTCGGTGTACTCTCAGTCGTGGGCGATGTGCCGTTAGTTGTTGTTGGCGAAGTGCCGTTAGTTGTTGTGGTCGGTGAACTCTCAGTTGTGGGCGATGTTCCGTTAGTTGTTGTTGGCGAAGTGCCGTTAGTTGTGGTGGTCGGTGTACTCTCAGTTGTGGGCGAAGTGCCGTTAGTTGTAGTGGGCGAAGTGCCATTGGTTGTTGTGGGCGAAGTGCCGTTGGTTGTGGTGGTCGGAATACTCTCAGTCGTGGTTGAAGTGCCGTTTGTTGTTGTGGGCGATGTGCCGTTAGTTGTTGTTGGCGAAGTGCCGTTGGTTGTGGTGGTCGGTGTACTCTCAGTCGTGGTTGAAGTGCCGTTAGTTGTTGTTGGCGAAGTGCCGTTGGTTGTGGTGGTCGGTGTACTCTCAGTCGTGGTTGAAGTGCCGTTTGTTGTTGTGGGCGATGTGCCGTTAGTTGTTGTGGGGGAGGTGTCGTTATTTGTAGTGGTCGGAGTACTCTCAGTCGTGGGCGATGTGCCGTTAGTTGTTGTTGGCGAAGTGCCGTTAGTTGTTGTGGGCGAAGTGTCGTTATTTGTAGTGGTCGGAGTACTCTCAGTCGTGGGCGATGTGCCGTTAGTCGTTGTGGGCGTAGTGTCGTTAGTTGTTGTGGACGAAGTGTCGTTATTTGTAGTGGTCGGAGTACTCTCAGTCGTGGGCGATGTGCCGTTAGTTGTTGTGGGCGATGTGTCGTTAGTTGTTGTGGACGAAGTGTCGTTATTTGTAGTGGTCGGAGTACTCTCAGTCGTGGGCGATGTGCCGTTAGTTGTTGTTGGTGAAGTGCCGTTAGTTGTTGTGGTCGTTGTACTCTCAGTTGTGGGCGATGTTCCGTTAGTTGTTGTGGGCGATGTGCCGTTTGTTGTTGTGGGCGAAGTGTCGTTATTTGTAGTAGTCGGAGTACTCTCAGTTGTGGGCGATGTTCCGTTAGTTGTTGTGGGCGATGTGCCGTTAGTTGTTGTGGGCGATGTGCCGTTAGTTGTTGTGGGCGAAGTGTCGTTATTTGTAGTGGTCGGAGTACTCTCAGTCGTGGGCGATGTGCCGTTAGTTGTTGTTGGCGAAGTGCCGTTAGTTGTTGTGGACGAAGTGTCGTTATTTGTAGTGGTCGGAGTACTCTCAGTCGTAGGCGATGTGCCATTAGTTGTTGTGGGCGATGTGCCGTTAGTTGTTGTGGGCGAAGTGTCGTTATTTGTAGTGGTCGGAGTACTCTCAGTCGTGGGCGATGTGCCGTTAGTTGTTGTTGGCGAAGTGCCGTTAGTTGTTGTGGACGAAGTGTCGTTATTTGTAGTGGTCGGAGTACTCTCAGTCGTAGGCGATGTGCCATTAGTTGTTGTGGGCGATGTGCCGTTAGTTGTTGTGGGCGAAGTGTCGTTATTTGTAGTGGTCGGAGTACTCTCAGTCGTGGGCGATGTGCCGTTAGTTGTTGTGGGCGATGTTCCGTTAGTTGTTGTGGGCGAAGTGTCGTTATTTGTAGTGGTCGGAGTACTCTCAGTCGTGGGCGATGTGCCGTTAGTTGTTGTGGGCGATGTTCCGTTAGTTGTTGTGGGCGAAGTGCCGTTAGTTGTGGTGGTCGGTGTACTCTCAGTTGTGGGCGAAGTGCCGTTAGTTGTTGTTGGCGAAGTGCCGTTAGTTGTGGTGGTCGGAGTACTCTCAGTCGTAGGCGATGTGCCGTTAGTCGTTGTGGGCGAAGTGTCGTTATTTGTAGTGGTCGGAGTACTCTCAGTCGTAGGCGATGTGCCGTTAGTTGTTGTTGGTGAAGTGCCGTTAGTTGTTGTGGGCGAAGTGTCGTTATTTGTTGTGGTCGGTGAACTCTCAGTCGTGGTTGAAGTGCCGTTAGTTGTTGTGGGCGAAGTGCCGTTAGTTGTGGTGGTCGGAGTACTCTCAGTCGTGGGCGATGTGCCGTTAGTTGTTGTTGGTGAAGTGCCATTAGTTGTGGTGGTCGTTGTACTCTCAGTTGTGGGCGAAGTGCCGTTAGTTGTAGTGGGCGAAGTGCCATTGGTTGTTGTGGGCGAAGTGCCGTTGGTTGTGGTGGTCGGTGTACTCTCAGTCGTGGTTGAAGTGCCGTTTGTTGTTGTGGGCGAAGTGCCGTTGGTTGTGGTGGTCGGAGTACTCTCAGTCGTGGTTGAAGTGCCGTTTGTTGTTGTGGGCGAAGTGCCGTTAGTTGTGGTGGTCGGAGTACTCTCAGTCGTGGTTGAAGTGCCGTTAGTTGTTGTGGGCGAAGTGCCGTTAGTTGTGGTGGTCGGAGTACTCTCAGTCGTGGTTGAAGTGCCGTTAGTTGTTGTTGGCGAAGTGCCGTTAGTTGTGGTGGTCGGAGTACTCTCAGTCGTGGTTGAAGTGCCGTTAGTTGTTGTGGGCGAAGTGCCGTTAGTTGTGGTGGTCGGTGTACTCTCAGTCGTGGTTGAAGTGCCGTTAGTTGTTGTGGGCGAAGTGCCGTTGGTTGTGGTGGTCGGTGTACTCTCAGTCGTGGTTGAAGTGCCGTTAGTTGTAGTGGGCGAAGTGCCGTTAGTTGTTGTGGGCGAAGTGCCGTTGGTTGTGGTGGTCGGAGTACTCTCAGTCGTGGTTGAAGTGCCGTTAGTTGTTGTTGGCGAAGTGCCGTTAGTTGTTGTGGGCGGTGTTGTAGTTGTTGTAGAACACCCAGCTATTTCTTTGGGTAGGCATGTCTGAAATATAGTCAGAAGGTTCGTTTGTTAACAACGAATATTAATTGCATTATTATACTAACAAACTAGAATCGATACAATAATTTTAATACTATGTGTTCTTTTATTGATAATACTTTAAACTTAACCTGCATTTAATGCCTTATTTTACATGAGAAGAGATATTGCCCCACCGGTGGGAAATTTATAGTGTAGCGTTTGATATTTCGAAACCATGCTACTTACCAAATTACGAGGACTAAATTCGTAGCCATTTTCACAAATACCGATGTCAAATTTTCCATGGTTACAGCTATAATACACGATGCAGTCAAGTGGTTCGGGTATTTTCCATACGTCGTTTGGTCCACATTTCGGGTAAGGTCTATGGGAGGTTGATGTCGATACTGTAGTCGTTCGTATAAAGCAACTGCCTAATGGAGCAGGCTCACATTCCTGGTTTGACAAAAAATGACATTAGAATAATAATTGATCATTGCGTAGTGTTTTATGGATTGGATTTTTTGTTGTTGTTATGGTACTTACCAAATCATTGGGATTGAATGCATAGCCATCTGGACAAGACTCTACCATAAAAGCTCCATTTGTACAACTGTAGTACAATTTGCAGTCGTCTGGGTAGGGTCTCCTCCATATGTCAAGGGGACCACAACTTGGTAGTGGTGCATTCGTGGTTGGTGATGGGCTTGGTGAGGGGCTTGGTTTTATAGAGCAACCAGCTATTTCAGCAGGCTCACATTCCTGGTTTAAGAAAAAATGCAGAATTAGAATTGATCAATGCGTAATGTTTTTGCATAACTTTTTTTGTTGTTGTTATGGTACATATGTATGGGTTTGTATGCACGAAGTGCAAGTTCGATCCCCAGCGCAGGCAAGTACCAATGTGACTTTTTCAAAGTTATATTATGTACTTTCTGAATCATTCTAAGACACCATTGACAGACGGTGAAGGAAAACATCGTGAGCAAACCTGTATTCCAAACATTGGAATGTGAAATCGCCAATCCGCAGTGAGCTAGCGTGGCGATTAATGCTTAAACCTTCTCTTTATGGGAAGAGGGTTGTACTTAGCAGTGGGACGTAATATAGGCTGGTATATTTATTATTAATGGTACTTACCAAATCAGTGGGACTGAATTCAAAGAAATCCGGACAAGAATAATGCATAACATCTCCATCTGTACAACTGTAGTACAGTTTACAGTCCTCTAAGTCGGGCCTCCTCCAATATTCACGGGGACCACAACTTGGTAGTGGTTGATTCGTGGTTGGTGATGGGCTTGGTGATGGGTTCGGTGATGGGCTTGGTTTTATGGTGCAACCAGCTAGTTCAGCAGGCTCACATTCCTGGTTTGACAAAAAATGCAGAATTAGAATTGATCAATGCATAGTGATTTTCGCAGGACTTGTTTTGTTGTTGTCATGGTACTTACCAAATCATTGGGACTGAATTCAAAGCCATCCGGACAAGACTCTAACAAAAATTCTCCATCTGTACAACTGTAGTACAATTTGCAGTCATCTGGGTCGCGCCTCTTCCAATGTTCACGGGGACCACAACTTGGTAGTGGTTCATAAGTGGTTGGTTTTGTGGAGCAACCAGCCTCTTCAGCGGGCTCACATCTCTGTTGAGTGAGAAAAATTAAGAAGTTGTAGTCAGTTACTTTGTGTGTACATCACAGTAGCTTTGTGATTCAGATTTCCGGATGATGATAATTACGAAAAAATTGAAATTGGCTAAGTTACTTACCAAATCAGTGGGACTGAATTCAAAGCCATGGTGACAAGTGCCGACGTGGAATTTTCCATGATGGCAGCTGAAGTAAGAGCGACAGTCGTTTGGGACGGGGAGTTTGTAATCGTCATTCTTCTCACAATATGGTATTGGTCCACGAGTGGTTGTGGTTGGTCTTATTGAGCAACCAGCTAGTTCTGCAGGCTCACACATCTATTGAATGACAAATATTAAAGTTTAGAAGATTTGTATGAACCATCGATCGTATAACGGTTAAAGTTGTACCTATTCGATCGTTTTTTTTTAGGTACTATGTAAGGACATCTATTTTTTTTATATTTTTTAGGATTGATAGCAAACTGTGATGGATAATGATCGTGAGGAAACCTGTATTCCAAACACTGGGACTTGACATAGCCGACCTGAATTGGAGGAACATGGTGATCGATGTTCATTGCTTCTCCATGTGGTATAAGACTTGTGCCCAGTAGTGGTTCCTTTTTTTTTGCAAGCACTTTTATGTGATGGGATTTTTCAGGTTTTATTAAATTTTTATCATTTAGATTTAAAAGCTAGAATTCACATGTTTATCTGCAGTCACGCGGGACGCATCGTAGCGATAACATTTTGTAAAACTACCCTCATGCTTTTCAATAAAAATAAATATGACTAAAAACGTAGAAGCTTTATGTGCAGTGAGTTTGTGTAGTGACGGCAATAACTATGATGTAAGCAAATGCAGTGTAGGTATTTCCTGGACTGGCCTTTAGAAGAAAGAACCAGATCGATCTGAGAAAGCCCGTGCCAACAGGCGGCACGCAAGCCCAAATAGCTCATGCATTTTTGAGAGAGCTACACAACTCAACACATGACGATACCGCCAGAGGCACGACAAAACATGTTAGGCAATAACTTACTCAGACTTCCGAATGACGATAATTCATCTTCCTGCCCTTATCCCACATATATAAAGATATAAAGGATATAAAGAATAGCACCACCCCATGTCCTCCACTGGGTGTCGTAAAAGGCGACTAATGGACCTTAAGACCCAGTGCACTGTACCAAGCACCTTGGGTCACCCGAATGGTGGCGGGTAAACAACCAACAATCGCATTCCCAAAGAAGGTTAGTGTCAGGCAGGCGCCCGACTATAAAACCATAACCAAAACTTTAAGCAACATGTCTAAAAGACGTGTTGCGCTGACCCCAAGTGAAATGGGATGGCAGAATGATGATGACTTACCAAATCCTTGGGACTGAATTCAAAGCCATGGCGACAAGTGCGGACGTGGAATTTTCCATGATGGCAGCTGAAGTAAGAGCGACAGTCGTTTGGGTCGGGCAGTTTCCAATCGTCATACTCCTCACAAGGCGGTCCTGGTCTATGAGTGGTTGGGGTTGGTCTTATGGAGCAACCAGCTAGTTCTGCAGGCTCACACATCTATTGAATGACAAATATTAAAATTTAGAAGATTTGTATAACCCATCGATCGTATAACGATCAAAGCTGTACCTATTGGATCGATTTTTTTAGGTACTATGTAAGGACGTCAATTTTTTGATATTTTTTAGATTGATGGCAAACTGTGATGGATAATCATCGTGAGGAAACCAGTACTCCAAACACTGGGACTTGACATAGCCAACCTGAATTGGAGGAACGTGGTGATCGATGTTCATTGCTTTCCCATGTGGTATAAGACTTATGCCCAGTAGTGGTACATTTTTTTTGCAAGCGCTTTTTTGTGATGGGATTTTTCAGGTTTTATTAAATTTTTATCATTTAGAGACCCCCCACACTAGCGTCTTTCGAGCGTCGTCGTCGTGCCGGCGTTCGGCAGGCGGCCAGCGCTGGCGTCGCGTCACCGCGGCGTCGACGTCGGGTGGACGTTGCTCGGACGCTGGCACGACGACGACGCTCGAAAGACGCTAGTGTGGGGGGTCTCTTAGATTTAAAAGCAAGAATTCACATGTTTATCTGCAGTCACGCGGGACGCATCGTAGCGATAACATTTTGTAAAACTACCCCCATGTTTTACAATAAAAATAAATATGACTAAAAACGTAGAAGCTTTATGTGCAGTGAGTTTGTGTAGTGATGGCAATAACTATGATGTAAGCAAATGCAGTGTATTTCCTGGACTGGCTTTTGGAAGAAAGAACTAGATCGATCTGAGGAAGCCCGTGCCAACGGGCGGCACGCTAGCCCAAATAGCTCATGCATTTTTGAGAGAGCTACACAACTCAACACATGACGATACCGCCAGAGGCACGACAAAACATGTTAGGCAATAACTTACCAGATTTCCAAATGATGATAATTCATCTTGCTGCCCTTATCCCACATATATAAAGATATAAAGGATATAAAGAATAGCACCATCCCATATCCTCCACTGGGTGTCGTAAAAGGCGACTAATGGACCTTAAGACCCAGTGCACTGTTCCAAGCACCTTGGGTCACCCGAATGGTGGCGGGTAAACCACCAACAATCGCATTCCCAAAGAGGGTTAGTGTCAGGCAGGCGGCCGACTATAAAACCATAGCCAAAACTTTAAGCAACATGTCTAAAAGACGTGTTGCGCTGACCCCAAGTGAAATGGGACTTACCAAATCCTTGGGACTGAATTCAAAGCCATGGCGACAAGTGCGGACGTGGAATTTTCCATGATGGCAGCTGAAGTAAGAGCGACAGTCGTTTGGGTCGGGCAGTTTGTAGTCGTCATACTTCTCACAAGGCGGTCCTGGTCTATGAGTGGTTGGGGTTGGTCTTATGGAGCAACCAGCTTCTTCAGCAGGCTCACATCTCTGTTGAGTGAGAACAATAAATAAATATCTTGGGATAATATCCACTCACGGCCATCTGATCCCAAGCTAAGCAGAGCTTGTGTTATGGTAATCAGACAGCTGATAAATATACTTATATATCTCTAAATATATACATATTATAGATAAATCACACCTAGATACAGAACAAATGATCGTGCTCATCACACAAAAATTTGTCCTGGGTGGGAATCGAACCCACGACCTCCGGCTTAGCAGTCAGGGTCACTAACCACTAGACCAACAGGCCCGTCAACAATTAAGAAGTTATAGTCAGTTACTTTGTGTATACGTCGCGGTAGCTTTGTGATTCTAGTTACGAATTTGATTAATTTGGTCGTTACGTCTAGAATTAACATGGTCTCAAAAATATTTCACAGATCTTTTAATAAAACATCTCAATATTTCCGAATTTATATTGATACTCACCAAATCTTTGGGACTGAATTCGAAGCCATACGGACAATAATCGGACGATAAATCTCCAAATGCACATGTGTAGAACTTTTTGCAGTCATCTGGGCTGGGTAGAAACCAATGGTCACGGGGACCACACATTGGTAGTGGTGCATAAGTGGTTGTTTTAATGGAGCAACCGGCTAGTTCTGGGGGCTCACATTTCTATTAAATAACAAAAATTAAGGTTTAGAAGAATTGCATGAATGATGTACAGTAGGGGTCTTAAGTCCAGTAACAGTTTCACAAATTTATGGTGGACTGTACAGCTTTGATCGCTTGTTTTAGGTAGCTTGTGAAGCCTAGTTCCTCAATATTTTTAAGACTAATGGCAAATGGGGGTGGTTAATCGACATGAAAAAGCCTGTATTCCAAACACTGGGACTTGACATAGCCAACCTGAATCGGAGGAACGTGGTGATCGATATTCATTGCTTCTCTATGTGGTAAAAGGTCCAAAAGTGGCACATTCTGCTTGCTTTATGTGCAGTGAGCTTGTGTAGTGATGGCATTAACTATGATGTAAGCAAATGCAGTGTCTTTCCTGGACTGGCCTTTAGAAGAAAGAACCAGATCGATCTGAGGAAGCCCGTGCCAACAGTCATGCATTTTTGAAGGAGCTACACAACTCAACACATGACGATACCGCCAGAGGCACGACAAAACATGTGAGGCAATAACTTACTCAGATTTCCATTTGTGCCATAGTTAAATTAGTTATCCATAGTTTGAGAAATAAACACATCTAACATATCCCATCCATAGCCCAAGTTCGTTTTATCCATAATTTACAATAGTTTTGTAGCTACCTTGGGCCGTCCATGTCTGTTCTTTCATAGAGCAGGGGTGGATGGCCCTTGGTAGTTGCCCCATCACATATTAGATTAAAATTCTCAACAAGGCCTCTGCATGTTGGACCTGTGTCCCCGAAGGCTTACAGCCTTTAAAAAGGACCGGGTTTCTTCCCTTGAAGTTATCCCGTGAATTAAAAGAGAGACTAAAATTGTATTGAAATTGACTGAGTTACTTACCAAATCCTTGGGACTGAATTCAAAGCTATGAGGACAAGTGCGGACGTGGAATTTTCCATAATGGCAGCTGAAGTAAGAGTGACAGTCGTTTGGGACGGGTAGTTTCCAATTGTCATACTCCTCACAATCCGGTACTGGTCTATGAGTGGGTATGATTGGTCTTATGGAGCAACCAGCCTCTTCAGCAGGCTCACATCTCTGTCGAGTGAGAACTGATTATAAAATCTGCTAATCCTAATGACGGTTAAAGAACGAAAGTGAGTTTGAAGCTAATTTTAAGTGTAAAACCAAGCAAGTCAAATGCAGTTCTGCCTCATTTAACCAATGGGCCACGGCTGGTATTTACAAAAGTAGAACTAGGCTTTATGAGTTATATGGTATGAAAAAATATAAATTTGATGTAATTTTTTTAAACTATGTTAAAAACTATTCTAAAATATTTAAGAAGGTTTGCAACGCAGCAAAGTCTAAATATATTAGCGAAAAAATAAAACGATCCTCAAATAAAATAAAAGCCACGTGGAATATCATTAACCAAGAAACTGGTAAGACTACGAGACGTGACAATGATATAGAGATTATATGTAATAATAAGTTAATAAACAAAGCCGAAGATATTGCCTCAATATTTAATGAATTATTTGCAAACATGCCGATAACTACAACTAGTCCTCTTAACTCATCGACAATTGACGCTGAAAACTTACTACGTGATAGTGCGCCTGGATGTGATGCTGCTTTCAATTTTGAACACGTGACTCCGTTAGATATAGTAAACGCTTTTAGGTCACTCAGTCAAAAGAAAACCGAAGATTTCTGGGGCCTCTCCGTTAAACTTTTAGCTAACATAATAAACATTGTTGCTCCATCTTTAGCTGTAATTTTCAATAAATGCGTAGACGCAGGGGTCTTCTTTGACCTTATGAAGCATAGTAAAGTTATACCATTATTTAAGTCAGGTAATAAAAGCGACATTAGTAATTTTAGACCGATATCAATTTTACACGCGTTCAGCAAGATTTATGAGAAATTGATATTGAAACAACTCTTAATACATTTTAATCTGAAGACTCTCCTTCATTGTGAGCAATATGGTTTTACTAAGGGACGCTCTACTACCGACGCCGGTGTAGCTTTACTCAGGCATGTTTATGATGCCTGGGAGAACTCGCAGAATGCTATTGGAGTGTTCTGTGACCTGTCCAAGGCATTTGACTGCGTCCATCACAATACGCTAATTTGTAAACTAAAGTATTACGATTTAAAAAGTAGATCTCTGGATTTAATTTATTCATATTTAAGTGATAGGTATCAGTGCGTTGACGTTAAAGGAAGTAAGTCCATTGGACTTCCTGTTAAACTAGGGGTACCGCAGGGCTCAATCCTCGGCCCATTATTGTTCGTAGTCTATATTAATGACCTGCCATTTTATTTAAAAGAAACTTGTAACGTGGTACTTTTTGCAGATGACACTTCCTTAATTTTTAAAGTAAATCGGAATAGAGATGATTTTAATGAAATAAATAGTGCTCTCACTCGGGTGACACAATGGTTTTCAGCTAACAATTTAGTATTAAACGCGAAAAAAACCAAATGTGTTAAATTTGTAATGCCTAAGGTTAAAAATCTTGGTCCAAATATTTTTATAAATGGCGAAGTGCTTGAGGCTGTAGAGTCAACGGTTTTTCTGGGTATTACTGTAGATACGAAACAGAAATGGTCAGCACATATTGCGTACCTCGCGGGTAAGCTGAGCTCTGCGGCTTATGCAGTTAGAAAAGTTAGACGGATTACTGATGATACTCACCAAATCCTTGGGACTGAATTCAAAGCCATGGCGACAAGTGCGGACGTGGAATTTTCCATGATGGCAGCTGAAGTAAGAGCGACAGTCGTTTGGGTCGGGTAGTTTGTAATCGTCATACTCCTCACAAGGCGGTCCTGGTCTATGAGTGGTTGGGGTTGGTCTTATGGAGCAACCAGCCTCTTCAGCAGGCTCACATTTCTGTTGAGTGAGAAAAATTAAGAAGTTATAGTCAGTTACTTTGTACTTTGGAATCCGTGTGGTGTCCGGATATAAAGAATAGCGCCACCCCATATCCTCCACTGGGTGTCGTAAAAGGCGACTAATGGACCTTAAGACCTAGTGCACTGTACCAAGCACCTTAGGTCACCCGAATGGTGGTGGGTAAACCACCAACAATCGCATTCCCAAAGAGGGTTAGTGTCAGGCAGGCGGCCGACTATAAAACCATAGCCAAATCCATTAGCAACATGTTTATAAAAAAACATGTTGCGCCGACCCCAAGTAAAATGGGATAAGGGCAGGAAGATGATGATGAGTCAGTTACTTTGTGTATACGTCGCGGTAGCTTTGAGATTCTAATTATGAATTTGATTAATTTGGTCGTTACGTCTAAAATTAACATGGTATCAAAAATATTACACAGATCTTATAACGTCACAATATTTCAGAATTTATTATGATACTCACCAAATCCTCTGGACTGAATTCGAAGCCATACGGACAAGAATCTAGCATATAATCTCCAAATGTACATTTATAGAACATTCTGCAGTCATCTGGGCTGGGTATAGTCCAATAGTCATCGGGACCACACATTGGAAATCTTCCAAGCGTGGTTGATGTTGCTGGAGTGGTTGTGGCGTTTACTTTAACGCATTTCTACAAATAATAAAAAAGAAAATAAGCACTTTAAGAAATGGTTATATTGTTACCGTGTCTGGAAGCCTCAAACCTGGACCCCTACTTTAACCAGAGGGAACCAAATATTGGCTTAAATGCAGACAGAAATGCAAGACAGGCTGAGTGCTAGACGGCGGGATGAGCTCAAAAGCGTTTTAAGAAAAATCACTTCAGTAGGTTTCGAAGTCCTCAGTGGGGTCGAAATGTTGAGCATGCTCATCTTTACAAATCTCATTTTGTTAAAGTTTTGATGGAAAAAATGTCTTAAAGAAATTAGCATGTTTTAACGATAAACCCATATCACCGCTACTTAAATACATCGCAATATATGACGTACTGCATTCCTAAGTTTCGTTAGGTTGGTGTTGGATTTTTAGTAAAATTAACAAAAAAAATATCCAGGTCACATTTATCATCAAGACCCTTAGCGGGAGTCGTTCTTTTTTAAATAGAACATAAGACTTAAACTCTATGTTACTTACCTTAGAATCGGGATTGAACTCCTCACCCTCTGGACAAGTGTGAAGCCGATAGTCTCCTTTCTGACAAGTGAAGTATTTAGAAGCCTCCGTGTTACTGCGACGTGTCCATTCATCATTCGGGAAACATACAGTTTGTGTTTCCGTTCTTAAGGAGCAACTGGCGTTTTGTATTGATTGACATGACTGAGGAAAGTAACAAAGAAAAAATATTTTTATAACAATTTTCGTAAGGAATTACTTTCTGACTTGTCGGAATCAAAATCAAAATTAAAATTATAATAGACGGCACCCATCGCCCACCCCATGTGCTTTCGCTATGGGAGAAGAAACGACGCAACAAACTCCCCAGCAGCACGCTGTCTTGCTTTTCCATTTTAAAAATATAATATATACAAGTATAAAATACCATATTTACAAAGCGTCAAAAAATATAACATCATCTCTGTCAATGGCGGGAAACGTGCCCAGGAGACTGGCTGCATTACCACGCTGAATGGCAATGCCAATTCTTTGCGCGAAATACAGTCCAGCCTTCTGATCACGGGTGGAGTCGACCAAGCGCTTAGCGAGTTCCTTATACAGAACTCGTGCACCCGGCCTTCATGTCCCAAGTGTTTCAACCCCAGAAGTCTCAAAAATATAATTGCCGTAAGGTTATTATACTTCTGCCGCTTTAGGTTTTTCGTAGCTCCAGCTTATTACAATGCCGAAAGTAAAGATTATTTCTATTCAAAACACGTTTTGACTGCATGGATAGCCGAGTGGTATAGGTCACCACGCCAATTACCACTGTGCGCGACGTGTCGCTGATTCGATTCCCGCGTAGGACAAGGATTTGTGCATACCACAAAAAGCTTGTTCTGAGTCTGGGTGTCTCTGTGAATGTGAATTGAATGTCTCTGAAACCCCCCGCGAAACAAGGAGTAAATTCCTTATAGAGTCGTTTTAAAGAAAAATATGGTTTACTCACCAAATCAGTGACGCTAAACTCCAGTTGAGAAGTACAATTTAATATTTTGAGTTCTTCTTCCGCACAACTGTAGTATTTCGTACAGTCAATAGGGTAGGCTTTCACCCAATTCTCTTTTGGCTTACATAGAGGTTGAACTGTGGATGTTGATGAAGATATAGATGTACTTGTAGATGATGATGGAGGTACAGATGTACTTTTAGATGTTACAGGTGTACTTTTAGATGTTACAGGTGAACTTGTAGATGTTACAGAGGAACTTTTAGGTGTTATTGATGGAGTCACTTGTGTAGTACAACCGGCTAATTCTTTAGGTAGACATTCCTAAAACAAAGAGGCGATAAATATAAAGTTTTGGAGACATAATTATGTACAGTTTTATTGGCTGATTTAAAATGTTTTTAAATGTTTCTATTTTCTTAAGTTTTTTTTTATGTGAATTTTGTCCATCTTTATAAATATCATTAATCCTGAATAAAATGGAATAATAATATTTGAAGTCAAAATTTAAGTGTGGGAAAATGTCAGGTTGCTATTTATGACTCTAAAATGAATGCGATGGGTTCTAATATTATCTCAGGAACTGTTGTTCTGTTTCTGACATAAGTACAATAAATGCAAAAAGCACGAAAATTTGTCCTGAGGGCGAAAGGGCCCTAACAATAAACCACACCGGCTGTCGGATGTAAACTTTCTGACCAGCCACTAGGTTATGTTGCTATTAAGAATATCTACTCGGGATTTACAAATATTAATGAAGGCAGACTAAGCGTTAGTAAGTAGTTTTTGACTGCACGGATAGCCGAGTGGTCACCACGCCAATTACCACTGTACGCGACGTGTCGCGGGCTCGATCTCTGCGTAGGAGAAGAATTTGTGCGATCCACCAATACTTGTTCTGAATTTAGTGTCTTTGTAAATGCGAATTTGTCTATGAAACTTTCCCATAAGGTATATTTTTTAGAACGGGAGTCGGTTTAATAAAAATATACTTACCGACTCTTCAATGCTAAATTCTAAACCCTCATCGCAAGACCGGCGAGATAAGTCGCCGTAGGTGCAGATGTAGAAATGTGTGCAGCTTGTTATGTCTGCTCGAATCCAGATATCATAACGTTTGCACGTTGGTAGCACTACCGCTGGGGACAGTGAGGTTGTTTTGGGTGTACAACCGGCAACGACACGAGGTAGACATACCTGGAAAAATATTTATTGATCTGGACTTAACGTATCTAGAAGGCTTGGTCGGTATTTTTGTCTTATGTGAGACTTACGAGTACTTTTGTGTAAAAATAAGAACAGAATAGAATAAGAAATTTATTCCCAAAAATACCTAATACATTTTATGTTATCATTAGCCCCAAACTAGGCAAAGCCTGAATCCTAGCCTATCCTGGCCTAAGATAAAAATGAACAAAATAAAACCTTAGTTTAAAAAAATTCATCCAACAGAAAGATTTTAAGTGAAATAAAATGTTTTAAATGTCATATTTTAAAATATAAGCTCGATGCAATCGACAATTCCTAACTGGCTACTCTGAGAAGAAGCGTCGAAACAAACTCAAGGGTAAGAAACATTGGATTTGTGTCTATTCTATCAAATCAATAAAAACATATGATGATATGACGCATCAAAGATAATGAATCATGTAGATTAACGTCACTTATCATAAAAAAAAAATCCAGTCTTACATACAATTTGTCTTAAATGAGGGTTAGTTTTTTTACTTACTTCCATAGTCGGACTGAATTCGAAATTCTCCGGGCATTTTTTATGCAAAATTTCTCCGTTTATGCAAGTGTAGAACCGACTGCAGTCATACTCATCTGGTAGTAGTCGGTGCTCATATTTACCGCAATTGACACGATCATCTGGTGTGGACACAGCTGTCGTGGTGGTTAAATGACAACCCGCGCGGTCTGCGGGTAAACATAACTGGAAAACAATTTTACTCCTTTAGGTAAATAAGTAAATATTCCTCAACATTCACACAATGCTATCTTGTCTCAAATTACGTATACAAGGAGTAGCTGGTGTTATCAAAACTAGACAAGTGATAAACATACCTATACATTTCGAAACAAAATATAATTTTCATAAATTTTCATAAATAATAAAAATTCTAACATATGTAGAAACGCCAGTAGTTAACAGTACAGTATTACAAAAAGTGATGGAAGAATTTGTACTCCCGGTCAATGACCTCGGCAGCTTATTCGACCTCGAGTTCAATTTCATCCAACAAAATATTTACATTACTATAAAATGACTTACACCCTCAAACACACTGTATTCGTATCCCTGTACGCATTTAGCGTGTATATGGAATCCGTAAACGCATATGTAATAGTGAGAACAGTTTCCATAGTCAGGCTGCACCCAAAATTCCGCATCACCACAACTTGTATCAAACTCGCGTCTTGTGTGTGTAATATTATTAAAGTCGTACGTTCCACAATTTCCGTCAGCAGCTGGATAGCAAGCCTGAAAACGAATTAAATAATAAATATCTTGGCACAATATCCACACACGGCCATCTAATCCCAAGCTAAGCAGAGCTTGTGTTATGGTAATCAGACAGCTGATATACATACTTATATATTTCTAAATATACACATATTATAGATAATCACACCCAGACACAGAACAAATGATCGTGCTCATCACACAAACATTAGTCCTGGGTGGGAATCGAACCCACGACGTCCGGCTTAGCAGTCAGGGTCACTAACCACTAGACCAACAGGCCCGTCGAATTATTTGTATCTCTTTTTATTCACGGGATAACTTCTAAGAAAGAAACCCGGTCCTTTTTAAAGGCTTACACGGGGACACAGGTCGAACATATACAGGCCTTGTTGAGATATTTAATCTAAAATGTGATGAATCTACTAATATTATTTTTGTTTAAAGTACCTACTCTTGTTTAAGTTAGACAGCTACAAGGATCTTTTGGCACGTGGATGATATTAACATGAGGGTGTTGGTGTGCATACTCGCAACAAGAATCAACTCCAACTGTCTGTCTTAAGTGACACTATTTTGCACTTGATTTATCAAGCTAACTTTCCGTAATTTTATTTTCCTTTTTTTCTGGTTTATCGTACAGACAATTGTATTTCATTGACATCAATAAAAGACGTTTATGTTGCATATAATTCGATCCTTAGTTATGAAGTGCAAAATTAAATCATTTTTGTGTCGAAGAAATCCTCATGAGCACCCACTTTCTCGGGAGAAAGTGGTGAGTGTCAGACTCTTACTGACTAAACCTGAACCGCTGTGTAAAGTTCCTTAATTTCCATCGTATACAAAGTAATTAATCATACTGCATTTTAGACTTCAAACTTTCTATGTTATAACGGCATTTGTTCTAATTTCGGTCACTTGCCAAAAGATCCTTGTAGCACTATATACCAAATATAAAATCAGAATCAAAAGTCATTTATTCAAATTAGGCTACAATGTAGCACTTTTCGAACGTCAAATGAATAATAGACAGCACCCCATCGCCCACCCTTTACCGCTTCCTGTGCTCTCGCTACGGGACAAGAAACGGCGCAACAAACTCCCCAGTAGCACGCTGTCTTTATTTTACTACAAATTCTTTTACTTCTAAATAATAAATACTCATACTTACATTAAACTTTGGATCAAAAATTTGTACATCCGGACATTTTTCAATGGTTTGATTACCGTCTTTACAATGTATGTATTTATGGCAATCGGTCTTGTGTGATTCGACAAGTTCATCTTTTTCCAAACATTGCTGACTATAAACTAATGTACAGTAAAGTAATAAAAATATTAACCGGCAATCTGTGGAGGAAATTAACTAGTTTAATTATTGGGAAGATTGCTAAAGTTTGACTAGTTAAATTATTGGGAACATTGTTTAAAGTTTGACTAGTTTCGGAATAGATGAGTAGATGTTTGAAATGGGATTGTTTAGTTGAGTTCTTGAAATTGATATATTTACAAATATTTACAGGCACGAGCAAAAACGAGTAGATATACACGATTAAACAGTTACAGCATGTTTCTTATGCGAAATTTGTAAAGCTGTAATTTTATTTATTTATTTGGGAAAACAAACACTCGTACAATAAATATTACAACATTAATGACAACACGAATGCTTATATAACAAAATTTCAGTTTTGTTATAGTTTCCGATAAATTATATTTGTTTATACACAAATTTCACGCTTATTTTTACCGCATACACATACAAATAATATTGACAATGGCTGCATTAGTTCTGTATAATAATATATAAAGTAATTAGTCTTCTATACACGGACGCAACGTGAGTTATGCCCACGCTATCGGATCGTGGCACGACCGTGGCATGATACTGTAGCAAGTGTATCGCAGTGACGAACGGACAATGTGTTGTTGACGTAATTAAAATGCTGTAGGTGGGCAGCCCTATTGCTGTTACGTGCATATAGGCTATAGGAATATTTTTTTAGAAACAGCCAAGTCGATCCGATCACAACAATTGAATAATAATATGGCTTTCCTATATTTAGAACTGAAACTTATTTTTGTTTCTTAAACCCCTACTTTGCCTTTGCCCTGCACACTAACGGCTAAAATAATAACAATAATAAACCCATACTAGGATTCCTATGGATCATCATTCCCCTGCCCTTCTCCCAATTATTATTACTTGGGGTCGGCGCAGCATGTCCTCTTCTTCCACACGTTCCTATCTGACGTCATCTCGCAAGTCACACTCTTTGCAGCCATATCATCTTTCGCACAATCCATCCATCGTTTCTTTGGTCGTCCTTTTCCCCCATATCCACATCCATCACTTTCCTTACCACGTGACCTAGGATACTAGTACTAGGATACCTATGGATAGGTCTTCAAAAGTAACATTGAGGTTTCTTACATAATTTTTTCTCTTAAATGAATAGTTTGAGCTAGACTCTTCCAATGTAGTGAAATTTGACACCCCACCCTCTATATTATTATCTTCTAAAATAAGACAGTGGCAAAACTAAGAATCATTTACGATGCACATTCTTTGCAAACTTCCAACGAAAAGCAGTTTGAACGAGATCTAGTAAGTAGTTTTTGTAATACTTCATGAATTGTAAACCGCCACTTGCTGCTACGGAATGTGTGGTGCTTTTCCGTGTGGTGTCCGGATATAAAGAATAGCACCACCCCATATCCTCCACTGGGTGTCGTAAAAGGCGACTAATGGACCCTAAGACCCAGTGCACTGTACCAAGCTCCTTGGGTCACCCGAATGATGGCCAAAGCCAAAACTTTAAGCAACATGTCTAGAAGACGTGTTGCGCCGACCCCAAGTGAAATGGGATAAGGGCAGGAAGATGATGTCATGAATAATAAACCCACAACTTGCTGCTACGGAATCCTTCATCGGCGAGTCTGATTCGTACTTAACCGCTCTTTATTAAGACAAATCAAATCAAAGCATATACAAATTTCTAGTGATTTTAATGAAGCATAAAAAATAACATGCATTTGAATAACAAAATACGTAATTACATTTACATGGTCTTTATGTAATAAATTCGCTTTTTGCAATTTACGTAACTTTAAAAAATTCCATTTTAGCACTGCGCTTTGATAAACGGATGGAAAACATGTTATTATCATCATCTTCCTGCCCTTATCCCATTTTACTTGGGGTCGGCGCAAAACTTTTTTTCTTCCATACCAGACGTCACAGTATCATTTACTCCTTTTTCTTTCATATCATTTCTTATACCATCCATCTATCAAAATCAATCAAAACGTTATCAATTCTATATTTATTGATATCAGTAAAGAAATAAACAGTATCACCGCTATAGGAAACATAGAACTACTTTATAATTAAAATTAGTGCCCTTAGGAAAACAAATTTTAACGAATAGTTAATATTCAAACCGTTGGGCAAAGGCTATTTTCTTGTCTTTTTTTATTCTCACGCCCCGAAAAATAGATGCATGTGACAAAATCTGAGGATTTCATCAAAGTCTCAGTTTCCTCGTTATTACACCATTAGACACTTCTACTAAGCGTATAGCTCTAGCGACCCCTCTCTAGCCAGCCAGTTAAGGCAAGAAAGAGCTGGGAGTCCTCATAAAGAGTGACCCCATGGGGTATTCAGTTTCTGTTGGGTCGCCACTCACAAACAGCTCGTCACAAGCTGCCCTGCGGATGTATGTTTCTACATAGACCTTCAGATACATTTCTTAATCACATTACAAACAATCTCGTATTATTTGCATTATGAGGATAGAAAATAATGACTGACTTTACAAAGTTTATAGACCCTATTCCCATTTTCAAAACTGGTCCAATGTATAAATGTCCATTCTTAAAAAAATGGTCCGCTGGTGTCTTTTTAGATACAGTGAGAACAATTAATTTCCTTGAAAAAGAAGATGAAATGTAAATGATCAGAAAAATGTAAAGAAATTTGTTCATTTTCATTCCCAAAACCGATTTATTTCCGTATTTTGGCGCGTAGTAAGAGCGAAAGTTAAAAAAAATTGACAATGTCTATTCTATCCCCTTAATTTTCACGTAAAATTACACTTTATCCAGAACACAATTCGTTTATTTTTTCACAATAAAGTAACCTAATACTAGCCTAAAATCGTCCCTCTGCTGGGCACAGGCCCCTTCCCATATAGGGAAGGTTTGAGCATTGATCCTTACGCTATCTCACACCGGATTGTCGATTTCACATTTTAATACAAATTATTATTTGTAAACTCACCCATTTTGGTCCGGACTTCTCAACCGACTAAAATATAAGAAAAAGAACGGATTTTCAATGATTCGTACTAAAGTTGAACGAATTGATTAAATATATTATTGTGAATGCATAAAATACTGGGTTAATTTGCTAAATTGGTACATCATTTAATTTTGATTGCTGTAGTAATTTTATAAGTATCCAAAGGTAATGTCTCCTGACCGATTTCGGCCACGGCGGCTAGTGTTACTAGGACACCAGCCAGCTACGCGGGACATATTATAGTACACAAGCGTTGCGCTAACACAGGTGCACTCTCTGTTCCTTTACTCTCATAGCCCGATGGGACGGCAATCCGAAACGACTGGAGAGAGATCAAGCGCAGGACCCACATTTTTAAGTGTCTTCCGAAACACGGAAGCTGTGTTATTGTGTTTCTAAACCACACACAACATTCGAAATGTCGGTGCGCCCCGTAGGGATGGAACTCGAGACCTTTGACTTGGCAGTCCTATGGTCTTACCACTAGGCTGTCATAGCTTCAGCTTATAAAATAACAGCTTTTACTCACACGTACTTCTTATCGAATTTTTGATGTAGGTACAACCTAGTATTAGAGTTTAAGCTCTCTTTAAGATATTGACATGCTACAGGATCGGGGTAAGAGTTACCACGACTCTGGCACTTAAAGGGCTCCAGGAGGAACATAGTGAGGTTTGGGCTTTTGATGTGGCCCTTCCCACCCTTGAACCATTCTCGTATTGCTTTTAGTAAGTGACAATATTACTTTGTAATAAGCATAGGAATTCGAAAAGTCATTGCTGCGTGCCGGGTTTTGTCCCTATGGGTTTTGACTTGACATTCCAACGGTCATACCACTAGGCTATCAACTAAGGTGATAATTCCATAGTTGACCCTAAGCAGGCTAAGAAGGTCCCTTCTTAGTTGGCTCATAGATAACGTGACCAGGCATCTTGTTTTGAACCGGACTGTCACTTTTTACAATAACGAGTCCTGGTGTCCCCGAAATGAACGGTGCCACGCGAATATAGTTTGAAGTTCTCCTCGATTTCCCTAGTCTTTCATAATCAGACCGTTTTTTTCGTGGGAAATCATCATAAAACCCACTATATTCCTCCTACAGCCGTTTGGGAGCCGGGGTCGGGATAACTCTTACGAACATCCCGCAGCTTCATAATCTGACCCTGACTTCCTTTTCATAAGACGACTATGGATACCTATGTCTACAATCCCACAAAAAATAATAATCAAAATCGGTTTATAAACGACGAAGTTATCCGCGAAAAAACATAAAAATAGATTAGGTACACGGTCGAATTGCGAAACCTCCTACTTTTGGAAGTTGGTTAAGACAATTTTTTTTATTGACTACCTATTATTAAATCTAATAAACCAATGATCCATTTTGAGTCAAAGAATTAATAGTCACGTTACTCATAGACGAGTTGACCCCAAAAAGGACCCCTTTTTGGGGCTAAGAAGGCCTTGGCCCTAAAAAGCGTCGAGTATTTTATCTTGCACGGGTTAGATGATTTTGAACTACATATAAACACACACTATTTTATTTACATATATTTAGAATAAATCTGCATTAAATATGTAATGTACCTAATCTCAAACTCGTGCACTTGACAATGGCGTTGCTAATAATACGTCATTTTAATTAGGAATGCTTTCAAATGTAATTGTGCATAACTATGATAACCTGTCGATACAAAAATGCAAGTCTATTCGTGGTTTAAAACGTGCTTAAATATTGCGATGATAATTTGAATGTGACGTGGAGATTCATATGGATTGTTATAGTGTATCTTTTTGGCACGTGGATGACATTAACACGAGGGCGTTGGTGTGCATATTCGCAACAAGAATCAACTCAAATGTCTATCAAAGGACATAACTTTAATAATACCTAATAAATAAACCAGCCTACATACGTCCCACTGTTAGGCACATGCCTCTTCCCATATAGGGAAGGTTTGAGCATTGATCACCACGCTGCGGATTGGCGATTTTAGATTCCAAAATTTGGAATCTAAGTTTCCTCACGATGTTTTGTCACCGTTTGTCGGTAGTGTCTTAGAATAATTATTAAACTACATACAACTTTGAAATAGTCACATTAATTCTTGCCTGCGCTGGGGTTCGAACTTGCACCTCGTGCTTACAAATCCACACACAACCACAGGGCCACCTTCACAAAGTTTTAATATTAAAAATCTTTATTTTCTATTCATCATTTGTTAGTTCCAAAGTTACAAGGATTAAATTCCTCAGTGCGGGAGTAGTTTTTAAAAAGAAGAAATGTTGTAGGAGTGGAGATGTATACCTAGTGGGTGATGCCGGGCTGAAATAATGATTGATTCTAGTTCATTTTTGGTCAATCATCATCATCGTCTTCCTGCCCTTATCCCATTTCATTTTTGGTTAATAAATTCACAATAAAAACGCGTTTTTCTTTCCACTACAGGGATGGAATTATGAATCTCATACATACATGAGTCACGTCACGCCTCTTTCCCTTGGGGGTAGGCAGAGATCACATCTTTCCATTTGCTACGATCCTGGCATACCACTTTAGCTTCCTCCACACTCATCAGTCGCTTCATACACGCCCGTCGGTTTAGGGTACTCCTGACCTGACCCTTTTTTATGCATTTCGATTTATTTCATTTCTAAACACCTTCTGAAGCTGTGATGGTGGTAAGATCACAGGACTGCCAAGTCAAAGGTCTCGAGTTCGATCCCCACGACGCGCACCAACTCTTCGAATATTGTTAGTGTTTTAGAAATAAATATCACAGCTTCCGTGTTTCGGAAGGCACGTAAAAATATGAGTGCGCCTGATCTCTTTCCGATCGTGTCGGTTTACCGTCCCATCGGGCTATGAGAGTAAAGGAACAGAGAGTGCACCTGTGTTAGCACTCGCTTGTGCGCTATAATATATCCCGCGTAGCTATTATTATAGTATCACTAGCCAACGTAGCCGAAATCAGTCCGGACAATATTAAACACCTTCATTCTATCCCCACCAAACTAGAAGAAAACATTTTCAGTGCACGGATAGCAGAGTGATATAATAAGTCATCACGCCAAGTACCGTTGTACGTGACATGGCGCGGGTTCGATCCCCGCGTAGGACAAGAATTTGTGCGATCCACAAATGCTTGTTCCGAGTTTGGGTGTCTTTGTGCATGTGAATTGAATGTCTGTGAAACCCTCCGCGATACATTAAATTCTTTAGTACGGGATACGTTTTTTTAAGTAAAACAAAACCAACACATTAACAACCATCATTTAATCATCATCATCATCATCATCACCGTCGCTGTGATCACCGGCGCGCTGTTTCAGCCGGCCCTGCAGTTGTGTGGCGGGGTTGAACACGCCGCTTGTCTGCGCGTTACATATGAAGCAACGCGTCGATTTCGCGTAGTTAGCTAGAGCGCAACGCTCGCAGAAATAGTGTTTGCATCTGGAAATTATAAATCGAAATTATGTTATTTTAAACTATAATAAACAGAGTAAAATGCCTTCCGTGTGGTGTCCGGATATAAAGAATAGCACCACCCCATATCTGGGGTGTCGTAAAAGGCGACTAATGGACCTTAAGACCCAGGACACTGTACCAAGCACCTTGGGTCACCCGAATGGTGGCGGGTAAACAACCAACAATCGCATTCCCAAAGAGGGTTAGTGTCAGGCAGGCGGCCGACTATAAAACCATAGCCAAAACTTTAAGCAACATGTCTAGAAGACGTGTTGCGCCGAGCCCAAGTGAAATGGGATAGGAGCAGGAAGATGATAATACAGAGTAAAATGCCAAAGGAAGGACTTTATCGTCGAGGTCGTCCGCGGCGAAGGTGGTGCGACGATCTTGTCAGATTTGCGGAGCGCTCGTGGCCAGAAATAGCAAAAGATAGAAAGGTTTAGAAGAAAATGGGGAAGGCCTTTGCCCAGCAGTGGGTTCTCGCACAGGCTACATAAAAAGAAATATACAGCGTTACTAGTAACTTGAAGTATTCTTGCCGAAACGTTGTAGAGGTCTATTTGTAAGAACGATAGTTAACGATAACGAGTTAATAAAAAAGGATCCAAGGATTTTGTGGTTTTTATAAAAAGATAAACAATTTTGACGGACAACCTAGTTTCTTTTTGTGCCTTTTTGATGTGAGATAGTGACCCACCAAATATATGTATACAATACTATTATTAAACCATATATTATTATATTTCACATTTTATTTGGCCTTTGCCCAGCAGTGGGACACTATAGGCTACAAAAAAACAACCTGTTGGACAAAGGTCTCTTCCCCGGAGGAATTCGCAGAAGTCTGGAGATTTTACATAAGTCTGAAAGAACTTGCTAAAACCTGGATTTATTTGCAGTAACCTGGAGAAGTTTTTCAGGAATCTAGCAGACTACTCCACACTTACTTGGTAACAACAAGATCAGTGAAGCTGCTACGACAGATGAAGCATCGGAAAGGCAGTTCATCATCATTGGACACCTCGTAATCAGAGTCTTCGCCATCAATATACATTAAACCTGATTGATGGTGCTTGTACTCTAAATAATCATAGAGAAAGTTGCAAGAAACTGGCGAAGATATCTACAGTAGCTAGGAAGAGGAATTTGCAAGAGTCTAGAGGAATATGCAAGAGTTATGTGGAGTAATTTGGATGATTGTCAGGATTCTAGCCGAGTATTCTACACTCACCCAGTGTAAATTAAACCTGATTGATGGTGCTTATACTCTAAATGATCGTGGAGGAATGGGCAAGAATCTTGTGGAGGAGTTTGAAGAATTAGACGAAATATTTGCAGGATCTTGGGAAAGAAATTTACAGAAATTTGATGGACTTTTCAGAAGCCTGGAGGAATTTAAAGGAATCTAGCTGACTAATCCACACTCACTTAGTAACATACGGATCAGTAAAACTGCTACGACAGATGAAGCATCGGAAAGGCAGTTCATCATCACTGGAGACCTCATAGTCTGAGTCTTCACTGATTGATGGTGTTTGTACTCAAAAAAATCGTGGAGGAATGGGCAGGAATCTTGTGGAGGAGTTTACAAGAGTTTTACCTATAAATTTGCAGGATCTTGGGAAAGGAATTTTCAGGAATTTTATGGACTTTTCAGAAGCCTGAAGGAATTTGCAGTAACCCTGAAGGAGTTTAAAGGAATCTAGCAGACTACTCCACACTTACTTAGTAACAACAGGATCAGTGAAGCTACTCCGACAGATGAAGTATCGGAAAGGCAGTTCATCATCACTGGAGACCTCATAGTCTGAGTCTTCACTGATTGATGGTGTTTGTACTCTAAATGATCGTGGAGGAATTTGCAGTAGTCTTGTGGAAGAGTTTGAAAAATCAGGACGAAAAATTTTCAGGATCTTGGGAAAGAAATTTGCAGGAATTTGATGGACTTTTTAGAAGCCTGGAGGTATTTGCAATAACCTAGAGGAATTTAAAGGAATCTAGGGGACTACTCTGCACTCACTTGGTAACAACAGGATCAGTAAAACTGCTACGGCAGATGAAGCATCGGAAAGGTAGTTCATCATCACTGGAGACCTTGTAGTTTTCGGATCGAACCTTTGCCACCAGTGTAAATTGACCCATCCTACTATTGTTATAAACGCGCAAGTTTCTAAAGGATATTTGTAACTCTTTCACGCTCAATTTCTATGAAATTTGAAACAGAGTTAGCTGACAAACTAAAGTATCACATGTGCTACTTTTTACCCGACTGCGTCAAGACGGAGTATTTCACACTCACTTAGTAACAACAGGATCAGTAAAGCTGCTCCGACAGATGAAGCATCGGAAAGGCAGTTCATCATCACTGGACACTTCATAGTCGGAGTCTCCCGCCGCGCGACCCGGCTCGGCCTCTTCCCGCTCCAGCTGCCAGCCGTGCTTATAGTCCGAGCGGTCGTGGAGGAACTTGCAGGAGTCTGGTAGAGGAGTTTACAAGAATCTGGCGTAGGAATTTGCAGGAGCTTGGAGGAGGAATTCTCAGGAGTCTTGTGGAGGATTTTGCAGGATTTCACAGGAGCCTTGAGGAATTCGCAAGAGTCTGGAGTACCCTGATGGAGTTTTAAAGGAATCTCGGGGTGCCAGTGCGGAATTCGCAAGAACCTGGAGGAATTTAAAGGAATCTAGCATTCTACTCTACACTTACTTGGTAACAACAGGATCAGTAAAACTGCTCCGGCAGATGAAGCATCGGAAAGGCAGTTCATCATCACTGGAGACTTCGTAGTTATCGGATCGAACCCTCACCACCAGTATAAAATGACCCATACTACTCTTGTTATAAACGCGCAAGTTTCTAAAGGATATTTGTAACTCTTTCACGCTCAATTTCGATGAAATTTCAAATAGAGTTAGCTGACAAACTGAAGTACCACATGCCCTAATTTTTACCCGACTGCGTCAAGACGAAGTGTTTTACACTCACTTAGTAACAACAGGATCAGTAAAACTGCTACGACAGATGAAGCATCGGAAAGGCAGTTCATCATCACTGGAGACCTCATAGTCGGAGTCTCCCGCCGCGCGACCCGGCTCGGCCTCTTCGCGCTCCAGCTGCCAGCCGTGCTTGTAGTCCGAGCGGTCGTGGAGGAACTTGCAGGAGTCTGGTGGAGACAAAAAGAGAAATTTAAAACAGAGAAAAGTGTTACAAGAGGATTTTTTTTTGGTTTTAGTTTTAGGGTAAAAGAACTCTATTGTTAAGAATGCGCTGTCTGTTTGTCTGTCCGTTGGACATCAGGCTGAATCATGCTAGTCAGTTAAAATTTTGCCAGAAAATATAGTTTTGTTGCCGTTAATAGCTAATTAAGTAGTAATTTATCTATAATATGTATGTATTTAGAAATATATAAGAATGTTTATCTGTTGTCTAGTAGTCATAACACAAGTTGCTCTAGTATACTTAATTTGAGACTAGATAGCGTTGTTTAGATGTTGAAGAATACTATTATTACATATCTACCGCCTTAGATACCGTCGATGGTCGCGTAGGAATATTTCCTTTGATAATATTTAACAAGTCTTACCCCCAAAACCACAGAATCCGGTCTCTTTATAATCTTTACAGATATCCGGCTGGTAGTCCCATCTGAAAAATTATAAGAGTTAATTAAATACAATGTTATATCTATGTATGGGAAGCAGTAATACCCTAGTGGTAGGACCGTAGGACTGCTAAGTCAAAGGTCTCGAGTTCGATCCCTGCGCACACCGACTTTTAGAACGTTATGCGATTTAGAAATAAATATCACAGCTTCAAGGCACGTAAAAATGTGTGTCCTGCGCCTGATCTCTCTCCGGTCGTGTTGGATTGCCGTCCCATCGGGCTAGTACTCATAGCATAAGTTACTCTCGTATACTTAAATTGAGACTAGATGGCGTTGTAGAAATGTTGAGGAATATTTATAATATGTATTTAAAAGTCTATAAGTATGTTTATCATTTGTCTAGTACTCATAATACAAGCTCTACTTAGTTTGAGACTAGATGGCGTTGTTTGAAAGTTGTAGAATATATTATAAAAAATAATAATCACCATGGATTATCGCAAAGTAATGCCCAATTCTAATTAAATCCGGATAATAGTCACCTGACAGTGGCCCTGAGGTTAGCGGGCGCTCTGATAGGGCCTTTCCTCACGAGCCCCGAGCTGGCGTTACCGGCAGCTGTGTCACGCTTCTTGTAGTATTGCGCATAATTGTTAATTCCTCTGTACAGCTGAAATATATTATAACAGTTTTAATACTTAAGAGATATATAACGCGAGGTCGCGTGTTGAACTGAGGTCGTTCAACTCGCGACCCCGCCGCCGAGCCAGCTCATAATTAAGGACTCCGGTTGGGTCCGAAACTAGTCGGGCTATCCCGATAAATACGCGTGAGTAAACCGTTATATATCTATTAAGTATTAGTCATCCTCACGAAAGTTATTATAAAAATATAACGGTTTAAATTACATATTGATTCTTAAAATTATTATTTTAACATTTTTAAAGGAAAGAATAAATATAAATATATTTATTGAAGCTAGTATAACACATAGACAACACAAGTATTTTGACGGGTTCTTGGGCTAGTGGTTAGCGGCCCTGACTGCTATACCAGAGGTTGTGGGCTCGATTCTCACCCAGGACAAATATATGTTGAATGAGCACAATCATTTGTTGTCTTTGTGTAATTTATCTATGTATTTAGAATTATATAAGTATGCTTATCAGTTGTCCAGTACTCATAACACAAGCTTTGCTTAGTTTGAGACTAGATGGCGTTGTGTGAACATTGAGGAACATTTATTTATTTACATCCTCATCATCATCATTATCATTAGTCCGTTGCAGTCCACTGCTGGACATAAGACAAACTCTGCTTAGTTTGACACTAGATGGCGTTGTGTGTAAGTCGTGGAGTATTATTATTAGTTACCTTATCATCGGCCTGTCCCTCTAATTCTTCGTTAATCTTCTGTGCCTTCTCAAACAACGCCTGTGCGTCCCTGTCATGCTCTGTATCCATTTGATAAGTAGCCGTAGCATTCTCCCTCTGTTGCTGAACTGAGAGAGTTGTACGCTGTTTTGCCTGTAAAAATACCATATTAACTTAATTTTATGACTAGATTGACCAGACTAGCAGGACTGATTTGGAAAAATTATTTAGCTAACATTTTGGGTTTCATCAACATCATTTCAGCCAGGAACCATGCACTGTTGGGTATAGGCCCATATAGGCCTCCCTTTTCCTGCCCCTTTTTTCTCGATTCTGCAACTTTTATCCATTGCATGCCATTAACTCAAAGTAGTTCCAGTCGTCCCTGAAATTGGAGGCCATTCCGTGTCCACCATATCAGGTTTTACACACATCATTCCCCTGCCCTTATCCCAATTATTACTTGGGGTCGGCGCAGCATGTCTTCTTCCACACGTTCCTATCTGACGTCATCTCGCAAGCAACACTCTTTGCAGCCATATCATGTTTCACATACACAAACTATAAATTCAGAAAAGTTGAAGCTTCAAAAATAACTAGCTGCATACCTTTTCCTCATCACTGCTGTCGCTGTTTACATCTATCTGTGTTTTACTGCTCTTAGGGCCGGCTGTTCTTTGCACATTGGGGTTCGCTTTCTGTGGTCTCTTCGTAGGCAGGACTACTGTCTGCTCATCAGATTCTGAACTATTCTTCTCTGGAAATTGTGAGAAATATTTGTTATTATTTACAGTAATAGTAGGGTTAAATAAATTAACACGGCTGCTGTTTCAATCATCTGTCATAGATGCTAGAGGCCAATGAGGCCAATGATGATGATGATGAGTAGGGTTAAAAGTTACTGAGTTTATTGAAAGAATTTTGATGCGCAGTAAGAAATAGAATGAGGTACTCTTTCTTAAAAGTGTCCGTGTGGTGTCCGGATATAAAGAATAGCGCCACCCCATATCCTCCACTGGGTGTCGTAAAAGGCGACTAATGGATCTTAAGACCCAGTGCACTGTACCAAGCACCTTGGGTTACCCGAATGGTGGCGGGTAAACAACCAACAATCGCATTCCCAAAGAGGATTAGTGTCAGGCAGGCGGCCGACTATAAAACCATAGCCAAAACTTTAAGCAACATGTCTAGAAGACGTGTTGCGCCGACCCCAAGTGAAATGGGATAAGGGCAGGAAGATGATGATGTAAAGATAAGATTTTTATAGGATATAATTCGGTAAAGGTGGTCACACAATGGGAGCCATCAGGTGGACGGTGCCGCCGAGGCCGGCACAGAAAGCGGTAGCGGGATGATATGAACGTACACCGCGAGGAATGGTTCGGAGCAGCGCAGGATAAAGAGTCGTGGAAGGACTTGGGGGAGGCCTTTGCCCAGCAACGAAACACTTTGGACTAGGAAAATAAAATATTTCTTAGCAGCATGCAGCTTCTAAGATTCTAATGTTTAAATCAATTAGTGTGTTTAAAACTAAACTTATGGGTCATGCATGACATGTGTAAATATTAATGTGCTATTTAAGAAAAATATTCAATAAAGTCATGGACATTCCTCTATCCTATCTAAAAGCTCACATTAAGTGTTTTAAAATTTATTTACATATTTTCTTGGCGCACAATGAATGTAGTGATCAATAATGTCCCTAAATGTGATGCTACATTCCACAAAAAGCATTAGTTCACCCTTCCCTGTGTGTTTTTAGTTCCCTAGTTGGAATATACTGTGTTAGCCTAGTGGTAAAACCGTAGGACTGCCAAGTAAAACTGCTCGCGCACCGACTTTTCGAATGTTGTGAGAGTTTTAGAAATAAATATCACAACTTCCATGTTTCGGAAGGCACATTAAAATGTGGGTAT
Source organism: Chrysodeixis includens (assembly GCA_941860345.1). Taxonomy (NCBI): domain Eukaryota; kingdom Metazoa; phylum Arthropoda; class Insecta; order Lepidoptera; family Noctuidae; genus Chrysodeixis; species Chrysodeixis includens. Next base: position 4,318,502 of record OW796119.1, on the reverse strand, counting down.
TGATCTGTCTCTAGTTGTGTCGGATTGGCGTCTCATCGGGCTATGAGAGTAAAGGAACAGAGAGTGCACCAGTGTTTGCACACATGCTTGTGCACTATAATATGTCCTGTGTAACTGGCTGGTGTAATAGTAACACTAGCCAATGTGGCCGAAATTGGTCTGGGCACATTATTGGAATATTTTGGTAAAGGGTCTACAGACACTTTAGTTATGGAAATCTATATTTTTATACCTCATATTGCCCAATCAATCAGTGCAAGCATGATCACAATTGCATCATATTTGCATTAATTGAAATGGAACCATTATTACATTTACCACATATCTACTAAGAAACAATGTGTAATGTTATTAGCAATATTGTTGTGCAATATTATTATTGTGAGTAAATAATGATTCAATTTAGTTGATGGCGTTCAACAACAACACTGTAACAACAATATCCAGATAATACATAATGTTTTGATTAGATATCTTCCTTTTTTCGAAGTTTTCCTTGCTTAAGAAGGTTAACAACTAATACTATGTTTGTTTTAGACCTTTAAAACATTGTTAAGCACAATCAAATATTTTATTTAGTTGAATTTTAATCATTATAACTGTTGAATAAAAAATATTAAAAAGAATAATGGTAGAGATGTGTAGTTGCAGCAACCAAGTTTAAAAAAAGGATTTTGATGCGCAGTAAGAAATAAAATGAGGCTTACTCTATTCTATTCTATTCTATTCTTAGTTAAAAGATTATATAAATTTGACAAATATGTGCTATTTTAGAAGATAGATGATTCATTATTGAAGACAGACGTGTAAAACTCATCTGTAACCCCGAAAATAACGTATAAAGATTGAAGTTTGTATTTAAACTATGATCCTTAACCTCAAAATAAAATAGATATTAAATACTTATTTGAAGGTTAATTCGGTTATTTATATACTTTTCAGGATGTATTACCTTCTGAACTAGATGTTTTACGTCGTTTTCTTCCACCTTTAAGCTTAAGATTGCGTTTTTTAAACGTTGATGGTACTTCTGTTTCAGCGTCCGACATTTTGTTTTTAAGCTAAAATTTTACTACTTTTACTAATTAAAACTAAGTTTTACTTATTAAAATATTGCTATTAAGTTATCTTCTTATTCAATGAGGTAGATTTCACTGTATAATCACTAAAAAACAAAACAAATAAAATAATTGACTTGTTTACGGCCTCTTTTTGACATTTCTCTAATGTCAAAAACGAAGCGTTGTGATTGGTCATTGAGTAGATACTGTCGTTCGGAAATAACTAGTTGCATTGCATTGCGCACAAATCTTTATTTTGAAACAACGAGAGAATAAGAAAAAACAACAATCTTATTTAATTTTTCCGAAAGAACAATAGCCGCCATAACCCAATAATGATCAACTACTAACGTTCGCACCATAACAAAATATTGGAAAAAAACAACAAAGACCGATTTTCTAACCTTTGCTCAACTCCGATTTAGATCCCGTGAGATCTGGCTAAGGTAGTAGAAGGGGCCCGGTTGTTTTTAGTCGGTGGGAGTCCGACATAATATTCCTAGACCGTGCCCTCAGCGTGAGTTGAAGTCATTGGCGTTTCACCACGGAAAACAAAATAAAAGTGATATCAATATAATGTCTTGCTGTCGTTTCTTAAGCCATTAAGAAAAAAATAAAAAACAGGCTAAGTGCGAGTCGGACTTGCGCAGGAAGGTTTCCATACTATCATTTATACATAGCGAAAATTTGAAACGTCTACCTGTTACCGTTTTTAATATTGAGCAAAAAAATACGTTTATTATAAAAATAATAAACGTATTTTTTTGCTCAATATTATAATAGGGGGACTAAAAAGTCCCCCTTACAATTTGCTCATTTTTAGTATTTGTTATTATAGCGGCAAAAGAAATACATCATTTGAGAAAGTTTTAGCTTTCTAACTATCACGATACAGCCTGGAGACAGACTTCGGAGGCTTAGTAATAGGGTTCCGTTTTACCCTTTTGGTACCCTAAAAAGAAAAAATATTTCCTCATCACAGTGCACGGAATATAAAAGTAAAAAGTGGTAATATACCGCAATGACCACAATTACAAATACTGATGACATTAATCTAGAATATCTTTATCTTGAAGTTCTAATTACAACATTTTCTTAACTATCTACGCAATATAAAACTTACATACAAGGCTACAAGATAAATATAAATAGCTCAACTCATCTGTGCGCGCGGCGCTCTGTGTGCGTGGTATAGACAGCAAATAGTAATTATGACAGGCCTGTTGGTCTAGTGGTTAGTGGCTCTGACTGCTATACCGGAGGTCGTGGGTTCAATTCCCATCCATAACAAATGTTTGTGAGACGAGCACGATCATTTTGTTCTGTGTCTGGGTGTGATTTGTCTATACGTATGTATTCTAACACAAGTTAGCTTACCGTATACCTACTTAATATGAGACTAGATGGCATTGTATGAATGTAGTATAGTGGGATATTTATTTATATTTATTATGGAAGTTTTAATATGTCATTGTGTGAGAGTGATACAGAAATGAAAACTGTATAGAGCTACAAGGATCTTTTGGCACGTGGATGACAATAACATATCCTGTGCATATTCATAGTGCAACAAGAATCAACTTTATCTGTCAAAACCAAAAGTGATGGATTTTCGTATTGACGGCATTAATTTGCTCCAATTATGACCAAATGATGTGTCAAATGATTCTTGTAGCTCTATTTTATACACTGTATTTACAAGGTATAAATCCATACATGGCACCGTGCGCAAAGATGAGTTGAATTGACCATACGCATTAAAATATAACACAGTAAAAGATAAATAAATAAGGTTGAAAAAAGAGGTGTGTCTGATATCACTGGTACTCAATAATATCGCAAGCGTAATAAGATCAACACTTATCGAAATGATTATCTAGAAAAAAAAACAATTGAATAGAAATAAAGATTTAGTTCAGCGAGGAATGTTCTTGAAAGCAATTCAAAATCAAAAGTCATTAATTCAGCACTTTTTGAACGTCAAAATGTATAAATTATAGACAGCACACCATCGCCCACCCTTCACCGCTTCCTGTGCTATTGCTACGGGAGAAGAAACGGCGCAACAAACTCCCCGGCACGATGTCTTTCAAATAACATTTTTTCTAAGATATAAAAAAATATTTAAATTACTTAAGACAGTAAGAGTGTGACTTGCGAGATGACGTCGGATAGGAACGTGTGGAAGAAGAAGACATGCTGCGCCGACCACAAATATTAATTGGGATAAGGGCAGGGGAATGATGATGATCTTTAGGTAAACTTATCTAATAAGTTCCATAACTCAATAATGTATTTGAAAACTACATTCGGTCATTTAGGGTGCCGTTACAACGAATATCTCAAATATCGTCAGGTATACCCTAGGCAGTTTTAATGAGGATTTTCTTGCTTACATACATAAACGTCATATATAACATAAACGTTAGATAAACTTGAGCGTCTTCAGAATTTCTGCATTAGATTCATATTTGGTCTTCGCAAATATGATCACGTGTCCGAATTCCGTCTGAAGCTCAAGTGGCTCCCTATTCGCCTTCGCCGGAATGTTCATATTCTCACATTACTCTACAGTATCCTGTTTAATCCTTCAAGTCCCATATATCTTAAAGAACGATTCCAGTTCCTTCATGACACACATTCACGATCCTTGAGATCATCGGAGGATTTGAGACTTAAGATGCCACCACACTCCACAGGATTCCTCGACAGCTCATTTACTGTTCAAGGTGTACGCTTGTGGAATAAACTCCCTGCATCAATTAGACAAGCTCAGACTCTAAACAATTTCAAGAAACTAGTAACTGACTACTTTCTTTCACACAACTAGCTTCCTCAGCCTGTATGTATTTATTTATGTATGTAGTATTTATATTTATGTATTTATATGTAGTATTAGTATGTATTTATTATTTCTATATGGCAATATTTTTATGAGCATATTTACAACAGTGCACCATTCATCTACCTCTATATATATCTTCTTTTTTCCTGTCCATCCAAAGGTTGTCTGGAAGATATCGCTATTAGCGATAAGACCGCCATTGTACCCTTACTGTATATAATTTACTTTTTCACAGCTGTAACTATGGTGTACAATAAAGAGTATTCTATTCTATTCTATTCTAAACGTCACGCCTCTTTCCCTTGGGGGTAGGCAGAGACCACCTCTTTCCATTTGCTACGATCCTGGCATACCACTTTAGCATCATCCACACTCATCAATCGCTTCATACACGCCCGTCGGTTTAGGGTACTCCTGACCTGACCCTTACCTTTTATTACGTTAGAAAGACCTTCCTATTATTACATTAGGAAACCCTGCACTTCACGGAGATGCCACTAGCTGTCATCAATCCACCTGTGACCCTGGTCGGTCCAATTTGGTCGAAACGTCGGGAGAAAAGAAATATCAAATTACATCGTGAATAAGACCTGTTTGTTATCTATACTATAATAAAAATGGTCGGGGTCAAATTCTGTACATTGAAGATATTTAAAAAAAAATGAATGGGGGGCGTTTTATTATCGATACTGAAGTATAAAATGCAATCAAAAAAATTTTTGTCTGTCTGTCTGTCTGTCTGTCTGTCTGTCTGTATCTTGAACGCGAATCACGCAAAAACTACTGAACGGATTTTGATGAAACTTGGTATGGTTATAGTACCTACTCCGAGGAAGGATCATATCTACTTTTCATCCCGGAAACCGATATAGGGGGGGAGGGAGGAGAGTTGAAAGTCCCTCCCCCATCAGGCTCATTAAAGGTCAATGCATTATTGGATTTCAGTTATTATTATTTTTTTGTAAAGGCAATACATTGAATAATATTTCGTTTTTGTTTTATCTAAATCGGTTCACTCTACCAAAAGATATGATTAATTTAGTGAATTCAAGAAGTAAAATAATTACGTTACGCAATTCAGTGTAGTACTTGCAACGACATCTTATGACAAAAAATAGAACTAATGTTGATAGTTAAATTTCAAATCCGATAGATGGCGTTGTGCAAATTTCGTCGTTTTATGAATCGCGGTGTTAAGATTTGACACCATTATATTATTATTATTGCTGAAGGTGGGACTAACATAATTACTATATATTATTGTGCTATCCTATACAGGGGGTGATCAATCACGAATTTTCGTAACTGTTCTACTGTCACCATAGCTGTGTACGAGTCACCATAGCGACCAAAATACTGTTGCTATGGTTTTATGTTTTTACATAAATATGTATTAACATTGTTACTTAGCTTACAACATAGCAATCAAAATAGCCGGGTTCGAGAATTGCGAGCTTCGTATTTTTTCACTTCAAGTTCAAATTTCATTTCGACATACACTTTTTGAATTTATTTTTCAATAATTTTTTAATACAAATTTTACTAAACAGACATTTACTTTTCTTCTATCGTACAAAAGTATTGTATGAAGTACCTGGCTTTTTTTAACATGAAATTGTTTTTCAAAATAATTTTACACGGTATCTACTTACTCTTTAAGCTACAACAGTCTCATCCCATTTAGATGTAGCTCTGTGGATATTTACTGAAATGATAGAAAAATAACTACCAAAACAAAAAAAATCGTTTGGACGGTAAATGATTTACTATATTTTATTAACTAAGGTATGTGTATATAGCCTACTCTAATCTAAACGGCGTTGTTTTGTTTCGACAACCACGCGAACGAAGTCGCGGGCACAGCTAGTCTAAAATATACCTACATAAAATAAGTTCTGAATAAAGTTTTTCAATCAGATCTATGCATTTATCTTAAAGAACGAACTTAAATTACTTTATCGAATTGCAGCAAACAAAAATTGGACAGAAAAACGGGCTCTGAATCATAGGAGTTCCCCATATAGAATAGAATATCTTTATTTACCGGAATATGGTACAGGAAAGTTGTTATAGAAAATATTGTTCCATAATATTCTGCCGTTTTCGGCGTACAAATATTTGAGTAAAATATTATAAGCTACTATTAACAAAGCAAAAAATTATCGACAGTTACAAATTAATCAAATACAAGATATAACATTTTATAAACGAAACTACTAAAGAACTACAAGAAATAGTTCATCGGCATACAAGAGAGGCATCACAAAAGTTCAAAGCACATGCGCAAAGAAAACCCAATACTTATACCAATAGTTGGTACAAACATTTGTCTAACAGATTGTACAAAAAACACCCAAAGTTGGTGCAAATATTGGTATCAAACTTAAATATTTATCCTGATATGGGTCGAGCCTACTTTACGTCACACTACGTTGGCGTAGTAACAACAAAAATATGTTGGCACCTAATTTTGCGTCATACAACCAGAATTATTATTCGAACTCGATTTATCGGCACTTTTGATAACCAGTATAAGTTGTTGTTTGTTATTTTCTACTGATAATGACGTGCGGCGGGCGATAATTTCGCAAAATGGCGCCCACTGTGGGGCAAGCGTATGTTGTGATACTTTTGCTGATAATTAGTTCCTTGTAATAAGTATCGTATTAATTAGTATTTCATGTTAAACACATTTATTTCAGTTACTTACAAATATACTTTAGATTAACAGACTTTATAATTTTCTATGAGCAATTTTTAGTAAGACGTAAATAATATTTGAGGAAAATTTCTATTAAAAACTACAATATTAAATTCAACTTAAAAACCTCATTTAAACATCTAAAAGATCCTTTTTACTTAGTAAAAACAGTTAAAATTCTGCAATGGGTTAATCCGATATCAGCCATTTTAGACAGTGCGTCATTTTTCAAAATGGCGCCGTTAGTGACAAAGACAATTGATCATGCCGCCTGTCACGTAATTGAGTACAGATAGGGATCTGATTTCGTTTGATCAAACCTACGTGAGCAACTGGAAAATACATACATATAATATGTTTTTATGTACTTATTGTATAGTCGTTAACAGTGAAATTTATATTTAAGTATTTTTTTTAAACGACTCCCGCACTAGGGAATTTAATATTTGTATCGCGGGTGGTTTCACAGACATTTAAGTCATATGCATAAAGACACTCAGACTTTTAACACGCATTTGTGGATTGCACAAACTCTTGTCCGCGGGGATCGAACGTGCGACACGTCACGCACAAAGGTAATTGGCGTAGTGACCTATACCACTTGGCAGTGCAGTCAAAGTTTTGAGAGGTCGCTAGTGAAAATAGGAATGTATACCTAGTTAGATTGGGGGTTCTCAAGTTATTACTGACTAGCAATCCACCCCAGCTTCGCACGGGTGAAATACTGATGTATTTTGTATCTAAACCGGCCTACTACAGTCAACGCAACGGCAACTAGAGTCAGTAACATTGAAAGTGCCTGAGAAGGCCTTCACAAAATAAAAACCTTTTGATTTTGATTGGCTCTAGGTTTATATTTCAGGATTCTGTATTCACCTTGCAACAGACATTTTTGAACTTAACTGTACAAAAAATATTATATTTTTAGTTATCTTAGATCCCCATCTAGATAAGTGTCCGATTTTGTTTAGCTGTTGTTTCAGTTCTGCTTTTTCCAGATAATTGTTCTCGAATGTCACAGAGAGCGTTGACTTGAATTGGGATTGATAAAAGCCTTGTTTTTGTTACTCGACTTACTAACTTTTCTTCCTATTTACCGGCATCAGTTTCGTCATAAAATCAAAATCAAAATCCATTTATTCAAATAAATTAGGCTACAATGTATCACTTTTCGAACGTCAAAATTTTTTAATTATAGACAGCACCCCATCGCCCACCCTTCACCGCTTCCTGTGCTATTGGTGCGGGAGAAGAAACATGCTCCCTTAATTGTCACTGCCTGCGGCGGCGTCTCGGGTCGGGTCACCTCCTTCCCTCAAATATGGCGAGGGAGGTGATGGCTGACCCCTGCGTCATACTCGTGAACGGGTGCTGCTTGCGGTGGCTGGTCAGTCTGCTGACCTTGGTTTCAGTAGTCACTAAATATTTTTTTTGTTGTCTTGTTTATTTAATAGATAATAATTCACCATCATCATCTTCCTGCCCTTGCCCATTTTACTTGGAGTTGGCGCATCACGTTTTTTTGTCCCTTATCAGACATCACACTATCATTTACTCCTTTTTCTTTCATATCATTTCTTATAAAATCCATCCACTTTTTTTTGGCCTTCCCCTTCCTTTCCATCCATCAAAATTCATACTTATCACTCTCTTAGTCACATGAGTCATAATAGACAATAATTAATACTAAATATTATGAAATAGGAATTTCCCGAACGGAAATTTTACTAAAATTATATTTATTATAAAAAAAAAAGTTTCCTACAGACTTTAATCTAAGTTTACATCTCTGATCATTATCTAAGATAGTTATAAAATGTTATAATACATTAAGTATGACCAATTCATTTAATGATAACATTTTAATAAAATAAGTTTCAGCAAGCGTTTCAGCAAAGGCAAACTAAGGCGAAAGGACCTAGATTATGACATATCATTTGAATAGAAAACTTCAAATATATGTTAAACCAACTCGTGACTTCACCGAATCTTCGAATGTCAGTTATAGCTGCAAAAACATTGCCCAAATCTGACGCAGTCGATAAAAAAATAGCCTATATGTTAATCCAGGCTCTCAGCTAACTCCATACCTTCATGAATGTTGATCTCGGAGTTTGATCGAGAAATATTAACGTAGGTACATCCACCGATCCATACAAAAACATCGCGTTTATAACATGTGTAGGATAGAAATTGGTCAAATGCGTAAGAGAATTTCATGGTAAGACGAGTTATTAGAATTTTAATGATTTAACGACAGTTTTTTAATTATTACATATGTTTTTAACCGACTACGTCAGAGGGCTGTAATATTTTAACAGCTGTAAACGACATTCGTGTGGACGAACTCGTGAGCAACAACTAGTCATCTATAAATTGATTTAAACTGTTTATACTAGCTACTATTATTACGTAAACTTAAAGAATATAGATAAGATAATCACTTTAAAATCTTAACCAAATTTCGATTATCCACGACGCATCTTAAATACAAAATAAGTATAAAACAAATTACAATTCCGAATTCATACAGATTCACTCGTTCACCTATTTTTAACGTACGGGCATTGAATAATTATTTCTCGGACGCCATCTTGTAACTCCGAAATGTCACATGTACCGCCATTTTGCGCGCGCTTACGACTTTTTGGTTGCTTAATTCGAAATATAGTATACTACTTTTAAAAGAATCTCTTTTAAAGCTAAAACGTCGTAAGTTCATACATTTGTTGCGATAGGATAAGACGTTTTTGTTCTTTAAATGTGTCGTTCCGGTTAAAGAAATGGTATACTACTTTTCGCGCGGATTTGACACAGAAACAAAATGGCGTATGTCCGCTGTCAGTGGCGTGAAAAAGTAATGTTTTTCTCTTAAAGAAGTTTGATTTTGAAAGTGTTGTTTTAGGCTTTCGTTTACGAGTTCCCAATTTTTATTTTTTTGGTAATTCTTGGTATGTGGACTTTCCTATGAAGATCCTTGTTTTTTGGAAACATCAGAGTATAGAGAACGTTACAAAAAACATAATTAAGTATGTTATAATAATAAGCATGGTTTTGATGATGTATCTTAAAGAAGCGATGCCAAAAAGAAAACAAATGGAACGGTTTTTTAACAAAAGCCCATAAATCTAAAGCGAGAATTAAAACAGGAGAATCTAGGGTCATCTTGAGCCAAATTACACCGGTTTGCAAATATATTTTATACAGACAATTTTCTCATATTTCGCTTCATGGAATACCACTGCACTCACCAAGGGGTCATATGGGATAATTATTCTAACTAAGTATATCAACTATGAATCAAAATAATAAAAAAATGAATTATAATTATAACAGTTAGTATTACCTAACAAATTCCCAAAGAGGGTTAGTGCCAAAACTTTAAGCAACATGTCTAGAAGACGTGTTGCGCCGACCCCAAGTGAAATGGGATAAGGGCAGAAAGATGATGATTACCTAACAAATTGTGTTGATTAAAATTAAATCTAAAATCAAGTAATTTATGTATTTAAAAAGTGCTACATTGTAGCCCAAATCGCGGATGACTTTGCATGGCAGTTAACGTTTAGTCAGTAAGATTTCCCCACCTAACCAAAAAAAAAACGGGTTGTAACTTTTACAGGCTGATATTAGTACATCTACACTCTATCCACTTTCTTCGATCCTACACATATTTCTCCGTCTTATCTTCGACAAACACAACCATATCAATATATTACTTGTTTATAATGTCACTCTGGGACAATCCGGTTTATTGGGTCGATTTCAATGCAAATAACGATATCTAAGTAGATTTAACTAGAAAAGACAGGCAATCACGTTTCTTGATTGCTATACAATTACTAGTATTAACCAATATAAAATTAATTATCCATAAAAAGCATTACATTCTGATTCAAAACATGACGCTAACAAAATGATAATAGATAGCACCCCACCGCCCACCCTTCACCGCGTCCTGTGCTCTCGCTACGGGAGAAGAAACGGCGCAACAAACTCCCCAGCAGCACCTACTGAGCCCAAGATCAGCGGGCATTTTTTATGTACCAATCCTGGGCACAAGCCTCATCCCATATAGGGGAAGGTTTAACCATTCATGAGCACTCTAGCTTACTACGGCCGATTTTAAGATTCCAAAATTCTAATCCAGATCCATCACCGATTGTTGTCTCTTAGGACAATCAAGAAACTACATAACAAACTACAAAAATGTCGCATTTTAGAACTTTCGTTGGGATCGAACCTGCTATCACGTTTATGCAAATCCATGCATAGAACCGCATGGCCACGGTTTATTAAGTGGCACGGATAGCCGAGTGGTATAGGTCACCACGACAGTGACCGGTAGCGAAACGTGGAGGACCATGTGTGTGGTCCGCTAATTATTGTCGGGGTGTTCGTTTTGCATGCCATTGGATATTTGTGAATTTCCTCGTGATAGCAGGTGATAACTTAGTTCTTGGTGGGGTTTGAAATAAAAGGGTACATTAAAAAGTGCATGTAATGTTCAATAACACACAATTGAAGGAAAAAAGTTATTTTTATTTGCTATAATTATTCATCATCATCTTCCTGTTCTCATCCCATTTTACTTGGGCGCGTCAGCGATATACGTTTTTTTGTTTCACTCTCGCCTATCAGACGTCACACTACCTTTACTCCTTTTTCATTTGCTATAATTATTAATTATTTTTTTATTAATTCATTTGCGATTGATGAGTGTGGATGAAACTAAAGTGGTATGCCAGGATCGTAGCAAATGGAAAGATGTGATCTCTGCCTATCCCCAAGGGAAAGAGGCGTGACGTTTATGTATACTTATTAAGTACTAATAACTTACCCGTTGGCACTTTTTTACACTCCAGAGTTATCAGAATCTATTTGTAGACTTTCAAATCGACCATCCGGTATCCATATAAGGAGTGTTTTCGACTACGTCGACATTTTTGACGATCTAATGATCCCTTTGATGCTCCTTTTGAGAGGCTCGGGGAACGCGCCAAGGGCAATGAAGAAACTTAGTAACATGACGGATATCTATGGAGACTCCCTGGCTTGTGATTGGTGGTACAAAAAGAGTGGAGATGTTTGAAACTCGTGATGAATTGCAATATCAAAACTTGAGGACCGCATCTGAATCTACGGGAACGAGAGCCAAACCAAATCGACCGCATCGGGTGGTTACTACGGAGCCAAATCTTAAACTACATGTTCAACATAAACATCTAACCATCGGAGCCCTTAATACCACATAAATATTAATTAATTCTCATAGTCAATGGAATAAACAACGTTACTATACCTAAGTACACAATCTACAACACCTCTAAATGTCATATTACAGCATTTGTGGAAGCAGGACAGAGCACTACACGGTGAATAGTGGCCTCTCTTTCACACAACTGCAGTAATATTAGTTTGAGAGCGAATGGTACGGCTTTAGGTAAATAACAAGGACATATTGCGATAGGTCTAACCTGTTTATATTACATCAGTACTAATGCTAGCTTCCTAATTAAAACAGCTGTTATTCTTAGAATATACGAGTAACTGTAAAGCTATGTTGCTTTCTTAGGTGATTTTGAAGTTGTGATAGGGGAGAATGGAAGAAAAAAAACGTGTTGCGCCGACCCCAAGTAAAATGGGATAAGGGCAGGAAGATGATGATGATTTTGAAGCTGTGATAGCCTAATGGTAAGACCGAAGGACTGCTAAGTCAAAGGTCTGGAGTTCGATCCCCATGGTCCGCAGCAACTTTTGGAATGTTGTGTGCGTTTTAGAAATACATATCACTGTTTCGGAAGGCACGTAAAAATGTAGGTCCGGTGCCTGATCTCTCTCCAGTCGTGTGGGATTGCTGTACCACTGGGCTATGATGGTAAAGGAAAAGAGAGCCCACCTGTGTTTGCGCACACGCTTGTGCACTATAATATGCCCCGCGTAGCTGGCTGGTGTCATAGTAACACTAGCCGCCGTGGCTGAAATCGGTCCAGATAATATTATTATATTACTTTTAGGCATCCTGAACTCTAACGATCTTACTTGAAGAGTTGGTGGCTACAAATAAAGTCCTTAATCATGGTAGCTCAGCGAATTAGGTGTTACTATATGCCTTAGCAAAAAGTGTGAGTAAACAGCAGCGATAATAACACTTCTTTATCCACCTTAATATATTGAAGACAGATAAACTGATCCCCTTTTACGCAATATATTATGTCACAGACTATTATGCCGGACTTTGCTTACATAATTTTGTAACTTCATCATACGTTGCATACGATAACTGATTATCTATTCTATTGTAAAGATATCAAATATAAAATAAAGAGTCCAGGGGTCTTCCATCGGTTCTTAAAGTTAGTTTATTGCAATTGCATGGATAGTCTAGTGGTATAGGCCACCTATTACCATTTTGTGCGACGTGTCGTATGTATATTCTACTTTTGCCCGTGGAAACAAACCTCTATCTCCACAATAACAATGTTACTTCCAAAAAAATATTGGTACTTCCATACAAATAATACAAGTCTACAAAAACCTTATATGTATGTTTTGGGAACTGTTAAATTTTCTTTAAGGAGGTGACATTTAAAAATATGAACGAAATCTATTTTCAAAATATTTTTATCAGTGCAAGAAATATTGTACACGCCACGATACATTGCCGACTATGCTACTTCACTATTGATAGCATAGCTGCGCGACTCCACAATGTATTACTACTCGTTTTTCGCATCGTCTCTTTGAACATTAATAGGAAAATTTGGTCCGACGCCATAGTAACTATGACTAATATTATAAATCTTTCAGATAATACTTTATCTCACTTTATCTACTAACCTTCGCGTGGGGCTATCAAAATTGAAAGGATTTGCTTGTAAATTGATTTTAATATGATTATCTTTACTTTTGCGCGGAATTTTTCGCGAAGTGTTCTGATAGGGATCTTGGACTATCTTTAGAATGAAGTGAGAATTGGATGTATTTTAAGGCGTAGATGAGAAAAGGCAACTTATACAATGTGTAGACAATAGAATAGGAAAGGTTTGGACACCAGATAGGTAGAATGTTATAACGAACATTATAAATGAACAATTGGAAGCAAGAGGGAATCGAGGAAAACCATGTAGAATGTTTATTTTTTTCCCAGCCTGTTCTGTAGTGTCCCATTGTGGAGCAAATCCCTCCCCCAAGTCCTTCCACGATTATTTATCTTGCACCGCTTCGAACCAGACCTCGCGATTTACGTTAAATTATAACGCTTCGCTTTCTGGGCCGGCTTCAGCTGCGCCGTCCATCTGCTGGCTCCCGTTGTGTAACAACCTTCGTCCAACGGTCACTATTCATGCGGCTAACGTGACCCGCCCAATCTCATTTTAGTTTGGCAGTATTTAGATCAGGTAAAAGAAACCACAGGAGTTGAAACATCATGAAGAAACTGGCACACAGGGGAATATTTCAAGCGTGTTGATGATTAAATTAACATCAAATGACCTCGCCCGCTGTGGGTGCAGCGGGAGGGAGTGTCAGACTTTTACAGAATAAAACCTACTATGTTCCTCCTGGAGCCCTTTGAGTGCCAGGCGAGCGGTAACTCTTACGAACATCCCGCAGATCGATAAATGCTTAACGTTGAAATAGGTATAATGATGATCTATCCTGGTGAAATGTCGGGGTTTAATTGATAAGAAAGGTTAAGTTAAGCTCGTTCTGGTTGCTACAAGAATTAATGAGAAAAAAGAGCACACACCCTTGAACTTGGAAAGCGTAAATGAGTTACGACGCTCACATGTTTATCTTTCACTGCTTAGGCACTCGCAATTATGGCCGGATAAAAAAAATATTTTTGACTGGCCTGTTGGTCTAGGAAAAATGTTTGTGTGATGAGCGCATAGATAAATTGCATCCAGACACAGAACAAATGATCGTGCTCATCACACAAACATTTGTCCTGGGTGGGAATCGAACCCACGACATCTGGTATAGCAGACCGGGCCACTAACCACTAGACCAACAGGCCAGTCTGACAAAGTCAGCATAATATATGTAACTTATCATAGTGTTGTTCTTGAAAGATATTATTAGCTAGTATATTTATGAAATACAGATATTTAAAGTTCAAAGGATACGTTTTCATCATCCGTTCGACCCTAAGGTCTTCAGTACTTAAGTAGAGAGTAAATAACATGATTATATTATTGTTGCAGTATTTTATACATCACTAGCTGTTGTCCGCGACTTTGCTCGCAAAATGGGGTTGAAAAATAGACGTTGGCCGATTCTCAGACCTACTGAATGCAGATATAAAATTTCGAGAAAATCGGTCCAGCCGTTTTGGCGGAGTACAGTAACTAATATTCTGACCCGGAAATATTATATTTAAGATTGTACCCGATCAAATATGGATATCGGCAGAAGTAATACATCCTTGTAAATGATGAAATACTTTAAAATTCTGCTTTTGTAGAGCGTTTTTCTTAACTTAAGGGCTGGGATTTAAAATTAATGAACTACATTCAGATTGGCAGTTTCCGACGTGACGGGGTTTTGCTTGTCGACTTTTGCTTGCGTTTCGCTACTTCGGCACACAAGCGACGTCTCGTCGACAACGGAACGACCTGTGGCCACCGTGAGGTTGGGCCTGCGGGTGGCAGGGACGTGTCGTCCTGCACGTCCGTTCTTACGGGTAGTAAGGGGTTGGCTCTTTACACCCACCCCTTAGAGAAGGAGTTGAAAAGGACTGAGGCTTGCCAGAGTCGAGCAGAGCATGCTCGAGTGATCCTGCGACTTTAGCTTTGGCAATAGGGCTCGGGTTGTTTTTGGTCGGTGTGAGTCCGACATATCCCCACACCATGCCCTCGGCATGGGTTGAAATTATTAGTTTCATCCCGAAAACCAAAAAAGATCAAAAAATAAACTAATTTACTTTTTTGTTAAATTCCAAGCCGATGAATTCGCGGGTACGGTTAGTTGAAAATAAAAACAAATAGAATATTTTTTATCTTTTCAAAACATGCGTCGTGTTTTCGGTGGTATTCCCCTAACTAAACATCACTTCAAATATATGACGTCATCATAATATTATCAATGTTTTTACTAATAAAATATTTGTTAAAACTATCGTCAAACTATATATCTACGCATAAGATTATTACAAATAATATTTGTTTATATTTTCTTATCAATTATATTATTCGCAAAACATATGATGATGTATTGGAATTTGTAAGTTATTGCGATCTAAGAAAAAATAGTTTCTAATCTTTATAGATAAGGGAAACAATATTTTTATCTTAATAAAGTTTTATCTTTATTTGTCATGAAAAACTATAATTCCGCTTAGAAATTCTAATAACAATGTGTCCCGATTTCGGCCTCTGTGGCTAGTGTTACTATGACACCAGCCAGCTACGCGGGACATGTTATACTGCACAAGCGTGTGCGCAAATACAAGTGCACTCTCTGTTCCTTTACTCTTATAGCCCGATGGGACGGCAATCCGACACGACCAGAGAAAGATCAGGCGCAAGAGTCACATTTTAACGTGCCTTCCGAACCGCGGAGTCTGTTATGTTTTTTTCTAAAGTTACACACAACATTTGAAAAGTTGGTGCGCGCCTGGGTATCGAACTCTACAATCGTTCAACCGAACTTATTCGACTTTACTGGACTTTACGTTTAAACAATTGGACCAATATTCTGACATCCTAGATATTATTTAAAAACAAACTGCGTAAAAGCGCAAAAGGGAAAAAGCTACTATGAAATGAATTCGTTTGCGTTTCAACAAAAACCTCAATATTTACCCCTTCAATAATAAAACTTATTTTTAACACATTAAGGACAATCAAATGTAAATATCAAGATTCTTATCACCGTTTTTGTTTATCTGAGATTGTGTATCATTTTGGCGACTGCAATGGTTACTACGCGGCAAAAACACCTGCATTTATTAAATCATGACAAAGAAAATCAATCATTCAAATATAGGACCTGTTGACAAGTTACATGTCTCTTCATTACTTTGCTATATTAATATAATGTATAAGAAAGACAGCGTGCTGCTGGGGAGTTTGTTGCGCCGTTTCTTCTCCCGCAGCGAAAGCACAAGAAGCGGTGAAGGGTGGGCGATGGGGTGCTGTCTTTTATGATTTTGACGTTCAAAAATTGCTAAATTGTAGCCTAATTTGGATAAATGACTTTTAGTTTTGATTTTGATTTTATGTTAACGCTGAACGCTCAAATGTATTGAACTGACAAGTCAAAGTCACGTCACTTGTCGAAACGGAATGTTATTTCCATAGATTTAAAGTTTTCCATTCATCTTCTTTTTTATGCAATGTGCTACAGGACCTTTACGCTCGTGACCGAAATTGGAACTAATGCCGTCATATATGAAATACCATCTCCTTTGACAGGCAATCGAGTTGATTCTTGTTGCGAATATGCACATTAGCGCCCTAATGTTAATGTCATCCAACCCAAATAAAGCGGCATACATACATGCAAAAAATATTATTCACCGTTTGACGTAGTCGAGTAAAAACACACTCAATATCGACCCTCAATGCTCAAACCTTTATATGGGAAGAGGCCTGTGCCCAGCAATGGGACATTAATGTGGGATATAGGATATTGGAGCCAAAATAAACACAGGATTCTTAATACAGAATATAATTTTAATCGTCTTTTTGAGAATAACGTCTTTACTCGTCTTGCACGTCTTTCAGTCTCTCCTTCCAGTTCTTCTTCATACTTCATCTTTAACATTATATTGCTATCTCTTTCACTCCTGATATGTCATCCCTCTCACTCTTAGTCTATCTTGCTTAACATCTGTCATTCGTCATTTCAACGTTACATTTCACTCATATCCCTTCTACGCTCCTACATTAATATACGTTTTTTTCGTATCCCAATGGAAATCCTCAAGGACTGGCCTCCGTCAGGGGGTTGACGAGTGGGTGTGCCGGACTATTACCGGCTAAAACCACTGGAGCGTCCTCATCTGCCTATGGCCGGGGGTACGGGGTTCGCTTTCACATTCACCGCGCCCCGGCAGGCATTGACCTACCGTGCGAGATCGGCGGGTCTCTCCTCCCGGTAAGCGTGTAGGAACTGCCACTACACGCTCACTTCAGAGACATGAAAATAATTAGTATTGTAACTTGCTTTTCTCGATCGGGATTCACAAGATTGATATATTTTGGCTTTGGTTGAATGCTCCCCTGATTTTACTTTAATTGGTTGCTCCGTTATTTTTTTTACGTACAGTAATTTTCCAGTGCTGCGGGGAGTTTGTAAGAGTGTTGATGTCGCAACCTTGGCAGCCAAAGGGCTCTAGGAAGAACGTAGTGGGCTTTATTCAGTAAAAGTCTGACACTCCCTCCCGCTGCGCCCACAGCGGGCAGGGTCATTTGATGAATTCCCACGAAAAAAAAAGGTAATTTTCAAACAATTTCGAATTAAAAGCCGAAATTTCGACACCATTTATCTAAATTCAGACAAAATTGTTTTGATAACTGTACTCCATAGTCTACATTATTATGCAACGTCGCGTGCGTCATGATTCCTCATTGCGTCATCTCAAACTAAACAGCGTTGACGTAGGGCAGTATCACTGTCCTTCTAATGATATAAACGCGAAAGTTGGTTTCTATAGCTGTTTGTTACTCTTTCAAAAACAAACGACTGGAGCACATTTCATTCATATCCCGATAAATACGCGTGAGTAAACCGTTATAACGTTTAAGTACAACATATAGGCTGTTAATTTAGATGCGTTTGAAGGAAGAAGAAGAGATGCGTAATGGAAAAGTTATATGGCAATACCAGAATATAAATGTCATACTGCTGGGCAAAGGCTTCTTCCCATAAGAAGGTTTGAGCATTGATCACTACGCTAGCTCACTGTGGATTGATGATTCCCGAAAACCTCAATGCTCAAACCTTCCCTATAAGGGAAGACGCCTGTGTCTAGTAGGACGTATATAGGCTGGTTTATTTACTTTTTATTATCATCAAGTATTGTTCAGGTTATTCATTGACTAACGTAATCTGATGTAACGAAATGATTTCATGAAAATTTCTGACTAACACCGTTAACTTCCATACAGGTTTAGGGGAATCACCTGAACTTCTCCATTTCAGTGTAATATTGAAGTAATGTATGGTAACTGAGTGATGTAAGAATGAAAATATGACACAATTTTATGAAAGTGGCTTAGGGTTCTAAGAAGGTTGACTAATAAATGATGAATAGACTAGTGAAGTTAATTGACAGAAAAATAGGTCAGAATAAGATACCGTCTTAATTTAGTAGTTTTTAACTGCTATTGTATTTAAGTTACATTTGTTAAAGCTATGATAGCTTAGTGGTAAGACCGTAAGACTGCCAAG
This sequence comes from Chrysodeixis includens, assembly GCA_941860345.1. NCBI lineage: Eukaryota > Metazoa > Arthropoda > Insecta > Lepidoptera > Noctuidae > Chrysodeixis > Chrysodeixis includens. Next base: position 4,299,496 of record OW796119.1, on the reverse strand, counting down.
TTAAAGGTCTCAAGTTTAATCCCCACGGGGTGCACCAACTTTTCGAATGGTGTATGCGTTTTAGAAATAAATATCATAGCGTCCGCGTTTCCGAAGGTACGCAAAAATGTGGGCCTTACGCGTTGCTCCATTTGTTAACATTAAAAGAAATGCTCAAATGAATGGATATGACAGTTCGTTTTATTAAGTCACGTGACTTAGATCTGTCATTTTTATAAAGTTCATGCGTTTTCTACTAACGTTAACAATTATCGACTTTGACTTTTGTTTATTTTACTAATTAACAATTGTTAAATGGACTATGGGGACTGGAAAATCTTTTTACGTGAAAAATATTCTCTACATGGTGTTTATGATATAATTATATCATATTTTCTGGCGCCACGACAGAATAAGAACATTAAAGACATTTTACTTTTAAACTCTCCTCTCCTCTAAAAGTTTTGTATGTATTTAATTATAACTTTTAGAACCTTGTAGTACCTATTTTATGAACAAGTTAACAGCTAAATATTACCAGAAGAAAAATCATTTTTATTCCTTTTTGGTAATTTAACAAGTTCCGTGTTGTGTCCGGATATAAAGAATAGCACTACCCCATATCCTCCACTGGGTGTCGTAAAAGGCGACTAATGGACCTTAAGACCCAGTGCACTGTACCAAGCACCTTGGGTCACCCGAATGGTGGCGGATAAACAACCAACAATCGCATTCCCAAAGAGGGTTAGTGTCAGGCAGGCGGCCGACTATAAAACCATAGCCAAAACTTTAAGCAACATGTCTAGAAGACGTGTTGCGCCGACCCCAAGTGAAATGGGATAAGGGCAGGAAGATGATGAACAAGTTGAAGTGTGAAAGAGAAACTGCTTTTAAGTATATTATTATATCTCCACCCTTCTTTCCACAAACATGCTTCATATAAAACAATTGAGTTTGGTACCAGAAAAAACCAAGTCAATAACTTGTTGTTTTTATGACAAACGATTGAGGACTCTATCACATTACGTTTAAGACAGATTTTTGAGAATTTTGCTGCTTTTTGCGATATTCCTTTTTTATTGTGTGTCGACAAAGGATTTGGAACTTTACGCCTTTAAGAATAAGATATGTTTTACAAAATTTTGCACAGTTCAGTTGTTTCTTTTTGCCTGTGTAAGTTTAATACTCGATTCTTGTTGCTAACAGGTTTCTCGTTATTTACAAATAATCTTTTACTTTAGATAGCATGGCGACCTGTAGACAAGTTACATGTCTCCTCACGCTAACGCTGAACGCTCCAATGTATTGAACTGACAAGTCACAGTCACGTCACGCGTCGGCAAGGAATGTCATTCCCGTACATTTGGAGTTTTCGTTTTCTATTCTAATGCCATGTAACATTGTTTAATAAAAGCTCTACCTTAAATCATTTTTAATTACTATTTTGTTTATGATAATAATATTGTAGACATTTTTTATGAAGATGAAAAATTAAAAAAAAAAATGGATTGATTGTACAAGGAATGATATGAATGAAAAAGGAGTAAATGATACTGTGACGTCTTATAGGCGAGAATGGAAGAAAAAAAAGTGTTGCACCGACCCCAAGTAAAATGGGATTAGGTCAGGAATATGATGATGATGATGTAATCGTTTCAAGTTCTAACTAGATTTTGAAGAGTTTTAGATAATTTAGTATCAGTGGATTAGAAATATTATTTTTACAGCCTATTTCGAATTTAATATCAGTCATTAATATAAATCATTATTTATCAGAATAATAAAGTCAAAGATTGTTATTATCTGGTTATAAAAATGTCATTGTTTCTTTTTCTTATTTATATCTATTACTTGCTTTTAGCCGCAACTTTTCCCGCGCAGACGCAACAAATTTTAACACTACTAAACGCGAAAGTTTGTCAATTAGTACCTGTCAGTAATAGGTCCAAAAACATTACCCCTCTCTGACGTAGTCGGTTAAAAACTAACCCATGACTTAATCCAGAGTATCACTTAACTCCATACCAAATTTCAACAATATTTCTTTAGCCGTTTGAGCGTGACAAATATCCATCCATACTTACAAACTTTTGCGATTATAATTTCGGTGGGATTAGTACCAATTTCGGCCTAATACTAAAAGATCCTTGTTGCACTAATAATCCCACAGAAACGGCTACTAAGAAAAATAATGATTAAGATGTTGAATTATTAGGTCGGGGAAAAAGTTTTGTCGCATTATAGTATGTATGAACTTGTAATAAAATCTTTTTGGCTGTAGTATTTATATCTGGCTGGTTTTGATATAATTAAAAGTTACAATTTTAAAGAACATAATTCCAAATTCTAATTTTATTAGAGAGAGAAAGATTTTATTACAAGTTCATACATACTATAATGCGAAAAGACTTTTTCCCCGACCTAATATTTCTTTTAGATCTTAGAGGGGGGTTACCAGAAAGTAGGGGAAGAACCAAATCAGTACAAGAATCACAATCACCTGATAAAAGGTCCCTACACAATACATTAACAAAATTCCGAGAAATTATCGTTTGTAGTATTATGTACTACTTTCATCATAATAATTCTGACTATAGGAATGATGAAAGGGTGCAAAAGCAAAAATCTGATTAGTCCGTCAGATATATAATTTAAAAATATTAGGCAAGAATTTTTGTGTTTATCTGAATAATCAAAATTACAAACTTTACAATAAAAAATGTTAAAATTAAGCTACTGTGAAGTTAAAAATAACTTGTGTGGAATTTAATATTCAATTCACATGATGCACAAATACAACCAGACTCAGAAAATAAACGCTTGAATCGCACAAATATTGTCCACCGCGGAGATCAAACCCGCGACACATCGCGCACTGTAGTAATTGGTGTGGTGACCTATACCACTCGGCTATCCGTGCAGTCTGAATCCGTGGTGATCAATACTCAATCCCTTTCTACACACACTACACCGGCGTGTAGCGGCGTCTCTCTTCCACTACTTCAATAATATTACTTTAAGATGGTAGGGCCTAGTACAGTCTCAAATTATCTGTATCCAAGTAGTATATTTTATGTTGCGGGATGTTCGTGAGAGTTACCGCGACCCCGGCACTCAAAGGGCTCCAGGAGAAACACAGTGGGTTTTAGTCAGTAACAGTCTGACACTCCCTCCCGCTGCACCTACAGTGGGCGGTGTCATTTGATGACTTCCCAAAAAAAAAATGTTGTATATTTTATTAATAAAGTACTCTTATTCATTATTCTCTTGTTTTCCTCTGTAATAATCGTTTGTTGTGATAATAACAGTTTATAATTATTGTGTAAGGACAAGGAACTGTTACATTGTATCGACTCGATTTGCTAGTGATGTGACATCTAATATCCGGTTTTAATATCCTAGTCTTAAATATTGACAGATAAAAGCTAAATTTTTAAGGATGTTATGAGGCGATACTTTAAAAAATAAATTAGAGAAGAGACAAATAGCTATATCTTAGGCAGGATATTTTTGTGTTTTGTGTCAAATTAAAGCTACTAATTGATTTTTGATTGAGTCCTTCTTTACTGGCATAATACTAATAAACTAAGAAGTGATGCAGAAAAACAAGTAGTGGGTTTTTGATATAATTATGAAAGATTAATTTGAAAATAATTAATTTATAATTTCAATAAAAAAGTATGGGGTACTATTACATGATATACAGTATTAGATACGTAAGCTTTCTTGGTATGGCACCGAAAGTCTTCAATGCACTTCCTAATAATATAAGAACCATAACCAACCTCAAACTATTAAAAAATAAACTTATGGATCTGTTACAAAAAAAGGCCCTTTTTTTTTTTTATCTTTTTTATTATAAGGGCTTTTAGGCCATATGGCCATGTCAGCCCCATCGTGCCTAAACTTACATACAGCTACCTAATACATAAAATCAATAAAGAAAACTACTTCTATTACAAAAACATATTTACAACAAATTGTGCTGCCTTGCTTAGAGGTTCAGCCAATATCGCACTAAAAGTTCCCAAATCATAAGCATTTAATTTAAAATTTTGCACCAATAACTCCCTTGCCACTCTGTATCGGACACACTCTGCAAGAATGTGCTGGACATCATTCAACCTGCCACAAACTTCGCAGTTAGGTGAGCTTACTTTTTTCATAAGGAATGCAAAGCTTCTGGTTGGATAATGTCCAGCACGCAATCGAAGTAGCGTTGTGATACTTATCCTATTTAACTTGCATTCAAAGCCAAACCATGGAATATGAGGAGGCTGACATTGCAGCGTTTTATACCAGATACCCTTTTCCTTACTTCTTTCGTCAAAGTATTCCTTGAAGCGCATGTAACACTTTTTTTTAATGTTGATAAAATTTCCGTATAAAAAGGTAAAATGACAATAATTGATCCCTCTGTAGTCGCTAATTTGGCTAATCTGTCAGCCTCCTCATTACCCCTTAATCCTATATGCGAAGAAAAAAAAAAAAAAAAAAAAAAAAAAGGCCTACTACTCTGTTGCTGAATTTTTAGATGATAAATTTGATTGTTGATATGTACTGTATTATTTTAAAAACTATTTGTATCTTAAATGATAACGTGTGAAATATTGTCTAATTGTTAAATAAATGACAAATTGTAGTTTAATTAAAATTGTAAAATAAGTACCAATATTTGTATACCAGTTAAGGTGAAACATAGTGAGACTTCATTAGATTATAACACCATTATTGTTACCTATGTTTAAACAAATAAATATTATAATTATTATTATTATACGTACATGGTATAGTTTTTCCTCTTAAATTATCTATTTTCTATCATTTTTATAGCTAGTGAATCATCATAGAAATATGTAACAGTTTTCCTTCTCAGATTAAAATAATAAAAAGAATTAGGGATTATTTCTATTTTATATACTTACAATAAAATATTTGGGATTAGTAATTTGTCATTTGATATTTACACAGGATGACTAAAACTAGGAAAATATAAATAAAAATACATACTATCCGTAATAAAAAAACCTCCTAAAGGTTAAAAATTTGTAAATAAAATTTTCTCCAAAAAAATCCTTGCGAATATTCGGCCTCAAAAACGGATAGTAAGAATATTCGGCCGGTGTGGCACATCCCTAGCAAGAATACCAGTATGTTCGCGAGAGGTGTTGTCTTATTCTTTCGATATAAGGCTAGGAGTACACGGGTGGTGAAGCAAGAATTTTAGTAAAACGAATTAAAGTTGTTGTTTAAAGAAAAGTGTAATTGTGCATATGAATTTTATTTACGAATTGGGTTTTCTTCATTATGAGAATTAAAAAAATCGATTTAAATATTAAAATTTTTTGACAGCTTTTCCAGCTTTTATGTCTAAAGGCGTGATAAATCTTAGCTTTTGTAAAAGAAAAATCATAATCAAAATTCATTTATTAATTAGGCTACAGTGTAGCTTTTTTTTGAATGATAAGATTAATAAACTATAGACAGCACCTCATCGCCCGCCCTTCTTTCACCTCTATCTATCAATTTCTATTTTTTACCTCATACACACAATCAGATACAAAAACCTTTATCAAAATTAATTGAAAACATTAGTCAAAAGAAAACGATTTGATAATTATTATACGAGCACAAATGTTACATCACCTATTTTGGTACTTTCCATAAATAATTATGCAAGACTTATTGCGATTACTTCTAAAAATCCTTGCAGATTCCTTGATTAAAATCTATATAGATAATAACTAAAACAAAGATTTGGTCCCCTGATTGAAATGATCACTAATTATTTGCCACTAATTGAATATTAAGACGATAAGATTATTTAATACATGACGGGCCGATGTTCCGATAATGGTATTGCTTTTTATTGATAGTAAAGTTTTAAAATCTTTCCGCTTACTCTTTTTTTCGACACCCAGACTCAGAACAAGCATTTATGGAACGCACAAATTCTTGTCCTACATGTAGATCGAACCCGCGACACGTCGCGCACAGTGGTAATTGACGTGGTGACCTATACCACTCGGCTATCCGTACACCAAACTTACTATGATTTAAAGGGGCTTACAAAGCTTTTAAAGTCAATATCTTGCTTAGGCAGTTCAATTACTTCTGCAATTTACAGCCTTTCGAAACATCTGAATGGGTACCAATTTAGACCAGCTTGGTGACAACAGGCTTTCCTTGAGGCGGCTAAAAATCCTTTCAGTTGTGCAAGTGTGACAGAGCTAGACATGGCTTAGAGCAGCGTCTCTCTTTCACAACTGTAGTAATATTCCTTTTCTCCGTGTTTCGGAAGGCTCGTAAAAATGTGGGTCCTGCGCCTGATCTCTCTCCGGTCGTGTCGGATTACCATCCCATCGGGTTATGAGAGTAAAGGAATAGAGAGTGTACCTGTGTTCGCGCACACGCTTTTGCACTATAATATGTCCCGCGTAGCTGGCTAGTGTCATAGTAACACTAGCCGCCGTGGCCGAAATTGTTCAGGAGACATTATCATTTATTACTGCGTAGTTTTTCTTTTTCAATGGCATTTGTATCACTTTAAAAGCACATAATACTTGGCACCTACCACCATGTTTCAAAGTAATATTATTGCAGTTGTGGAAGCGAGATATCACACTACTTCTAGTAGCGTGTTGTCTCTTTTTCACACAGCAACAGTCTTATTTTAAGTATTACAGTTCAGACTACATTTTTCCTTCGGTAAATACTCTGATTCCGATCTTGATTGATTGATAATTAGAAGTCATTCAAGCATATTTTACGGCCAATGAAATTGCTAGTTTTAATACTCGTTATATAAAGATATGGGTGTGTTTTATTTATATTATTGAATCTGTTTTGTTAATGAAGGTCAGGATTTAAGTCTTAGAATTCTATTCATCTGCACACGGAAATCATCATTCCCCTGCTCTTATCCCAATTATTATTTGGGGTCGGCGCAGCATGTCTTCTTCCACACGTTCCTATCTGACGTCATCTTGCAAGTAACTCTCTTTGTAGCCATAAATATATCACACAATCCATTCATCGTTTCTTTCTAGACACTGAAATGTAGAATGCTAGTTGCATACTTCGGTGTTATCCGATAATTCGACTCGCTCGCCCGCCACCGCGTCAGCTCATGATTAAGGACTCCAGTTGGGTCCGAAACTAGTCCGGCTATCCCGATAAATACGCGTGAGTAAACCGTTATATCATCTAAGAATGTATCATCTTCACGAAATTAATTATAAAAAAACCCAAAATCATACCTAAGATGTTCAAATGTCTTTCTATGAAATTATTTTAGGTACAACAACTTGCCAAAAACTATCCAAGTCTCATCTTACATATTCAATAATCTTACAACAAATATAGCTATACCGTGAGTAAACACCTTTACAGCACATTTTACTCAGTAAAAATCAACAAAAAGTCTTTTTTTACATAGTCTTGCAACAAATTCTTGCTAGTACGCCGGTGTGTATCTGCCTTTACTCTACACTTTCGCACGCATATAACCCTCGGTAAGAAAAATCGCAACGCATTGCGAACGATACAGCGCAAACGAACGCACGTTCAACTTAACCACAGTTAACCAGCCAGTTAAATTATTTACTTAACTTTCCGTTAGAAAGTTTATATTTTAGTTTTGTGTGTTAAAAGTAATTGTTTTTAAAGATAAGTTATCTAGTGATAGTTTATTGATTGATTGAGTTTCGAATTATTGTTTAGTTCTTAGTGAGATTTTGATCGAGGAAGTCGTTGGATTTTTTTTTATTTTTGAGTTTTTTCTTTTGGTGGAAAAGGTAAATATTTTTTTTGTTGCTTTTTTTTTTGTACTTTTAAGTTTTTTGATCCCACTTCTAGGCAAACGGTTATAAGTTATTGAAATTCCTTTTTATTTTTTTTTAGTTTTCTTTTACTTTTTTGGGTTATTTTTTGTTGTTTATTTATAGAAAATTAGACAAGTTTTTATATGACATTAAGATAACAATAAACAAGCACCATTGACTATTAATAAACAAAAATGTAATTCTAAATGTTCATATTTTGTTTATAAATCAGGCCAGGGTTCGAAATTTTCGGCCAATAAGTATTTATCAATATTGAACTGAATTCACTCACGCAATGATATCATTATATTTTACTAGTTTCTGTGAAAATCTATACTAATCTTGTTATCTTAAAATATTGTTTCAAATATGAACCCTGTTAGGGCACAGCAACATTTTATAACCACATATACTAGCTAATATTATAAAGAAGTAAAATTTGTGAGTTTGTCACGCATTTAGCTAAATTGTGTTGTTGCATTCTTATTGTAAATTATGGAGTTTCTTGCCGGTTTTTCTCTATAAGAATGACATTTTGGAACCGCGCAACTAGAGTCAGTAACGTTTTCGCCAACTCGAAAAAAAACTTTTGTTTTTGATTTTGTAGAGAGTAATGTCAGGATCTTCTGGACCGATTTTGGAAATTATTTTATTATAAAGCCACTTTATTTGTGACTAGCTGTTGGTCAGTTATAACTGTAAAAATTTGACGCTCTGAAGCAATCAATTAAAAATGTGCAAACGAGTAAATGTTAGCCCAGAATATCAACTAATTCAATACCAAATTTCATTTACGATAATATTCTACGACTTACTAACAACGCCATCTAGTCTCAAACTGAGCAGAAAAAGTAGGTAGGTACTATAAGTACTAGAAAATCGATAAACATACTAGTTTACTTCTAAATTCATACATGTTACACATAAATTACACGCAGACACAACAAATGATCGTGCTCATCACACAATCATTTGTCCTGCGTGGGAATCGAACCCACGACCTCCGGCTTAGCAGTCAGGGTCACTAACCACTAGACCAACTTGCCCGTCTAACTATAAAATGTAGCTAATTAATAACTTGCATAGAATTGTAACATTTATAAATAAGGGTTGCAAAAGGGCTCACCCTAAGACCGATGTGTATTAGGCCCCTTTTTAAACAATGACAATAAATACAATTATTTATTAACGAGCAGAGCCCTCTACAACAAAACATACAAACAACAGATTAAGTTCTTGCTCTTATCAAATTAACATAAATTATTAATTTAATTGTTCCACTGCAGGAGTCTCATATAGAGAACGAGCATTGATCACTATGTATGCTTGTTTGTTGATTAATGCTCGTTCTCACGTTAGGGCGCCATTACCGAAACTTCTACTTTCTACTCAAAGACGTAGTTTGAGACTTGAATCTCTTCAGAATCTGATGTATGTAAGTAGATGAAATTAACATGATGGCGTTGGTGTGTACCTATATTCGCAACAAGAATCAACTCGACTGTCTGTCAAAAGTGATGGTTTTTTTAATGTGATGGTTAGATCATTTTTAGCCGTCATATTTATAGTTATTAGCCGACACCTGGGATTAACATATAGGCTATTTTTTAACCGACTGAGTTAGATAGAGGGATGTGTTTTAGCAGCTAGGTATAACCGAAAATAAACGCAAACAAAATTTTAGAAGGAAGCTAGTTGAGAATGAGTGTATCAATATTTAGTTTTAAAAATATTTTAATGTTGAATACTTCGTCCCATTAGTAGAATAATGTTTTATCATCACATGTAACAAAAATGATATTATGATAAATTCGTAATCATAATGACGTAAGCTATCCAATGATATATTTTTTTATAATTTTCATACATTATTTTAAGAGTTATTCAGTTCGAATAAAGTTTTTGCCACGCGGCATACCTAAAATAACGCCGTACGAGCACATGAAGCGATAATCTCCGTCCCGCTCTGGCGGTCCTCTGGCGTTCCTTCTCAACAACGCACATTATTCTACAGTACACAGACACAGTAGACAGTATTTAAGATCACATAAAACATTATTCTACCAAGTTGCCGCGTCGTATTAAACTTAAGTGTAATCCACTATAATACTTTACTGATAAGTTTCTTAACATGTTAATATACGATAGAACATACTTAGTTTTTTCCCTAATTTTGTAGTTTCTTATGCACATATTATATTTTACTACGCATAATTATATCTTCTTTTAGTCAGTATGTACACATGAAACGTTATTCGACCAAATTATTTTTTAAAGTGTGCGTCGTAAGCGCTTATGCTACTTTTTTCTATTAATTAGTTTTTCGTAAAACATTATTCGAAATCTAAAAGGGTTATAAAATTGTTAAATACACTTTTAATCGTACACAGCTTTTCTTAATAACTAATTTTCACCTAAATGTACATAAATAACAATAAATTTTAAAATTCTAATGTCGTTTCAAAAAAAACTATGTCTAACTTTATAGTACACACAGCCATGTGTGCTAAACATAATCAGTCTAAGCTGGCTGCACGAAGGTTTCATAATACAACCAAACGCGAGACCAGCTGACACTGGTTCTAGACAGGTTGAACGGTAGCCGTCTGTACATTTGTAAACGATTTTTTTTTACAGTTGCTAAGAAAAGCAACATGCTACCCTTTTTGGGATGACACATCAAGTGATGTTCCTGACGATTCTACTTGTCGTGATGGATCAGCGGATCAATTAACGACTCTTACTGAACTGCGTCCGTACGTGCGTGCATACAAATTTTTGATGCCATCACCACCCCCGTATCACACAAATTGTTATAATGATTTTTGTCCAATATATTCAGAACAGTCAATTGAATTTGACACAAGTTGTGATGAAATCATATTCCCCAGCAGTCGGCTAAAAAAACGCCACCTGCCAGTGAAACATTCAAGACAAAGGTATTTAAATACTATTGGCAAAAAGTATTGGAAGAAACTGCAAACTATTGAAGAATATTCTTCAGAGGTAGATCATGATCCATCTAATTCAGTGACGCGACAGAATGCACCCGTCGTTGAATCTTGCTCAAGTCAGTTCAACACTGTGAGTACTGTGAAGGCATTACACGCTCTTTCTGATCATAGTCAATCGCTTCATTGTAAAGATCGCTCCGTTTCTAATACTGCCATACCAATCCAATCACAAGTGCAAGCTATCGAAGAACCTTCTTCAGAAGGTTAATCCGTCTAATTCGTCTAATTTTATGAAGCCTCAAGATGCTCCCATATCCCCCATTGCTCAATCTTGCCCAACTCGGTCCAACACTGAGAGTACTGTGATGGCATCTCCCGCTCTATCAGCTCAAAGTCAATCGTTTTATGGTTCATGTAGCTCTGTTTCTGAACGTGCGATACCACGCCAATACAAAAAACGCTCTCGCGATAATTGTGGATGTGTATAATGTTGTTCTTGTCACGTGTGGCGAGCTGTTTGTGAGTGGCGACACAACGGAACCTGGATGCCCCAGGGGGTGACTCTTTATGGGGACTTCCAGCTCTTTCTTACCTTAACTGGCTGGCTAGAGAGGGGTCGCTAGAGCTATACGCTTGGGGATGGAAGTGTCTAAAGACGTAATAACAAGGAAACCAGCTCCGGGTGTATGGTCTATGACCCGCGATGGCGAAATCGTTGTCGCACCTCTCTACACCCCAAGCCTTTATTCTCTGGTGTTGCCGACCTGCTGCCTATCGTGGCGGTATAATAGGGGGCCCATCTTTGAGCCGGCGAGTCACCGCCTGCCAATTTTATTGCATTACCATGTATTGAAAGGCTAGTGCCATAGTTTTTCATAGAGAAGGAAACATTTACGTTTAACAAATCCTATCAATAGCCCAAATTAGTTTTATTTCTATAATTTACAATAGTCTTGTAGCTACCTTGGGCCGTCCATGCCTGTTCTTCCATAGAGGTGGATGACACTTGGTAGATGCCCCATCACATTTTAAATTAAAGTTCTCAACAAGGCCTCTGCGTGTTGGACCTGTGTCCCCGTGTAAGCCTTTAAAAAGGACCGGGTTTCTTCCCCTGAAGTTAGCCCGTGAATTAAAAGAGATATAAATAATAATATTATGTTTAGGAAAATAAATGTGATATTATGCTAACTGAAACACGCTGAACTGAAGCTAGATTTTATAGTGATTTTAGAATTTTTTAAATTAGTACCTACTTTTCTCAATGTTAACTTTTTATTTTACAGCTTAATTTGTTAAATTTTATACAGATTATATTAAAGAAAAACTTGCCAACTCGTTGTTTTCAATTTGTTTAAAGATACCTGTACAAATAAATTGGTAAGTACGACTAACAAGACAAGTGTGTAGAAAATTCATTACTTGTAAAATTCACGTCATTACTTACGTTTATACCTACTTAACACGAGCGGAGTCACTCCGAGAAGCTAGTATTATATAAAACATCTTCACGTAAGACATTGACATAATTTTAGAATTCCGTAAAATATTGTTTCATATGCAGATATAACATGATTAATTTGGTCAAATAACGTTCCATGTGCTCAAGAGACAGCTCTTGAACGGTTTTTGTTGGCAGTACAATGTTATGTATGCACATGCGACACACTATCTACGCACAGGAGTAGTTTTAAGAATAAATAATTATAACAATAAAAGCTGTATTTATGTCTAAGTACATTGTAAAAATATGAAATGGCTAACGTCTTCCATAAAAGAGTTAAGCCAAATAATGCACGCGCAAAACTTCAAATCGCTCTACCGAAAAGTAGACATTTTGCAGATAAAACATTGTTCTACTAATGGGACGACTTCTTCGATTTTATTATATTTCTTACCTTACCACTATAACTTGTATAATATTAATACAATGCATACGTAAAAAGAAACATTATATTGTCTTAAACAACAAATATTAAAACATCTTTGTTCCAATATTTAGAAAACAATCTTGTTTAGTCTTTGACATTTCCAATTGTACTAAGTTATTATGAAATTAGTAATTATATTTACAAAATAACTTTTATAATAAATGGTTACAAAGCTTTAAAATGACGAACCGTCTTCAGGTCTGTGTGTCTGTCGCTAAGTAGCTTGTGTTATGAGTACTAGACAAGAGATAGACATATTATATACTTCTAAATACATACATATTATAGATAAATTACACACAGACACAGAACAAATGATCGTGGTCATCACACAAACAATTGTTCTGGGTGGGAATCGAACCCACGACCTCTGGTATAGCAGTCCGGGCCACTAACCACTAGACCAACAGGTTTAACGATAAAGCCGGCCACACACACTCTGGAATTCAGAATCTGAAAGTCTGTTCTTTATTTCAATCCAAACCACTTTTAAGTTACAGGTGAGTAATACTAACACACTTTTACGTATTTGCAATAAAAAACCGACTCTCAAAATCTGAATTTCATGTTTGAGGCCGGTCTTAAAGTAATATTACTGCAGTTGTGTGAGAGCGACGCCGCGCTACGTCGTGTAGTGCGCTGTCACGTGACACTACTGAAGTAATAATACTTAAGGCAATAGGCCTGCGGATTAACTTTTATTGCAAGCTCAAGGAATGCAGTAATCTACCATTAGAGACGTACTTAAGCAAAAAATACCAGCAATTTGTGTCTTGATTGGAATTACAACCTATAAGGCCTAATTTAAGTAATCTTAGCGCATACTAGTTAAATCACGCGGTTTCGCTTGTACAGATGTGCTTAGATTTTATTTACAGTATAGTTTAATAATGTCTGTACCGATTTCGGCCACGACAAGTGTTATTATGACACCAACCAGCCACTCGGGATATACTACAGTGCACAAGCGTGTGCTAACACAGGTGCACTCTCTGTTCCTTTACTCTCATAGCCCGATGGGACGGTAATCCGACACGACCGGAGAGAGATCTGGCACAGGACCCACATTGTAACGTGCCTTCCGAAACACGGAAGCTGTGATATTTACTTCTAAAACGCACGCAACATTCGAAAACTCGGTGCGCGCCGTGGGGATCGAACTCGAGACCTTTGACTTGGCAGTCCTGCGGTCTTACCACTAGGTTATCACAGTCTAGATTAACATATACAGGAACAGAAAGAACACCATTTTAGGTAGAACATTCTTCCTGGATCTAGAAACAGGAAATCTATCTACCATAAATAGTGATATTGACCTTATGCGCAGACGCATACCGTACAATGCACATCTGTAGACAGTACATTGAGAACAAGTTTCTAATAAATGAGTGAAAATGGACCGTATTTTGTTAGCAATTAGGACGTTTTTCGTGTGACATTTTAGGTTGTATCAAGTTAGAATGAGAGAAATGAATGTAGACCTTATTTCGTTATTGATAAGGATGAAAGCGTGTGTGCAAACACAGGTGCACTCTCATAGTCCGGTGGGACGAAGTTGGTGCACTCCACGGGATCGAACTCGAAACCTTTGACTTGGCGGTCTTACCACTAGGCTATCGCAGCATCAAATTTAAACTCCTGAAGTAAATACTGATTACCGATTTAAATTTGCTAAAAGACAAAATTAACTAGCTATTGCACGCGTCTTCACCCGCGCTTATGCCAGCTGCTATACACACAGCTTTCAGTTTACTTCATACCAAATTTTATCAAAATTGATCCATCCATTCATTCGTCCATCCATCCATCCGGATGGATGATGGATACACATCATCACAAACTTTCCCGCTTATAATATTCGTGGGATAGTCACGTCACAAAATTTTCCTTTGCTTCCGTTCTTTCCTAGGCTAACAGCTAATACTTACTTGCATAACCGGACGTAATGCGGACAAACAATAGCATTCGTCTTATCGACGCGAAACAACTAAATTCTTATCATAGTTTAGCCAATAGTCTGCGAATTGGACAAAGCCTTTTCTCTAATATCGAGTGGAAAATGTTTAAATAGCCTCGAACGCGGCCGTGTCAGTTCACGATTAAGGACTCCAGTTGTGTCCGAAACTAGTCTATCTCGATAAATCATCATCATCTTCTTGCCCTTATCCTGTCTTACTTGGAGTCGGCGCAACACACTTTTTCTTCTATTCTCCCCTATCAGACTTTACTCCTTTTTCATTACCTCCTTTTACTCCCTACAACCTCTTTTTGATATTAGTTCTTATAGATATGTCAACCCACAAATCTGTCAAATTGAATCTGTAGTATTTGTGGAGAAGATAACCTCTCAAATAACGCTAAATATGATAGAAGACGAAAAAGATCATTGGGCAGTACGGATTCATCACCATGTCTTCTCACTACGGATTGACGATAACAGACTCCAATGTTAAGGTAGTCTTCAGTACACAAACTGTTAGCAGATGACCGAGTTCGAAGCATATCGGTTGAGTACTTACATACATTTAAAGACAGGGTCCAGTTTCTTAGTTTTGAGGTAACTGTATGCAGTTTGCAGCATTATTTGCGTCAGTGTGGCCAGATTAGAGCGAACCCAATGGCTTCGCGCAAACGGGCCACCGACTACGGCCACTGTTGGCCATAACTTTGAAAAAGTCGCAATGGTACCTGCTTGTGTTAGATTCTAACCTGCACTTGTGAAACCTCGGCTAGCTTAAAATCATTTGTTTTATTTGTATCTCTTTTAATTCACTGGATAACTTAAAGGGAAGAAACTCAGTCCTTTTTTAAAAGCCCACTCAGCGACACAGGTCCAACATGCAGAGGCCTTGTTGACAACTTTAATCTAGAATGTGATATGGCACCTACCATTATTTTGTTAATAATTTCTTATATAAATTGTTACAGAAGCCACGATGGACGTTGAAAACGCGAACTGCAAGGTGAAGGTGTCTCAGTGCGCTGACATGGAAGTGCTTCCGATCGAGAGACCACTTAAAGTCGACGTGTAAGTATAGATAAATCAATCATCATCATCTCCCTGTCCTTATCCCATTTTACTTGGGTTCGACGCAGCACGTCTTCTTCTTCCACACGTTCCTATCTGACGTCATCTCGTAAGTAACGCTCTTTGCAGCCATATCATCTTTCACACAATCCACCTGTCGGTTCTTTGGTCGTCGTCTTCTCCTAGAACTATCCATATTCACATTCACAACACGTTTTTTTTCTTCCTTTCTCCCCTATCAGACGTTACAATATCATTTATTCCTTTTTCATTCATATCATTCTTTATGCAATCCATCCATTTTTTCTTTGGCCTTCCCCTTCCTCTTTATCCATCAACATTCATACTCATCATTGTGTAAGTATTTCAGTGAAGTAAATACTCACGCGTATGTATCGGGATAGCGGGACTAGTTTCGGACCCAACCGGAGTCCTAAATCATGAGCTGACGCGATAGCGAGTGAGTCGAACTGAGTTTAACTAATAAAAGACTCATGTTGGATCTAAAACTAGTCGAACTATCCCTATTATATTAATATTTGTTTCCAATTATCTGTTTTTTTCATCATGATCATCAGCCTATCGCAGTCCACTGCTGAACATAGGCCTCTCCAAGTGCACGCCACTGAGATCTGTTTTCAGCCAATACCTGTTATAATCACCTTCTTTTATAATGCTTCTTCCTAGATAATGTCTGTTATAATCAACATCTTAATTTGTTACAGTGAGATCACCGGCTTGGAGAAGTTGATCGAGGAGTTACACAGCGTGTTCTCCCGCAACCACGTCAATGTACAGGATGTTCAGAAACTGATGGCTGGATACAAGTCTGATCCAAAGGACTGGATGAAATACGCCAAGTTTGATCGGTTTAGGTAAGTCCATATTATTATGAATATACATGAAACTATTGGTGTGAAGTTTGTCATAACAGAGAGTACCACTACCTTTTAAAGTAATATTGCTACAGTTGTGTGCGAGAGAGGCCGCTCTACGCCGTGCGCTGTCACGTAGTAGTAGTACGTCATTTGTCATTAAAAATTGTACCGAGACGTGACGTCACACGTCTCAATTTTTTTTCCTAGCCTATAGTGTCCCACTGCTGGGCAAAGGCCTCCCCCATGTCTTTCTAAGAGTCTCTATCTCGCGCCGCTTCGACCCAAATATTCTTTGGAAATCTATTTGACGGACTAATTAGTTTTGTTTGTCAAATAAATACCCAATTTTATGAAAGTATCTTTGCCATAGAATTTCACTTATGTACGATCATAACAAGCGGTGATAATGCATGTTGTGTTAGCTTGCTATTCTTGTAAACATGTTGAATGCGCATGCGCTGTTGACAATATGTAGTAAAGTTACTTCACTTCATGCGAAACCATTGGTTTCTACTCACTTCAGACAGAAATATTATAGCCCTTTAAGAAAACGAATATAATGTATTTATTATGAAGTTAATCAAAATTCTGTTTTGTATTTTCTTGTTTTTTTGCGTATCAAAATCATTACCTAAAGATAATGTGCCGAAAACCACTGTCACTATAAACAAAGTCCTCCACCGTCTCTGTCTGTCTGTCTGTCTTACATATTAAAACCTTACTCGAGAACCACTATAATTATTAAATATACATTGGTGAAGAGCATAAAACCTGGTGCAGTAGTTTTTGAGTTTATTGCGAACGGACAGACAGACACCGTGGAGGACTTGTTTTATAATAAGTAGTGATAGTAACAAATAGGGGAAATCTCCATCAGCTGTTGTTACCAGCGTGAGATAAGGACTTTTGTTAAAAACATAAATATTTACTCTCATCTCGGTATCACTACATAGTAAAAAACAAAAAGCTGTGATAACCTAGTGGTAAGACTGAAGACTGCTAAGTCAAAGGTCTCGAGTTCGATCCTCGCGGCGCGCACCGACTTTTGGAGTGCTGTGTGCGTTTTAGAAATAAATATCACAGCCTCTGTAGAATGCAGATTTGCATGTAAAAAATTAAAGCACAACTCACGACGCAGTTTACGCCCGCAGACTGCGCGATTGTTTGCGGCTACCGCGGCACCGGCGGGCAACTAGTAGAATCGCGCGGGCCGCGGTCGCCCGCAAGCTCGGCGGTTTGCGCCCGCGCGCTCTGCGGTCGATTGGCGGGCGATTACAGTGGCGCAGAGGCCGGTCTTGCGTCTTGCGATCATCGCCCGCCAGATTTGCGGGCGATAACCGCAACCGCAGCGGCTGCGGGACCGCGCGATTAACCGGTCTCGTGAGTTTGGAAATAAAAACGCAGTTCCGCAACCGCTGCGGGCACGGTAAAAAATCGCTCCGTGAGTTCTTAGCCTTAAACCTCCGCAACGGATTTTGATGCGGTTTTTTAATAGATAGAATGTTTCAAGAGGAAGCTTTATATTTGTGACACAACACGTTTATATGTATGGATATATTATATTAGTAGGATATCACTTGGTATTAAAAGGATTATTTAGATAATGTGTTGTATATCTGTTACTAATCAAAATTATTTAATACACTGCTCATCGCAACGATATTTATACATATTAATAGTTAGCAACAAGATATAGGTGCCACCCCTATATCTCGGGCGGATGAGTGGATGGACGACTTTATATCTCAATAAATAAATATAAAATATATTAGGTAAATGGAAGTGTCAGCTTTAGATAATTATAATCCCTAGACCGGTAGCAAGGATTTATATGAAATACCTGTAAAACGTAACAGGAAAACGACTCTGTTTTAAATGTTTTTGTAGTTATTTAAAATCATCTACATTTAAATCATGTACATTTAAAGCATGGTAGGTATGCTAGTTATTCTTTCACGATTAAACGAATTAATTCTGATTAAATTCGGTATGGAGTTAGCTGATATCTTAAATTAACACATAGGCTTTTTTAACCGACTGCGAAAGAGAGAGGTAACGTATGGTAGCTATAACTGATCTTCGCATGAAGTCGCGTACTACATACTGTGGCAGTCACTTAAAAAAATGCAACAAATCGCTTCGATACAAATCGTTTCGTCAGTTCTTAGTCTCTCAGTTAAAAGTTTTATAAAATACTAGCGACCTACCCCAGCTCCACACACACACACAATTAATTATAACATTTTATGGTTCTATCGTTTGTAGTTTAGGCAGCGTACGCAAAATAAGTAACTTCTTTGGTTGATTTTTTTCAGTTTGTGTCCGAAAAATCCAAATATCTTACGGAACCCTATTTTTTTATAAAATAAAATATAGTCTATGTTACTCGTGGATAATGTAGCTTTCGAATGGTGAAAGAATTTTTAAAATCGGTCCAGTAGTTTTTGAGCTTATTCATTACAAACAAACAAAGTTTTCCTCTTTATAATATTAGTGTAGACACACACGGACAGAGAAAGAACCATCTTTTACCAGTCCCAGTCGGCTAATAATGTCTTCCTAATATTCCAGATACACTCGGAACCTGGTGGATGCTGGTAACGGTGCCTTCAACGTGATGATCCTGTGCTGGGGCGCCGGTCACGCCTCCGCCATCCACGACCATGCAGACTCGCATTGTTTCATGAAAGTCCTCAGCGGGAGTCTTGAGGAAGTCAGGTAAATACGAATTATTATTACTAGCCTGAGATGTCCTACTGCTGGGCGAAGGCCTCCCTATTCTTCTTCCACGTCTCAAGTCTCTCTCAAGAGCCACAAGTGACCAGTTCAGTACAAATGAATCCAGGTCTTCTCGCCATTTCGGTAAATACGAATACTAGAAGTCCTTTTTTCTTTAAGAACTGACTCCCGCCTTTAAAATTTATTCCTTGTATTGCTGGGGGGTTTCACAGACATTCAATTCACGTGCATAAAGACACCTAGACTCAGAATAAGCCTTGGTGGATTGCAGAAATTGCGAATGGAATCCCAAAATGCGGCGTCTCGACTCTAAGAGTCTACTTGATTCCTCAGGCCTCTGACCTAGCAACGCACACCCCTGAACAATTCTCACATTCGGTTTCCTCACGATGTTTTCCGTCACCATTTTAGCAAGTGATACATACTTTGTAATAGGCACGTGAAATCGTAAAGACGTTGATGCGTGCCGGGATCTATACCTATGACCTGTTTTGCCAGTTTGTCTTACCACTGGGCTATCTCTATTGTTTGGTATACATTCACTTTCGCATTAATATCCACTAGCCATTGAGCGAGATAAAATTAAGTTTCTAAATAAAATTAAGAAATTGATAAAAATCGCCAGTCTACGTACTATAATACAGGTCAATGTAATCGTCTTATGATAACAACCGACAACGTCACAGAATATAATATCTAAGAAACTTCCAGTTGCATCAAGAATTTACGTCATTTGACACAAAAATATCAAACATTGATATTAGTTTAGAAGATAGGGTCAAAGGCCTTTTGACGTTTCTCTTAATTTTAGATAAGATCCCGAAACTTACCTACTAATATTATAAACACGAAATTTTGTTACCATGGATGAATGTTTGTTACTCTTTCACGCTTGAATTACTGAAACAATTTAGATGAAATTTGGGTTTCACTTTCGAGCTTGAACGGCTAAACATTTTTGGATGATTCCTGGTGTGGAGTAAGCTGACATAACTATGGAATAATACATAGACTTACTTTTTACCAGACTGCGAAAAAGTAAGAACAATATTTTTCAGCTATAGCTGACTTCTACACAAGCGAAAACTCGAGAAAAAGCAGTTAGGTATCATAATATAGGTCAGTGCGTTACACAAATATAATGATGCAATTATGTAAATATTTAAGATTAATTTTCTAATAATATTTACTTGGTTATTGTTGATATTATGTTCATGTAACATATAGTTATCGGTTATGTTTCTACATTGCAACTGGGGTGGGTCAAAGCTTTTGTTTACAAGATAATTTTTGCGTCATTCAATATCTTTCTGTTTTTGAACGTCACGTTTTTAACTATAATTAGCTCTTGCCCGCGACTTCATCCGCGCGAATGTCGGTTATAGCCGTAAAACATTACCCACTTCTGACCCATTATCTACCCAATTCTTCTGTATCGAAAGCAACTTTTATAACTTTCCAAAAACATTCCCAACAATAATCGTTATTTTTAAGTCAATCTATACAAAAACTTAACAAATTATATACCAAAACAATCCTCGGGAACCACTCTATACATAGGTAAAAACAGCATAAAAATCGGTGCAGTAGTTTTTGAGTATAGCGCGGACAGACAGACAGACACGGCGGAGGACTATGTTTTATAATATGTTGTGATTACAATCCCCGTATGACGTTTTTTAAATCGTGTCAGACAATGACGCATCGCAGTAGCGTAGTCATGAATAGAGAACTTTAAATGTTTGGGAATGACATTTATTTACGACAAGTGACGTGACTGTGACTTGTCAGCTTAATGCATTGGAGCGTTCAGCGTTAGCGTGAGGAGAAATATAACTTACGGAGTTTCTTGCCGGTTCTTCTCCATAAGAATTACATTTTGGAACCGCGCAACTAAAGTCAGTAATGTTTTGGAAGTGCCTGAGAAGGGCTATTCGAAATAAAAACCTTTTGGTTTTTAACTGAACTACTGCCCTGTTCTATGTAAAATGGCTTAATTAATGGCTAGATGTTTTATGTACGGAATTGTATATTTTGGTGCAGGTTTGATCCCTATGCGGGCACTTATGTGATATTTTTGAAATTTGTATCTTCTTTCTAAGACATTCCTGACAAACGGTTTAGGAAAACATCGGGGTGAAACCTTGATTCCAGATATTAAAATCTGAAATTGTAGCCCGCAGTGAGCTAGCGTTGTGATCAATGCTCCAATATTTTCTATATGGAAAAAGGCCTGTGCCTAGCAGTGCGACATTTATAGGCCAGAATCTCTTTTAAGTCACGGGACAACTTCAAGTGAAGAAGCCTAGTCCTTTTTAAAGGCTCACACGGGGACACAGGTCCAACATGCAGAGGCCTAGTTGAGAACTTAAATCTAAAATATGATGGGGCACCTACCAAGGGCCATCCTTGCTCTATGAAAGAACAGACATGAACAGTTATAATAGCCCAAGGTACAAGACTATTGTTAATTATGGAGATGAAACGAATTTGGGCTATGGATAGAATAATAATATGTTAGAAGTGTTTCCTTCACTAAGTATAGAAAACTATGGCCCCTGCCTTTCAATAAAAGAAAATGCTTATTCGCTGGTATTATAATTAGGGAAAGAGTTGAATAAACAAGTTTTTCGGGTCGATATGTTAACAAAGATGCATATTATAATACTTATTTGTGTGCATCTTAAGGTCAAATGCATCTGAGTTCATTCTTATCACTAATAAATTACAATGGACGCTCTCAACTCGCTGATAAAGTTCAAACACATTTGTATGGTTTTTGTATAAAGTTGTATGTCTATTTATATTGTTATCTTTGAATTTTGCCCTTGAAGTGTTAATATGGATAGTCGGGATGATGATGTATGACAATGCATTGTCACGTACCAAGCAAACATAGGAGAGGAAGCTGGGTGATTCAGGTTTAGTCAGTAAAAGCTTAACACTCATTTCGTCCGCGAAAAAATGGTGTCCATAAAAATTTCGGAGCGTTACAGAGAGAGGATCCTTGTTCTCGTAACATGAGGCTATTTTTAAGCCCGACGCATTTAAATAATGCCTTAAAAATTAAATTGTTTGAATCCAAGATAATATGTAATGTCTACAAAATATGTATTTTTTTCAACTACGTTTTTCTGATTCTTTGCTCAATTTGTTGATAACCAATCCATAAGGCTAAATGACAATTTAGCTTCACGGACCTACTACTACCGATTAAAGTAAGACCGTTGCTGTTGTCAAAGAAAGACAACTAAACATTGTGAAGCGACGTCTCTTTCACACAACTGCTACAGTTTTACTTTAAAAGGTTGTGTTAGGTTCCATTAACCGATTTTCTACGCGAATTAATTGATTATTTCACCACCTATATCATGTCTAATTGGACTAAGTTATTTAGTAAACACATGTTTGTAAACACGTTACTAAACTATCACAGACATTCCATGAAAATAGCACATCGCAAACTAAACCTCAATACTTAACACGAAACTTAGAAACAATTAAACTAATTAATGATAGCCGAGTGGTACAGGTCACCACGCCAATTGCCACTGTACGCGACGTGCCGCGGGTTCGATCCTCGCGTAGGACAAGAATTTGTGCATTCCACAAAATTTAACATCTCTGTGAAGTCAGATACAAGGATTAAACTCCTTAGTGCAGTTTTTTTTTAAAGGTAAAAGAATCAAATGTCTATAAATATATTGCAGACATTATATGAAAATAACACATCACGAACTAAACCTCAATACTTAACACGAAACTCAAAACCAATTACCCGAATAAATGATCTTTCAACTAATTAAAAACTACAATTACAGGTACGAATGGCCAGACAACGTTCAACCTGAAGTCATGAAGGTTTTAAATAATAAAAAATCGAGGAGAAAATGCTGTTCCGAGAGCCAAGACTTACAGGACAAGATTTCCGAACTGAGCATCGAGAGTCAGAATGACACCTGTCAAAGTAACAGCTGTCAGAAGAGGCGGGAAGACGACGGGAGTGACGATGAAGGATATGATGTTAAAGATATGAAGGTCCGGGGAAGGACAAGAATGGATTTAAATGATGTTTGCTATATCAATGGTTAGTGTTGATTTTATTAAGTTTTTAGATATTAATTCGTACTGTGGATCTCTGGTCTATAGGAATACAATTGGCTTGGCTGTACTGATAGCCCAGTGGTTTATGTCTACGTCAATTACCACTGTATACGGGTTCGATCCTCGCATAGGACAAACTTTTTTGTGTACCTTTTAAACAATAAATGAAATGAAAATAATAAAACATATAGAACACGCACATAATTTTCCTATTGCACAATAAATATGAGTGTTTTTGTGTGTAAAAAAGAAATATATTCTTATGTCATCCCAAACATATGAACAGAAAACTTATCATCGTTTGTTCAATTCATATAAGATTTCCCGCCTTATAAAACGCGTGCTGTAATAATAGCGTCCTTGATCATAAACTGATGCAATGTTACTGCAAGGCGGAGCATAGGGCATTCCCCGCAAAATGTGATTGAAGTGGCTAAGAAACAATAGTGATGTAATTCTTGTGAAAGTTAGGTATAATGAATACAATATTAGGAGAGTGTTAATGATTTAATATCTAGAATTTTGTGATGAAATTGATTTAAAGTTATAGATATTTTGTAGGAAAATCTTTTATCGTTTAATATCACTGAAGTACTTACTATATTATTCTGTCCCTGAAAACAACCGGAAATTTTACAATTTATTTTTAAACTTCTCGTCTTAAGACGTTTTGAAATTTTTCGACGCTGGAAACAGCAGAATATTATGGTACTTATTTTATGTAACACCTATTGTATCAATTCTCCCAAATAAATAAATACTCTATTCTATTCTAAAAAGATTTAAGCGCCTGCCGTAATTCTAAAGCAATTGCAAGCCCGTAACATTGCTAAACAAAAAGTAGCAGGCGCTGTAATTTTCTCTACACTTTTAATAATCAACCAACGTCATCATCATTCCTCTGCCCTTTTTCCAATTATTATTTGGGGTCGGCGCAGCATGTCTTTTTCTTCCAAACGTTCGTATCTGACGTCATCTCGGCACACTCTTTGCAGCCATGTCATCTTTCACACAATCCATCCATCGTTTCTTTGGTCGTCTTCTTCCAACTAAAATACTTGACCAACGTGTTTACAGACTATTCTATAATTTTCTTTTGTTATTTTCAGATGCTCTCGGCCTCCACCGAGTTGAGAACCCATCTCACGTGGACGGCGCCGTGTCGCTGCACTTGTATTGTCCACCGTTCGACAGTTGCCGCGTGTTTGACGCGCGAACTGGCAAGCCGACTGAAGTTAAAGTCACATTCTGGTCTATGTACGGGAAGAAGATTAAGAGGGTGTGTATTCCTTAAATAAAATGTTCCTCATCAATCAAACAACGCTAAATCTACTCTCAAATTAAGTATACGAGAGTAACTTGTGTTAAAAGTACTAGACAACTGATAAATAAAAAATATCATATATAAATTACACCCATACACAGAACAAATGAATGCTTTTATCTTCTAAATACATACATGGAACGAATGATCGACCTTATCACAAAAATATTTGCCCTGGGCGGGAATCGAACCCACGACCTGAGGTACAGCAGTCAGGGCCACTAACCAACCAACCACACCTTACCAGACCGGTCTTACCACTAAGGTATCACGCTGCATAAGGGTTCATCTATACCGTATGTCACTAAGGCATGCCATTTAATATCTCTGCACAACCTTTAATTAAAACAAGTGAACACGTTTAACGGGCCTGTTGGTCTAGTGGTTAGTGGCCCTGACTGCTATACTAGAGGTCGTGGGTTCGATCCCCACCCAGAACAAATGTTTGTGTGATGAGAACGGTCATTTGTCCTGCGTCTCCGTGCAATTTAACTATAGTATGTATGTATTTAGAAGTATATAAGTATGTTCATCAGTTGTCTAGTACTCATAATGCAAGCTCTGCTTAGTTTGAGACTAGATGGCGTTGTGCAAAATTCATTCATTCAATTCATTTATATTTATGTTGTTATTATGATTTTGTTACAGGTATTCGAGTCAGCCAATGCGGCAGATAGTCAGCAGTAATATTAATTAACACATTAATTAGTGTCCAAACTAGTATTCCAAAATTTGTTGATTATTATGTAAAAGACTTAAGTTTAACTGTTGTTAAAATTAACGATCGAATTAATAAACTATTCAGATTCAATACATACATTAATGTATAAATAATAAAGGCACTACACGGTTCATTCATAAACGAATGGCCACTTGCCAAAAGATCCTTGTAGCGTTATATCTTTTGACACGTGGCCGAAATCGGAACTAATGCTGTCATATATGAAAAACCATCACTTTTAACAGACAGTTGAGTTGATTCTTGTTGCGAATATGCACACCAACGCCCTCATGTTAATGTCTTTAATGAAGTAATTGATTCTTTGTATCACTGTTTGGATAGTTTATTAATATTGTTCGAGATTAAATTAGTTTCTAACATCTATTTTAGAAATAAGAAAATTTAAAAATAAGGTTACTTTAATAAATTTCATTTTTAACGTTTAACATCGTATGTTTTTTAACCTTGTTCTTGTACTGTTTCAATTTTAAGACTCTCACACAATCGCGTTATTATAGGTTGATTATATCGCATGCGGTATTGCGATATCTGTTTTCAGTACATTTTGTATTAGGATGGCCACGTAGTTACACACTGCTGCGATAATAACGCCGCAATGGAAGTAGGACGTTGCGTTTCTCCGTCCTGCGATATTCCGATATGAGTTCTAGAATGTATTGTATTAGGCTGACCGCACATTGGAGTCAAGATTGTTTTAAGACAGACTATAGCTATACAAAACATATGAAGGTGCGCATACTTCAAACAAAACGTCTCATAGACAAAATTGGCCAAATCGCACCACACGTCTGACTAACGTTTGTCGGCTTCCCTTTTTTATTTATGCGGGCGCGCACATCAACGACAAAACAGTCTAGTCAACGCAGGTATAAGGCAGACTTGTCTATGTGAGGCAAGTCTGTCTCAAAACTGTCGTGACTCCAATGTGCGGTCAGCCTTAGGACGTAAACTTACAACCGTACACACACCTGCGATAGTAACGTCGCGGTGCGGCGCCCTCTCGTAATTAATATCGGACGATAAAATCGCAGTTGTGTGCAAGGAATCGGGCCGCATTATCGCAATACCGCATACGCTATTATCGACCTATAACAACGCGCCTATGTGGGAGAGTCTTAAAGTGTTAACAAAATCTATACAATGTCGTATTAGTAAAAAAATGTTAAAGACAGGTAGATATTTTTCTTTCCACAGTTTCCTTGAATATCAAGTGTGTATTTATTTAATATTAAAGCGTTTTTCGTAAGGAAAAACGATTTTCATACTAACATCTTAGGTAGTTCAATACATTTCTGTATAATGTCTTCCAACTTTTATAAAGAAACTCTTTTTACCAAATTGTATTGATTTAGATTTAAAATTGAAACCAAAATTCAATTAAATTATATTTTAATTTAAATTATTAATGCAATAAATAGTTTTAAACTTGTAATTTATTTACGTATCAGTAAAGCAGTAATTTATTAAAGAAAAATGCAATTATGTTTAGCATGTAATTTATTAAGTAATAAAAATAATCTTAATCTTAAAATTATAATGTCAAATGGTGTTTTAAAAGCTTACACGGGGACACAGGTCCCACATGCAGAGACCTTGTTGAGAACTTGAATGTAAAATGTCATAGGGGATGTCCCATCAAATTTTAGATTAAAGTTCGGGAAGACCCTTGGTAGATGTACCAAGGGCCATCCAACCCTGCTCTATGGGAGAACAGACATGAGCAATTTAGAACTATTGTATATTATTGATGACAAATGAGTGTTGGACTCACGAAGCAAATACAAAGAGGAGATGGCCTAAGCAACTGTGCACTGTGACACTCAACTAGGCCCTGACGTCATCATTTGGGCGTGGCTTTAGTCAGTGAATAATAGTGCGTTTCCAAACATAATCCGACCCGACACTAGATGGCGACACTTGGTGTCATGGAAATTAAAAATATTTAGGTATGTAGAGCTAGAACTAACAAATTTTAATAATATTAATAATGAAATTTGTTCAACATTCATTCCTAAAGATCCTTTTAAGGCCAAAATGTTATTTTTGTAGTTTTCATATCATTTTATAAACACGTGGCCATCTATCGTGAGATAGTTACGTCACTACAAAACGAAATCGACAGAAGGAGCGAATAGTTTTGCTATAGACCGGTAGATGGAAAATAGAGAAGTGGGCGGGATCTAGCACCCCCCTCACCCCGCAAAATGTCACGCGTTGTTTCCTAAGGAAATCGTGTTAGAACATCTCCTCTTTGTATTACCTCCGTGGTTGGACTACCCTTAGTTGAGGAGTTACCAAAGTCATGAAAAACATGAAACATGGGCCAGTAGACAAGTTACATGTCTCCTCACGCTAACGCTGAACGCTCCAATGTATTGAACTGACAAGTCACAGTCACGTCACGCGTCGATAAGGAATGTCTTTCGAAGTTATTCTTTCATTTTCTATTCTAAAGTAATGTAATATTGTACAGACCCTATGTCTTTCTACAAAGGTTTTTATTTGGCCCAGCTATTGATATAAATAATTGTATTTGTAAAGTATGTACAGGTTCTTTATGGCTATAAATTAGAAAAGAAAGACCAAATAATTATAAGTTAACTTTAAGAAAACAAAATATTAATGCTAATTTGTATATTTATTTACACATTTTATAATAAATACATTTTTAAGACATCGTTTTTTTCTTAACACTGTTGATTATTCCAATCCAAAATTGCCAATTTCGAAAATTATTTTTGATATTTCAGGAGAGCAAAAACAACATAAATCATTTCAAATTAATGAAAAAATCATGTAAAATTTTTTGAATCACGAGATTTAATACATATTATAATGGGTTCACAAAATAAGATACATTAGTTAAAAGAAAAAGCTTCCTCAAAACTGGCAAGACCCAAAGAGGCACGGACGTACCATTGGAATACTCATAAAT
Source organism: Chrysodeixis includens (assembly GCA_941860345.1). Classification (NCBI taxonomy): domain Eukaryota; kingdom Metazoa; phylum Arthropoda; class Insecta; order Lepidoptera; family Noctuidae; genus Chrysodeixis; species Chrysodeixis includens. The sequence goes on along the minus strand of OW796119.1, from coordinate 4,271,062 downwards.
ATTAGACACCGTCTTTTATTTTAGATAAATTAATTTACAGTTCAACGTTCAAGGCTTGTTTGATTTCATCATCAAGCTTGTTCCATGGGATGAAGACCTGGACACCATCATAGTTCTCAGAGAACTGGATGTTGCTCCTCACGCAACCGACGTTGCAGGCAAAGTCACAGGTCTTGGTGGTGGGGTTGAATTGCAGGCCTTCGGAGCAGACGACCAAGACTTGCTTGCCGCCGTCACAGATCCAGTACTTGTCGCAGTCACCGTGAGCCCAGGGGAGCGTGTTGCAGTCTTCTACGCAAGGGTTGATGGGGTCGTCGGGTAGTGGGGGGTCGATGTCTTCTTCTGTGGTAGTGACTACTGGTGCACTGGTAGTGGGGGCTGCGGTCGGGGCAGCGGTAGGAGCAGCGGTAGGGGCAGCAGTAGGTGCAACGGTAGGAGCGACGGTAGTTACTGGTACGGTAGGCGCAGCTGTGGGTGCAGCGGTAGGCGCAGCGGTCGGGGCAGCGGTAGGCGCAGCGGTAGGCGCAGCGGTAGGGGCAGGTGTAGGTGCAGCAGTAGGAGCAGCAGTAGGAGCGACGGTAGTTACTGGTACGGTAGGCGCAGCTGTGGGCGCAGCTGTTGGGGCAGCAGTGGGAGCAGCGGTAGGGGCAGGTGTAGGTGCAGCGGTAGGCGCAGCGGTAGGAGCAGGAGTGGGGGCAGCTGTTGGGGCAGCAGTAGGAGCAGGAGTGGGGGCAGCTGTTGGGGCAGGAGTGGGGGCAGCGGTAGGTGCAGCTGTGGGTGCAGCAGTGGGGGCAGGTGTTGGGGCTGCGGTAGGCGCAGCGGTAGGGGCAGGTGTAGGCGCAGCGGTAGGTGCGGCGGTAGGTGCAGCAGTGGGGGCAGCTGTCGGGGCAGCGGTAGGCGCAGCGGTAGGGGCAGCTGTAGGTGCAGCAGTAGGCGCAGCGGTAGGTGCAGCGGTAGATGTGCACTGGTTGTCAGAGTCGCAGTCGAAGACTTGGCAACCAGCGGTCACAGGGGACTCACAGGACTGAAAGAGAATAAAAAAGGTTAAAATAAAGAAATATATGATTCTTTATGAGAGGAACAATAAGTTATTTCAATAATCAACCTCTTTATTTAAAAAGAGGCTTAAACCTTGCAGTGAGGTAGAGGCTGATGTTATTTGTAAAGAAACATAATACTTAGTACTTGGTATAGATAATGATCAAGGTGCACGGCCAAGTTCGATCAGACAGATGGTTATCTGATCGGTAATTAGATTGATAATGCTCCTTCAATGAATTCCGCTATATATATAAATCACATAAAACAATGTATTTATTATTTCATTGTTTTTTCTAGGGGTAACTAATTTACGTGTGGTGATATTAAGTGCCATTAAGTAATAAAGTGGGGTAAAAAATTAAAGGGATCTTCCTTAAATTTGTGGATTGTGATTTTTTTTGCTTTTGTTCATTTTATAGCTACTTATATCTATTTGATCCTGCTAAGTGATTTTGGTTTTATTTAGAATTAAATTTTGTGGAAGCTATAAATTGTGATTGACTTAATTTGTCTTTTCAAGAGACGGTGAAGCTTGTTGCTTATATTATTATTATAAACTGCCTCTGAATGGAACCATAATTGTTCCTAATTTTACTTTCTTAACTAATTTCAGGGACTGGTTGGTTCAGAGCAGAAACGTCTTAAGTATATAAATTGATGAATAGATCAATGAAAAGGTTTCTCATCTTACCTGGGTGGAAGGACTGAAGTGGAGGTTTCCGGGGCAAGGCATAGTGACCTTCTGTCCATGGACACACTGGTAGTAAAGTCCGCAGTTACTGTCATGAGGCAGGAGGTGGTCAATGCTGAAGTCAGCGGGGCAGCCGTTGGGGAGGGGAACCCATTCAATGGGCTCTGATGGGCAGTTCCATCCAGTGCAGACATCATCATCTTCAACGCTCTCGCTGCTGCCTCCGGGGAGTGTGCAGCCAACGACGGCGATGTGGTCGCATTGCTGTGGAAGATATTAAGAATTAGAATCAAAAAGAAAAATCATTTTTATTACTAAGAAATTATATTACAAGAGTTTTCTCATTGGCCCCTTACTAGGCAAACCTGTATTTTGGGTTAGATTTCGAATAGCTTTGGATTTTTTGGGTGGTCAGTCAAAAGAACTTGATTTGGCTAGGTATTTTACCTATATAAATATTATAAAGGCTGGTTTTTTTTATTTACCCTATCCTAGAAATAATACCTCCTTTACATTTTAAGACAATAAGTAAGAGAATAATATAAGAAGACATAAACAATTATTGTATTAATAACAGTATGATCATTGAAATATTTTTATGACACAATTTTAAGTTTCTAATGGCTTATTGAGTAAAAATGAATATTACAGAACTCGACACTCGCAATTGTTAATGCGTAAAAAAACATTCAAAAAAGAAACATTGGACCCAGACAGTAACCTTGGGGCATACCAAACCATTCAGTAATGTTATACAGGATATAAGCTATGTGTATCGTTGAAAATGCTTTTTAGATTTCAACTTCGCAGAAAGGGAGAGAGTTCCCTATGGGATTTTGACAGTACAATGAATAGTCAAGCTTTTATTTCTAATTTAATTAAGTATCCTACTCTAATGTGTTAAATACTTTTTTGCTTTCTAATACTCTCAAATATCCTTATCATATTTTTCTATAAATCTTAGTAAAAATAATAAACTTTCTATTCTAATGTAATCAAGAGATATTGCTATTTGCTTTTAAGCAAATCCTTGACTAGAATATAATATTCTTCTTTTTCATTCAATGATTCAAGATATTCTTTCAACGGATGTTTATTCACAATCTCTTCCACGTTTTACTTCTTATCATAATTATACCACGTTACATTATTGACTAAGTTTTCTAGATTAGCATCAATTGTTAATTTTTTGTCGGTCGATAAATTTATTTTTATCACTCCGTCGATCGGTTTCTTATCAGTTCAGAAGTCTGTAATACTACCGTGTTTTTCAATCACATGTTCTTTATCTTTAATTTGATTTAATTAAACAATGTCATGTAAAGTTGTTTTTTTATTTGTTTCTAGACTTACTTCACTGTTTTTTAATAATCGTTTTATTGATTCAAGTTTTACTGTATTGATATTCGGTGTTTCGTCAAAAAATGGGTAGTTGGGTACTACTTTATTTATTAACTTCTTCCGAATTTAATCACTGTTTTATCACTAAATGTTATCACAATTTGGTTTTCCCAAATCACGATTTTTTAGTAGCCGCTAATGATTTAAGATATGTTTGCACTAAGCTGTAAATTCCAGTATTTTCATAAGCAGCTTTTATACAATAATTAAATTATGACAAATTAAGTGGTATGCCAGGATCGTAGCAAATGGAAAGATGTGATCTCTGCCTACCCCCAAGGGAAAGAGGCGTGACGTTTATGTATGTATGTATGTAAATTATGACTAATCTTTGAATCTGTTTATGCTACCATCTCGACGCTTTAACTAGTGTCTTTTTCTAATTCTTGTAGCCCAATGATTCTCATATCTTCACTATTTAGTATAAAACAAAGTCACTTCTCGTTCTCGGTCTATCCCTATGTAAGCTTAGATCTTTAAATCTACGCAATGGGTTTTGATGCACTTTTCTATAAATATGTTTCAAGAGGAAGGTTTATATGTATAACATTAGTTTTGTACCCGTTGCTACCTAATGTTTCGATATGATTAAAACTTCTATGACGTTAACAAAAGAATTCTGTTGTCCTAAATCTTATCAGTCATCAAATAGTTTCCTGCTTTGATAATTATAATTGTTTTCAATATCACAATTATGATTCTTATCTCTATTTTGTTATAAAATAAATCTTCTAATAGTTTTGATTTAATCTCTTCATAGAAAACTTAGTTATCACATTATTTAAATTATTTATCTAATAGAACGATTAGATTTGGTTTTTGCGTAGCTAGTGGCATGATAGTATTTTCTGCTTTATGCGTAATTAGATAATTGATTGTGGATATCAGGATGATATTAAAGGAAATATTTTAAATGCAATTTGTATATTTATGTTAGATATAAATACAGAAATATGATACTTGGGCCAAGAAGAGCAGAGTGCAAATTTGAATAGAACACAATTAAAAATCACTATAATAGAACAACAATTTTGTGCTTTGAATATAAGAGATAAAGGCAACAGAGAAAACCTAAATCATTTCGGACATTCCGTAGCTACTTTCGACTTTGAACATTAAAAAAATGACGTGGCAAGAAAATTAAAAACTAATCCTTCAGAAGAAAACCTTGACTATTCAACATAAATAAACAAAAAACACAACTATGACACAATTCGTTCCACAGAAGCCGTTCCATTACGACCAGTTACAAGTGACACAAGCATACGCTTGAAAATTGCCCTTCTTATGCTTTTTCTTAAAGACCTTTTTGTAGTTAGAACTTACCTGGAGTTCGAAACTGAAGTGTGTGCCGGGGCCGCAACGCATCTCAACTAAATTGCCGTGAACGCATTGGTAGTACTTGTCGCAACGGGTGCCGTGGGGCAAGAACCAGTCGATGGCGAAGTTGGCGGGGCAGCCATTGTCGAGGAGGTCTCCGATGTCGATGTCTTCGGGGTCATTGCCTTCGGTCACTGGGGGCTCGGGGCTGATCTCTCCGTCGCAGTTTACGTTGGCGGGGGAGTCGCAACGCTAAGGAAGATAGGAAGATGTTTATGAATTTTGAGAAGAAGGGGTGAGATGGTTTAAAAAAATGCTAAGAATTTTAGAGGGGAAAGAAAAATTCTTGACTCTTAGCCTCGAAAGCAGTGACAATTCTATTTAGAACCAGGGAAGGAATGAGATTATTACAGAAAAGCTGAGTATTGTATAGACAAAGATTCATAAACTTTAGCAACGTACACTAAAAGGGCAAGTACGTTAGTTGTTGATCTTAAACGAAATTTAGTCAGTGCTAGAAAATTATTTCTATTCTCTTTGATTGAACTATGGAGTATTTTTTTATTTCAATTTGGATCTAAAGAGACAATAATATATGATGGCAGTATCCTTTAAGATTTGGCACTATTAATAGTCTTACTTCACAAAGCACTAGTAAGAAGCTCAAATAACTTAAAATAGCTACTAACCTGGACGTAAGGGTTGAAGAAGAGTCCCTCAGGGCATCTCTGCTCGAAGGTGTAACCGTTGGAGCACTGGTAGAACAAGTTGCAGTACTTGTCGTGGGGGATCAACAAGTGGATGTCGAAATCAGCTGGGCAACCGTTGGGCAACAGCTCACAGATTGGGGGCCATACTGGGGCCTGAGTAGTGCCGGGAGCAACTGGGGTAGTTGCAGCGGGGGTGGTTGGGGGCTGGGTGGTTGGGGCCTGGGTGGTGGTGGGGGGTTGAGTAGTTGGGGCCTGGGTGGTGGTTGGTGCCTGGGTGGTTGGGGCCTGGGTGGTGGTCGGTGGCTGAGTGGTAGGAGCCTGGGTTGTGGTTGGGGGTTGAGTAGTTGGGGCCTGGGTTGTGGTTGGTGGCTGAGTGGTTGGGGCCTGGGTTGTGGTTGGGGGTTGAGTAGTTGGGGCCTGGGTGGTGGTTGGTGGCTGGGTGGTAGGAGCCTGGGTGGTTGTTGGTGGCTGAGTGGTAGGTGCCTGAGTTGTGGTTGGGGGTTGAGTGGTAGGTGCCTGAGTTGTGCTCGGGGCGTCTGTGACTGCGGCTTGTGTGGTAGAGTAACCGGGCAGTGTGCATCCGGCTAAGTGAGCGTGGACACAAGTCTGTGGAATAAAGAAAAAGGTTTTATTAATTAAGGGTTTTTTTTCTAACATTAAAATGAACGAAGGACGAATGATTAGGAAACAGACAGAACCTTAAATTTGAAAGATGACTTTATTAAACAAAAGATTATTTTGTCTATCATCAACGATGATTCAACCAATTTTAGGAAGTAACAATTATGAGTCATTAACAAAATCAGCTGACACTGATTAATGCAGAGGCTCTTTAACCGACTGCGTCAGTTGAGCATAATATTTTGGACCTATAACCGAGCTGTGTTACTTGCATGATGACGTTAAATAGGAACGTGTGGAATAAGAAGACATACTTCCTCAACCTCAAGTAAAAATTAGGATCAAGGCAGGGGGGAATGATGATGATGAGCCGACAGTAAAATTTGCGGGTTGCTATATGAATATTGTTTTACATACCTGAGCACCAAAGTTGAATTCAGTACCAGGAGCGCAGTCTCTGGGAGCGATGAATTTAAGACCATATTCACAGTAGTAGAACTTTGTGCAGTCATATTCGTGGGGTAGAAGCCAATGCTGCTGCGCTGGAGGGCAGTCAGGGTGAGGCTCGTGGAGTGCTGGGATCCTCTCAGCCTCATTATGTTCTGGACGCGCGGCGACGAGCCCTAAGGCCGTCAGGAATAAGAGGGTCTCTGGAAAAACGAAAGGGGAGAGTTAAATAAATGATGAACTTCTTTATAACTTAAGTCAGAGTCTGACTGTCAGACTTATTTTTTGACGGGCCTGTTGGTTTAATGGTTAGTAGCCCTGTGTGCTACACCTGACGCGGTGGCGGGGTCGCATAATTAGGGACTCCGGTTGGGTCCCAATTACATTAAGTTAGACTTATTTTTTGACGGGCCTGTTGGTCTAATGGTTAGTGGCCCTGTCTGCTATATCGGACGCGGTGGTCGCGAGTCAAACGTTCGACTCACGACCCTGCCACCGCGTCAGCTCATGATTTGACTTCGGTTGGGTCCGAAACTAGTCGGGCTATCCCGGTAAATACGCGTGAATGCAGATTCAATAAAATTCGTAAATTTCTTATTATTGCTTTGTATTTTAAGTCAAATATAGTCGAAATACGCAGGGAACCCCCTTCATTAAAGACCTTTTTTAGATTAGATATTTGTGTTATTATACTCTAATCTCTCAAAATTCAGGGTTATTTGCTATTACGAAACAAATATAAAGTAAGCGGAAACTATATGATTCTATAATACCTACTTTGATAAAAAGAAGCTTATTTATTATCAGTTTACCTTATAATTATCAAATTGCAATAAATTTTCAATAACACTACGTTTGATTTCTATTTTTATTTGTAGTTGTATTGTTGAAATTAAGTCGTAAATTTTATGTTATTTTTGTACCTTGACATACATTTCTTTATTGTATCAGTCAACGTATTGAGTATTAGTCCCTCTTTATAGAAGATTTTATAATAAAGTAATCTTTCATTCTTTAGGAGTATAGTTACATAAAATAAACAAATTTTATTCACAACTAAAAGTCCATCTATCTACTAATAAAAGTTGCATGAAAATGAGTCAAGGGTTTTAGGAGATTAACTTCTTTAAACAAACCGAAAAATCATTTAGAATTATAATATTAGTAGTTACTTATACATTTTAAAGTTTATATATATAATAGAAGAAAGGTTAATCAAATTACTTTGCTACTAATTACTAATGTTATTTCGTCATAAAATTATTTCTTTATCTGATTTAGATTATAATGCCCATTACTCATTTTGTGCAAATAATAAGATAAGACTAAAAAACATTTACGCTTTATTACCTTGCACTTTTGATTTCTAAAACACTAATTTTAATTATTATTTATTTCTTTTGAATCTTTAAGAAGTAGAGTTTTAATTAAATAGGTTAGATTAAATTATTTATTATTTGTAAAGCATAATAAAATTGATATAAATTATTTTAGTATTGTTAAACTATTTTAATCACACTAATTCAATTGTACATTTAAAAATATTATTTATTAACGTTCACAAATATAAAACAAAAAAATACCTAGCAGCACCGATAAACAATCCATCAAAATATTAATTTAGATATTTTTGGAAAATTAAATGTCCAAAAATAACCATCAATTTAATTATCACAATAGAAAACTTTTTATCAGATTTAAATTTACTATTTTATTCAAAATTTATTTTCAAAACTATTTTTGAACTATTGTGATAAATTAATCAAACTATTTTGATAAATTTATTAATTAATAAACAAATATAACTCACTTATCATAACTTGTTTTGTTGGTATTATTTCACTTTACGTTACTTTTGACCACTGAATCAATATAGTGCAATTTGGGTATTTAAATGTAATATATACCCGGTATCTATGAGATAAGAGTTTGATAAAATTATGATTAAAACAATGAAATTTGTTGTAAACATAATGTGATACATTTTAGGGTTTCGTGCGAATTTTGATTATCATTATGATTAATTGAAATTATTGAGTAGAAAATTTTAACCTTAGGCAGAAAAATGACACATAAAAGTATCAGCAATGTCAAATAGGTAGTCACTACGTACGATACCTCGTCGTTTTTCGTAATATTTTGAACTAGCTGTTGGCAGCCACATCGTTGGCGTGAGTGCCAGTAACAGTTATAGATGAATAAACATTACCCATTCCAAAACAGTCGGTTAAAAGTAGCCTATGTGTTAGTTAGGGTATCTGCTAACTCTATACCAAATTATATGCATATTGGTCCAGCCGTTGAGTCACAAATTTCCTCACACATAGAATAGTGTCAATTTTACTAATTAGCTTTAATCGAATCGTATGGATTTGACAGGACTTTTCGACACGCGTGATATTGACTCCATAGTTCGGCTCGATCAGTGTTACTCCGCGGAGCAATGATTTTTCTATAATATATTACTCAGACACACTGAGTGAGAGTATTTGTCAGTGCTTTTGTGATATTTACCAGGTTCGTATAACGCCTTTGACAATGCCAGTACAGATAGTAGGACTACCTGGGCATGTCATTAAATTATGCATCAGTTCCAGAAGGACCAATTTATCTTGGGGCAGGAAGATGACAATGAGTTTCAGAAGGAATATTATATTCAAATAGATGCTAAGGACGGAAGTCGTTTTCGTTGTTCTTTGCTGAAATTGGAAAGTTTAATTGACTGTGCCTGTTTTTTTTTCGAGTTATTTCTGTTACAAATTTCAGTATAGTCCGCGTCGACTCTTAAAAACTGGATAAAATGAGTATAATAGGGTAACAAACATCCATTAATGGGCTTTTAAGGTACCTAATTATTGATCTTAGCGCGAGACTGTCGTGCAAATAAAACTCCTTTAACCAACTTCAAAAAGGAAGAGGGTTTGTTAATTCGACCGTATATGCTTTTTAAACAAGTATTTATTGTAATTCGTGGTACACTCCCACTTTCATATACCTATTTATTATATGAATTTATAACAAATCGACAGTCATAATTGCAGTATACTGCATGCGCGATAAAATCCACACGATATTTAAAATATATGAAGTGCAAAATTATTAAATCAACGCATAAAAAACCATGAAATTCTAAACATATTTTTCGACTGGCCTGTTGGTCTAGTGGTTGGTAGCCCTGACTGTTATACCAAAGGACGTAGATTCGATCCCCACCGATGACAAATATTTGTATGATGAACACGATCATTTGTTCTGTGTCTGGGCGTAATCTATCTACAATGTATTTAGAATTATATAAATACGTTTATCAGTTGTCTAGTACTCATAACACAAGTTACTCTCGTATACTTAATTTGAGACTAGATGGCGTTGTGGGAATGTTGAGGAATATTTATTTTATTTTTAACATACGGAACCACAACGCATTAATTTCCTACGTGCCAATCATTAAGAGGATTGATGTTTCTACTGAATTTGAATTACTACTGATATTGGTCATATCAGCTAAAACATCGTAAGTTTATCGTATGGGCGGAAATGAATTAAAAGATTGTCATATAAATACTATCATTTCTCCTTTTTTAGACCTTTTAAAGCCTTTTAAGATATAATTTATAGAAATGGCAGGAAGCAAGAAAATGTATTTTCAGAAATTAATGTAAATAACATGCTTTTAATTTGTGATAATTGTGAAGTAAGAGTATTAGATTTTTATCATAAATGTTTGTTAATGACTACTTCCTCTAGGTATTTCGACATACTATTATAATGTTTGGATCGATTTCCGCCACAACGGCTAGTGTTACTAGATAACGTAGGACTATTATAGTTCTTCGCCGTAGTTTGCGAAAGCGTTCCCGTGGCCCCCGACAATAGGGAACGGAGAAGCACTCCGGTGGTTTTAGCCGGTAAGAGTCCGGCACATCCCTTCGCCTTCCCCAGGGCGAGGGAAGACCAAGTGGATTTCCACCGGGTAACAAAAAAAAAAACGGACTATTATAGTGCATAAGCGTGTACTAACACAGGTGCACTCTCTTTTCCTTTACTCTCATAGCCCGATAGGACGGCAATCCGACGCGACGACGATAAATTTTTACGGGACTTCCGAAACTTGGAAGCGGAGTTATTTTAAAACAAACAAAATTGAAAAATTGGTGTATCTGGGAATCGATCTCGAGACCTTTGAGTTGCCAGTCCTGTGATCTTACCTTTCTTTTACATACATTATTATTTATTGACATTCGCTACTTTGTTGGTAGATTTAATAGGTATTATAGTTTTTGCCCGTATATAAGTCGTATGAAAATCGAACTGTGTATCGTGTTAAGACTTTTGAAATACACCATTTATAATTATCTTCAGCTTACAAAGATACTTACTTATATTCTATTTCTGAATGGCTTTGTATAAATTAGAATGCTTGGTTCAAATCCAATATTTAATAATTTACTTGCTCTTCAGAAGTACACAAAGTCTTTCATTGCTATACCTACATTTAAAGGTTTTATTCAAGTTCTATTCTAATGCGTACATTGCCATGCACCGACCAAACGGTGGGGGGTGTTGCACGGCGGTTCAGGTTTAATCAGTAAGAGTTTGATACTAGCCACTTCCTTCTTAGAGGAGGTAGATCTATGTGGCCCATGAGGCATGAGGATAAACCAAAAAGGGTTCTTAGGTATAAAGAGAAATTGTGAAACCGTTTTTTTTTTTTTGGTAAGGCCTGGGAATCCTCATGGACACCCACACCCAAATTGGCAGGAAAGGTCAAAGTCCGAGAGAGGGAAAACAAAAGTATTACGTATCGTATCGAAAGAAAAGTTATTTATTATTGCACTATGATTGCTCAATGCAGGCAATGTCAATTACTCAAAGTTAAAAATGTAATTATTTTGATAAGATTCTAGTCACTGACAAAATATGAAAGAAAACATCGTGAGGTAACCTGGGTTCCAAAGGATGGGTCGATAGATGGACGTTTGTTACCCTTCACGCTTAAACGGCTGATACAGTAGATTAACACATAGGTTACTTTTTAACCGATTGCCTCATAGAGAGGGTAATGTTATTGCAGCTATAGCCAACATTGTTGCGGTTGAAATCGCGAGCAACCACTTGTTTTTATGAATGTTTCCTGATTGCCTACCTAACCTCTTAAAGTAATATTACAGCAGTTGTGTGCGAGAGACGCCGCGCTACGTCGTGTAGTGCGCTGTCACGCGACACTACTGCAGTAATATTATTATATCTGGTACCCCACTGGATCTATTATAATCAAAACTTGATGCTGCTAAATTTTTCAGTTAGCCTACAGTATATTAAAGTACACCTGTTTTAGGTACAATATGATGATCTTTTGTTTTTATTTTTCTGCCGTCTTTTGTACCCATGTTCTGTGCAAATAAATAACCCAACCCTTACTATAACGCTTTTTCTCTCTCTCTCTTTGTAATATTATGAAATTGATATAATCCTCAATCGGATGTCCAAAATTAAATATATCTAAAATGATTTATTAACATAAGCAACAGGCAGGAAAGGAGATAGGAGCTTATTCTAATCAACAGTAATCGATTATGTATTATCATTAGTTTCATTTTATTCTCTGAACAGACAAGTTTAGTAGTAATCCTTAGACCTGAACGTTGTTTAAACTTATACGACGCTTTTCTATAGTGCCACAAGGATCTCTTGTCAAGTGGTCGAAATTGGAACTAATCCCGTCATATATGAAAAAGCACGTTTATTATTTTTAGACCCTCTTAACATATTTTTTTAGTTTTTAGTATTTGTTGTTATAACGGCAACGGAAATACATCATTTGTGAAAATTTCAGCTAAACCGTAACCGATAAACCGTAATAGCTACAAAAGCTATTACGATTTCTGAGATACTGCCTGCAGACAGACAGACAGCGGAGGCTTAGTAATAGGGTTCTGTTTTACCCTTTGGGTACGGACCCGTAAAAACTATCACTTTTAACAGACAGTTGAACTGATTCTTATTGCGAATATGCACACCAGCGCCCTCATATTAATGTCATCTTTGCCAAAAGATTCTTGTAGTATTTACCATGGCCACGTTTTTGGGTTCCCTAAAAACCATCCGCGTACCCCACGCGAAGGATTTCTACGGAACTCACACAATCTGAATAAGCATCTCTTGTTCCATATCAACATTATATAATCGACAATGCCGTGGCCAGCTGCTGGAGGGCAGGTTACGTGCTTTAATTTCAGAGGTCTTCTTTAATACGTAGTTTTATTAGGGAGGTCACAATGCTGACGCGTTTTCTTTCCCCACAACAGTCACCTACGCTGGTTCCCCATGGTGGAGTGGTTTTGTATGAAACGCAGTTTTAAGTGATATATCTCTTAATCATGAGCTGACGCGCCAACAAATAACTCGTAAGGTCCCGAGAAGTATGCGTGAGTAAACCATTTATAATGCATATCTTCGCAAGCAATAGCTAGTTGGCAACAGCTAGCGTTGGTCTAGTGGTTAGTGGCCCTGACTGCTATAGCAGAGGTTGTGAGTTCGATTCCCACCCAGAACAAATGTTTATGTGATGAGCACTATCATTTGTTCGCGCTCCGCGGCCTCCTTCTGCGACATAACGGTCTCGCAGAAGGAGGCCAGTGCGTCCCACGCTGCGCGGCTGCTGAGCGCGGCTGCGACAACAGCCGGCAGCGCGGAGACTTCAACTCCGCCCAGCGCAGACACGAGGACGGTGCGAGGCTTTTCAAAGTCGTAGAATATATATATACATAAAAATCAATTGCTGTTCATTAGTCTCGATACTCTCGATAAAACTGGAGAACGGCTGAACGGATTTATCTCATCTAGGTCTTGTGTTCTTGGAGGTCTAGGGAAGAAAAAATCGAATAATTGCCGGGCAAACCCTAAAAACAGCCCTTTTCTTTTTCCTATACAAAAGTTTAAGTGTTTTATTTATCGATCGGGGCAGTACGAAGTCTGCCGTGTCAGCTAGTTATATTAAAATTTAATTTGAGTTCAAAGATAGTCAATTGTTTCTGGATATCGAACTTAAGTGCTACCGTACCTATTCCTTGCTTATCATTATAGATCTTGGCTTAGAGGAGCTGCAATGATGCGTATTAATGATAAGACAATTTAAACTTATTTTTTACTGATCTTTACTTGATGAGTATTATCATAAGGGATTAGTCGTTGTAAAGGAAATGATTTTGTTGATATTATCTAAATTCGGTAAATTCTATGATTGTGTGCGATTCGCGATGTCAAATCATATGATGCATTATCAGTACATAGTATAAAACAAAGTCGCTTCCCGTGTCTGTCTGTCCCTATGAATGGATCTTTAAATCTACGCAAAGGATTTTGATTCGCTTTTTAATAGATAGAATATTTCAAGAGTTAGGTTTATGTTTGTTATATAACAGTATACAGTAACAGTAACACCTTTGTGAGGCTGTGGCGGATGCCTAAAGTGTAATAATATGGATATACGAATACTAGATAGGGAGTAAACTACAATAATGTATCCATATCCAGACCGATTCCGGCCACGGCGGCCAGTGTTACGATGACACCAGCCAACTAAGCAGGACAGGACATGTTTTAGTGCACAAGCGTGTGCTAACACAGGTGCACTCTCTGTTCCTCTCATAGCCCGATGGGACGGTAATCCGACACAACCGAAGAGAGATCAGGCATGTGCCTTCTAAAACATGGAAGCTGTGAGTATAGTGCACAAGCGCGTGCCCAAACACAGGTGCGTTCCCATGGTCCGGTAGGATGTAAATCCGACCGGAGAGATATCAGGCGTAGGAACCACATTTTACGTGCTTTCTGAAACAGGGACACTGTGATATTTGTTATTTGAACTTATTATATTCGTGACTATGCTATTGCGTATTATGTCTAGGTATTTTGTTATATTATAACATCATCAACATTGTTTGAAATATAGAAAAGGGCACAAAATCACTACATAACGACCAAGAAAGATTAATCCAGGTTCAAGTGTACTTACCACTTAAACTTTGCAAAAACCTACAAATATTAGTAGTAAAAGTATGTCTGGTATTTTAGCTGCAATTAATGGCTTAGATTCTTTGCCAGGTAACCACTTTCTGCAGGCTGTAAACCCCTGTAAATTGATAAGTTTTTATAATCAAATCGTTTTTTTATTTAATCGTTATTAATTTGACTGTTTTTTTTTATACTCCGTTTCACTTTTCTCTCCCAACAGTTAATTTTGCAATACTGATTGAGGTAATTAAATTATTTTACGTTTCTATTTCTTTATTTCTACAATTCATGTAATATTTTTTTGGTATCCACGGAGAAACTTTAATCATTTCAACCCACGTCGAGGGCACGGTGCAGCGTGAGGATATGTCGGACTTACACCGAACAAAAACACCCCTTCTTAGCTAAAGCCTCAGCCCTGCTAGACTTCTTTTACACCTACCCCAGGTGTAAAGAGCCCACCTCTTACTACCCATAAAAACAGACGTGCAACACGACTCGTCCAGTGATCTGCTCGGATGACAGGGTGCTCTCCCTACCACTCTGATCTCACGGTGGTCACAGGTTGTTTCGTTACCGATGCCTGAGGCGTCTCCGTCGGTCTAGGCCGAAATCTTGCGTAGACCTATTTCATAAATAAATATCTTGGGACAAAATCCACTCACGGCCATCTGATCCCAAGTTAATTAAAAGCAGAGCTTGTGTTGTGGTAATCAGACAGCTGATAAACATACTTATATATTTCTAAATATATAGGTACATATTATAGATAAATCACACCCAGACACAGAACATATGATCGTGCTCATCACACAAACTTTTTTCCTGGGTGGGGATCGAACCCACGACCTCCGGTATAGCAGTCAGGGTCAGACCAACAGGCCCGTCTTATTACAGCCAACATATCAATTCTGCCCCTACAATATTATAGAGGTTAGAGCTGCAAGGATATTTTAGCACGTGGATTGCATATTCACGACAAGAATCAACTCAACTGTCTGTCAAAAGTGATGGTTTTTCATATATGACGGGATTAGTTCCGATGTCGACCATGTGCCAATAGATCCTTGTAGCGCAGACACTACAGTGGTTCTGTGCAGTCTTTCAGAATCATGTACAATACCAAACTTAATACCTGAGTTATTTTCTACCAATTCAGCATGATTTAGAGATAATAAGACAGGTGCATTGTCATCTTTCGATGAAATCTACTGAGATGTTATCTATACAGAAAAACACGTGTGGAAACTAATGATGTACACAATATTGGCAATAATTAAGGAAAATCAAATGAATATCATCAAAATTGTTTTATTATCTAAATTCGCTACTAAGCAGAATATTTTGAACGCCAAAAAACCCACTTCTCAAAACTTCTTAAGTTAAAATCATAATCAAAAGGTTTTTATTTTGAGTAGGCCTTCTCAAGCACTTTCAAAACGTTACTGACTCTAGTTGCGCAGTTCCAAAATGTCATTCTTTTGGAGAAGAACCGGCACAAAACTCCATAAGTGTTGTAAAGAAAAAAATACCGGTCAAGTGCGATTCTGCTAAAAAAAATAAGATAAAGAAAAACAAAACTTATTTTTTTTATAATTATAATCTAATTAATAATTTACAGTATTTAATTCGCATTTTCGCATTCATTCATCTGTGCAATAAGACGTTGCTTCATACAAATTTTTCAAGATTCTGAGTTTAAGGAAAATAGCCTATAAGTTTTGATTTCCCTGAAAGTGTAAGAAATTTGCAGCATACACGGCTGACTTTTGATTGTGTTGGCTTTTAGATATAAATTCTAGTTTTCTTCATGCGTTGTATAATAGAAATATACTGTGGAAAAATAATCGAATAGGAAAGGCGAAAAGAAAAGTTAAAATTAGAAACTAAAGATATATAAAACTACTACTACTGTTTTTTTTCTTTTTGAGGAGGAGCCTGCAAAAAGGCGTCAATCTCCACAGCAGCAGGCCCTCTTTTCTTATACATACTCAAAGTTATAAAGGGACCGCATTAAAACAAATGAGTTTTGTATGAAAACTTTGGAAACGCCGAGATGCCGCGCGTCTTCGTCCTATCTTATCTCTCTCTTGCGTTAGTTGGCCAGAAGGTAATCCTATAATTATTTTGACCTTTACAAACCAGGTTCTTTCCCTATACATACATGACAACTCATACTTTTATAACTTCTAAACATTGAATGAATCAAGGTTTTTCAGCTAACTTAATAAATACGATAACCTATTTTGATATATTTTTATGGTTTTACAGCTTTCCTTTACGATCATATTCGCCGGTACATTTTATATTGCAAATAAATAAAAGTAAACAAATGCATCATTGTTGATAATAATATATTTTTTATTTGGAGAAGTACCATTTACCTTCCGTGCTTAAAGGGGTAAAACGGAACCCTATTACTAAGCCTCCGCTGTCTGTTTGTTTGTCTGTCTCCAGGTAGCTCTTAAACTGTAATAGCTAGAAAGCTGATTTTTTACAAATGATGTACCTATTTCCGTTGCCGCTGTAACAACAAATACTAAAAATTTAAAAAAATCTAAAGGAGGGTCTAAAACAATAATATTAAAAACGGTAACTGACGTTTTAAATTCTCTGTATAATATGTAGATGATAGTACGAAACCCTTGTTGTGAAACAGTGAAAAACTAAATGACTTCAACCTTCGCTGAGGGCACGGTGTGGGGATATGGCCGGACTCCCACCGACTAAAAACACCCCGGGCCTCTTCTACTACCTAAGCCAGCATCACGGGATCGCTCGCGAATGCTCTGCGTGACCTTGGCTGGCTTCTCTCCGATACGACTTCTTCTCGAGGGGTAGGTTTAAAGAACTCACCCCTCATATGTCTGTATCCTAATATGAGAGTATGAATGTATTAACTATTGGCTAACCTTAATAAATAAATAAATAATGTGTAGGTGCCCCATCACCCCATCATTAGATTAAAGTTCTCAACAAGATCTCTGTATGTTGGACCTGTGTCCCCGTGTAAGCCTTTAAAAGGGACCTGGTTTCTTCCCTTGAAGTTATCCCGAAAATTAAAAGAGATACAAATAAATAATAAAGCGCAACTCGGCATATGAGTGTCATAATTCCAATACATACATTTTTAGTTCGGCTATTTCTAAAAAAAACAAATGCCTACAGCCGCGCAGTAAGTAATAGCGATAGGGCTGCCCTATCTACCTAAAATATTTTCAGATAAATTTAAGTGCTACTAAAAATATTGACACATTATGCAAAATATCCGGTGTACCCAGAATTACTAGATCTCTTATCTAATATCAATTATCGCCACTTAATACTTTAACAGTTGTGATAATATCGCTATGATAAACCTAAACGTCATTAGCCCATGATTAGCTTCGAGAGAAATGATTTTATCTACTGAATATGTAAAAAAAGAATTCTTTGGTCCCCTGGTGTTAATTTTATCATCATCAGCTGAGTAGTATTAGGTCACCACGCCAATTACCACTGTACGCAACGTGTCGCGAGTTCGATCCTCGCGTAGGACAGGAATTTGTGCGTTCTGCTAATGCTTGTTCTGAGTCTGGGTGTGTCTATGCATGTGAATTAAATGTCTGTGAAACCCCACGCGATACAAGGATTAAATTCCTTAGTGCGGGAGTCGTTTTTTTCATAAAATAAAAATGATAAACGAATCTTCATAACTTTTTTGGTTACTTTTAAACCTTGTTGGTTGGACTAAGATCGCAGGTTCGAATCCCTGTGCGCGAACCAACCTGGGAAGTGAGTTCGGGACTCGAATCAAATGTGCATTGCAGTTCCGCTACAGTTCTGTCTTAAACAAAAGAGTTCTAGCCTTAAAGAATATTTTAAGGCAATTAAAATGTTTTTTTCGAGTTTTCGATCGTACTTCGGGAAGTTAGCAGATCATTTCGTTAATAGTCATTTTTTGGGATGGAACTATAGAACTCAGCCGCATGCAAAAGGTCATAGTTTTTTTTATCTACTGCAAATTGATCTGCTATGGGAAGTTTGCAGAGCATTACATTTTTAAAAGCTTTTATTTAACTTGCAATGTATGGATATTTGTGTGTTCGGGTGAAATCTTTGAACTCAATTTTGAAGTAGATATATTCAACCGTTTGTGCTGAAATTTTGTGGACGCATTTTGTTTGGATGACAATATATGATAAGATATGTGACGTCATTCTAAATTCAATATGGCGGATCATACAAGATGTCAAAACAGTTATATTTAATCCACTTATACAATATGGGTATCAAATGAAAGGGCTTGTTAAGAGTGACTAGAAAAAGAATATGATGTCATTCTGAATCCAATATGGCGGACCATGCAGGATGGCGGAATAGTTACTTTAGTCTACTTCTACAATATGGGTATTAAATGAAAGGGCTTGTTAAGAGTGACTAGAAAAAGAATATGACGTCATTCTGAATCCAATATGGCGGACCATGCAGGATGGCGGAATAGTTACCTTTAGTCTACTTCTACAATATGGGTATCAAATGAGAGGGCATTTTGAGAGTAATAATAACTTGAAACTAAAAAGTAAAAAATAAAAAAAATTAAGTAAAAAAGCTTTTTAAGAAAAAGCTTTTATTTAAACGCTCTAAAAAGAAGAAAATAAAATATTCCTTTTGGATTATACTAACAACTCCTCATTATACACAATTTATATAGAATAATAAAAGCTTGTCCCGAGGTTTACATACCTATCAACATTCCTTTATATCATAATAATTACCCAACCACTAGTAATTACAAAAACTAATTAGTCAGTCAGATAGCTTTCCAAGAAATGACATATTTTTACTTTTATCGCAAAAAATGAATATGAAGACGATACAGTGAGTTGATAGCTCTTGTGACGTCACACCTCAGTACACTTTTTACTAACAAGTGACGTTACAAGATCGATATTGTTTTTACCAAACAATCATCATCATCATCATTCCCCTGCCCTTATCCCAATTATTATTATTTGGGGTCGGCGCAGCGTGTCTTCTTCTTCCACACGTTCCTATCGCCACGACGTTTTTACCAAACAATGTGGGAATAAAACCAATGCTGGACATGAATGTGGATGGATATAGGGGAAGAGGACGACCAAAGAAACGATGGATGGATTGTGTGAAAGATGATATGTCTGCAAAGAGTGTGACTTGCGAGATGACATCAGATAGGAACGTGTGGAAGAAGCGCGCGTAAAAGAAAATTTTCTGACTTTTAAATATTTGGCTTTCTGTGTTAGATGCTACACGTGACAAGTTGATAGCTTGTGCATATGCATACAACTTCATCAGTGAACAATGAGTCAATATAATCTTTTTGACGTCAATAAATTATCTCTTCAAAAACTTCCTTGAATAAATTAGAAAGGATTGTAATCCTTTGTTACGTAAATTAGTCTTCAGACAGTCATTATAATTTTTTTACCTAGAGGGCCTACAGAATTGTACATAGGTCTGGTTCACAGAATTATATCCTCCACTGGGTGTCGTAAAAGTCGACTAATGGACCTTAAGACCCAGTGCACTGTACCAAGCACCTTGGGTCCCCCGAATGGTGGCGAGTAAACAACCAACAATCGCATTCCCAAAGAGGGTTAGTGTCAGGCAGGCGGCCGACTATAAAACCATAGCCAAAACTTTAAGCAACATGTCTAAAAGACGTGTTGCGCTGACCCCAAGTGAAATGGGATAAGGGCAGGAAGATGATGATGAAATAGAAAACATCAAATGCCATTCCTTGTCGGCGAGTGTTCTGACCATTCTGTCTTAAAAATCCCGCACTAAGAAACTAAATCCTTGTATCGCGGGGGGTTTCACAGATATTTAAATCACATGCACAAAGACACCCAGACTCAGGACAAGCCTTTGTGGAATGCATACATTCTTGTCGTACGCGGGGATCAAGATCGCGACGCGTCGCGCGCAGTGGCAATGGGCGTGGTGACCTATACCAGTTGGCAATTTGTATTATTTAGTACAACCACATTGACCTAACCCACTCTATGTAAAACAATTAATTAAACAACATTATGTACTCAAAAATAACTGCTATATCAAATTAAGTATCCTATTACAATCAGTAGCGGCCTTATTGAAGTCAAATCATAGATAAAATCATTACATTTAGATAAATATCTAAGTATTATCGATCTAGATACGAGAAAATGTAGAGATTATGATAATACTACTGTAGCTGAGATTATTTAAATAGAAACAAATGAAAACGGTGACGGAAATATGACACGAGACACTATACATTACCGGTGGTAGCTCATTATGTGTTGATACGAGAGGTACTGACGAAGCAATGTATTGCAATTTGTAGAATATTTCTCGGTTTCAATGCTGTGATAGCCTAGTAGTAAGACCATAGGACTACCAAGTCAAAAGTCTCGAGTCCGATCCACACAGGGCGCACCGACTATTCGAATGTTATGCGCGGTTTAGAAATAATTATCACAGCTTCCGTGTTTCGGAAGGCACGTAAAATGTGGTTTCTGTGCCTAATCTCTCTCCGGTCGTGTCGGATTACCGTCCCATTGGGCTATGAGAGTAAAGGAATAGAGAGTGCCCCTGTGTTAGCACACGCTTGTGCACTATAATATGTCCCGCGTAGCTGGCTGGTGTCATGGTAACACAAGCCGCCGTGGCCGAAATCGGTCTAGAGACATTATTTTTGGTTTCATTTAATTGGGCCTGTTTTATATGTTAGAAACGGATTTAGTTTTAGAATTTGCAGCAGCTGCTAAGTCTTAGTATACAAAATGTTCGGTTATCCGGATTAAAAAAAGAATAGGCTAAAGAAGACAGTTTCTTACAAGGATATGAGGCTATAGCAAGATTTCTGCCGGGGGCGCGGTGAATGCGAAAGCGAACCCCGTACCCCCGGCCATAGGCAGATGAGAACGCTTCAGTGGTTTTAGCCGGTAAGAGTCCGGCACATCCCTTCGTCAACATCCTGATGAGGGCAGTTCATGACGCTTTCCACTGGGTTACAAAAGAGGCAATAGCAGGATTTGACTCTTTAGGAACTGATAACAATATGAACCGATTAGAGGAAGTGCAGGGTAGAAAATCTTGAAATATTTTGGGAGAGGCCTTTGCCGAGCTGAAGGACACGATATGCTGAGTAAAGCAAAATATAGAAATAAAGTTTTAGAACTAGTGATTCTTTCATATCTTCGAACTAAAAGATCGTCGGAAAAATTCGAATGAGACAACGGATTCGAATCGAACAAACCTAATATTTGTATGAACATAGTGCTAAACCAGTATTAGTATATTAGCCCAGTCTAATTAGGTAAAATAAGGGGTCAACCTCGGAATGAAAGATAATAAGCTGAAAATTGGTGAGAACCTTTGTTTGGTCGCCCTAAATATTGTCTCAAAAGTCACAAGTTCTATCGTGTCCGCGTCTTAAGATATTCAAGGTCAAAGGTCACGAAATACAATTTTTCGCGAATATCTCGGTTCCTATTGCTTAAATGATATTTTCATTAATGTCAAAGTTGTAGAGTATAAAATTCTCTATAACTTTTATCTAAACTTTTTTTTATACGATCAACCGTTTTTGAGGTAGAGCGCGACGAGTGCGCGGCGTACAGTCATATATTATCTGGGGTAATGCAGGTTCAAGCGTGAGTTTCGGTTTTCAGTACGTTGTATAAAGTCAATTATTGACAAAAAAATATATAATTATTAAGCAATGCCTATTATTTCTGTACATAATAGGTCGGGGAAAAAGTCTCTTCGCATTATAGTATGTACGAACCGGTAATAAAATCTTTCTCTCTTTAATAAAATTAGAATTTGGAATTATGTTCTTTAAAATTTTAACTTTCAATTGTACCAAAACCAGCCTGATACAAATACTATATCTAAAAAAAAAATTATTACATGTTCATACATACTATAATGCGAAAAGACTTTTTCCCCGACCTATTATGTACAGAAATAATGGGCATTGCTTAATAATAATATATTTTTTTGTCAATAATTGACTTTATACAACGTACTGATAACTGAAACTCACGCTTGACCCTGCATTACCTCATATAGTATATGACTGTACGCTGCGCACTCGTCGCGCTCTATCTCAAAAACGGTTGATAGTATAAAAAAAAAGTTTAGACTATAGTTGTAGAGAATTTTATACTCTACAACTTTGTTATTGATGAAAATATCATTTAAGCAATAGGAACCGAGATATTCGCGAAAAATTGTATTTCGTGACCTTTGACCTTGAATATCTTAAGACGCGGACACGATAGAACTTGTGACTTTTGAGACAATATTTAGGGCGACCAAACAAAGGTTCTCACCAATTTTCAGCTTATTATCTTTCATTCCGAGGTGAAACCCCTAATTTGACTGGGCTATATTAGATAGATATTTAAAAACGCAGTTATTTTTAAAGATATCATAATCAGAAAAATCTACGTAAATAGAAAAAAATACTGGAAAAACACCGCGATACGCTATTAGTAAACACATAATAATACATTGAAACGTGACGTCAGCTATCTTTACATAATAATATTATGTTCTATTAATTTAATATAAACGCGAAAATTTGTAAGTATAGATGGATGGATAGATGGTTCTTTGTTCCTCTTTAATGCTCAAACGGCTGAATCATATGTCTAATTATTATTTTCTTTTCAATAGATTTGACACTTATTATTTTAGTTGTAAGATTATTTTTATTTTGCTGTGCCCTACATAGTCTACAAGTACTTAGCTCTAAGCCATTTGTAACACCTACTGTATACATAATGAAATACAAATAAATAATATGACTATGCACCAATGAAATTTGCTATGGAATTAGCTGACCTCCTGGATTTCTTAGGTTTAACCTCTCTAGTATAATATAAATGAAAAATGTTTATAAATTCAACAGGTAGGTAAAAGTCCGATTTGCCCACCCAAGTTTTCGTAAGTTGAGGCCCTTATTTTTAAGATTTATTATATAATTATTATATAACTAGCTGTTACCCGTGACTTCGCCCGCGCGAATGTCAATTATAGCTGCAAAAACATTCTCCGCCTCTGACGCAGTCGTGTAAAAAGTTTTAAAAAGCCTATGTTAATCCAGGATGGCAACTAACTCCATACCAAACTTCATCAAGATTGCTCCAGCCGTTTGAGCGTGAAAGAGTAACAAACATACATACATCCTTACAAAGTTTCACATTTATACTACTACTAGTAGGATAGGATTTATATTAACGAGGTTACTTGACAAATTTCAAAGATTTAAGCCTAAGGAAGGATCTTTCGGTTTTGATTCCATTGTGAGTCTAAAAATATGCATTTTCATGTATTAAGTATCAACCAATTGATCATTAAAAAGTCAAATTCAATAAAATAGTAACGCAGTGTCCAAAAATTTACGTAAATATCGTGCTAACTTGCTTTCAAAATATGTAGATGCTTGAATGAACAAGAGTTGTAGGGGGCGCGCTACTAGATGGCGTTGAACGTCAAATTAGAAGTCGCAATGGTTTTGTTACACGGGCAACGGTATGTACTCGAATAAAAATGGCTACGTTATCAAATACTTTTACTTAAAACAATTTTTGAAAAAGTTGGTTAACCAACTTTAGAAACTTTTGAAAATATATTGTGTGATTACGATTTTGCAACTCTCAATAACACCATTTTTCTGACCGGTGTTTTTAGTGCCAGAAGGGATAATAATTTATAGATAATATCCGGACAGATTTTGGTCACGGCGTGTTACTATGACACTAGCCAGCTACGCAGGACATTTTATAGTTTGCTCGTACATTATAATAAGTCCTGCGACATTGTCATGTTCACTCTCTATTCCTTTACTCTCATAGCCCGATGGGACGGTAACCCGACCGGAGAGAGCTCAGGCGCAGGACCCACATTTTTACATGCTTTCCGAAGCACGGAAGCATTGAGACTTATTTCTAAAACGCACACAACATTAGAAAGCTCAATTAAACTAGAAACACTTGACTTGGCAGTCCTACGGTCTTACCACTAGGCTATCATATGATAGCTTCAGACTCTGTCAAGCAGATTTCTATCAGACAATACCCCTTGTATTGTTGGGATTGTTTTAAGGATCTTAACATAAGGCACGTGGATGACATTAACATGAGGGCGTTGGTGTATATATCTACAACAAGAAGCAACTCAACCTCAGTATAAATACAACAGTTAACTCAGCCGTTTCTAAAAAACAAATGCCTACAGCCGCGCGGTTCCTTAACAGCGATAGTGCTACCCACCTACAACAGTTGAAGCTGTGATAGCGTAGTGGCAAGACCGTAGGAATGCTATGTCAGAGGTCTTGAGTTCGATCCCCGCGGAGCGCACCGACTTTTCGAATGTTGTGTGCGTCTTTTTTTTCCTAGCCTATAGTGCCCCATTGCTGGGCAAAGGCCTCCCCCAGGTCATTCTACGATTCTCTGTCTTGCGCCGCTTCGATCCAGTCCTGGCGGTGTACGTTTAGTTCATCCGTTTTAGAAATAAATATCACAACTTCCGTGTTTCGGAAGGCACATAAAAATGCGGGTCCTGCGCCTGATCTCTCTCCGGTCGTGTCGGATAGCCGTCCTATCGGGCTATGAGAGTAAAGGAACAGAGAGTGCACCTGTGTTAGCACACGCTTGTGCACTATAATATGTCCTGCGTAGCTGGCTGGTGTCATAGTAACACTAGCCGCTGTACAGCATTTTAATTACATCAACAACACACCGTCCGTTCGTCACTGCGACACGCTCGCGACTGTATCATGCCACGATACGATAGCGTAGGCATAACTCGCGTTGCGCCCGTGTATATGAAGGCTGCATACTGAAAGCACAAGAAAAAAATATGAAGCACGTCTTACAAAGAGTCCGATTTGAACTAAATGTATTTTTCAAAACTACGTGAACGGCCTTTCCTTTCTTTTGTCCGTGTGGTGTCCGGATATAAAGAATAGCAACACCCCATATCCTCCACTGGGTGTCGTAAAAGGCGACTAATGGACCTTAAGACCCAGTGCACTGTACCAAGCACCTTGGGTCACCCGAATGGTGGCGGGTAAACAACCAACAATCGCATTCCCAAAGAGGGTTAGTGTCAGGCAGGCGGCCGACTATAAAACCATAGCCAAAACTTTAAGCAACATGTCTAGAAGACGGGTTGCGCCGACCCCAAGTAAAAATTGGGATAAGGGCAGGGGAATGATGATGACGTGAACGGCCTTTCTTGTGACTGAGGTCTTCTCCGGGGTATAATCCAGGGTCTTGATGTCAGAATTGTTGTTTCTGCTCATAACACAGTTCTACATGTTTAGCTATACATAAGTATGTCAGATCGTTAGTTTAAAACATCATATCAGGTCGGAGAAAAAGTTTTTTCGCATTATAGTATATATGAAAATTTAATAAAATATTTTTAGCTATAGTATTTGTATCTAGCTGGTTTTGGCGCCTATAATTAAAATTTAAAATAAAATTTTAAAGAACATAATTCCAAATTCCAATTTTATTAGAGAGAGAAAGATTTTATAAGACTTTTTCCCCGACCTATTATTCAATGTAAAAAGATCAGTCGCTAATACTATCGCATTCGAACAACACGTCTTTCATTTTCTACATCTCTGGTCTTCTCGTTGGAGCTTATTACAACCACAACATTGTATCTGAACGTTTTAGCACACGGAGACTACTACTTTAATTATTATCTAGATTTTCACGAAAAATAATCAGACGTTAAAGATAAAAAATCGACAGATACACTACAATAAGAACTCTATTCCAAAGACTAAAAGTACAATTTCCTTTATACAAAAACAAACATTAAACACTTAATTTTAAAACAAAGACATTACTTTATAATTAAATTACTAATTACGCCGATACAATTGTTAGATTCTATTTAATTTTCCTTATTAGTTATCTGCAATCTTCACGTATCACTCACTTCTACTGCGATTTATGATTGTGTTCATATAATTGAAGATAAAAAATAATTATCGGACAAAAAACTGAGCCAAAAAAACAACAATATTTTGGACTACGAACTGACCATATCTAGGAGACGTATGTATAAAATATAAATCTCACAACGCCATCTAGTCTCAGATTAAGTATACGAGAGTAACTTGTGTTACAAGTACTAGACAGCTGATAAACGTGCTTATACATTTCTCAATACATATTATTATATATAAATTACACGCAGATACAGAACAAATGATCGTGCTTATCACACGCACATTTGTCCTGGGTGGGAATCGAACCCACGACCTCCAGTATAGCAGTCAGGGCCACCAACCACTAGATCATTACGCTAATCAAAATCAAAATATATTTGTGTAAGTTAGACTACCTACTGGAGGAGAATGGAAGATAAAACCTGTTGCGCCGACCCCAAGTAAAATGAGATAAGGACAGGAAGATGATGATGATAGACTAATAGCTTTGTAGCCTAAATTGATTCAATTTACATGTGCAAAGATACCCAGACACGCATAAATTCTTGTCCTACGCGGGGATAGAGCCCGCGACACGTCGCGCGCAGTGGTAATTGGTGTGGTGACCTATACCACTCGGCTATCCGTGCAGTATGATTAGTTTAATCTTTGGTCTCATGATTTGATAACGCTTGTGATTGGTCAAATCTATATCGTACAATCATTAGATCTACGGCAAGTCATGTAGTGATGATCGCGTGGTGAAATTGATCCCATACCATTACTGCACCATTATAAGTTCTGTTTTTGTTGAAGGTGTGATAACCTAGTGGTAAGACCGTAGGACTGCTAAGTCAAAGGCCTCGAGTTCGATCCCCACGGCGCGCACCGACTTTGCGAATGTTGTGTGCGGTTTTTGAAATAAATATCACAGCTTCCGTGTTTCGAAAAACACGTTGAAATGTGGGTCCTGCGCCTGATCTCTCTCCGGTCCTGTCGGATTGCCGTCCTATCGGGCTATGAAAGTAATAGAGGGCGGGAATAGAGAGTGCACCTGTGTTTGCGCATACGCTTGTGCACTATAATATGTCCCGCGTAGCTGCCTGGTGTCATAGTAATTCTAGCCGCCGTGGCCGAAATCGGTCCGGACATTATTATTAGTCTTTTCCCAAGCTATGTTGGGGTCTTCAGTCTCAGAAAAATCAACCGCACACCGTATTTTTGATAGCATCTACCTATCTGACCTCCACAACCCATTAGACGAGGTAACACACCCCCCATTTCTGGATAGCTAATCAATTGAATCTGCTGCCAAAACAACTGATCACGACTGTGATTGGTTGACCAAAAAACTTGCAACCAATCACAGAGCCTAACATGAGATTTGATTGACATTTAACATTTTTTTTATGTTGATTAGCGTTTGAGTAACCATGGGTCCTTGTCTGATCATCAGAATCAAAAACAAAATCAAAAGGTTTTTATTTCGAGTGCTTAGGCCTTTTCAGGCACTTTCAAAATGTTACTGACTCTAGTTGAGCGGTTACAAAATGTCATTCTTATGGAGAAGAACCGGCAAGAAACTACAAAAAAATTGTAATATCATCCCTATCATATCAATATCATCATCATTCCCCTGCCCTTATCCCAATTATTATTATTTGGGGTCGGCGCAACACGTCTTCTAGACGTGTTGCTTAAAGTTTTGGCTATGGTTTTATAGTCGGCCGCCTGCCTGACACTAACCCTCTTTGGGAATGCGATTGTTGGTTGTTTAACCGCCACCATTCGGGTGACCCAAGGTGCTTGGTACAGTGCACTAGGTCTTTAGGTCCATTAGTCGCCTTTTACAACACCCAGTGGAGGATATGGGGTGGTGCTATTCTTTATATCCGGACACCACACGGAAAACCATATCAATATGTGATGCTTTAATTTTTTGATTCGTTTTGTTTTGATATCCGTTTAGTGAAAAACATCCAGTGCATCACATAAGTTATTTTTACAAAGAACGTATTCTTTCATTCATTAAAATAATCTGTAAACCGATCAATTATGATTGTTAGATAAAGAGGTTTGGAATGGAAAATAATTCTGATGACGGAATCACGCTTATCAGGCCTATAGCGAATTGAATCAGGAACTAAAATAATATAGCAATTAATGGTAGCATATCGGTATTTCTTAAAAGAGTATCGTTCCGGATGTGAAAGAGAGATAGCACCACTCTGCAAATAGTGGCGTCTCTTTTCCGCAGCGGAAGAACTTCTGCTATCCATTGATAATAATTTGAAATATATATTGTTTTCATTTTATTGGCATTTCTTTTTAGGGTTCCGTACCCAAAGGGTAAAACGGAACCGCATTACTAAGCCTCCGCTGTCTGTCTGACTGTCTCCCGGCTGTATCTCATACTGTCTTTCTCTCTCAGAAAGACAGTTTCGACAAAAAGCCTAAATTGATTACTGACTACGGACTTGATGGTCTAGTGGTTAGTGGCCCTGACTGCTATACCAGATGTCGTTGGACCGATCCGCACTCAAGACAAATGTTAAAGTTTGTGTGATGAGCACGATCATTTGTTCTGTGTCTGGGTGTGTTTTATACAACGTTGATAAAAGCGAGAGGCATTAAATGAAACCACATATTCTGTATATCATTATAAGGCTACACAACAAAAATCAAATCAATGTAAGCAATAGTTTAGTCACAGGATATTTTTTTAGTTTTTTTTTAGTTTGAACATGCTGTATCTTCCTGATTAGGTGACTAAGTTTTATAGGCATAGTTATCTAGTTGGCTCCGGTTGGGTCCGAAACTAGTCGGGCTATCCCGATAAATACGCGTGAGTAAACCGTTATAACGTTTTAAGTATGAATCATCCTCACGAAAGTTATTATAAAAATATTGCTTACATTGATTTGATTTTTGTTGTGTATCCTTATAATGATATAGAGAATATGTGGTTTCATTTAATGCCTCTCGCTTTTATCAACGTTGTATATAATATGTATGTATTTATAAATATACTATGTTTATCAGGTGTTTAATATTCATAATACAAGCTCTGCTTAGTTTGAGACTAGATTGCGTTGTGTAAAAGCCGAAAAAAATATTATTTAGACTATTTGCAAAAAGCCGTAGTTTCAATAACAAGTGTGGATAACTTATGTAGATTTTCTTTTACGCTTTTGAAACACCGAGTACGTTGGATTTTAATATTAAAATGACTTGCAGTTGAATCAGTACGTAAAAATTAATCACAACATGTGTTTTCGTTCAGGATATGAAATTAAATTGTGATTTTTCGAAAGATAGTCTATCGTCGTAAGATTTGTATCGTGATAAAAATGATTGGCCTGTTTGAACGCTATATTTAGATCCGGTTAACAATTGGCAGACAAAGAATTCACTAGAATTGTTAACTAATTATGACTTGCTTTATTGATTGCCTAATAATTATGTAAGATTGTCGTAGGGGGTCTATCAGCGTCTGGAAGTAAATGATCAACCAGTTTCCCAGACCCTCTCCACAATGGCGAATCGGGCGTGACGCTGGGGGTTTTTAATGGGTATACCGGGAGTCTCCTAGCTCCCGGGGATCCCCACATACCGAGGTTTTCTAAATTCTTATTCTACACGGGTATCAACCCGTGTAGGATAAGAATTTTTGTGATCCACAAATGCTTGTTCGGAGTTTGACTGTCTTTGTGCATGTGAGTTGAATGTTTGTGAAACTCCCCGCGACACAAGGATTAAATTGTTCAGAGCGGGACTAGGTTTTTGAAAGAAAAACCCTAAAATTATCATATATATGGTCCAATTGAGAAACTTCCTCCTTTTAGAAGTTGGTAATAAAATGCCGACAAAAAAGCGTGAGGAAACCAGAGTTCTGAATCTGTCTCTCGTATTACTTGCATGCGTGATCAATGCTCAATCTTTATTTACATAAAGGGCTGTCCATTTTTATAAGTAGTTTGTGTGATCCACAAAAGTTAGTTCTAAGTCTTCAGTCTTTGTTTATGACTTGATTAATTGTGAAACTCTCGCGATTCATAGATTAAATTCCTTAGCGTGTTATGTTTCTATAAATGACGAAATATTATATAGATTGTATGTATGACGTCGAATTTCACAAACTTTCAAAGTAATTTCAATTAAATCATGTTTTGACACGTTTGAGGTCGTTGTTACGGTCAATGATATTTTATTGATTAATTATATTATAAAGATCGAAGATAAATACTTTAGGTATATCAGAGTTAGTGAATCATCACTGATTGGGAGTCACATGCTTTTCTACGTAAAAGTTAGATTAGTTTTTGATCTTTGTACCACAAAAGTCCACTGAAAAGGCCAGGGGACTCTAACCACCTTGACTGACCTTTTGGTTAGTGGCCCTGACTGCTCTACCAGAGGTCGTGGGTTCGATTCCCACCTAGAACAAATGTTTGTATGACGGGCACGATCATTTGTTCTGCGTCTAGGTGTAATAGCATCTATAATATTTTATGTATTTAGGAGTAAGTTTATAAGTATGTATATTAGTTGTCTAGTACTCATAATACAAGCTCTGCTTAGTCTGAGACTAGATGGAGTAGTGTAAAAGTTGTGGAATAAATAATTATATAGAGTAACTAGCTTTTGGCCGCGGTTTTACCTTCATGGATTTAGGAGAGGTCGTGGAAGTAGTTATAGGACAAACAAAAAACTTAATTCGGATCTACCGTCATCATCTTCCTGCCCTTATCCCATTTCACTTGGGGTCGGCGCTACACGTCTTCTAGACATGTTGCTTAAAGTTTTAGCTATGGTTTTATAGTCGGCCGCCTGCCTGACACTAACCCTCTTTGGGAATGCGACTGTTGGTTGTTTACCCGCCACCATTCGGGTGACCCAAGGTGCTTGGTACAGTGCACTGGGTCTTAAGGTCCATTAGTCGCCTTTTACGACACCCAGTGGAGGATATGGGGTGGTGCTATTCTTTATATCCGGACACCACACGGAATAATTTGGATCTACCGTACTAGATATTATTCCTCAAAACTCATTTTAAAACCTACCATAGTTAAATAATGTCTCATGTGTCTGGGAGAGTGATGAATGTTCATCGATGGAGACGAAAAGGAATGCCAAAGAAAAAATGAATGCATGGAAAAAAGAATGATACGAATGAAAAAGGAGTAAATGATACTGTGGCGTCTGATAGGGGAGAATGGAAGAAAAAAACTTGGTCCGCCGACCCCAAGTAAACTGGGATAAGAGCAGGAAGATGATGATAATTAAATAATGTTCGGAGCGATTTCGGGCTGCTAATGTTACTATAACACAAGCAACGCAGGACATAATATATTATAGTGCACAAGCGTGTGCGCAAACACGAGTGTGCTATCCATTGCTTTACTCTCATAGTCCAGTGGGACGGCAGTCCGACACGACGGGAGTCGACCATCATCTGCCATGATTAATTTATACTTTAATAACATTAGAATTTAATACACCGTTTCAACCCCAACTTTACCCCTTTAGGTATGGCATTTCGTAAAGTTTAGTCTGTTCTTAAAAAATTAAAAAAGCAAGACAAATTTCAAATTTGTTGTTGTTATAGTTTCTGTTAGGTATTTCTTAAAACCATGTTCTTCTGAGCATGATCTTTATGAACTATCAATCTTCTTTAAATGATGTTATAATACAAAGTGTATCAAAACGTCATGTTTGAAAAAACTTCAATATTTTGCAGGCCGTAAGGCAGAATGTATACAGCAACTTATCATGTTGTAACACCTCAATGTTATACCTGCATTCTAAGAAAATAAGCAAATAAATTAAACTATTCTATTATTCTTCTTGTATAGTTGTTTGTTCAACATGGTATCAGAGATTAAGCTACCCGTAGGTGTATGACGTGGCCGCAAATAATAATATCTCAAAAGTAACAGTAGCCCATTATCATAGATAGCTGACGTGGCTATAGTCCCGTAGATTTCTGACGTGGTGTTGACCCATAGGCCTTTGTAATAGGAAAAAGATTTTCCGCATTATAGTATGTATGAACTTGTAATAAAATCTTTTTGGCTATAGTATTTGTATCTGGCTGGTTTTGGTATAATGGAAAGTTAAAATTTTAAAGAACATAATTCCAAATTCTGATTTTATTAGAGAGAGAAAGATTTTATTACAAGTTCATACACACTATAATGCGAAAAGACTTTTTCCCCGACCTATTATTATGATAGGCCTCTGACGTGGCTGTAGCTCATAGATTTCTGACGTGGCTGTAATCTATAGAGTATAGGCCTGTGAAATTGCTGTGGCCGTTGACTTTTAATGTGACATTGGCCCATAGGTCTGCGAAGTATAGTGGGTATGTATAGGTGACTTAAAGGGCTCTAAAAAGGCCGCAGCCCGTAGATTTCTAAAGTGACAGCCTGCAGGCCGTAGATATGCAGGCCGTGGTGGTGCACCATAGGCTTGTAAAGTGGTCATAGTATTCGTAGTTGACTTTTGATATGGCGGTGGCTAATGGGCCTCTGAAGTGGCCCGTAAGTATATATCTGACGTGGTGTTGACCCATAGGCCTGTGAATTGGCTGTAGGTACCTAGTATTTGATGTGGCAATATCCCGTAAATATCTGACGTAGCGGTGACCTATAGGTCTGTGAAATGGCCGTAGTAGACTTTGCTATGGTGGTATATCATAGGCCCCTTTTGTGGCGGTGTGATAGGCCTCTGAAATGGCAGTAGTCTGTAGATTTCTGTCATGCCCTAGCATTAACTATTTTTATATTGTAATGAATATAGTAAACATGGTATAAAACAAAGTCGTTTCACTCGTTTGTCTGTCCCTATGTATTCTTAGATCTTTAAAACTACAATGGGTTTTTCCAATAGACAGAATGTTTCAAGAGGTAGGTTTACACCCGTGCGAACTGCGAAGCTTGGGCGGGTCGACAGTTAATTTTAAAATGTAAATAGTTACCTATTTTCTTTAATTCAGTGTTTATTTTAAATTAAAATCGTATGATTTTCTTATTTATTTACCAGCCAAACTGTCTTGTAAAAGTGGGTGTGGAAAAATACGTTTTTATTCGTGATTCGTAGAATATGAGTACAATTAATCAATATTAAAATAAAGTATATCTAAAAGATAAACTTTTGCGAAATAGTTTTTTTATCTTTACAATCCTAAGAGTTTCGAGTAATATCGGATTAAAGTGGATTACCTAATGATAATAAAATTGCCGTAATATTTGCATGCATCTGTTTCGAAAATGATTTGGTTAATGACAATTACTTGTTAAGTTAAAACAAAACCACGGTCACATTTAAATTTAAAAAAAGCAGTTAATTTTACAACGCAATCCTTGGGTTTACCAAACAAAGTTTTATAAATAAAAAAAAAACAGCCTATATAGGTACATCCCACTGCTGGGCACAGGCCTCTTCCCATATAGGGAAGGTTTGAGCATTGATCACCACGCTAGCTCACTGCGGATTTCGGATTCTTATAATATTTGAAATCCAAGTTTCCTCACGATGCTTTCCTTCACCGTTTGTCAGTAGTGTCTTAGAATAATTAAGAAAGTGCATATAACTTTGAAAAAGTCACATTTCAGAATGTGTTACCTGATTGAAATAAAGAATAAAAAATATCTTATTTAAAATAAGATAATACATTTCAATAGTCAACATCTATCAGAAAGCACCCCATGGCCCACTTTTACCGCTTCCTGTATTATTGCTGCTTGAGAAGAAACGTGCAACAAACTTCGCAGCATGCATTGTAGCAGCAGCACGCTGTCTTTCAATAAACACATACATACATAAACGTCACGCCTCTTTCCCTTGGGGGTAGGCAGAGATCACATCTTTCCATTTGCTACGATCCTGGCATACCATTTTAGCTTCATCCACACTCATCAATCGCTTCATACACGCCCGTCGGTTTAGGGTACTCCTGACCTGACCCTTTTTTCAATAAACACATTGGTTAACAAACAATATAGTTACGATACGATACTTGTTTTTCTTCTATTCTTCCCTATCTGACGTCACAGTATCATTTACTCCTTTTTCATTCCTTATACAATCCATCCATCTTTTCTTTGTCCTTCCCCTTCCCTTCCATCCATCAACATTCATACCCATCACTCTCTTAGTCACATGAGTCTCATCCCTCCTCACACCATATCACAATCAATTTCCTAAAAAGTACTATACATCATCTTCCTGCCCTTATCCCATTTCACTTGGGGTCGGCGCAACACGTCTTCTAGACATGTTGCTTAAAGTTTTGGCTATGGTTTTATAGTCGGCCGCCTGCCTGACACTAACCCTCTTTGGGAAATGCGATTGTTGGTTGTTTACCCGCCACCATTCGGGTGACCCAAAGTGCTTGGTACAGTGCACTGGGTCTTAAGGTCCATTAGTCGCCTTTTACGACACCCAGTGGAGGATATGGGGTGGTGCTATTCTTTATATCCGGATACCACACGGATTTTACAATAAAATCACCACCAAATCAAAATTTTTAGGTAAATATTAGAGATTCGTGGAATCTATGATTGCTCCAATAAGTATTTGATAATGTAATTGCGTAAATGTCAAATCATTGAATGTGTTTTATACAATAAACGGGTGTTACACGCGATGTAATTATAAAGGCTTACGATAGGACTTAATTTAATACGATAATTGCACCGACCGTGGTCACAGGTGGACTCAGAAATCGGCCTAAACGTCGGAAAAAATAAGTACCGATTTTTTTTATCATTACATCGCGAATAAGATCCGTCTGCCTGTCCGTCTGCCTGTCCGTCTCCAGGCTGTATCTCACAAACCGTGATAGCTCAAAAGCTGAAATTTTCACAAATGATGTAGGTATTTCCGTTGCCGCTATAACAACAAAATTAAATACTAAAAATAAAAAAAAAATGTTAAGAGGGTCTAAATACAATAAACGTATTTTTCGTATTTTTTTGCTCAATATTAAAAACAGTGACAGGTAGACGCTTGAAGCTTTCACAGTGTATAGATGATAGTACGGAACCCTTCGTGCGCGAGTCCGACTTGCACTTGACCGGTTTTTATACTGCACTATAGAATATGATCCTTGTGTAGCGAAAGGTACCTACACATATATCACATATACAAAAACATCCAGACGTAGAACAATCATTTTAGTATCCCACAAATGATTGTCCAATGAGATCCAAACCGTGGCACATTGTGATGTGCACTTGTCATTCCACAAAAGTCATTGGCGTGGTGACCTACACCACTGCGCTATCCATGCAATCAAGTTATCAATCAAATATTTCTAACTAGCTGTTACTCGCGTTTCGCTCGCGCGATTGTCGGTTATAGCTGTAAAATAATCTGACGCATTCGGTTAAAAGTATCTTATGTGTTACTCCAGGGTGTTAGATAACTCCATACCAAACTTCATCAAGATTCCTCCAGCCGTTTGAGCGTGAAAGAGTGGCAAACATCTATAAGAAAAAACTTTAGCGTTGATATTAGTTGAATTTTAAAAATCATTTTGAAAGCAAAGATCCGCAAGCAAACTTATCTATTTCTAGAAAAAAATACCGAGATAGGCAAAATAATGGATAATCTATGAATTGTAATATTCGTTAAAATAGATGAAGAATCAAATCAGTGCTTATCACAAACACATAAAGAGCTTATTCTATTTGGGGACTCTAAGCTAATCGCTTCTATTATGATTATCGTTAAAGATAAATACCACGTCATAGCTCTTTAGATAAATAATTATCTAATGCGTACGATTTAGGATAGTGTCACGTTTTTAGCAGAAACTTTGGAAATCGTTGCTTGTAATTGACTCTGATGTCACCGCGACTATTAGTGTCGTTCTATTCAGTGATGGTCGGAATTAAAAGTTGTTTTTGCTCAAAATCAAAAGGTTTTATTTTGAGTAGGCCTTCTCAGGCACTTTCAAAACGTTACTGACTCTGGTTGCGCGGCTCAAAATGTCATTCTTATGGAGAAGAACCGGCAAGAAACTCCATAATCCATACAGAGTTACAAGGATCTGTTGGCACGTGGATGATATTAACATGAGGGCGTTGGTGTGCATATTCGTAAGCATCAACTCAACTGTCTGTCAAACTGATGGTTTTTCATAAATGACGGCATTAGTTCCTATTTCGATCACGTGCCAAGAGATCCTTGTAGTACTTTAAACTATCACTTTTGAGATGCGCTCTTCAAAAGCCTAGTGTTAAGACCGCAGGACTGACGCAATGTCAAAGGTTTGATCTTTAAAACTCGCACCGACTTTTCGAATGTTATTTGCGTTTTTAGAAATTAATATCCCAGCTTCCGTGTTTTGGAGGGCACGTAAAAATGTATATCCTGCGCCTGATATCTCTCCGGTCGTGTCGGATTGCCGTCCCATCGGAGTATATGAGCAAGGGAAAAGAGAGTGCACCTGTATTTGCGCACACGCTTCTGCACTATAATATACCCCGCGTAGCTGACTGGTGTCTTACATAATTATAACCGCCGTTGCCGAAATTGGCCAGGACACGTTAAATTCTTAAAAAATTTGTGCTATTCCAGGTTGTCAGCTAACTTCATACCTCATTTTATTCACATTGTATAAGCCGTTTGAGCGTGAAAGAGTGACAAACATCCGTCCATACTTCGATACAAAACCTCACGTTTTTAATATTAGTAGGATTAATTTATTGGAATACTAGCTGACCTGGCAGACTTCGTACTGCCCCAACGATAAATAAAAAAAAGTCGCACCTTTTAAACCTTCCCTAGGCCTCCACGAACAATTCAAGACCAAGATGAGATAAATCCGTTCAGCCGTTCTCGAGCTTTAGCGAGACTAACGAACAGCAATTGATTTTTATATATAAGAAAAAGATAGAAGATTTGATATCGACTAATGTCCTTTGATTGTCTGTCTTGATCATCAAAATATCAAAATAGTCATCATCACCATTGCGATGCATATTGTTGTGGAAGTTTTTGTCATTATGATATTAGAATTTAAATTCAGTTTAAATAGATAGAATGAAGGATGATAATATGGCTGCAAAAAGTGTTGCTTGCGAGACGACGTCAGATAGGAACGTGTGGAAGAAGAAGACATGCTGCGCCGACCCTAATAATAATTGGGATAAGGGCAGGGGAATGATGAATACAGTTAGCTCAAAAATAGAAGTCAAAACTTGCAAAATATTTAATAGATCCATAAACTAAAGCTTACCGAGCTTTATTTTTCTAACATAAAGCGCCTTAAAATAGACAAAGCAAAGTATTTGTTTTTTCGATTCGAAAAACTAAAATTGTAAAATAAAGTACCTAAACTCAGTACAAAATAAATCCTGAAGCGATAAAAAAAAACTTAACATTGAACAAAGCGCTATCTATTGATTTACGTCGGTACTAAGTAAACTTGTTCAAAAGTTGCAACGGAGATACGCAGGTAGCTTTCACGCTGTCCTATAATTGTCTCTTAGTAAATAATAGATGGCGTTAGTAGTCACATCTGAAGAAATGTCGGGAGTATAATATTAATAAATTAACTTCAAGAGACGTACGAATATATTTCACTTTCGCAATCAATTTCGTTGATGGATACTGAAAAATTATATCATCTTTTTTACATCATCAATTATTATTATCATCTTTTTTGCCCAAATCCGTCAGAAGAAGGCTAGTAACTAAGTTAGTTATTACTGGAACTCGCTAAAAAAAACTGCAAAGGGACTTGCCATGGGAACTTGACCTATACTTGCCTGTAATGGAGTAAGTGATTACTTCTACATTGCATTTGTCCGGTGACCAGGGATAGACTCGCCTGAGTCCACAGACAAACTGTTTAGAACAGTTTTGTGGACCTATATATTAAGCTAAGGTTAAGTTACTCTGTAATAATAATTAATAAATAAGTAAAAATAATAAAAATTCAGAAAATTATTTAATTAATTAATTAAAATTAATTAGAAAAAGCATTGTCATTCTTTATACAGCGTGTATATTTGAACGACGGACTTAATGAAAGAGGGTGGTCAGTATTCGATTCTCGTCACAAATATGTCAAAAAACTATGACCTTAATTTTTCATATAATTATCCGATGAAATACAGTATTTATGAACACAGAGCGCAAAATGCCTAATATCACGCGCCAAACACGTGCCTCTCCTGTCGCTAAGGCAGCAAGCGCGCAAGCCCCGCCCCTTTCACTTGTGATGTCGCCCCCGCGCCACCCGCTCTGCTGACCGAGTAACCGCCAGTCTATGCGCACGCGCCGCTGCTTTCGTATTGCGTAATCATTCCCGTTTACAAAATTCGCGTAAAGTGCATGTCCTAGTGTTAGGTACCTACCTAGTGTGTAGTGTAATAATGTCGTCGCAGTATTCTAATGAAGAATGTTGGAATATGGTTCGTGCTTACGCGCTATCAAATGATCGTGTGCAAGCTGCAGTCAATTTGTACAGAGAAATGTACCCCATGCATGAGGAACTTGGGGTTAACGACCACGAACCTAGAGTGAATATTTGTCTAGTTAAACAAAAACATTTTATTCACCGACGAAGCCACGTTCACAAGAATGGGGATTTTTAATGTGCATAACGAGCATTGGTCGAGCAACGAAAATCCCTACGTAACGCGACAGGACGGTTATCAACATCGCTTCAGTGTAAATGTGTGGGCAGATATTTTAAATAACAATTTAATAGGCCCTTATTTTATTGATGGACGATTTGACAGTGTATCATATTTAAACATTTTAAATAATGTAGTGAGTGAGATGCTGGAAGATGTGCCATTCAATATCTACCGGGACTTGTACTACCAACATGACGGAGCGCCCGCGCACTGTCAGGTGCGCGTACGTAAGTACCTAACATTACATACATTTTGGTGACAAGTGGATAGGTCGTGGCGGGCCCGTGCCATGGCCCGCACGCTCGCCAGATCTCACTCCGTCAAATTAATCGTCGTAAATACTCAAATTATTAACCGTTGTAAATAGGTGTGATTACATTTTTTAAATACGCCATAAATACGATAGTGCGTCACGTCTTATGAAATTTTACATTGCAGAATGTTTATAGTTTGATGTACCTAGATATTTTTGCTTGTCCTAAGCCAGATTTAAAGTATGAAGGAAAATGCATTCATACCTACGTCGACGTCGGTCATTAACCGCGCATATGTTCTGCACTTATCGCAAGGTTGTTAAAACGTTGCGATGTTTTTAGAACTTTTTTGGAACGATTTTGTTCGTCATTAATCAGGGTTTTTTTATTGTTTATACGTTTATTGGTGAAGTCTATGCATAAACTATTGGTGGTTTGAATAAGTCCGTCGTTCAAATATACATGCTGTATAGAATAAAAAGTATCCAAGTCTAATCAGTGCTAATCAAACGCGAAAGTATGTAAGTATGGATGCATGGATGGATGTTTATTACTCTTTGACGCTCAAGCGGCTGAAATTTGATGAAATTTGATATGGAGTTAGCTGACACCCTGGATTAACATAAGCTACTTTTTAACCGACTGAGTGCGGTGTTTTCTACAGCTGTAACTTACATTCACGCAGGAAAAGTCGCGGGTAACAGCTAGTGTTAAATAAATTATTTGGTTACTAAGCCACGATGTTCTATTAATTATGATTAGTGTGCTCAATTTGTTATTTCATATCAGTTATACGAATTTCGATAAAAAATCTGAGGAAAAAGGTGAAGATTTTTTATCATTTTAAAAACTATTTTCTGTCTCACTGCATGTCTATTGAAAGGAAATTAATGGATTCTTTACTTAAATTTCCTTCCAACTCTTCTGCTCTAGACTGTGAAAAAAATAAATATAATATTAATATTGCAAAAAAATATCCAACGAATCAAGAACCTTTTTTTTTTAAAAGAAAATAAGTAATTTGTCCGATTTTGATTTATAGTGCAGAGCGATAGTAAGTGTAAAAATAAGAATCATATCTGCTACTAGATGTCGCTAGGCGCATGAAATTGCAAAGTGAGTCTACCTAACATGAGAAAAAATACTGGTTTAATGACTAAATAAGTTTTAACAATATGACTGTATTTTTATTCTCGTGTTTTTAACTATCTAAGTAATATGTTATATAGTAATTTTGGAAATTTAACTTTGCAACAAACATTTTGAAAAATTACTACTGCTACTCGACACTGGATGTCGCTACTATAGCAGCCAAAGATTTTAAACTTTTTAAAGAGAGTTAAGTTTATACAATATGAATTTACATGCTGTAATCTCTAGATAATTGATACTTAAATTTTAAATGAATTAAGTTAGAACATTTTACGTAAATCAATAAATGTACAATTTCAAAATTCGTGAGGTCAACATTTTAATATGTATGAATGAAAATTGTTCAAATTTTTTGGTAATAAATAACATATAATGTAACTAAAAAACTACTCTGTGTAGAAATAAATTAAAATAAAACATGCTCCTGCTACATTAATTTTATTCACTTTTGTAAAAAAGAAACTCCCTAATTTGTATTTAAGAAGTTAAATAACAGTAGCTTCTCGTAAATTAAGACCGGTATCCGATTCAAAAAGTTTTCAGCAACTATTTTGTTGACAACACAACATTATGGAAAATTAACTCTTAGTTATCCCCAAATTTTCCGGCGGCCAATCAAATTCAAATTTAATTATTTTTTGTTTTAATTATTTGTTAAACATAGGTTTACGAGATGAAGTGCTTAAAATTGACCCCTACTAGTCATTATGGGCATACAAATCTATACTAATATTATAAAGCTGAAGAGTTTGTTTGTTTGTTTGTTTGTTTGTTTGTTTGTTTGTTTGAACGCGCTAATCTCAGGAACTACTGGTTCGAATCGAAAAATTCTTTTTGT
This sequence comes from Chrysodeixis includens, assembly GCA_941860345.1. NCBI lineage: Eukaryota > Metazoa > Arthropoda > Insecta > Lepidoptera > Noctuidae > Chrysodeixis > Chrysodeixis includens. Next base: position 4,229,950 of record OW796119.1, on the reverse strand, counting down.
GTTGAATAGACCATTTATCGAGGAAGGCTTTAGGCTATATAATATCACGTTGCAACTATTAGGAGCGAAGAAATAAAGGAAAATGTGAAAAAAAACGGGGAAAATTGTTCTTCCTTGAGGGCTTCCGTTGCGTGCGCTGCGAAAACCGTTCAAGATACACACAATATATGTATGTAAGAATTATTCCTGTTGAAATGATCTAAAAAAATGTCCGCGACAGTATATGTCTATCTTTTAAGATAAACTCACTAGAACCGTTTTTATGGTAATCAAATTCGATCAAAATTAATGCATCAACGCACAGCCCAAACTACTGGACGGATCGGGCTGAAATTTGGCATGCAGGTAGATGTTATGACGTAGGTATCAGCTAAGAAAGGATTTTGATAAATTCTACCCCCAAGGGGATAAAATAGGGGATGAATTTTTTTATGAAACTTTGTCAAAATTAAACCGATCGGGCTGAGACTTTACATGCACATAGGTTCTATACTAATATTATAAAGCTGAAGAGTTTGTTTGTTTGTTTGTTTGTTTGTTTGTTTGAACGCGCTAATCTCAGGAACTACTGGTTCGAATCGAAAAATTCTTTTTGTGTTGAATAGACCATTTATCGAGGAAGGCTTTAGGCTATATAATATCACGTTGCAACTATTAGGAGCGAAGAAATAAAGGAAAATGTGAAAAAAAACGGGGAAAATTGTTCTTCCTTGAGGGCTTCCGTTGCGTGCGCTGCGAAAACCGTTCAAGATACACACAATATATGCATGTAAGAATTATTCCTGTTGAAATGATCTAAAAAAATGTCCGCGACAGTATATGTCTATCTTTTAAGATAAACTCACTAGAACCGTTTTTATGGTAATCAAATTCGATCAAAATTAATGCATCAACGCACAGCCCAAACTACTGGACGGATCGGGCTGAAATTTGGCATGCAGGTAGATGTTATGACGTAGGTATCAGCTAAGAAAGGATTTTGATAAATTCTACCCCCAAGGGGATAAAATAGGGGATGAATTTTTTTATGAAACTTTGTCAAAATTAAACCGATCGGGCTGAGACTTTACATGCACATAGGTACTATAACGTAGGCATCCGCTAAGAAAGATTTTGATAAATTCCACACATAAGGGGATGAAATAGGGGATGTTTGTAGAAATCTTCTTAGATTTTTGACTAACCATGACTATAAACAAGTCTCAGGGGCAAACTCTCAAATTTGCGGGTATTGACTTGAGAGAACATTGCTTCTCTCATGGGCAGTTCTATGTTGCTTGCTCACGAGTAAGTTCTCCCAGTAGCTTGATAGGTTTTGCGCCAAATGACAAATTAGTTAAGAATATTGTGTACAAGAAAGTTTTGTAGGCCCTAATTTTTACACTAACTTGCTAAACAATAATACTTCTTAACGCGTGCGAAGCCGCGGGCAACAGCTAGTACTTATTAAAAATCTAATACAGTGCAGTATAAATCTAGAATTAAAGGACAGCTTATGAATTAAGTTCTTGTTTTTCAATTTTTGTTTGTCACTGTTCTCGAAGGTGTACATAACAATTTTATTTATATCAATAAGAAACGTTATACTTAGTAAAGTATGTCTTTGGCATCTGGATAACATTAACATGAGGGCGCTGATGCGTGTAGATATACTTATACAATAATCAACTTAACTGTCTGTCAAAAGTGATGGTTTTTCATATAATATGACGGTATGAGTTCCGATTTCAGCCACGTGACAAAAGATCTTTGTAGCTCTGTAATTGTTCTGCAAGTAGAATCAGAGAATCGTTTCAAAAGTGTCTAAATATTCCTAATTAAAATAAAAATCTTTTGATTTTGGCTTTGGCTTTAGTTTTAAACTATTTGGTGTGGCTGTTTTTTGCTTCGCAGCTGCAATATGATGTAATTTTTCAATATATCGTCTATTTCCCCAAAAGAGTTTATGATTAGTTACTAATTAGTAGATAGATTTCCAAACAAACCTTGGATACGATTTTTTTTCTGAAATCAACAACAAAATACAAAGATATAACGAATCAATGGGAGTAGCTAGTAACGTCACTGATCAGTAAAAAGTTTACTGACACGTGACGCCACACGACATTAAAACTCACTATATCGTTTTAATTGTTATTTGGACGATAGAAGGAAAAAATACTTATCCAAATTTTTTTGGTGAACTCTCTTACAGAGTAATATGAGTTTCTGTTTAATTAACCGATAATAGGATAGAAAGGTTTGGAAGAAAATGGGGGAGGCCTTTGCCCAGCAGTGGGATCTCAAACAGGCTACATAAAAAAAAAACCGATAATATTATGTCAACGAGAAAAGCTTAACTCGTCTGTATTTTTTTAATATAATTTATCATAACATTTTTTTCAACAAATTCATCGTTATTCTTTTTTAAAATATATCGAAGAGTTAATGGGTTTGGATCCAGCGAAATTTTAGACGATATTGACCTATTATGGGAACATTTTAAGTCGAGATTTTTTTACCTAATTACTTGTTCACAGCATGCATTACATTTGTACTAATATAACAGACCACCCTCCTCTCTACCAGTGACAACGAATCAAACAAAGACATTATTATTAATTCTGTAGGCGTCGCCGTCCACGCAGAATAATATTTTAATCCTATCTCAAGCAGATGTTTAAACGAATCTCATTATTGTGTGGTGAAAGAGGCTGTTGGTGGACTTAATAGATAAATATTTTAAATATTTAGTAATAATATTTTTTCTTGCAACAAAAAAAAAAGATTTTCATCTAAAGAATCGTATAATTGTTAATCATTGTTTATACTGTCATTCAATTCGGCAGAAACGTCGGGAGAAAAGAAATATCGAAGTATATCGCAAATAAAACCCGTTTGTTGTCTAAAAAATGTGTACAAGTGCCGAAAATTTAAAAACATTAACGTTTTGGATACATGTAAGTATAAAACGCACATACAACGAAACAATTGGTGTCTTGTTTATAAAGTTTGAGAACTTATTAGTTACTTTTATTAGGTACATTTCCCATTGTCTGTTACATAGTTGATTCTAGCACAGACATTGACGTTCACTCTGTCTAAAAAAATTGAATGATACCCCCTGTATTTGCTGTTTGTCATTTCGATTGATATAGACAAATTGTATATGGCTTCTGAAATTAAATGCTATTATTATTATTTAGATTCGGATGTTGTTAGTTCTGGTAACAGTAAATAATAATATATTGTTACACAAAAACTTGACATTATTTACAAAAAAAAGAAATCGTTATTTGATCATTTGCTTCTCTATTACTTTGCTTCCGCAAAACTTCAATATCAAGTCATTCTCATCAAATCAAACAATTTAACCCATGAATGAAATCCCACTTTATAAATTCCTTATTCTTCTTTATTTTACGTCGATGGCAATAATTTATTTAAACTTATTCTAACTATCATCATCTTCCTGCTTTATCCCATTTTACTTGAGATCGGCGCAACACGTTTTTTTCTTCCATTCTCCCCAATCAGACGTCACACTATCATTTACTTCTTTTTATTCATATCATTCCTTATACAATCCATCTATCCGTACTTATTCTAACTTATATTTTTATTCAACAATTAAATGTACTGACATCAACAATACTCCTTACCTTTAAAGAAAACCGCGGTACAACAAGAATAAGACTTAGCCCACTACTGCACACCCCTCCGTTACGGATTTAGCATAATATTTATATTTCTCTATCAGAAACAAGACACTTTTCTTTGTAAAACAACGATGTGAATATCATTCATTGTAATGGGAAATTTGTGGAAATATGGATTTTTGATATCGTCTTTACGTATATAACATAACATTACTTATGTTATAAAAAAATGTACAGGCACTAGCAAATACTTGTGTACACGACTTAACAATTATAGCTATCGCGATTATCATTGTCGTGAGTACTTTTTGAAAGAATACACATTTCTCATACTCTTCGCCACCATTCCTCACAGGGATTATACTTAATTCAAAGGCCAAACCCTATCGGTCACAACATAAAAGTTACAATCAAATTTTTTTCAAATCTTCGGCACCAAAAAAAATAATAACCAAGGTCCGTTATTTGCACTAATTTGCAGACAAAGTGTACTGTAGTTCGGTAGAATATAAAATGTGATATAAATATTATTATGTATTTCAGCCAGAATAAATCTTAAAAATAATAATTACATAAAGACAGGACAAGACAATTACAAAGAGACGAATTAAACATAAACCACCACATCTATATTCAAATTATAATTAGGCATAGAGTGACATTATTAACTCATAAACCCCTTTTCCCGTCGGAAGTAAAAAAGTGAACAGTTTTAGTAAAGTTCTGTAATGTGAAACTCCCGGTATTCAGTAGTCACTCAAACGTACAATCAGAGTCAGTTTTACTAATCACGTTGTAAATGAACTATTCTTAATATAGACCTCATCATAAAAGGGTCCCATTATCAAATCACTCGTAATTTTATAAAAAATCTAGCTTGCGCTTTCGTACGCGTTAGTAATACTCCCGCGTAAGTTTATAAAAAAGTAATTCTTGGATGAAAAATAGATGTTGGCCAATTCTCAGACATACTCAATATGCTCACAACACTTCAAGAGAATCGGTCAAGCCGTTTTGAAGGAGTACGATTAATAACATTGTGACACGTATATTGAATTCTCGTGCATAATCTTACTAGAAACATTGAGGACGAATGTCTCTATTTTATTACGTTATTTTTTTCTCCCACACGAGTTTTCTTAGGCCGATAACAAATAACAATTTGATATAAAAAAAAACAATTTCCTAGCCAGGCCGATTGTATGGATATAAATATTTCAAGCGAATTCTAAAATCATTAATATTTCTACTGAAGTTTCAATAAAAGCGAGCGATTTGAGAATAGTTCTCCATCTGAATATGCATGTGACCTAATTAGTACTATAACATTGTTGGGTTTGGGCTAATCCCAATTCTAAACGTGTTACCATTTCGCTTTCGTTCTATTTAGTTTATTGATCATTTTTATAATCTTTTAAAGTAATGGCTTTTAAAGCTGAAAGATGATAATAACTAGCTAAGTACCTCAGTGTCAACCGTTTCTTGAAACCCCTTTTGATCGTAGCGTGATGTTTTAGAATGTCATGGAAAGCCTTGAAAACTATAGCTTTTCTTATTAAATTGGCAATCTGACACAAGTTTTTCTTAAAATACCAATAGGTTATTAAAAAAAAACATGCCATAAAAAAACGGTTTTTTATAAAAAAAAATGATCTGTTAACGCAATGTTTAATGAGGTACCTAGTTTATCGTAACTAACTTATTTGTTCAAGAAAATTATTTACATCCCAAAAATCAAAAATAGTATTCAAAAAGCAGCCGTTATACTTCCTCTAAAAAATACAATTTTAATTTCTGGTCTGACAAAAACATTTATCCGAGCCATTATTTTTGCCATTATTTTCACGAGTATTGCAGGCGGATCCGGGCGGCATTATAGTATGTTTGTACAATAAGTGTTACCGGTAATGCGGTAAATGGAATTTAAAAGCTTTAGATTTCTTACCGGTATTTTCTGGATGGTATTATGTGAGATGTTACAGGTAAATAAACAATTTTCTTTTCTTGTTTGAGAAAGACTGACGAATAGTTATACTTTTGTTATGTTTATGGTTGCTTTTAGACTTTTCAAGGTTTGCGTCGCGTGTTTGGTTCATAGTAAAAATGGAAAAAAAACCTAAGTAAAGTGAATGTAAGTCAAAGAACAGAGGTATTATAATATCATGCAACTTTGGAAACATGATAAATATGACATTCCACGACTTTCACACAACGCCATCTAGTCTGAAACTAAGCAGAACTAGACAACTGATAATTGTTGTTCTAAATACATAGGTACCTACATATTATAGATAAATCACACCCAGACACAGAACAAAATAATGATCGTGCTCATCACACCGACATTTTTGTCCTGGGTGGGAATCAAACCCTCTGGTTTAGAGTCAGGGTAAACACTAGACCAACACGCCAGGCAGAAAGATCAATATTATATGTGCCATTGTGTGATTATGATTGATATATTGTATTAAACTACTTAAAGTAATAAAAATAAATAAATTAAAAAATTAAAAAAACCCGACTGCATAAAAAACACTTTAAATAAAAACTGAAAAGTAAAAAACAAGCTTAGTCTAAAAGTGTAGATAGAAATGCTATTACCACAAAATTAAATAATTTCATAATCAATACACAAAAAATAATAATCTTATGCGAAACATAATTAAGTATAACAGTCAGGACCCATATTGAATGATTTTAGTCTAGTTTATTTAATGGGTCCCGACTGTTACACTCAATTATGTTTCGCATAAGATTATTATTTTTTGTGTATTGATTATGAAATTATTTAATTTTGTGGTAATAGCATTGCTATCTACACTTTTAGACTAAGCTTGTTTTTTACTTTTCAGTTTTTATTTAAAGTGTTTTTTATGCAGTCGGGTTTTTTAATTTTTTAATTTATTTATTTTTATTTAACACTTTTTAGTTAGTTATAATACGGCTATGTGTTTCTCAAGATTTCACCCGCGACACGAGAGAACTACTTCCAATACCAAGATAATAAAAAAGTAACACACGTCGATCCAGTTATTTTAGATTGATTGCGTAACACAAAGAGAGTAAATAAAAAAATATTTACAATGAATTTATTAGAAAAATAAATTCATTGTAAATAATTTAGTTTAGACGTACTTTTATTATCACTTTTCACTTTTAAGTTCAGAAACCGCTAGTCAACCGCGTCGCATAATATACGAGTATTTAGTTTGGATAATAAAGAAACAATTGCACATAGTATGTTTTTTCTATATGTCAGTGATATACCATTTTGGAATCCTCATGATGAGCTCTTTAATTTGATACCCATATTGTAGCAAAATTTTTTTTTTTTACTTCTATCTACGGCGCCTCACGGCCGCCATGTTGGTTTTTGTTTGACGTCACATATCTAAGAACACTTGGGTAATTAAGACGAATCCAACGATGCCCTGATTGTCGAAATCCATCAAGCCGTTTCGAAGAAATGAGGTAATAAAGAATATTATGCTCATACATACATACATACATACAAGATACGCGCGAAAAACATAACCCTTCCTTGGCAGTCGGGTAAAAATATAAATAAATATACTTTATTTCATAGATCAGGCACAAAAAAAATTGCGATGGTTTAATAAAAATAGTTAGATACTTCTTTTTAAGATATTTATTTGTATCCTTGTTTCCTCCCAACATAAACCCATCCCCATCCAACAATCAGTCCGTGACGGGTTGTAATACATCCTCCCCTCGGGGGAGACTCCACAAACGTACTACTAATACATCGGAATCCAATCACAAACAGCTCAGGTGTTTGCGATCGTGATCAGATTACAACATTTTAAAATTTGTAGAAAATATTGTTTTGTGGTTGGCCATTGTATCTTTGAAATAGTTTAATAGATTCTAGGGATAGATAGATAGAATATTCTTTATTGCACACCACATGAGAAACAGATTTGACAAACGTTAATATTCTTTTAAAAAAAACGACTCCCGCACTAAAGAATTTAATCCTTATATCGCAGGGGGTTTAAAAGACATTCAATTCACATGCAGAGAGACACTCAAACTCCGAACAAGCATTTGTGGATCGCACCAATTCTGGTCCTACGCGGGGATCGAGCCCGCGACACGTCGCGTATAGTGGTAATTGGCGTGGTGACCTATACCACTCGGCTATCCGTGCAGTTACATGGTGCCACAATGGACGGTCTTGTCGCTAGGAGCGATCTCTTTCAGACAACTTTCTTTTTAACGATTTTTCCTCTGGTTTCTCAAACGCTGATCAACGCGAAAATTTGTTAATCGTCAGTCAGAATCTCAAGTTAAGCTCTGTTTGGTTGTAAGTTTTAGGGTCAACTAATCAAAGTTGTGATTAGTTGATTTCAACAGACAGCAAATTCAATTGATTAGTCTTCCAGAAACTGGGGGTTAAAGTAACATTATGTTAGTTGTGATAGATAATAGGAGAAAATATTTACGTGTGTATTTGGTCCGTGTTACAGAGCAACAAAAATTCCTAATATTAATTGAGAGCCTCCAACTTCAAGCTTGAGATTGACTTCACAATTCGAGCAAAATAATAATTGAAGCTTTACTAAATTCATAACAATTTTCATCAGATTTTCTTTTTAGTTTTACATTTTTTCTTCAAAATCTTCACTAGCCTTTCCTATAATATACATTAGAGTACTTACGTTATAGCCAGCTACATAAGAGCCCTGCAGGTATTAGAGCGCTGTAGCCTGCGCTAAGCTGGCTGTAAACAACACTCGCTTTAAACATCTGCTGACGTCACACAATGTGAGGTGTGACATACAGTGTGAAGGTTTTAGATTGGCGAAAATCATCTTATATATCGGAGAGGTCGTATACCTATCGCACCTGCGTGGTGTCATGCCGCTGACAGCGACAATACGAGATTGTTTGTGGAACGTCAAGTAGGACAGTCAGGCGACTGGATTGCTTGGGTGTGGTCTGTACTGCGCCGTGCAGAAGATTCTTGGAAGATGAACCCTGATGGCGAACGGATGGAAGTACAGAACTCGCCGCGTTTCACAAAGGAATCTGTTAGCATCTTCCACGTGTTATTACATTTTGTTAAACTAGTCATGTAATCGTAATAAACTATCAAGCGATGTAACGAAGACTTTATTTCAACAAGACATTTAATATGGCTGATGAAGACTATCTACACGCTCCACCAATACCTATCCTGTCCGTCTCATCCTACATCTACACTAATATTATAAAGAGGAAAACTTTGTTTGTTTGGTTGTAATGAATAGGCTCAAAAACTACAGGACCGATTTTAAAAATTCGAAAGCTACATTATCCACGAGTAACATAGACTATATTTTATTTTGGAAAAAAATAGGGTTTCGTAAGATATTTTGATTTTTCGTCATAAATAAAATGATAGTTTTCATATTATTTTTGTCAGCGAAACGAAGTTTGCAGGGACAGCTAACTTAGTATATTATAAATTTCCCGTGTCACAATGTTAGTTACCGTACTCCACCAAGACGGTTGGACCGATTCTCTTGAAATTTTGTACATGTTTTCAGTAGGTTTGAGAATCAGCCAACATTTATTGTTTTCGCGAACGAACGGCAACAGTTAGCTCAAAAATATTCTAAATGCTGATTGAAGTCTTCATTACTTCATGTAATATTTAGTAAGAGGTACTTACCTAATTATTTTTTTGTTAAATAATTTTTTTTATAACTTTATTATTTCTACGCCGTAATAACTAAACATTGCTTTACTTATGCCTTTTATAATATTTTACGTGCATTCTGTTTGTAATGCTCATTTTAAACAAATTAAACTATCTTTATCTTAAAGTTTTAGTGGCCAATTCGCTCCGTTGTAACTACAGATGACAACATAAAAAGTTAGCAATCGTAAAAATACCGCGACGCCTCCTCGGCTATCGATACATTGATAGGGTACCGCGGTCTAAGGCATAGGAGGTAGCGGGTTCAATTCCTTTGTCAAAATTTCATCCAGTTAAATAAATAAAGAAATGAATATTCCTCAACATGCTCACAACGCCATCTAGTCTCAAATTAAGAATACGAGAGTAACTTGTGTTATGAGTACTAGACGGCTGAAAAAAAACTTACATATATCTAAATATATACATATTATTATAGATAAAATACACCCCGATGATATATGTTGATCTAGTGGTAAGTGGCTCTGACTGCTATACCGGAGGTCGTGGGTTCGATTCCCACCCAGGGCAAATGTTTGTGTAATGAGCACGATCATTTGTTCTGTGTCCGGTTGTAATTTATCTACAATATTTATGTATTTAGAAGTGTATAAGTATGTTTATCAGTTGTCTAGTACTCATAATAAAAGCTCTGCTTACGTTGAGACTAGATGACTTTTTTTTTTTTTTTTGTAGTTTTTATCGACCTAAAACATTGATTTATCTGACACGGTTCCTAAGTTACTATAATATTATTATACCTAATGTAAAAGAAAGACAGCGTGCTGCTGGGGAGTTTGTTGCGCCGTTTCTTCTCCCGTAGCGAAAGCACAGGAAGCGGTGAAGGGTGGGTGAAGGGGTGCTGTCTATTATGATTTTGACATTCAGAAAGTGCTACATTGTAGCCTAATTTGAATAAATTTTGATTTTGACTTTTGATTTTGATTTTCATGGAGTTATTTGAAAGTTTATTCGCTACCGCCTACAACTTAGCCCACACACAAGCTAATAGGGTGTCCTCCTATTGTTACTTTACGAGTCGGCGGTAACCCTCGGATTGGCACATCCAGCCCACATCAGCCCGGTAATTGAATAGCTGTGGAACATATCCAGGGATTACAGAGATCTTTGCTCTCCTGGTTATCTCAGCGGATTTGTACCGGATCAACCCTTTACTGAGTAAAGATGGTAGGTTATTGTAAAGCTACAAGGGACCTGTTTTTAAAAAAACTGGTTAAAAATTAACTGTTTAAAAATTATATGCCTATAGTAACTGTTGCCCGCGAGTTCGTTTGCGAAAAAAAATCGGGATGAAGAATTGATAGTAGCCAATTTTTAGACCTACTGAATGCATATACAATATTTAATAGAATCGGTCCAGCCGTTTGGGAGAAGTACAGAAACTAGGTAACTAACATTGTGATCAAACGGGAAAATTTTTATAGGTATAAAATAGCTACAAGATTTTTTTAGCACGTGGATGACATTAACATGAGGGCGTTGGTGTGCATATTATTATTCGCAACAAGAATCAACTCAACTGTCTGAAAAAAGGTGATGGTTTTTCGTACGACGGCATTAGTTCCGATTTCGCCCACGTGCCAAAAGATCCTTATAGCACCATGCAAAGGTTTATAAGTGTGGATGGAAGTGGTTAGTAAGAGAAGAACGATCAGTTTCTTACAGGAAATCGCAGCGAGCAAAATCTCTGCTTGCAGTTTTTTTTACGTTTATTATAACTTATATCTTCCAATTACTTATTTAGGGGAATCCTTATGGACACTCACCTTCTCGAAAGAAGACTAGTGTCAGACTGATACTGACTAAACCTGAACCACCGTGCAATGTCTCCTGTATTTCGTCGGTGCCAGTCTATGCCTATCATACGTTTTAGATTTGTTCGTATATTTTAAGAACAACTAATTAACAATTAACTTATAATTTTGCTGACTTGTGTTTAGCTAGAACTAACAATTGAAAAGTCAATGCGGGCTAGGGGATTGAACTCTAGACCTTTAACCTAGCAGTCTTGCCTTACCACTAGGCTATCACAGCTCACCTCGTATCAATAGGGTTGCTAACTCGCCATAGCACCACAGTCACAAATTACACGGGAATCGAAGGGCCGTCATTAACAGGGGCGCTGGGTTACGGCATGACGCCCGCGGGACCGGACCTTCATAAAAATGTTTACCTTATCTCGTGTCGCGGTGAGTTAGGGTTACGTGCGGTGATGGAAAAACGTTCAGGGAGAAAAGAAGTATCTAACTATATTGCCAATAAGACAAGTTTGTCGTCTAAAATATGTTTAGCATGGTTTTTTGTGTAGATTTTGTTTTGTTTGTATGCATCGAATATTTGTCGTTTATTGATTTACATATTTTTCTGTTTGAAGATATCAAAAATATTCAAGTATAAAATTTTATTCTACCTACTCAATAAATATGGAGTAACTGTAGTTAAACCTTAAAGTAAACAAAATCTACTCGTATTTTGTCATGGTTTATATGAGTAAAAAGGTTCTTTGGGTTTTCCATTAAATTGAGATTGAAACTGATTGAAAGGATTGAACACTTACTCTCATTGAATATAATTACATACTTTAAATTTTTTTTTTTACAACAGCACCAAATATATTCTGTTCGCATAATATTTAAGTTAAAAAAAAAACGATATTTTTTTTTTCCGAGTAAAAAAAAACTAAAAAATACTTATACGGAACCGTTTTCCACCAGTCGTAATATGTTCCCCACCAGCCCGGGACATATATAGTGACGTGGGTAATTTATGACCATCTGTCACTCACATATTAGCTGCCAGGGTTGTCCCGAACGAAAAAATAGATTTTATTGTAGGTAGGAAAAATTTTGCGTGTTTTTTTTGGAATTTGTATCTGTCTTTTGTCAGTTTGTTAGTGTTGATTTAATTTGTGACGTAGTTATATTATGTGGCAGTTTTGTTAAATAGATATGTAATTTAGGTATTTTTGAAATTTTATCTAAGATCCAGTTGCAAGTTTTCGTAATAACACAATGTTTTATTTTGTGACTGGGAAAGGACTTATACAGCTATAATGCAACTTTAGGCTTGTTATGTATTACTTTTACAGCTAAAAACTGTTAAAAAGGAATCTAACTTCAATTCCGAGGAAAAATACATTTCAGAGACGTTCAATATTTATTTAATACTACGCTTGAAGCGCTCTTTTGCATGGAAAATTAAAACATGCAGGTTACTTTATAGAAGGTAAGTACTCTCTAAAGATATTTGACAAGAACTCTATTAAAATGAATACTTAGTCACACTTTCTTTCATATATTTTTTCTTATAACAATTCAATGAACAGATCAATATGATATATTCCCGGAAAATACATTGTATACATATAGATCAAAACGGCAAACTTTTGAAGTTGATTAAAAAACCTATTTTTAGTTCAAACTCAGATTTTTTTTGATATCGGACAAAAAATATACCATTTTTTTTCGTGCCAAATCTTCGTATCAGCCCTAACAGCAGAAGATGTTTGCGCATCCACCTCTAACAGTTTAGCCTGATCCTTTATTTATCAGCGGGTCACATTTACATTCCGAAGGGGCCCCCTTCCACAGGCACCCTTGCGGATTTCCAACAACCGCACAAATTTTTTTTGAAGTATTAAGATGTTGAACTTAACTTAAGAGTGCTTGAGACAATTACTTATAGTACATCCTACTATAATAATAATAAACCAGCTTATACCTTGGGCCGTCCATGTCTGTTCTTCCATAGAGCAGGGGTGGATGGCCCTTGATAGATGCCCCAATACATTTTACATTGAAGTTCTCAACAAGGCCTCTGCATGTTTTCCGGGGTTCTTCCCTTGAAGTTATCCCGTGAATCAAAAGAGATACAAATAATAACCAGCTTATATGCGTTCCACTGCTGGGCACAGGCCTCTCCGCCTATAGGGAAGGTTTGAGCATTGATCGCCACGCTAGCTCACTGCGGATTGGCGATTTCAGATTCCAATATTTGGAATCTAGGTCGATGTTTTCCTTCACCGTTTGTCAGTAGTGTTTTAGAATGATTAAGAAAGTACATATAACTTTGAAAAAGTCATATTGGTACTTGCCTGCGCTGGGGATCGAACTTGCACCTTATGCATACAAATCTATACATAGAACCGCAAGGCTACCACGACATCCTACTAATATTATTAATTTATATAGTAACTTTCGTGAAATCTTGTCAGGTATGCAGGTCGCACGAGGCCAGGACTTACATATTTCTAAATATTTACATATTATAGATAAATCACACGCAGACACAGAACAAAATTAAATAATCGTGCTCATCACACAAACATTTGCCCTGGGTGGGAATCGAACCCACGACCTCCAGCTTAGCAGTCAGGGTCACTAACCACTAGACCAACAGGCCCGTCAGATATATATCTACATTTCAATTGGCATAATAATTTACCTTCCCAATGACTCCAGAGGCAATTATTTTTCGAAAGGGATGTACCCATCAACCATATTTTTATTGGTTTTCCCTCGTAAAACGGTAATATCTTTGAGTGGTCTTTGGGTATATATTTTATAACTTACTTCTGTAGGTAAAACATTCTTTAAATTGATGTAAAATTATTTTTGGTAAAGTTTTTATTATAGGTATTACGCATAAAATATTTTTTGACGCATTTTGGACGGGCCTGTTGGTCTAGTGGTTAGTGACCCTGACTGCTAAGCCGGAGGTCGTGGGTTCGATTCCCACCCGGGACAAATGTTTGTGTGATGAGCACGATCATTTGTTCTGTGTCTGGGTGTGATTTATCTATAATAATATGTATATATTTAGAATTATATTATAAGTATGTTTATCAGCTGTCTGATTACCATAACACAAGCTCTGCTTAGTTTGGGATCAGATGGCCGTGTGTGGATATTGTCCCAAGATATTTATTTATATTTATTTAATTAGATAGACAGATAGAATATTCTTTACTGCCCACCATGTGAGAAACAGGTTTGACAAACGATTCAAACATACGGTTTTGAACGTACAAAAATACGATAAATCAACAAGTTGTGGATAATTAGACACCGTATTTTTTTTATGCGATTTCTACAATTTGCTAACTTGCGTTGTTATTCATACTTATTGTAAAAAAATGATTTGTTTTTTTTTTTCTAAAAGAGTTACTTATGGAGTTTCTTGCCAGTTCTTCTCCATAAGAATGACATTTTGGAACCGCGCAAATAGAGTCAGTAACGATTTGAAAGTGCCTGAGAAGGCCTACTCGAAATTTTGCCTCCTAAATCCTACCTTACGTCCGTGCTGAACATCGAGCCACGTGGGGGGCGGACACGCGTACAATTAAAACTTACGTTGCTAACAAGGTAGGTGGCCCCATTCCTTCCTATGGGTGTCGCTTAAAGTGACAAAAGGAATTTGGTGATCCCCAATATTCTAAGTCTGCTCCGTCATCATAGTCCATACCAGCTTATAACTATAATGACGGATAACGCAGCAGGGTAATGCGAAGAACCTCAAGGGCGTTTATCAGGATCCTTATAGTGGTTTACGGCCTTTCGCTGCACTCCCGCCTCTGCCAATCGTACTGGCTTGCCAGCCCATTGGACTACAGAGAACGGGAACGAGAGAGTGGGTGTGTATTTGCGCAACTGCATATCCACTAAAATCAAAGTCACGCGCAGATGACCCTAGCAAATTTACCTCCGGATCTTAGCAATAAAAAGCCCTGCGGCGATGGGATGCTGGCGGTGGGGTGTAGGTATCGATGTACCGAGACTCTAGTTAGCATTCTGCACGTAGGCGGCCAGGGGAGAGTGGTCGCTCCCGGAATCGACTGGGACGGGATTCTGGGTTCGGCAGCACAACTGGTGACAAAGCAGCCCTATTTAGGATCGCTCTGCTTTCCTCTGCATAGAGGAGGGGTCTAGAAAAGGTGACCCAAAAATAGTCTGTCCCACCCATCATCTAAGTGTCAAACCGCGGGCACTTGGACATCGTCAAATGCGGTCAGATGACACTGAAAAAGTACCGATTCGAAAAAATCCAAAAACTCTGCATTGCTACATGGAATGTACGGACCCTACTAGACAATGACCGTAACTTGTGCCCAGAAAGAAAAACTGCCCTAATAGCGAGGGAGTTGGCTCGCTATAATATAGACATAGCTGCAATTAGCGAAACGCACTTAAGCGATACTGGAGAGCTGTGTGAAGACCTTGGAGGCTACACATATTACTGGAGTGGACGACCCGCCAGCGAGAGGGCTGGAAGTGGTGTGGGTTTTGCTGTTCGCAATGGCTTGGTGAGAGATCTGAGTGAACTACCCAAAGGTGTCAATGACCGTCTCATGACTCTACGAATCCCAATTGCCAGCAAAAAATACGCCCATCTCATAAGTGTATATGCGCCTACACTACCTTCAGCTGATGAAGAGAAAGAGATGTTTTACCAACAGCTAAGACAAACTCTTGAGAATATTCCAGCTTGTGATAAAGTTATTTTGCTGGGTGATTTCAATGCTCGTGTTGGCACTGAATTTGACATCTGGAACGGTGCCCTCGGTAAACATGGAGTTGGTAAATGTAATGAAAATGGCCTTAGATTATTGTCGTTATGTGCACAATTTAACCTTAGTATCACAAATACATATTTCCGACTTGCTGAGAAACATAAGACCTCGTGGATGCACCCAAGATCCAAGCACTGGCATCTTTTAGACTACATTATTGTCCGTCAGAAGGACCTGCGTGACGTTCTTGTTACAAGAGCAATGCGTGGCGCTGTTGGCTGGACTGATCACCGTCTTATACGTTCGAAGATGAATCTGCAACTGAAAGCACCACGACGAGCCCCAAACAAAATTCCTTCCAAGCTGGCATTCTCGAATCTTATCACCTCACCAGACTTAGGTAAAGCGTTAGATTTAAAATTTGCTGCAAGTGCTCCTGATGCTGAATTTAGTGGTATAGATGAAGAATGGAGAGCCTATGCCAAACACCTGCATTGCTGCGCACAGGAAATTGTAGGAAAACCTGAACAAGATTGGTTTGACGAATCCGACAAGAAAATTAGAACACTAGTTGAGCAACACAGGCATCAACTTAATTCAAAGCGAACAAACACATGCAGCAATAGGGACATTTCGATCAGATTGAAGGGTAAAGTCCGCGAGTTGAAAAACAAATGGTGGACAGAGAAAGCTGCTGAATTACAGCACTACGCTGATACTCACCAGACTGGAAGATTCTTTGAGGGTATACGAACTATTTTCGGCCCACGGACCAGAAAAGTAGCACCAATGTATACAAAAGACAGACAGCACCGAGTTACGTCAAAACCTGATGTAATAATGCGATGGGCAGAACATTTCAATGATGTTTTGAATCCCGATGCGCTCAGAGCTGACCTGTCATATATCAGCAATCTTAAAGAACTTCCTCTCTGTCAACAACTAGAGGATCCACCTACATTTAAAGAGCTTGTTATGGCAGTAAAACGTCTGAAAAACTCAAAAACACCTGGCATGGATCAGTTACCATCGGAAGTCTACAAATACAGTGGGAAAAACATTATACAGAGACTATTTCATCTTGTCCTAAGGGTCTGGGAGACCGAAGAAGTCCCACAGGATTGGAAGGATGCCGTGATCTGTAAGTTATATAAAGGGAAAGGAGATGTCTCCGACTGCAGCTCATACAGAGGCATATCACTTCTTTCCAGTGCCGGTAAAATCTTAGCACATATTATAAACAGTCGTCTTAGTAGCTTAGCGGAGGATTTCCTACCTGAGAGTCAATGTGGCTTCCGTCCAGCCAGAGGTACTATAGACGCCATCTCTGTCGTGAGGCAACTTCAGGAGAAAAGCTTGGAACACCAAAAGCCTCTCTACATGTGTTTTGTCGATCTAGAGAAAGCATTTGATAGAGTTCCACGTGAGGCTCTCTGGCTCGTTCTCCAGAAATCTGGGTATCCAAAGAAGTTCATTAACCTCATACGTCATTTTCACACTGACATGAAAGCTAAAGTCCAACATGAAAATGAACTTTCTGAGGAAATCCAGATTACGAGTGGTGTGAAGCAGGGTTGCGTCATGGCACCTACACTATTTGCCATCTATTTTTCAGTTGTTATGAGAGATGCCTTGGATTATTGTCGTGATCAGATACAACTTAATGTTCGTACTGATAAGAGCGTTTTCGATATTTCTAGGTTCAAGGCAAAATCTAAACTGACTAAGATCTCCATCCTCGAAATACTCTACGCTGACGATGTGTGCCTTATGTCTGACGACCTGACATGTTTGCAAAAATACGTCGATGCACTTCATCAGTCCTGCCAAAGGTTCGGCTTAGTCATAAGCATCGCTAAGACACAAATCCTCAAACAACCGTCACGTGGACACGAGTCAGATAAGGAAACTGTAAAAGTGGATGGTAAACCACTAGAGGAAGTAACCCATTTTAAATACCTTGGAAGCAATATTAGACATGATAACACCCTAGCTTCAGAGATACCACTGCGCATTGCAAACGCTGCTGCAACATTTGGACGACTCAATGATCGTGTCTGGAGATCCCATGACATAAAACTACAAACCAAAATGAACGTGTACAAAGCACTAGTAATGCCTGTGCTTATGTATAGTGCGGAGACGTGGTGTGTATACAAATCAGATGTTAAAAAGCTCGACACATTCCATCTTAGGTGTCTGAGGTCAATCTTAGGAATTAAATGGCAGGATCGCGTTCCCAACACAGAGGTTCTCCGACGGTCCAATATGTGTGGAATGGAGGCGTTGCTAATGCAGCGACAACTCAGGTGGTGTGGACACGTCCTTCGCATGGACAACCACCGTCTACCTAAAGCGGTCTTCTATTCCGAGATGGCTGAAGGTAAACGCAAGCAAGGAGGACAATATCTTCGGTACAAGGACGTGTTCAAAAGACATCTGAAAGCATGCGGTATTGACCCTAAAGATTGGGAGAGGCTTGCCTTAAATAGGTCATCTTGGCGCAAAACCATCTACGAAAACGTCAAGTTATTCGATGAAAAAAGACTCGAGACTTTAGACGAAAAGCGCCAATTACAAAAAGAGAGACCTAAGCCTTCATACACCTATACTCTCAATAACGCGGGTCAGTTGTATTGCACTGCTTGCGACCGGGTCTTTAAATCCAAGCTCGGTTTCGCCAGTCACATCAGGGCTCACGCTAGGAGGTGAATTTACCATGGGTCGCCGTTATCGAAATCGATAAGGAGGACTATACTCGAAATAAAAATCTTTTGATTTTATAATCGCAGAAAACTGCCTAACCAAAGCTTGAATAAGTATGTTTAAGAATATTTCAACACATAGACCTTATACATTTCGTTGCGAAATTGGGGTGCCATGAAATTTAGACAAAGATAGTGAAAGTTACGCCGACAAGACTATTCTCTTAAATAAAGATGATGATATGGCTGCAAAGAGAGTGACTTGCGAAATGACATCAGATAGGAACGTGTGGAAGAAGAAGACATGCTGCGCCGACCACAAATAATTTTAATAAGGGCAGGGAAATGATGATGATGTTTAAGATCGATAATATCTATGTATAGATATCTCATAATTTAATGATGACACATGAAACCATTTTACCAAATAGTTTGAATAACCTTCTTTCATCAATAACAACCTCTTTATCAAAACCATAAAAATAAGATTCAAAATAAAAATTTAAACGTCAAACTAACAATGGGATCGAGCAATTTTAGGTAAGAAATTCTTTTTATTCTGTCACAACAAAATCAAAGGTAAGTCGAGATTTTTTGTAATTTTAGCAGTTTTGACATTCAGAAGATTTTTACATCTTCTTAATCTAATATTATAGCAGTTATTTGCAAGAGACGCCGTGTAGTGCGCTGTCACGCGATCCAACTGGAATAATATTACTTTAAACAAGATGGTAGGCCTACAGATATATCTAATATTCCTCAACATTCCCACAACGCCATCATTGTATTTGTAATTTTTGTGGAAATAAAAATTATGATTATTATGATTATGATTATACAACGTTGATAAAAGCGAGAGGCATTAAATGAAACCACATATTCTGTATATCATTATAAGGCTACACAACAAAAATCAAATCAATGTAAGCAATATTTTTATAATAACTTTCGTGAGGATGATTCATACTTAAAACGTTATAACGGTTTACTCACGCGTATTTATCGGGATAGCCCGACTAGTTTCGGACCCAACCGGAGCCAACTAGATAACTATGCCTATAAAACTTAGTCACCTAATCAGGAAGATACAGCATGTTCAAACTAAAAAAAAACTAAAAAAATATCCTGTGACTAAACTATTGCTTACATTGATTTGATTTTTGTTGTGTAGCCTTATAATGATATACAGAATATGTGGTTTCATTTAATGCCTCTCGCTTTTATCAACGTTGTATATTATTATTTGTATCCATTTGATTTACGGGTCAACTTCAAAGGAAGAAACCTGGTCCTTTTTAAAGGCTTAAACGGAGACCCACGTCCAAAATGCAGAGGCCTTGTTCATAACTGTAATCTAATGTGATGAGGCACCTAACATAATATTATATTACTGTAAAACCTTAACAATAGTATTCATATTTTGCAGCCATGGAAAGAAATTTGATAAAGAAACACAATCACCGTTGTTGAAGATTTTTAGAGATATAATGACAAGAGAGAAAGAGTTAGTGCTAATTCTTTTTATTATTCCCACATTCATCATAATTCCCCTGCCTTTAACCCAATTATTGTTTGGGGTCGGCGCAGCATGTCTTCTTCTTCCACACGTGCCTATCTGACATTATCTCGCAAGTAACACTATTTGCAGCCATATCATATTTCACACAATCCATCCATCGTTTTTTTGGTCGTCCTCTTTCCCTATATCCATCCACATTCATATCCAGCATTGGTCTAGTTTTTATTCCCACATCGTTTGGTAAAAACAATATTGAATAAAATAAAAATGTTAGTCATTACATCTACACAAAGCTCAAAATTCTTCAGAAAGTATTTAGGACTTCTCAAATATAAAATCTTGGTTTTCCATTTAAAATTGAGTCATCTCATCTTCCTGCCCTTATCCCATTTCACTTGGGGTCGGCGCAACACGTCTTCTAGACATGTTGCTTAAAGTTTTGGCTATGGTTTTATAGTCGGCCGCCTGCCTGACACTAACCCTCTTTGGAAATGCGATTGTTGGTTGTTTACCCGCCACCGTTCGGGTGACCCAAGGTGCTTGGTACAGTGCACTGGGTCTTAAGGTCCATTAGTCGCCTTTTATGACACCCAGTGGAGGATATGGGGTGGTGCTATTCTTTATATCCGGACACCACACGGAATAGTCACCACCACCTCAATAGTCAACAGTTGTATATTTTTTTTCGAATACACTATTCCTGTTTTAGGGAAAGTTGAATCATCCATACAAAGAGTTCATTCTAACACAGTATCAAAATGAAACAGATCAACAAACTTATTAAAATAGATGTGTTTAAAAAATTATTTCAGTGATCCTGAAAAAAGAAATCTCCTATTGGAGCACAAAGAAGATAAGAGGAGGGGACAATACTCAGGGTCAAAAACGAAAATAGATCGCGTAAGTTATATAATGTATCATCATCATCCCCCTGCCCTTATCCCAATTATTATTTGGGGTCGGCGCAGCATGTCTTCTTCTTCCACACGTTCCTATCTGACGTCATCTCGCAAGTAACACTCTTTGCAGCCATATCATCTTTCGCGCAATCCATCCATCAAGTTATGTAATGCATATGCCACCCAAAACATAAATGTGAAAAGCTGCCAAGTTCGATAATATGGGAATGCTTCACCTATAAAAGAAGTGAGATCAGAATAAGTACCAAGTTCCATACACATACCTCAGTTAAAAATAGTTACAGGAATGCACACTTGATTTCCGCAATTTGGAACGTGGATTTTGAACAAATATCATATTCAACACCTAAAATTCTAATACTTACAGGAACGCAAATCTGTTTTTCCAGCAGTTTCCTAAAAACATGTTTTTTTTTCTGTGCTTTTTAATGATGTTACATGGCAAGTTTTTAGTATTTTATTACAAGTGCATACATACTATAATGCGAAAAGACTTTCCCCGACCTATTATTTAAAGAATAATAAAAATCTATATATATATATAAAAATCAATTGCTGTTCGTTAGTCGTACTAAAACTCGAAAACAGCTGAACGGATTTATCTCATCTTGGTCTTGAATTGTTCGTGGAGGCTTAGGAAAGGTTCAAAAGGTGAGAAAAAAACGAATAATTGCCGGGCAAACCCTAAAAACAGCCCTTTTCTTTTTCCTATACAAAAGTTTAGGTCTTTTATTTATCGTTGGGGCTCTTTTTTTTTTATTTAATAAAAGCTCAAACGGCGCTTCTTCACACTTAGTCATTGCTATAAATTTCCTAAAACACTGAAACTATGGATTAATTTTCAGAGGTCCGTAGAATCACATAGTTCTGAGCGTCGTAAAAGGGGGCACCTATACAAGAGTTCATCCACAGAACAGACAGGTACGGAGTTCAAACCAGGCAGACAGCAGAGTGTGGTGAGTCAAACTGCTCAATTGTTACGTAAATATTTGTTTTAAGACGTATCACCATGTAGTACATAGGTATGATAAATTTCCTGCCGGGGCTGCGGGATGTTCGTGAGAGTTTCCACTCGCCCGGCACTCAAAGGGCTCCAGAAAGAACATAGTGGGGTTTAGACAGTAAGTCTGACTCTCCCTCCCGCTGCACCCACAGCCGGCGGGGTCATATTTTGATGATTTCCCACGAAAAAAAAGGTATAATAAATTTTAACTATAGGTGAGCAACCCCGGTAGTTTAGTGCGCTATGTATAAATTTTAACTTAAGGTCAACGACCTCTGAATGTCTCGGTAAAGCTATTCGTATTTGATGTAAGTAATTTAATTGTTTTTTTTTTGCTGTGTTTATAATTTCACCGCATTTTTACCAGGGATACTTAGCAAGATATTTTAAGTACCATTGAAATATATTGTAAATTGAAATATTAACTTGTTTTAATAATAACATTGTGCTGCTGGAGAGTTTACTGCGCCGGTTTTTCTCCCGCTGTGAGTACAGGAAGCGTTAAAGTATAAAAGAATGTGTGAAGTGTAGGAATAGGTACTTAGTAGTATAATTTGCATTTTTATTTAATCGCTTTATCAACATAGTCTGTAGAAGGATAGAAGATGGAGAGATAATGGTATAATGGTAAAATAATAGTACCCCTATTATTAGTAACAAACTAACTAAAGTGACAAAGATAACATAATTAAAACTAATGTTTCAGCACAACCAAACCGAAAAGAGGGACAGTTATTGGTTCTGGGTAAGTCAAGTTTAAGCAAAAATTTATTCCTATTTATTTGTCTTTTAAAAGTAATTTTCAATATTATAGTAAAGTCGCCGTTGCAGTTAAGGAATTGAGATAATATAATAGCGGTCCTGACCGTTTCGGCCACGGCGGCCAGTGTTACTATGACACCAGCCAGCTACGCAGGACATATTATAGTGCACAAGCGTGTGCGCAAACACAGGCGCACTCTCAATTCCTTTTACTCTCATAGCCCGATGGGACGGTAATTCGACACGACCGGAGAGAGATCAGGCGCAGGACCCACATTTTTACGTGCATTCCGTAACACGAAAGCTTTGATATTTATTTCTTAAACGCACACAACATTCGAAAAGTCGGTGCGCGCCGTGGGGGATTGAACTCAAGACCTCTAACTTAGCAGTCCTACGGTCTTGCCACTAAGCTATCACAGCTTCAATAGAATTGAGATAACTGCAACACAATATAGTAAAAACTATAGAGGCCCTATCACCACGTTTTAAAATAATACTTTGCAGTTAGTTACTAGCGTGTAGTAGCACCACTAGTGGACGTACTACTACCTCATAATAAATAAATAAATAAACCAGCCGATATACGTCCCACTGCTGGGCACAGGCCTCTTCCCATATAGGGAAGGTTTGAGCATTAATCACCACGCTAGCTCACTGCGGATTGGCGATTTCAGATTCCAATATTTGGAATCCAGGTTTCCTCACGATGTTTTCCTTCACCGTTTGTCATTAGTGTCTTAGAATGATTAAGAAAGTACACATAACTTTGAAAAAGTTACATTGGTACTTGCCATTGTTGGGGTACTACGTCATATGATGAATTATTCTTAAATTTAAGTTTAAATGTTTTCAGCAAAAGGAAAACCCGAAGAAAACTACCGAGGAAACGTGCTCCTGTGTATCATGCGCGTGAGTAGGTTTTAATCTTCAGTATCATCATGATAATACTTGGTTCGATCTACGTCACCAACGAATGGCACAACCTCCATCGTCACTGGGGACACAATACGTATACAATATTTCTACCTGACAGACTAATTAGATTTTTTTTGTCAAATCGACGGGCCTGTTGGTATAGTGGTTAGTGACCCTGACTGCTAAGCCAGAGGTCGTGGGTTCGATTCCCACCCAGGACAAATGTTTGTGTGATGAGCACGATCATTTGTTCTGTGTCTGGGTGTGATTAGTTTTTACAAACAGGTCTAGTCAAACCTTACCAGCTTCTTCCAAAATACACTAATATAAATAAAAAATAAACCAGCCTATATACGTCCCACTGCTGGGCACAGGCCTCTTCTCATATAGGGAAGGTTTGAGCATTGATCACCACGCTAGCTCACTGCGGATTGGCGATTTCTGATTCCAATATATGGAATCCAGATTTTCTCACGATGTTTTCCTTCACGGTTTGTCAATAGTGTCTTAAAATGATTAAGAAAGTACATATACATGTACATGTACATGTACAGAAAGTACTTTGAAAAAGTCACATTGGTACTTACCTGCGCTGGGGATCGAACTCGCACCTCGTGCATACAAATCCATAAATAGAACCGCAAGGCCACCATGACATCTACATATAATACATTCATCATCTTCCTGCCCTTATCTCATTTCACTGGGGGTCGGCGCAACACGTCTTCTAGACATGTTGCTTAAAGTTATGGCTATGGTTTAATAGTCGGCCGCCTGCCTGACACTAACCCTCTTTGGAAATGCGATTGTTGGTTGTTTACCCGCCACCATTCGGGTGACCCAAGGTGCTTGGTACAGTGCTCTGGGTCTTAAGGTCCATTAGTCGCCTTTTACGACACCCAGTGGAGGATATGGGGTGGTGCTATTCTTTATATCCGGACACCACACGGAACCATGACATCTACATATAATACACTAATAATTATTATGAAGTTCTTTTAGGTTAAAAAAGATTGTCAACTCGGAGTACGCCTGCATTGGGTGGCTACTTCTCCTGTTCGTGCTCTCCATCATCGTCGCATTCCTAGTGGTCTTCAAAAATGTCCCATGCCTTTCTGGCCCGGAGCGAGAGCAATCGAAGAAATGCCCGGACAGCGAACGACTCAAACGGAAGATCGAAATGCTGAACGATAGGAGAACGAACGATGTTCTAGGTCTGGATGAGTTTCGGAAGTAAGTTGGTTTTTTTTATACGATTACTAAGGGCTCTTTCAATTTATGCGTTTCGTATCGGACCGCTGCAGTGCCGAAGCGATGCGTTTGTCGTACGGCGCAAGGCCGGTCGTTTACACACCCTAGCACCCTTACACCCAGCAAAATTTAGAGACAATTTTTGGTCTTTTATTTATCGATTGGGGCAGTACGAAGTCTGCCTGGTCAGCTAGTCAATAATATTAACAATAATATATTTATTTTTTTAGGAGGGGGGAATATGCTGACGATTCTACGGGAAATTTCGGGCTAACAGGCAGTTCTGGTATTGGTATGTATGCAACTTTATTCTGAACGTTAATTTTGGCTTCCTATTTTGGTATAAGTTCAAAAAACTACGACTGCGCGGTTAGCCGAGTAGTCACCAAGCTAATTACTATAGTGCGTCACATGTCGCAGTCTTAATCCCCGTGTAGGACAAATATTTGTGCAACCCATAGATAAATAAATAATAAATAAATATCTTGGGACGTAATCCACACACGGCCATCTGATCCCAAGCTAAGCAGAGCTCGTGTTATGGTAATCAGACAGCTGATAGACATACTTATATATTTCTAAATATATACATATTATAGATTCTATAAATCATACCCATGCACAGAAAAAATGATCGTGCTCATCACACAAACATTTGTCCTGGGTGGGAATCGAACCCACGACCTCAGGCTTAGCAGTCAGGGTCACTAACCACTAGACCAACAGGCCCGTCAAATGCTTGTTCTGAGTCTGGGTGTCTTTGTGAATGTGAATTGAATGTCTGCTCTTCCCATACAGAGAAGGTTTGAGCATTGATCACCATGCTAGCTCACTGCGGATTTTTGATTTCAATGGCGTATAAAAATTAAATTTTCATCTTTTTGTCTGCATTAGAACTTTATGATAAGATTAATCCATCTTTATTTTTTCCTTTACAGATTTCGGGCCGAGTTTTCATGATTTGGTAAGTTTATATTTGTTTCTTTACTAAAATTGTATTATAAGATGTTGATGATCTTATTAAATGATACAGTGACAGTGAAGTGGACAGTGAAACAACAAGGCCTCTGCATGTTGGACCTGTGTCCCCGTGTAAGCCTTTAAAACGGACCGGGTTTCTTCCCTTGAAGTTATCCCGTAAATTGAAAGAATAATAGTAATAGAAATAAAAATAAATAAATAAACGAGACGATTGTGTGAAAGATGATATGGCTGCAAAGAGTGTGACTTGCGAGATGACGTCAAATAGGAACGTGTGGAAGAAGAAGACATGTTGCTCCGACCCCAAATAATAATTAAGATAAGGGCAGGGGAATGATGAATGAAATAAACAAATAAAAGTATCTACATCTGTATCTTAAACCATTATAGCACAGTTTTATCACGAGATTGAAGCAAACAGATAAAAATATTTAGCCCTTTTCGCCCGTTGTATCGAAATCCGTCAGGAAAACGCCTATACTTTGAAAGCTCCCCTATTATTTTCAATTGGTCGGTCCTCTACCAGTTCTTCCCAGAAGGTTTTGTAAATAACCGGAGGCTTATAAAAACGGCCACGCAGGGGGTAATTCTTTACAATCAGTATTTATTTTGTAGGGTTAATGTTATAAGGACGATCTATTGACGGGTTTAGGTTAAGCAACGGTTGGTGAGGTTGGGTTTTGGGTGGGTGTATTTTTTGTTGTTTAGTGCTAGTAACTTAAGGAATATGAGATATTATAGAGCTAAGAGGATCTTTTGGCACAGATGACTTTAACATGAGGGCGCTGGTGTTCATATTCGCAACAAGAATCAACTCAACTGTCTGTCGAAAGTGATGGTTTTTCATATATGGTAGCATTAGTCCCGATTTCAGCCGCGTGCCAAAAGATCTTTGTACAATATTTAACGGACATGAAAATTAAATACTTCTTCTTAAATTAGGTATCGTGTAAAACCCATGACACTTATTTTGAACCTTCCCATGATAACAAGAAAAAACGGACGACATAGTGTAGACATAAATTAGGTCATATTATTGTAAGGGTTTGATCTGTTCTCCCAAAAGCGCGACCTACGTCACCAACGATTGGCACAACCTGCAACGTCACCGGGAACACAATTCCTGTGTAGACTTTGCGCCCGGCGCTGTCGCTCTCGTACAGGCCAAATAAATTAACACGACTGCTGTTACAATCATCTGTCATAGATGCTAGAGGCCAATGATGATGATTGTAAGGGTAAAATATAATTATAATAACATAGTATTGTACTATAAGTGTGACTAACAAATCAGTTCTGCCGGTGTCGGTTAGATATAGCGCGATAGTAGATATCTCATACTAAGTAAGGGACGGGTAGAGTGTAGTGGCAATGTTGTGTCATGTTCGAAGAATGATTTTTCTACAGTTAATAAATATCTTGGGACAATATCCACACACGGCCATCTGATCCCAAGCTAAGCAGAGCTTGTGTTATGGTAATCAGAGCTGATAAACATACAGATAAATTTGTAAATATATACATATTATAGATAAATTACACCCAGACACAGATTTCGTGCTCATCACGCAAACATTTGTCCTGGGTGGAAATCGAACCCACGACCTCCGGCAGAACACACTAGAAAGTGAAAAATAAATAATTAGATAAGTATTTAATTCGAGGAAGAAAACACGTTCCCTCTTAATTATAATAAAACAAGTACTATTCTATGGGCTAGGTACCTACTCGTCGGTTTGAAGTCGGTGCCAACGAACAACGGAAATTAGCAAAATGTAGAAATTGTTAGAACTAAATTACGAATTCAATTCCATGTAAAATTGATATTCAGGTCTCTAGTATTTAATAAGTCGTTGTATACTAGTATTTAATTTAATGTTGAAGCTGTGATAGCTTAGTGGCAAGACCGTAGGACTGCTAAGTCAGAGGTCTTGAGTTCGATCCCCACGGCGCGCACCGATTTTTCGAATGTTGTGTGCGCTTAAGAAATAAAAATATCACAGCTTTCGTGTTTCGGAAGGCACGTAAAAATGTGGGTCCTGCGACTGATCTCTCTCCTATCGTGTCGGATTACCGTCCTATCGGGCTATGAGAGTAAAGGAATAGAGAGTGCACCTGTGTTAGCACACGCTTGTGCACTATGATATGTCCCGCGCCGTGGTCGAAATCGGTCAGGACACATTATTATTATTATATTCCCATCCACTCTAGAAGGACAAAACGTTTAGACATTATTATTTAATAAGTCATTCTGTAGAAAATAATGGCGTGGCCAATACTCCATGACCGAGCTACACAACAACGCCATTGTGTTGTCCCCAGTACATTGTTTCGTTCGTATTATATCTAGTGTTCTTTTGTCTGTTTGTCTGCTTGTCTGTCCGTTTGTTTGCCACGTGATGTATTAAACGAGAGTTTTATTTGAAGCCTTTAAAATATTACCCAGCTTTAGGCCTTGGGGGTTGATTAAAAATTGCTTTTTTTTTTCGTTTTGTGGAGTTGTAGACTAAATTTGTATTGTTTGAGGATAGGTGACGGATAAAAATGTTAGTTGGCTACTAGACTCTAATTTTTTGTCTACGCTAATATTATAAAGAGGAAAACTTTGTTTGTTTGTTTGTAATCAATAGGCTCAAAAACTACTGGACCGATTTTAAAAATTCTTTCACCATTCGAAAGCTACATTATCCACGAGTAACATAGACCATATTTTATTTTGGAAAAAATAGGGTTCCGTAAGATATTTGGATATTTCGGACACAAACTGAAAAAAATCAACCAAAGTAACCAAATATACACGCGGGTAAAGCCGCGAGCGGACAGCTAGTAATATATAGTGTTAAATTAAACGTATGTAAAGAAACTAGATTGTTTCTCAATTGCTCACTGTCTCTGTACGCCATGACACAAAGCAGGTTACATTTTACGCAGTTAGTGTCGCGTTCACGAAGACAGTGAGCAATTAAGAAACAATCTAGTTTCTTACGAAATACATTTTTTTGTGGTAGGAAATAATTATTTTTGTTTAGAAGAATAATAGTCGATTCCTATAAAAAAATCGTTTTTACTTATATTTTCCGCTAATGACAATTACACTTGTATACTAGATAAGATATGTTTATTTGCTAGGTTAACTGTTCTTAGAAAATGTAGGAAACAAGTATCGCTTTTCCCTTTTTTTGCCCTATATCAACATACTACCCAATTACATGTCGTGGTGGCCTTGTGGCTCTGTGTATGGATTAGTATGCACGAGGTGCGAGTTCGGTCCCAGTGCAGGCAAGTACCAATGTGACTATTCAAAGTTATAGGTATGTACTTTCTTAATCATTCTAAGACACTACTGACAAACGGTGAAGGAAAACATGTAAGGAATCCTGGATTCCAAATATTGGAATCTGAAATCGCCAATCCGCAGTGAGCTAGCGTGGTGATCAATGCTCAAACCTTCCCTATAGGGGAAGAGGCCTGTGCCCAGCATTGGGATGTATATTGGCTGATTTATTTTATTTTACACCTGATCAAGCCCAAAAACAAACAAATTCTACCTATTGAAGAAACACAAAAAGCAAAGAAAGTGATAAATAATAGGAAACATCTTAAAATACTTTATAAACCATAAACAGTCATAAGACGGGACACCGTGGGACACACAATTCTTACTTCAAAACAATCTATGCAAAGCACATTGATATATTCAATACAAATTTATATTTTCTATCAAAACCAAAAAAACAAGGAAAAATCGACCTTATTTTCATCTCTATAAAGTTTGAAATAGTAGAGTTAAATAACGTAATTTGCCAAGGGAATGTAGATCTTATTACAATGGGTTAGGGTTGTGGTTTGAACGTGAATTTGATAGTATGGGTTAGTATTTTTGTTATCTCGACCCTCTGTATTCAATAAATATCAAGCTTGCATTATAGTAAAGCTGAAGTCAATTGGTAAGTAAATATGTATAGGGTGTTCAAATATTAATGGTTGTTGCACCCCCTGTAGTTTATGTTATAGTTAAGTTATTGAGATTAAAAGTGCCGCATGTTTTAATACGTATTATAAGTTACCTTTTTGTTAAATATTGGTTAAATCATCAGTTACGTGTCTTAAAGCAACAGTAATTCTCATTGAAATGCACAATTATTGCAAATACTCATGTTTTTTTTGCGGAATTATTGCTTTTTGAAATTGTATTTTATGTTACTATATTTCAATACCCAAAATGATTTATTAGTTAAAACAGCAAAATTCGTGCGTAATTTGCTATGGCTATACTAGTTACAAAATATCGCTACTGTTTAATCGATTTTGTGTAAACTATCAAAAGATACTTCCACAAAAACTTACCAAATTATCTACAATAAATATATCTAAAGTATAAATCGAACAAAACTTAGAGACTCACGTACAAAAATCCATTAACGAAGTTGTCAAAACACAACACCCTGTATCACTAAGGGTGTGCACAAATCATGTTTGAGACACCTTAAGACTCCCGTGTGGCCTGGCCTTAAATGATTTGTGGTCGCTTTACACAAATAACTCTTTTTTTTTCTGTAGATTTATTTCTATGTCCAATAAGGGGAGGGGTGTCTTGAGATACTTTTCTTTGTTACTAATTGTTTAAGATAGCTTAAATTGGATATTAGACTCAAATTAAATCAAGTAGGAATTTGACTGACTCGGATATTTAAAAAACTAATTTGTCCATCGGATAGTATTCCAAAATATATTGAATTCCTGTCTTTTCTTTTATCGCGTAAATAAAAAATGTAAAAGAAACAGTGAGTTGAAATTTCGTGTGACGTCACATTCTAGTGCACTTTTACTGATAAGTGACGTTACTAGCCCCTATTTCCATATAGCGTGGCGTGGCGTGGCATTCCCCTGCTACTATCATCATCATCATCATCATTCCCCTGCCCTTATCCCAATTATTATTTGGTGTCGGCGCAGTATGTCTTCTTCTTCCACACGTTCCTATCTGACGTCATCTCGTGGTGGCCTATACCACTCGTCTATCCATGCACTTAGGCAGTATTGCAACTTGTTCTATATTTCTCGCCTAGACTAACAACGTTCTAACTAACGTCTTTAATAGTTCTACTAAAGATACCACGACGTTTTTATAAAAAAGATATTATTTTTCATCTTTACCTGAATAAAAGCGGGTTCTACTACATTTGTATACAAATGTTTTGTATAAGTACCAGTTTACAGTCGAGAGTAAATGAAAATGTCTGCCCGAACGAAACCGCTGAGTATTTTGATATTTTTTTTAATACTTTGTCATAATGTCTGAGTCTAAGAGCTTGAGGCTTATGTTTTGGTTTTATCTTGTTTAAAGAATTTTTGAATAGAATTTCGTTATATTTTTAAGTATTAAATCTTTTACGTTTGTTAATATTTGTTAAGTAAATGATTTTGGTTCGTAGAATATTTATATTCGGTCAATAAAGCGGTGTCGCCCAAAAATGTTAAAACTATTTTTTTTGTTGGAGTAATATAGGAATTTATGGGTTCACTATTAAATAACTGTTCGGTCGTGTTTGTCCAATTATTAACATGCAAATAAACAAATAATAACTTTACTAAAGTAAGCAATAGTTTTATCTAAGCAAAAGAAAGATTCTTGCCGAAAATAATTTCTATTGACAAGGAATTTGGGTTTTAAAAATCGGCCGGCTCGGCTGGTTTTTTATTCATGTTATTGATAAAAAAACGATGTGAACGACAAGTGCAAATCGGACTCGCGCACGAAGGGTTCCGTACTATCATATTAACGTCTACCTGTTAAAATACGAAAAAAACACATTTATTGTATGAGGACCACATCCATATTTTTTTTTTCAATTTTTAGCATTTGTTGTTATAGCTGCAACGGAATTATACATCATTTGTGAAAATTTCACTACCACTTTCTAGCTATCACGGTTCATGAGATAGAGCCTGGATACAGACAGATAGAAAGCGAAGGCTAAGTAATAGGGTTCCGTTTTTTCTTTGGGTACAGAACCCTAAAAAATCAGCATTTGACACAATTTTGTCTCACAGGTATTGGCAGGTAAAAACGTAGGATGAATATCGAAATCAATAATAATGTTAATATGAATCTTAAAACACGGCCCCTGTCTCCTGGCCTACAATCATATTGTTTCCCAGCCAAATGCGAGTTGAACTCTGTCCGACGACGGTTTATACCTCCACAGGCCCTTTGTACTTCTAGTCAGACAAACAGACAGACAGACAGGCTGTTAAACACACTTTGTGTGTAGATAACACTATCGTAATGATTTGTGAAAATATTTTGAGGTTATTTTTCTTTTCAGGTGTTGATAATGGTTTTTTATTGTATTTTAATGAGTTTCTAAAAAAGTATTTTTAACGTATTTTACTTATAGTTGTAGTTTTAGACTATCTATGATATTTTTGTGAAGAAATGAAATGTTGTTTTTAAGATGTTGTCCTTATTTTGTACTTAAAATTTTATTGTATGTCTTGTTTGGCCACCTAATTAGA
The DNA here is from genome assembly GCA_941860345.1 of Chrysodeixis includens. NCBI lineage: Eukaryota > Metazoa > Arthropoda > Insecta > Lepidoptera > Noctuidae > Chrysodeixis > Chrysodeixis includens. The sequence continues at coordinate 4,197,501 of OW796119.1, read as the reverse complement.
TACCGCAATTATTAAGAAAAATGATAAAAGCATTTTACTTTTTATATTACAATAATTTATTTAACGTTGTAAAAATGAAAAAAGACAATTATTGCTATAAATTGTTATTCCTTCGCTTTTAAAAGGTGCGATATATAACAATTTACAACAATACCATTTATTGTATGTTTCACGACTGAGACACACAATGCCATAAATAAAAAAATAAATACAATATAAAGACATTTATTGCTACTAAAAAAGAAAAGGTTATAGTACTTAATATCACAAAAAGAAAAATACAAAAAGATTAACTAAACTTAGTACTAAAGAAATTAAAACTAGTAGCAAAAGGAGGTGGCTCAGCTAATGCTGTAGCGGGCCGAGCACGACCCGTCACAGCCGATTTTCAGTCATTCCTACTCCCTAAGCTGTAAGGCGGATGTATAGGACGACAAAATTGGCGGCACCAGTCGCTAGCGAACCTCTCTTAACATAGAAAACAAAACACGATGAATCATCTAATATCATCATTTCCCTGCCCTTATCTCAATTATTATTTGGTGTCGGCGCAGCATGTCTTCTTCTTCCACACGTTCCTATCTGAAGTCATTTCGCAAGTCACACTCTTTGCAGCCATATCATCTTTCACACAATCCATCCATCGTTTCCATTCATAGACACATATTATAGATAAATATTATAGATAAATTACACCCAGATATTATCTTACACATAAAACCTTCAACATCTACTCCCATACTATACTTACCTAGATTCGAGTCTAGATTTTTCTCATCATACTAACAACAAGAAAATTTTTAATCTACGAGGTGCCCGAGGGACCCTATTGTTGTGGACAGACAGACGGACCTTTGTTGTTATATATATATAAATATGAGAATATTACACTGCAGTGAAAGTTAAGAGAAGGGCTTTTGTAAAAGGACAAAATGGGAAAGGGTTTGTGAAAGTATGAGTAGTTAGAAATGAACTGGTTATTTATAAATACTTAGGTTTGTTTTAATATTGGTTACTATGGATTCTTTATGATGGATAAGTTTCTTTAAAAGTCTATGTAAAAAAGATTATAAGGTATTATAGTCAGATTAATATAGGAGTAATATACCTAGTAGGATTATTCTACAAAAAAAATAGATAGTGATAGTAGTAAGAAACTTCATCCTTTTTGAAGTCGGTTAAAAATAGAAGCATATTAGAGATGATAGATTAATAGAACAAATGATCGTGCTCATCACACAAACATTTGTCCTGGGTGGGGATCGAACCCACAACCTCCGGCTTAGCAGTCAGGGTCACTAACCACTAGACCAACAGGCCTGTCAACTTAAACATTTTCAATATTTGCATTTAAATATTCAAAATAAACATTTAAACCCGCTTTTCTTGCATCACTAAACAAAACAAATAACTTAAGCTCAACACATAAAATATTTTAAATTTCAATTAGACGCGGAAACTGTTGCGCGCCCCTGCATCTTACCTTTATAAAGCTGTAATTGTTCCCTGTATTTATGAATGGGATATCTATCAAGCCCTGTAATTATGTGAACTCGTAAGTAAAGCGCAGGGAAAACAGGCAAGACTGAAATCAATTTATTTTGTACTCATTATGGCGGAGTTCGCTAAGCTTTTAAGACTTAATTTATGTATTGATAATTAAAGTGATTTATTTAAAACTATAAATTAATAAAAGACATTTATTGCTACTTAAAAAAAGACAAGGTTACATTCAAATCACGAAAAAGAAATACAAAAATAATAACTATACTTAGTACTAATTCAATTAAAACTTGTAGCAAAAGGAGTTGGCTCAGCTAATGCTGTAGCGGGCCGAGCACGACCTATAATTTAAGAAATGAAAAGAAATCATTTACTTTGTAACTAGGATTTATAATATCACTCTTACATGTCTTATAAATGTAATTTACTAACTAGCTGTTGCCCGCAACTTTGTACGCATTAGTAACTAATACACCCGCGTAAACAGATTTTTAAAAAAAATATATAGAAGATGAAATTTTCATAAATAGTGTATTTCGGTTGCCGCTATACCAACAATTATAAATAATATGTTAAGGTGGGTCCAAATACAATAAACGTGTTTTCACGTGTTTTATTGCTCAATATTAAAAACGGTAACAGGTAGACGCTGCAACACGCACTTGGCCGGTTTTTTAAACTATATAAATCAATTGTGAATATTTACTTTGCAGTTATAATTATTTTTCTGGTTCTAAGTAAACTAATTAAAACAGACGTCAGTAGGATTTGCAATATAATTGTTTGTGGTGTGGTCCCACTGTTTATTAAGACTAATTTATTTATTGTATTAGGTCGGGGAAAAAGTTTTTTCTCATTATAGTATGTATGAACTTGTAATATTTTTTTTGTCTATAGTATTTGTATATGGCTGGTTTTGGTATAATTGAAAGTTAAAATTTTAAAGAACATAATTCCAAATTCTAATTTTATTAGAGAAAAAGATTTTATTACAAGTTCGTACATACTATAATGCGAAAAGACTTTTTCCCCGACCTATTACATTTAAACTAAACTTATATCTTATTCCCGCTTACACAGTGACCCTACCTTAACTTAAGAAAGGCACCAAAACATTAACTCAGTCAATATGTTACTGCATGTGTTCTCTCTCCCTCTTTTGTATGGTGTGTGAGCGAGAGGACGCATGATTTAACTCGGCGCCCGTCACATGCTACTAATGACTGGTTGATATGGGAAGTTTGTTAAGGGGAAGGTACTTAGGAAATTGTAGAATATAGTAATTTAAATTACTTATATTAAAATCGAAATAATACTAGAATGTTTTGGTTATTTTTTTAAGCTAAATAAGCTTACGTTCCTTTAAAAGCTTTCGTGTATTTTTCAAAAACTTTTTACTTTTAGTAACACAAAATCTGACACTCCTTCCCGTTGCGGCCACAGCGGGCGAGTTCAATTGATGATTTCCCACGTAAAAAAGATACCTATCTATATATATCTACTAGCTGTTGCCCGCGACTTCGTTCGCGAAAAAATAGGGATGAAAAATAGATGTTGGCCGATTCTCAGACCAACTGAAACCAAATACAAAATCTCAAGAGAATCGGTCCAGCCGTTTTGGAGGAGTACGGCAACGAAAACTGTCACACGAGAATTTCATATATTAGATTCATGCGTTATTTTACCAATGCTTCATAATATATTAAGTTCTATTTAGAAAAAAAAAAATAATGACGGAGTACCCTAATTTTTTTTATATCTTATAAAAATATACAAATCATATTTGCGTTCAAATTTCCTAGTTTCAGAATATTTTATTAACTTTTTGGACAAAGTAACATCTCCTTAACGAAAACTTGAGAGAAGTTAATAATAAAGTTAAAATCAAGTGTGTTATAAGTTCGATGTTGATAAACTTTTGGGTCAGCATGTTTCCGAATCCGAAATATTATTGTTACTAATAATAAACGTATTTTATTGTTTTAAATTTAATTGTTCAGCAATGTGTGTTTATTTTGTCGAAGTTATTTGAAGATTTGTTTAGGATGTAAACATGAAAAATCACGCTAATAAAAAACTAATCTACCGATACTAAATGTGTTCAGCTGATTGGAACTTTGCATAGTTATTAAAATGTACCGGGCAAAAACCTTCCTTTTTCCCAATATAATATAGGTCGGAAAAAAGTCTTTTCGCATTATAGTATGTATGAACTTATAATAAAATCTTTCTCTAATAAAATTTGAATTTGGAATTATGTTCTTTAAAATTTTAACTTTCAATTATACCAAAACCAGCCAAATACAAATACTATGGCCAAAAAGATTTTATTACAAGTTCATACATACTATAATGCGGAAAAACTTTTTCCCCGACCTAATATTTATTTTATTTTTGAACTTTAACAAATTTTAATTGAAGCAGTATTTCAAAAGCCAGTGTTTTCCACTCCTATACATTTTAAGGCAACTAAATATTGCATACTAACAGCCAAGAGGAAATTGCCACGAAAATTTCTTAAAAACAATTTACCTTACTTCATTAGTTAACCCTGTGCCGCCATTGTAACTCAAACTGTCCCGGCCAACACCTGGGCACTTTTAAATACACCCTGACATATTTATTGTAAAGGGTTAATATCGCAAAGTACCCCTCTAGACTGCTAATGGTGGCTGCGTTCGGGTTAATACGAAGTTGTAAATAAAGTTGTAATTTGTGAATTATTTTGTGTTGGTTTGGTTAATTGGTACGATGTTTTGGTGTGAATATCTTTAAGGAAACTGTGTTGTAATGTGTGAGAGAAACCATGGGCACTATACGAAAAATATCTGCATTTAAAACTTTACTTATATAGGGTGTATCATACTTTATCACATTAAATCCTACCACAAATACTTTAAGGTATTTTAAAACGAATTCCAAAAACTACTAAATCCATTCAGAGGTTTAGCCACAGAAATTATTTTTAGTTTTCATTATTTCGTAAAGCAGAAATAAAATATGTAAGTGTCAAGACGACGTTGCCGTCTTACAACATATGTCAGTGAATTATTATGCAATGTACTCATTAAAATGGTGTTCTAATTTTCGCATATTTTTATTGTTTCTTTGTGTTAATCGACATAATAGGTCGGGGAAAAAGTATTTTCGTATTATAGTATTTATGAACTTGTAATAAAATCTTTCTCTCTCTAATAAAATTAGGATTTGGAAGTATGTTCTTGAAAATTTTAACTTTCAATTATACCAAAACCAGCCAGATACAAATACTATAGCCAAAAAGATTTTATTACAAGTTCATACATACTATAATACGAAAAAACTTTTTAATACCTAATATTACGATACATCGCAGCATACCTATGACGAATGAGAGTACTAACTAACATTAAAACTGCGAAGGTTTGTGACTATGGATGTAAATGTATGTTTTAAAAATTCTTTCACCATTCGAAAGCTACATTATCCGCGAGTAAGATAGACTATATTTTACTTTGAAAAAATAGGGTTCCGTAAGATATTTGGATTTTTCGGACACAAAATGAAAAAAATCAACCAAAGAAGTTACTTTTTTTGCGTACGCTGTCTAAACTACAAACGATAGAACAATAAAATGTTATAATTAATTGTGTATAATACATTAATATTTCACTTTTGAATATATTAATATGACATTTATCTCTGTTTGTTAACAGTCGTCGGCGTTAGAGGAGTTAGCGGACTCGAAGGTCGGCGGCGACACATGGGCAAGTGCGTTGGAGGATAACCCTGGTGAAAACCAGAGCAGTGAGAAATTGAGAGGTGAGGTTGTGTGGACTAATCACTAATAAATAAAAATTCCAACACTTTCACACAACGCCCTCTAGTCTCAAACTAAGCAGAGATTGTATTATGAGTACTATAGTCCGTGCGTTATAGCATGGTGCGGGTGACAGTTTCTGTAACGTTTCGTGTCACTCTTGAAAGTTGCTGCGATGTAAAAATTATGACTTATTATTGTAGCTGTATCACATTCGTATTATGCAAAATCGTTTATAACTGTAGTAGATTAAATTAAAGCCAACCAGAATATTTTAGGCTTCAAATAAAATCTAATGAAATGAAAAATAAAGTAAAGTGTTATGCGTATAACGTAACGTCATAGACGTATTTAGTGATGGGATTTACTGCTACGATGGATAGATTATCGATGTTATTTTGGAATAAAAAACGAATATCGTGAGTACTTCCATTTTTATTTAAAAAAAATCTTTAATTATATTGATGAAATAACGCAACATTGTAGGATTGGTTATAAAGTTGCTAAGGAAAAAACTCAACAAACTAAAACCAAAAACAACTTAACAAAAATGAATTAGAACAAAATATGTGTCGCATACAAAGCGCTAGCACTCGTACTGTCTGCCACGAGTAAACAAAATAAAAAAGAAGAGTAAAAAAGAATCATAAACCTGGTTCTGATTGTTATATAATATACGAAAATCGACAACAATAAAAAAAGATTTTTCTAATGCCCATCACTAATCATGTGGCACTGACAGACGTCAACGTCAAACAGGCAAGTGTCACCCGCACCATGCTATAACGCACGGACTATAGACAACTGATAAACATACTTATATACTTCTAAACACATAGGTACTATAGATAAATTACACCCAGACACGGCAAGTAATCATACTCATCCCACAAACACTTGTCCTGGGTGGAAATCGAACCCTTTACCAGTCTAGCATACCAGTATTATATAGCAGTCAGGGCCACTAACCACTAGACCAACAGGCTCGTCAGAAATAACAAAGCTTATTGTCAGTTTTATTATGTAGAGATATTATTTAATAAGCACGCAGTTTACATTTTGATTTACAGGGTGACTTCGAAGTCGTGGGCAATATTTTTAACTAAGACACTATTAATGACACTAATAGCGTTAGGGCTACTTTTACGCAAAAAAAAAGTAAGTAGTATCTCTAAGTTCCGCGCGGCCGTGGATGATGAGACGGCCGCGTTTAAATATTTTGATAGGGTAAACGCAGCTATTAAAGACCCATCGAAAATCTGCAGGTATTACCGACCTAAAGTAGTAATTCGAAATTTTAACGTAACCAGAACTATTTTTGCTAAATGTAGGCAAAGTCACACACGCGTTTATTCCTTGAGCATCGTATACTTTTACTTTAGTGTAAGTAACTGTGCAAAAAAGGGATAAAATACGTCAGTTACTGCGGGGGCAGCGTGGATGCAGGTCTTGTCGTACTGTCCCTTGTTCCTTCAAGTAAGTACGTGTCTTTTCTATTTAAGACCTTTATACAAACAAATGACGTCTATACTTTATCTTATATTACTAATTGTATTAATTTAAGTGTCAACTCTTGATTTCTTACGACCTTTTATTAATAAAAAGTAATTTGAAACTATAAAACTTTAAATTAAAATGGGACGGTGTTAGCTTCATCAGTTTTAGTCGTGGCAGCTATCAACGACCCATGAGTCGGTAATGGCAGCAACGTTACTTTTCATTTATTTTACTTTCATGTTATTATATCACATTAACACAAGCATTTTTATGGACTAGTTTAAATCTAAGATATCAGTCTTTATAAAAATCTATTAACGACCTAAACTTTTTGGTCTAGTTTTCACCTTTTAGCGTTGTCAATTTAACAAAAGTTAAGATGTTTTACGAGAATCGATGTTGAATAGTTACATTTAATAGATCATTGTTTTGTGTATAAAAACTGTGCATTTGTTGGTATTTTTTGTGACATTAATCTATTATAATCTATTTTATAGTCCGAAGGTCAAATCATTTAAAATAACCATTTTTTTATGAGTCGGTAATACAATTTATGTTTATACTTACATACTTTATCACCGACCCATGAGGGTCGGCAATACCAACTATAAGACGCTAATACCGATCGTTTATAGATTGTTCAGTTTGTCACCTACTTTTATGAGATAATAGGTAAACCTATTAATAAATCCAACTCCTTGGCTAAAAGAAAATGTAATATACAATTATATCTTTTTTCAAATGTATGAAGTGAAACACCACTTTCCGAAGCAATTAAAGCAAGGAATGGGGTGCAAGCGTATATGAGGCATCCAAAAGGTATAATATTCCCAAAACTAAATTGCGAGACAAACAGGACGGGAAGTATAACCAATGACTGTGATGATTAATATTATAATTTTCTAAAAATGATTATGATCTCAATAGCATAAGGATATATCCTAGAGTTTCAAATCCTTAAATTAAAATATATAATGTGTTTTAACAGTATTATATAATTAATTTAAAAGTTTATAATTATTTAGTTCATAGGTATTACTAAGAGGTACTAATTTGTTTTAATAAAATATCGGTATTAAAAAAATACGAATAAATATTTACTGTTTTATTTTATTAAGATCGGTAATCATCATCATCATTAACTTATATAAATTTCATTGCTGGATCAATCCCCTATCATACACGATCGGTAATAGCTGCATAAAAATCGTTAATAGCATCACAGCCGTTTAAATGGGTCGGTAATAGCAACATTCGACTAAGTCACATTCTAAATTATTTTTTACTAGATAATCATATAATTAAAGGTATTTGATTCAGTAAATATTGTTTTTTATACATAAAACTAGCATATAAAATTAAAATATTAATCTTCAGACGAACCAGTATACTAAAAAAATACGGTTGATTTTAAAATTGCCTTAAGGGGGTCGTTAATACCTGCGTTTACCTTTAGATCATTCGCATTATCTGATTAGAGTTGTTGTTTTTTTTTTCAATAGTAATTTATTACGGTAGTATGTTACTTATTATTTAGGTATACATTACATTTTTAATAACTACCTACGTTATTATTTTTTTTTAGGTTAAAATAGTCCTAACGCAATTAGTATCATTAATAGTGCCTTGGTTTAAAATATTGCCCACGACTTCGAAGTCACTATATAAGCTACTAGCTGTCACCCGCGGTTTCACCCGCGGATCATCTTAAGTTATTATACATAGCTGTGCCCGCGACTCCGTCCGCGTGGAATTTGGAAAATATCATTGTTTCATATTAACTACATAGTACTTTTTAAGCGACTTTCATAAAAAGAGGGGGTGCTCAATTCAACTTTATTTTTATACGCAAAAACAAAACTTCAACAACACCAAATCTTAATAACGAACAAATATTTATAATAACAACAATAACAACAGAACGTCGAATTTTAACAATATCAAGAAAAGCATTCTAGGTACCTACTTTCAGGACAGAAGTGATAAGCTGATAACTTTTTTTTTTAAATTACTAACTATTTTTAAAGCTACTAACTACTAACGCCATCTAGTCATTAATATGAAATAATGTTATCTTCCGAATTCCACGCGGACGGAGTCGCGGGCCCAGCTAGTTGCTTAAATAATCAACCAAAGTAAGTAAGCCGATTTTTTTTTTTTACGTTAAAAGACGTATAAAAGGTAAAATATAAAAGATAGAGATATGGTGTCGCGGACTTTTTTGTAGAAATCATTAAGACAAATCAGATTGCCATACATTGTTTTCAATTTTAAGCAACTGTTTAGGCAGCGCACGCATATGTTTCTGTTTTATGAGCAATTTTTCTCCGACTTGCTAGACAAAAGTTGTGATATCTCGGTTAATATACATGTTATAGAAATAATTTATAGCCTATAGCACTCAGGAATAATGTAGCTTTCTACCAGTGAAAACATTTTTAGGATTGGATCATTAGTTCCAGAGATTACCCCCTACATACAAACTTACAAATTTTACCTCTTTATAATATTAGTATAGATGTATGTAGCACCTGCCTAGTTCTGAACTAACACCTGTACAACAATGGGTAGCTATAAAGTATTGAGTATTTAATCTTCAAAAAGGGTAGACCAACTCTAGTAAGGGTTTTGTTAAGCAGAGAACTTGTTTTTCGAGGCATGATGTAAATAGTCATATATCAAATTTATGATGTAGCGCAAACTACTGAAATGTGGTCGTGAAAATTCAAAGGTTCATTTACAGGATAGTGTTAAGTTTAGTGCGTGTTAGACATATTAAGACTCATTAGCCTGATATTTTTTTTTCTAATTGCTTAGTTATCATGTTTATTTCTTTTATCTTTCCAACAGAGTTCTACAAAAAATTAATACAAACTGACGCGAAAATAAAAAGCCTGAAAAAAATCAACCAAGAACTCTTAGAAAGCGAAGATCCGGTGAATAAAGTATCAGAAATATCAAAACGATCCCTACATGTCAACAGCTACCCAAGAAAATACCAATTTAGGCGTAGAAGATCAGCTCTTAATAAAAACAACAAATTTAATAACTTACCCAAAAAGCACGCTAATCATACTAAAATTCAACACCATTTATTTAAACGACACGCCAATGAAACAAAATCAGATAATAATATAGTTAAAAGGAAAGCAAACTCGACACGAGTGGATCGATTCGATCAAGATGAACCAACAGGATTCGTTATAGAACGAAAAAAGATTTTAGTCAAATACAAACCAGAACCAGGCAAAAAAAAGAAAGTTCCAAAATGCTCGCACTACCCAAAAGACTCACATACACATGAAAATCAATTAAAACATCCATTTTACAAAAACACTCAAAGATTAGACGAACTTTTAGATATATTTTTAAATAAGAATCTACCTGACATCGTGTCAGACCCATTTGGATTAGATGCGCTATTTTCTAAAGAGAAACCTAACAAATGCAAGCATCCAGCACCTCATAAGAATATGAATATTATCGTGAAGGAACTGCTAATAGATCAGATACCGAAACCGAAGACCAAGGCGAAGAAAGTTAAGGAGGAACCAAATGTTCAGCCGATCATACTGAAGGTGTTAACGCCGGAGCAGCTGTCGACACAATTGGAGAAGGACTATGGGCATCAGGACGCGAAAGTAGTCGATAACGTACAAACTAATACTGTGACCGCCAGTCCTCATGATTTTGACATTCTGTTAAGCGTTTCGACTATAATGTAAGTCACTCATGGTAAATACAAGACGGGCGTCGGAGTTTTGCGAGTTTGAATTCATAAAAAACAAAACATAAGTAGCACTAAAACAAATTTATTTTTAAACTAATATAGACATTTGGGGAAATAGTTTTTTTTAAAATTACATCATCTGCGTCAATTTTTTTGAATATTTTTTTACACGGAACGCACGCTGTTTACCCGTGAAGTGCTCCATTGCAACTAAATTTGCCAGATCCGTGCTACAAGTACTCACCCCCGCGCCCCGCTCCCTTACCCCGTGCCAACATTATAGAAATTTTAAGTTCGCAAAACTCCGACTCCACCCTGTATGTTTTATTTTAATTTATTTATAACTAGCTGATGCCCGCGACTTCGTTCGCGAAAACAATAAAATCAAATCAGATTAAAATTAGAACAATAAACAAAGCTCCTCAGCGGTTCTCCAGGAACCCAGAAATGAAGAAGACAGGGATACCAAATGTGCTAGGCAGGCTGCCCAACATCAGGAAGCTGATGCAGATAGAAGGTGATGATGATGAGACCCTAGGGTACGAGGACTTCAAGGAGGTGCTCAAGGATGACGTGGAGAATCTTGATGATACGGAGAAAAGGACTGACAGGAGAAAAAGGACAGAGGTATGTTTGCTTGAACCTTTAATACCTTAAACCATTTATTTTTGCTACACATACATTACAACTATTGTACACAAAATAGTAAATACGGGGAATACGGTGTAGCAAGAGGTTCATCTCAGTATATGCTCTGCTATTGCACAGCACTGATTTTCAAATGGCCCCTGACTATTGAATAAACATAAAATACACACGCGCGCACACGAATATTTGAGATAAATGAAATGAGATAATAAGAAACAAAAAAAAATACAAAAAGAAAAATAAATAAAACTAACAAGCATTTATCTTTGAGAAAAAAAAACAACTGAATTTGACAAAAAGAAAACTAAAGACTTTGTTGGACGTTGGACTACTTAATCACGTTGACTCGCGGGCGCGGTGGCGGACGCGGTCACGAAATATCAAACATATGGCGTAATAACAAAGTGTAACGTACGAAACCCACGTGCGGTCTAAGTAGCGGGCAAGCTAGCGGCTGGCAATATCAAACGCGTGAGATGTTTGAGTGTGTTCACGTTGAACTAGCGACGGAGCGCGATCATTATCATCATCTCCCACTTTAGGTATGAATTTTCGGTTAAAAATAAATTATCGTCGTCCATGTTACAATCGTCCATCTGACAACACGTCACAATCGGGCAAACGCCTGGCCAGCCAATCATGCCCCTGCCCTTATCCCAATTTTTACTTGGGGTCGGCGCAACACGTCCTCTAGACATGTTGCTTAAAGTTTTGGCTATGGTTTTATAGTCGGCCGCCTGCCTGACACTAACCCTCTTTGGGAATGCGATTGTTGGTTGTTTACCCGCCACCATTCGGGTGACCCAAGGTGGTTGGTACAGGGCACTGGGTCTTAAGGTCCATTAGTCGCCTTTTACGACACCCAGTGGAGGATATGGAGTGGTGCTATTCTTTATATCCGGACACCACACGGATGGTCGGACGCCTGGCCAGCCAATGTCAACACGAATCCGCGACGTCTTCACGAGCTCACCCGCCAGCGCGTATGACGTTCCAACGTAAACCAGTACATTGTTCTTAAACTTGGTTAAGCTTTGATTGACTTTGAATGATCGGCCAACGTTCATCATCTGCTTACTGTTGGGGAGTTTGTTGCGCCATTTTTTCTCCCGCAGCAAAAGCATAGGAAGCGGCGAAGGGTGGTGTGTCTATAATGGTGGTAAAGGTGGTGTCTATAATTTACTTTTTATCTTGACGTTCAAAAAGTGCTAATTGTAGCCTAATTTTTTCGGTGTCTTTGTGCATGTAAATTATGTCTGTGCCGCCCGCGATTTAAAAATGAATTTATTTAATATGGGAGCCATATAAAACACAAATGAAATCAGAAATTAAAAAAAAAGCAGTCTTTAACACTTTTCGTTCATATTTTAGGTACCAGAACCCAATGAGCAGCCACAAGAAAAGTTTCCGAAGTACAACCCACCAGGGGTCCATAACCCGAACTGGAAAGGACCGATGCCACTATACCCGGATGAGCTTAGTTCTATGTTGAGGCACACTTCTACTACTCCTAAAAACTGTTCTTCTACTACTCCTAAGGTAAGACTCCTGTTCATACCTTTGCGCTTTGCAACTGCTCCATCGATCTTCTCAAGTGCTCATTTAATTATCTCGACGGGCCTGTTGGTCTAGTGGTTAGTGACCCTGACTGCTATAGTTTGACCATTACCGCTGTACCGCGCCTTACGAAGGCGCGGGGTGAGACGGGGGAAGCATCGGCCAATGCGATTTGTCTGTTCGCTAGTGTCAAATTCGAATTCAAATTCAGATCGAACTGTCTATGTCAGAAACACATGAGATTCATATTCAAAAATGGTTCTTGCAATATCTCGTAATGTTAAGACAATATATTGAATAAATTGTTTACGGCATTCAATAAATTGTTTTTTTTAGTAAACCAAGTTCTAATTTGAAATAAACTCAGTTAAATCTGACTATATTTCATTAACATTTAATTAAATGAGTAAAATACAAAATATATAGTTAAACGAAGTGAAATATTTAGGTATTCTTATTTAATTGATTTTAGAATAAATAATTAAACACAATTAAATAATTTAATATTGTCGTGCTTGTAGAACAGTAAACTGATATCGTAAGATCTATCCGACAAAATGAATCTCATGTGAACTCGTGCACTTTTTTTCCCGGCCCCCACTTCACCGCGCATACCTAAGGCGCGGTACAGCTGTTGTGGCCAAGCTATAAGCTAGAGGTCGTGGGTTCGATTCCCACCCAGGACAAATGTTTATGTGATGAGCACGATCATTTGTTCTGTGTCTGGGTGTGATTTATCTATAATATGTATATATTTAGAAATATATAAGTATGTTTATCAGCTGTCTGATTACCATAACACAAGCTCTGCTTAGCTTGGGATCAGATGGCCGTGTGTGGATATTGTCCCAAGATATTTATATTTATTTAATATGTGAGGTAAGCAACAATTTTTTTTCCCGTCAATAGCTATTTTAAGGACCTTTAAACGCGAATCAATACAAGTGTCAAATGCCATGATTTTAATTGATACGTCCTAGTTGGTTTAAATATTATCGCTACAATATTGAATCGTCTAATTAAAATTAAAATTAATGGCGTAAACTACGAAAAGCACATTTGTGTTATGTAAAATTCAGATTTTTGTAACAATGAATCTATTATTACAAATCGCTACATAGTATAAAATAAAATCGCTGTACCGGTCTGTGAAGACAGACAGCGACAGCGATTTAGTTTTATTGTTTTGTGCTTGCTTAAATCTTTAAAACCACGCAACGGATTTTCGAGGTTATTCTTAATAGATAGAGTGATTCAAAAGGAAGGTTTTTATGTAATTTACCCGTAAGAAGTAGAGGCAGGTCGCTAGTAAAATCTAACGCACTATATTTCTCCGGTGATACAGGAAGACTCAACAACAATTGCAAAGGATCCACAGTCTGATTACGCAAATGTGAAAGTACGTGATCTATCAGACGTCGAGTACGTAGAAGATTATTTGAACAGTAAATACCATAAGCTAGCCGAAATGGCTCAAGCGTATAGCGATTATGGAGTTCTAAGTGATAAAAAGGAGACAATGCATGAAAAAGCATCAGATTCAACGGCCACTAAACATAAAGTTAATGTGTCACCGAGCCCAACTAAAAGAAGTATCTTGAGTAGATTAAGAAAAGGTATTTGTTTATTTTTTTTTTGTATCTTTGAAGATTTTATTTCTTGCGTCTTAATTTAAAGTATCAGTTTCTTCATTTGTGACTAATGTTTTAAAATTTGCTTTCGTTTATATATGTGTCAAAAGTTAAGCCTCAAAATTTTCTCTTGGATCGACACAATTATTTTGACTATCAGTCCGATTAAGTGGACTTACATAAATGACGTAGATAAGCTCGTTTGCTAATGCATCTATTTCGTTTTATTTTAATCAATTATCAGGTGTTTGCTTGTGATTATACCTATAACTGAAGAATGCTTGATACTGTAATAATTGATATTAATTTTATTTCGCTGAAGACAGACCACAGCACATCGTGACAGGGACCACAGCTAACTTTAGGAGACCAAAAGCTATATCAACTACCGAAATCGAACAAATGACTGGTTCGTATTATTTCAAATATAATACACCTTTTAAAGGAAATAATTAACCTGTTGAATAAGATAGTGAAGAAATATTAAAAGTGGTTTTTGATATTCATGTTGAAGTTGTTGCAGTAAGTTAATACAATAATCAAGTAAAGTATTATTAAAAAGAGGATTTATTTGGTTTGGTAATAATTAATTCCCATAATTCTGATTAACGGTCCATGAACCTGTGTTTATTTATCCCCAGAACAGACTTGGACAGGCCCTAACTCGTTTTTCTTTACACCCACAAAGAACTCGGAAGGAATACGATTCGAATATGTACCTGACGAGTCTACGAGAAGGCGAGAAGACACCTTAGAGGTCCTCAAAATTTTGCAGAAACACATCAAGATTGGACACACCACCACGCCTATGACAGTTCCGAAACCCGTCAATCCGGTACAAACCCTCTTATCAAGTTATCCAGACCTGGAAGTACTTTACGCCTCAAAATTGAACAAGCCCAAACCTAAAATTGACTCTAAAAAACTATTCAAATCAAATGACAACAAAGAAAACGGACTTATTTTCAGTATTGGTAGAGGCAAAAGAAATTTACTGTCCACTGACTACGGAAAATCTTATCAAGCTGAACCTGATGATTCCTGGGATACCAGTTGGGACGGTAGTCTCAAAAAGAGTAAATTAGCTTTTGATCAGTTCATTCGGAAATGTAAAAACAATAAAATTAACAAGACTAGGGAGCAGTCTCTTGCTAATTACATAGAATCTCTAAGACAACAAAATGTAAGAGTCTATAGTAGCATCCCTCCCATGCTTGACAGAGTTTTCACCACATCGACTAAAAAAATTGACGATAATCCTTCTACGTTCATGCCATTCAATAAATTTTTCTATCGTAATGGCTTCAAACAATCAAGAGTAAATAAAACAGTAATAACTATAAATAAAAGTAAAATGTACAAAAGTCGGAATAGGATTGAAGGTTTCATGGTTTTGACTGTAAAGAACCCAGAAATTGGTACCGAACAAATAGATGTAAGGTTTGAATTACCGTTGATAATAGATTTCAACGAAGACGTGCTGCTTGTGAACGGTCGTAAACGTTTCACGAACTTCACATTCTCAAGCCCATATTACCATGGCCTAAATTTACAAAATGACACAGATTTTGAGACTTTTACTGAAACAGAAGTAGACAAGATTTTGGATAGAGAGAGAAGGAATAAAAGATATATTGATTTGCAGAAGACAGCGCTTATGGCAAACAAAACGGCAAATCATCAAAAAGTGAAACAATTGAATAACAGTATAAATGAGAATGCCACGAGGAATGCGCAAAGCTTGAACACCGCGGAGGGAGAGGTCAGCCTGATCGATTTCCTTAACATGATGTCAAATTGGTTCAAGACATTTGAAATTGGTAAAGATTACAACCTTGATGAAAAGCTTAGGTAAGAATTTAATTTTCATATTTACTTACACTCATTATAACGGCTTCACTTTGCCCGATCATTAATGTTTGAAAGCGTATGTAATAATTTAATCATCATAATGATTATAATTTAAATTTTAACAGCTAATGCTTTTAATATTTTATTTTTATTGACAACACGGTTAGACGAATGATAAATGTCACCACGCCACGTGCTGTGCGTGACGTGTCGCGATTTGATCCCTGCTAGGACAAGAATTTGTGCGATCTACAAATGCTTGTTCTGAGTCCAGGCGTCTTTGTGCATGTGGATTGAATGTCTGTAAACCCGTGACACAGGGATTAAGTTGCTTAGTGCAGGAGTTGTATTTAAAAAAAGAGAAAAAGTCATCATTCCCCCGCCCTTATCCCAACTATTATTATTTGGGGTCGGCGCAACACGTCTTCTAGACGTGTTGCTTAAAGTTTTGGCTATGGTTTTATAGTCGGCCGCCTGCCTGACACTAACCCTCTTTGGGAATGCGATTGTTGGTTGTTTACCCGCCACTATTCGGGTGAGCCAAGGTGCTTGTTACAGTGCACTGGGTCTTAAGGTCCATTAGTCGCCTTTTACGACACCCAGTGGAGGATATGGGGTGGTGCTATTCTTTATATCCGGACACCACACGGACTTATACACGGACGAAAAGTATATTAACTTATTTTGAATCCCACTATTGTTGTGATCCTATCACAGTGTTTTGTTTTGAGACAAAACTTTTAAAGTCACTTCCAGTTTAGCTAAAAATACAAAATTCTGTGTAATAAAACTATTAAATAAAGCGACTAATATTATTTCTAGTCAAGATGTTCCTGATCTACTGTTTAAAAATGAAAAGAGTGAATCTAACTCTACTGAATCAAATAACACTAGTACAGAAGCTATGCCTTCAGCTGACACAGAAATGGTCGATCGTATACGACACAGATCTCGAAAATTACTTTCCATTGAAAATCTAAATGTTACTGAAGAGAAAAGGACAGATAATGTCACTGTAACGAGAGAGAAGAGAGCAGAAACAGCTGTGGCTAACGACGGTAATGGTAGGTCTGTTCAACTTTGATTTGTTTAGAGTACTTTAAAATAAGGTTTAATAGGAATAACTTAAAAAAAAAACTTTTTGGGTATAGTATTTGTATCTGGCTGGTTTTGGTATAATTGAAAGTTAAAATTTTAAAGAACATAATTCCAAATTAAGAATTAAAATTAATTGAGAGAGAAAATTTTTATTACAAGTTCATACATACATACTATAATGCGAAAAGACTTTTTCCTCGACCTATTATTCAGGTTTTTTTGAATACCCTAGATTATAAAAGGTCAGAAAAAAGGTCTTGAATTTTCATGACCCGGAATTTGAAATAATAGGGTCTCTTTAAGGCATAATAATGATTATTCCACGACTTTCGTACAACACCGTCTAGTTTCAAACTAAGCAAAGCTTGTATTACGAGTACTAGATAACTGATAAACATACTTATATACTTCTAAATACATATAATACATACTATAGAAAAATTACACCTAGACACAATAAATTGTGGTCATGACACGAACATTTGTACCTGGTTAAGAATCGAACCCGGTCCAGTCAGGGCCACTAACCACTAAACCAACAGGCCTGACATTTGCATGGTCAAGTCTATGGTCTAATTAATTAAAAGACCATCCTGGATGTCATTATTCATTGGAAATTGTTAAAAGGTACTCAGATGAAAATTAATAAATTATTTTGAACTTTTGGCTGCCACAGCACACACAGTGAGTGGTGAAAAATGTCCAGCACGCGACAATCTGTTGTGTAGCCGTAAATGTGGCGAGTTGGACACTTTCATTAACCGACTTCAAAAAAAAGGAGGAGGTTCTCACTTCGAATGTATTTTTTTTTTATGTTTGTTACCTCGTAACTTGCGACTGAGTGAATCGATTTTCATGATTCTTTTTTTATTTGAAAGCTTGTGCTTCCCTTGTGGTCCCATTATCACCATTTCAATATCAGATGATGGGATTTTGTAGAGATTGGGGGAACTCTTCAATAAATGACAGCAGATCAACCGCAATTGTTGCTATAGCATATTGAAGCATTGTTCACACCATCACCCAACATATTTTCACGCCTGTACTCATTACAAAGGTTTTAAAAATTATTTCGAAAAAAAAAATGTTCAAGGGCACTTACAACGTTTTAAAAAACGCAATACTTAAACTAAAATAAACATAATTCGATGTTTGTTTTGATGAGATATTCGGTTACGTTTGCTTAGTGCATATTAATTTGTTGTAAAATATTTTCTTTTTATTTAATATCGTTTTTTTTTTCTGAATTGAATTATGTTAGATAATGTTGATACTAATATTTTTCAAGGTCGAGGTCAAACTGTACGAAGCGCATGTCGTTTACATTTCTTTCCAGGTAAGTATTTTAGAAAGAAAACTGTACTTTATTCACGAGTTTTTGTCGCTAAAATATCACAAAAATCCTGGCCAAAAATGAGGCATAACCAATCATATGTTCAGCTGAATCTGATAGAGATATAACGGTTTACTCATGCGTATTTATCGGGATAGCTCGACTAGTTTCGGACCCAACCGTTCGACTCGCGACCCCCGCCGCCGCGTCAGCTCATGATTAAGGACTCCGGTTGGGTCCGAAACTAGTCGGGCTATCCCGATAAATACGCGTGAGTAAACCGTTATATCTCTTAAATATGAATCATTCTCACAAAAGTTATTATAAAAATATGAATCTGATAGGACTAGAATTAGATCCTAACTAATTTGGGAGAAGTATTGACAGACTTATACGATTGTTGATCACTTAAGTCACTTTCTTGAGGCGGATTCATAGTTCATAGTTTTTGGACCCAATCAGAGTACTTAATTATCTGGCTACGTAATTGTCGATAAATAATTATCGCGGTTGAGGGAATTTTATGATTTTGAGATGGAAATCTCAAAATTTATTTAATGAAGTATAGCATACTTAATAAATCCAATCACAGGACTGACCAACATACTACTATTTGTATATACGTAAAGACTCCCCATTACAAATTTGTTTCAGCGTCAGAATCCTCAGTTTTACCGGCGGCCGTCACAAAGAAAGTCGCATCAACAACGATAAATGTCAATTCAAAAGAAAAGCGACAAACTACAAAAAAGGAAAGAAAAGTAAAAGCGATTTTTAAAAGAAACGTGGACGACAGTAATCTGATATTTTGGAATGATATCTATGATGATGAATATGGGATAAAAGATGATAAGTTCGAGACTATACGAGATAAGCATTCTGTTAAACAGAATGATTTTATTAAGAAATCTGGTATGTATAATGAAGAAGAAGCTGACTTTAGATATGTGTCTCTTTTTAAATTAAATCACGACCTACAGTCACAAGCAAAAACATGTATACATGACGAAGCAGTTGCAGAAGATTTTGTTATGGTATATTTCCTGATATTGACACTGCATTTGTTTACTCGATATGAAAACGAGGCGATGACCCCTGAGTTTGTTTCGACGTTTCTTCTCAGGGTACCCAGTTAGGAAATGTCGATTCTAACACGTGGGTGAACTTAGCAGATCAATGCCCTGCAGATAAAAAAAGAGAGTTCCATTCGCATGCAGCTAAGTTCTATAGTTCCTGATAGTTTTTAGAAATAGTTCTGACGTTTTTATGCCAAAAATTTACAATTAACGAAATGATCTGCTAACTTCCCGTAGCACATTGAAAACTCGAAAATATCATTTTTATTGCCTTCAAATATTCTTAAAGGCTAGATTTTTTTTGTTTTAGACGGAACTGTAATGCACAATTTGATTTGAGTCTCAGAACTCACGTCCAAGTGCCAGCAGAACATAAATATTTTCGAGTTTTCAATAAGGAAATTGTTCTAACTGGTTGTTTTGTAAAACCTCTACAATTTTCAGGTAGATGGGTTCACGAGAAATTTCGAAAATTTGCTGAAAACCTGAAAATGAACCCACATATGCAGGTCGCCGAGATCAAGGAACGATATCCAAGATCTGTGTCGAACCTTGGGTGAGGTTTAAGCTCAGATTTTAGAGATAATGTTTAGCATTAGTAGTCAGTCTCGTTATGAAAGTGCCTGAGAAGGCCTACTCGAAATAAAAACTTTTTGATTTTGAGCAAAACAACTTTTGTTTTGTTCTTTTTTTTTTTGTTTTTTTTATCAACCTAAAACATTGATTTATCTGGCACGGTTCCTACCTTACTATAATATTATTATAATGTAAAAGAAAGGCAGCGTGCTGCTGGGGAGTTTGTTGCGCCGTTTCTTCTCCCGTAGCGAAAGCACAAGAAGCGGTGAAGGGTGGGCGGTGGGGTGCTGTCTATTATGATTTTCAGAAAGTGCTACATTGTAGCCTTATTTGAATAAATGACTTTAATTTTTTCGATTTTTTAATTCCGACCATCGCTGAGACTAAAGCCGGCTCTATACTGCAGTGCACAGCTGTAGTAATAGGCTTTTGGTCAGTGAAGTAATGCCCGAAGTGGATTAGGTCACCACGTCCGGTGGGTCATGTGACTCATGTCAATACTTTTTTGGAAATTCAAAAAGGGCTACGTTATAGGACCCATTAAATTTGTAAATTTAAATCCGTGGTGCCTGGCAACTGGGCCTAACTCAGTTGTGAAATCTCTATTCTTTGCGAATATTAGCTATTTCTTTTTGTCTCCCGCTTGCAATGGAGGGAAGTGGAATATACATTTTTTCCTACTCCTCCTTTTTACTATTTCTGATTAATTTCGTTGCGGGTTCCAAGACAGTCAATCATTTTCTCTGGGACACACCGAGCTTCACTGTTTCGGTGATATTCGTTGGTTTCATTGTAGATCCTGGTTTACAGGAGTTGAATGACAAGCATGTGTGATGGGCTAGTCCTAATAATTTGAATAAATTACTTTTGATTGGAATAACACTTGTGTGCGAAGTTCTGCAAAATTGATCTCTGAGTATTTGTGATCCATAATTATGTGATTTGAGACTTGAATGACTGTATAACCTTCTGCGACACACGGGCTAAATTCCTTAGTGTTACTTTTTACAGAAAAGACAAACAGCTCTTGATGATTGCTCTCTTGCTAAATGTAATAGCTTCGATACTAACTGACTTTTATACGTAAATTTTGTCATAATTATAATGGTTACAGAATCAAATCGTATCCCAAGTATCTATACGACAGAATCTCCGAAAGGATTACCAAGAAGAGAGCTGCAGAAGACGTGAGTTTCTTTTCATTTGCTCATTTTCATAATAATTATCATCATCTTCCTGCCCTTATCCCATTTCACTTGGAGTCGGCGCAACACGTCTTCTAGACATATTGTTTAAAGTGTTGGCTATGGTTTTATAGTCGGCCGCCTGCCTGATACTAACCCTCTTTGGGAATGCGATTGTTGGTTGTTTACCCGCCATCATTCGGGTGACCCAAGGTGCTTGGTACAGTGCACTGGGTCTTAAGGTCCATTAGTCGCCTTTTACGACACCCAGTGGAGGATATGGGGTGGTGCTATTCTTTATATCCGGACACCACACGGAAAGCAAATTTTCATAATAATGATGACATTTTTTTTATGTCATATAGTTTATTTATATAGTATTTTTTCTTTTGTCCCGCAAACAAAAATTGTCTAGAGAACTGTTGATAAAACTTCAGCGTGACGTCACTTCTTGGTATAAATTCTGCGAAATCGTTGCATCAGAAGCTCCTATCCTAAACTTTAAAGCAGTGTTTTGACGGGCCTGTTGGTCTAGTGGTTAGTGACCCTGACTGCTATACCGGAGATCGTGGGTTCGATTCCCACCCAGGACAAATGTTTGTGTGATGAGCACGATAATTTGTTCTGTGTCTGGGTGTAATTTATCTATAGTATGTATGTATTTAGAAATATGTAAGTATGTTTATCGGTTGTCTAGTACTCATAACACAAGCTACTAAGTATACTTAACTTGAGACTAAGATGGCGTTGTGTGAATGTTGAGAAACATTTATTTTCATTTATAATAATAAAATATAAAGAATAAAAAACTACATAGATACACTATAAGTGTATCTATGTCGTTTTTTATTGGTCTGATCAACGCAAAAGTACGTGTGTAGTATTTTTTAATTATCCATCTCCAGATTTTTACTTTTCGTACTCTTTCATTGTCCCTATTGTCAACATTAAGTGCAAATGCTGTTCAAAAGCTTCCCAAATTTATTCTTACTTAGTAACTTGTGGATATAGACGTCAATTGCAAGTTTAATATCTACTAACTTATAACCTATAGCGTTCTAATAATCTAATAATAACTTAAAATGTGAAAATGATCTATATCCCGAGTTAATAAATAAAATAAATACTTTCGTGTTCTGACGTTAAGACAAATCTTTGGTATTTGGTTCCACGCCTCTCCCATTTTTCTGTTCGAATCTCGTGCCAAGCAAAATTGAATCTTATCGCCTCGCGATAAAGGCACTTTCTGTCCTACCTATCTTAGTTATAATATGACCATGGGGGCTAAACTAACAAAATATTTATTTATTTATTTATTGCATAATCGCAGGATGTTGTAGATAATGAGCAGAAATCAGTATTTACGAACATGGCTGCTAACATGAAGAATGTGTGCAAGAAGGCAGCAAGAGCGGTGCAGATGACAAGAAATATTCAAGGTTTGGAACTGAACGTAGCTTTTAATAATGTCAATCAAAATATTGGTATTTTGTTCAATAGGCAAAAAAGGCTACTGTCTCAAGACTTTATAGACGCGTGCGTGGGTTCATTGAAGACGTAGTTTTCATACAGGAACTTTGAGTAGTTACTTAATTTTAGGGCATAAAGTATGGAAACATGGAAGGGTCCCACAGGGAGGTTACTTAAGGCCTGTATTTGTTATTACCCTATGTAGATAGCAATGTAGAATATTCATTATTTTGTAACTTTACTGGGCAATCGCAGCTCTTGAAAGAGACAAGTCGAAGAAGATTGGAAGATGAAAGGTGGGCGCTGGGGTGTCTATTATAATTCTGACTTTAAAAAAGTGCTACATTGTAGCCTAATTGCGACAAATGACTTTTGGTTTGTGATTACTTTTATGATAAGGAAGGTCTTTGCCAAAATGTGACATTTTAGGTTATTAGGTATAACAGGAGTGTAATAAATAAGGTTATGTTATGATTTTCTACTTCAGTTAGAGAAGACAGCAAACAGGGATCGATAGCGGCAACGCTGATGCAGCAGCTGGTTCGTCTCCTAACTGATCTAGTGGACTATCAAGTTCAGCAGAAAACTTGTACTAGTAAGTATTTACATCAGAATTCTAATGGTATGTAGGCAAGTAAACCTTTTTTAGGGTTCCGTACCCAAGGGGATAAAACGGAACTCTTTTACTAAGCCTCCGCTGTCTGTCTGTCTCCAGGCTCTATCTCATAAACTGTGATAGCTAATGTATTTCCTTTGCCTCTAAAACAACAAATACTAAAAATGTACCGGGGGTCCCCATACAATAAACGTGTTTTTTTCATATTTTTTGCTCAATATTCAAAACGGTTACAGGTAGACGCTGGTATGATAGTACGAAACCCGAAATTATTTACTCATATATTTATATTATTTACTTTAACGTTTCATTAAAATTATTTTATTTTATATTTCAGTCTGACAGTTTAATTCTGTCCTCGAAAACCTCTTTTCTACTGTAATAACATTTTTTTATCAAGTATATTTTTAATTTACTCTTGAATATACCTATTGAAGCTGGCATAATTCCTTTCTACCCTAGAGCTACCATCAGACCTTCAAAACTTTCTGGAATGGTTGACTCTCCCCAAAGACGAAGCCCAAGATGCGCAGAAGGCCGAAGTTCTCACTTACAAGACCCCAAACCAAAATGACCTTGATGACCTCGCCGAGGAGGTGGTACAGCAAACCAATGGTAAGACGCGGCAGTCGTTCAATATCTTGGTTAAGAATAGAAGCTGTGATAGCCTAGTCGTATGACCGTAGGACTGACAAGTCAAAGGTCTCGAGTTCGATCCCCACGGCGCACACCGACTTTTCGAATCTTGTATGTGTTTTGGAAATAAATATCACAGCTTCCGTGTTTCGGAAGGAACGTAAAAATGTGGGTCCTGCGCCTGATCTTTCTCTGGTCCTGTCGGATTGCCGTCCCATAGGGCTATGAGAGTAAAGGAACAGAGAGTGCACCTGTGTTAGCACACGCTTGTGCACTATAATATGTCCCGCGTAGCTGGCTGGTGTCATAGTAACACTGGCCGCCGTGGCCGATATCGGTCAGGACACATTATTACCTATTATTATATTCCCATCCACTCTAGATAGACAAAACGATCAACCTGCAGACTATGATACCATAGCCTTCAATGAGAAGCAGCCAGTTAGTGTAGACCTGAGGCTCCATTACCTCGACGTGATGCACTCCGTCCAGGATCTGCTAAACCATTACGAGGGAATGTCGGATGAAGATAAGGTACTGTTCTAAACACTGATCATTTTTGTTTAATCAGAAATGCTCATCATCATCTTCCTGTCCTTATCCCATTTTTGTCACTTCCTGTCCTTATCCCTTGTCACTTGGGGTTGGCGCAACACGTTTTTTTCTTCCATTCTCCTCTATCAGACGTCACAATATCATTTACTCCAATCCATCCACCTTTTCTTTGGCCTTCCCCTTCCTCTCCATCCATCAACATTCATGCTCATCACTCTTTTAGTCACATGGGTCTCATCCCTAATCATTTAATCAAAAATGGTAATGTTTCAAATATTATTGTTTGATCAATTGTTTTTTTTATTGGTGAAGGGTGGGCGATGGGTCTATTAAAATTATTGACGTTCGAAAAGTGCTACATTGTAGCCTCATTTGAATAAATGACTTTTGATTTTATTCACCATTTTTCATTTCCTATTCACTGTAATTCAAATTCCAAAGTCATTAATTCAAATTAAGGTCCTAAGCACTTTTTGATTGTCAAGACTATACCGGACAGCATCATACTTTGCCCATTACTCTAAAATTCCTATCGCGGTGAAAAACAAAGCAATTAATCCAACAGGGAGCAGCGAAAGTATTTCATAAGAAGCTATAGATTTGGAAGGATGATAAATTGAATCTGCTGTTAAAACAAATGATCACGACTGTGATTGGTTGACCCTAAAATTTACAACCAATCACAGTGCTTAACATGAGATTCGACTGGCGAATAACAAATTTTCGTGTTGATCAGCGTTTGAGAACCTAACCCTTTTTGGTTTAGCTGTATCTTTCATAGTTTTATTTCAGTTTTGACGTGGATTGTTTAATTATTGCAGAGTAAGATGACGGGTGTTAAGAATTATTTAGAAGGTCAGAAGCGATACTTGACATCACAACTATCATATTTTGATATGCATAATGTGAGTTTTCTACTATTTGTATTTCTATCTTGTGTTACTGCTAAACTGACACATTTGTCTCTTCCTATATATTCTTGTAGTACTCCTAAGTATATAATTTTGTAAAGATATGCTTTATTTACCTTTCAAAAATTTATTTTTTAAATATTCCTCAACATTCACACAACACCATCTAGTCTCAATTTAAGCATTCTAAAGTAGCTTGTGTTATGAGTGATAAACATACTTATACGTATTTAAATACATACATACTATAGATAAATTACACAGATATAGAAATATGATCGCGGTCATTACACAAACATTTGGGTGGGAATCGAAACCACGTCCTCCGGTATAGCAGTCAGGGCCACTAACCAATTGACCAATAGTCCCGTTTTCCCCAAAATAAATCTGACATCAGTTCAACCAATTTCAAGTTAGCAATAACAGAAGTACCGTACACCAATTTTTGTACCTAATATTTTACCTACTTATATCCTCCCTACAGCTATTCGCCAAAAATCAGCGCCAATTACGATACAAGCGAGACCTCGCCATGAAACCTCACCTCACAAAACGTAGACGTAAGCGGAAATACGTCAAAAACTTCGGCAAGAAACACACGAGAACGACAGCCAGCTTCGATGATGCAGCACCCATAACTGACAATAAACGGAAAGTACTTCAAGATGATAAAACTATAGATAAATTGACAAACGGAGCATTTGAAGAAAAAGTTTCTAAAAATGTTCGAAGGAATTTGAAAGATGTTTATTATAAAGCGGTGGCTGAAGCAAAGAAGTATACTAAGAGTGTTCATAAAAAAGAAGATAATACTGCGTCGTTCCCAGTGTAAGATTCTCTATTCTTCCTAGATTTGTTCTTTGGTCTCTCTTTAAGAAGAGATTCTTCTCTCTTCTTTCCAAGAAGATGTGTTAAGTTTCGACTGTGGCTTTGAGAATGTTTGCAAAATATTCTATTTTTTATTGACATTATTTGTAGTAGAGTTTATTTGTAGGAAATAAAATTATGAATTAGAGTTTTTTTTGGGTTTTAATTATAGAGTTGCTACAACTTTGATAGATACACCTTACTTCTAAAATAAATGTTGCAAAAAGGATGGCGACTTTCGCATTTCCATAATCCTAGGTAAAGGCAAAGGTGAGTCATTCTAGTGGTTACCTAATACGAAGTACCATACTACCCATACCATAACTCTATTTCTTAGAGGAAAATGAAAGCAAATTGCTTAATATCCATCTAAAATTAGATGTATAATATGATAATTAATCGATAACTATATTTTAGACGACAAACGGGACTAATTCGCGATACTTACTTACTCCGTTGGCTCAGCGACCCAAAATGAGTCTTGGCCTCCGATACGAGAGAGCGCCACTTGTGTCGATCCTGGGCAGTTTCTCGCCATTCATTAGCTCGAAGCTCCCGAAGATCTTCCTCAATTATATTTCCTCCTTCCTCAATTCGCGATATAAAACGATATTTCTTTTCTGTGTATAACGATGTGTACAAGTCGCGAAAGTTTAAAATCGTTATCGATACCTACATTTTATTACTACTCGAAATACGTGAAGTATGAAATTATGATTAAACTAGCTATTATCCGCAACTTCTTCCACGCGAATGTTGTCTGACATCTACAGCTGCTAGAACCTTATTCGCACGACGCAGTCGTTTAAAAAACAGCCTATGTGTTAACCCAGGGTGTTAGCTAACTCCAAACCAAATTTGATTAAAATTGATCCAGTCGTTTTAGCGTAAAAGTATAAAAAACATCCATACTCACAAACTTTCGAGTTTATAATATTAGTAGGATTGTGTAGGAATAATGACGGCACCTCCACACACCTATAGGAGGGTTTTTTTAAAGAAAAAACTTTGTGAACTGTCATGCTGAAACTAATTTAAACTCATTTCTAATATAATATTCCACGACTTTCACACAAGTCCATATAACTTCAAACTATGCAGAACTTGTATTCGGAGTACTGGACAACTGATAAACATACTTACACATACATTATTATTATAAGTAGATAAATTACACCCAGACGCAACAAATGATCATATTTACCACAAAAACATTTTCCTGAATGGAAATTGAACCCTTGATCTTTGGTATAGCAGTCAGGGCCACTAACCACTAAACCAACAGGCCCGTCACATACATACACACAGAAATGTATACAATGTTTAATATCTAAATTACAGCAACAGTACTCACAAGATCAGAATGTTTTAAGGCTCTCGTAAAACACTTTTTAACGTGATAAATTGTTGAACACCGAAAAATATGGTCTATCAAAATGCAGTGGGTACAGTCTGGCCTACCCCTTCGGGGCTAAACTAATACATTTGTAGCCGCTCGTGCAATAAAATGCAGTAATAACGTAAAAGTTTCCTTAAATATTTCAGTCCACAAAACTGCTCTGGTGATAAAATGCAGGCGGACCCTGTATTATTAACTAGTATGTCTGCGAGCTAGATTAAAATGTTTATTGTTTAGTGAAATTGTTTGTGTTGCGTTTTTGAATGGCTTGTAAGAGGATTTAATTTTTCAGATTTTTTTTTTAGAAGTTAAAGAAGGAGGTGTTTGCGGCCATCTTACTTTATAAAATAGTATATAAGGTTCTAAAGTCTGAATAGTGTAAATATTCTATTGTATTAGGTTATGATGGGGCTGCCATGGTCGTGTTGTGACCAAAAGCCTCTTTTATAAGTTTAGAAGTCGGTTAGAAAGTTATACTCTTGAAAATAAATGTGGCTTTCCATACTAATTTTCTATGCCAAGTAAAATTGGTTCGAGGTGGCGTAGACAGAAAGACGTGGAAGGAGGAGGCCTTTGCTCAGCAGTTGGCCACAATAGGCTAGGAAAACAGTAAAAAATTGACTGTTTCTATAAAAAACTTGTTTTATTCCACGCATTAACGCCTTTTTTTAAAGACCGGATTATGTTTCCACGTTTAATACATACCTAGTATAAAACAATCGCTTCCCGCGTTTGTCTATCTCTATGTCGATATTTAAAACTATGCAAGGTATTTTGAGGAAGGTTTTTTAATAGCTAGAATATTTCAAGAGGATGGTTTATATTTCGTATAGCTGAGGTAGGTCTCTAGTATAGATATGAAATTACTAAATAGACTATTTTTACAAAAAAGAAAAGTTGTGATTGAAACTTATATTACTAACAATTAGGTATTATTTTCATTACTAATGCTGGATTTATTTACTTATTCATTTACCAATCAGTAACAATACCCAGTATGTTATTCCTGAAGTAATTCATCATCTTTCTGCCCTTATCCCAATTTTTACTTGGGGTCGGCGCAACACGTCTTCTAGACATGTTGCTTAAAGTTTTGGCTATGGTTTTATAGTCGGCCGCCTGCCTGACACTAACCCTCTTTGGGAATGCGATTGTTGGTTGTTTACCCGCCACCATTCGGGTGACCCAAGGTGCTTGGTACAGTGCACTGGGTCTTAAGGTCCATTAGTCGCCTTTTACGACACCCAGTGGAGGATATGGGGTGGTGCTATTCTTTATATCCGGACACCACACGGAACTTATTATTCCTGGAGTAATTGGTAATACGAAAAGAAATGTAATTTAAACGAGTAGTTAATCCTAGAACAATTAGATACACTGATGTAGTAACGACTTTGGTCGAATCAGGCTTGTTTCAAAATTAAATTGAAGTACTTAATCATGAACTTATGTCTTATACTCAGATATATTCCTAATCCACTTACCTGCGCCGTCTCAAATATAAATAAGTAACATTTTAAAGAGTTATGTCGTTGTAATTCAGTTGACGGTATAACATGCCATCTTGTCTGCTTAAATGCTATTCGAGGAGTTTCATTGCACATAAAATAGGGTCGCCATGTTCTTAGTGGAGTTGAGACACAGGTGAGATGTTTTTGTCTGGTCTGTTTTAGAGGTTACTAGTTGGATAAATTCTAAAATTTAAGATTGACATCGAATTCGGTTTTATAATTTTGCACGTTTTTCATAGTTTTAAAGACTTGTATTGTGTTTATTCAGAAAAGAGTGGTTTTTGGTAACTAACGGAAAGTTTTGATTTTTATATTTCGTTTCGGCCCAGCCAAATAACTATTTATACCAAGTTAAAGTAAGTACTTTAACTACACAAATTCATTTTATAATTAATAGTACTTTTGTAGCTACCTTAGGCCGTCCATGTCTGTTCTTTCATAGAGCAGGGATGGATGGCCCTTGGTAGGTGCCCCATCACATTTTAGATTAGTTCTCAACAAGGCCTCTGCATGTTAGACCTGTGTCCAATATAAGCCTGTAAAAAGGACCGGGTTTTTTCCCTTGAAGTTATCCCGTGAATTAAGAGAGATACAATAAAGAGAAAAAAAAACTAACACAACGACAGCATAACATCTAATATTCTCAGATTATTTTTTTTAATTAAATCGACTCCCGCTCTAAAGAATTAAATCCCTGTACCGCGGGGGTTTCACAGACATTCAGAACACATGTACAGAGACACCCAGACTCGGAACAAGCACTTGTGGAACGCACAAATTCTTGTTTTAGGCAGGGATCAAACCCGCGACCCGTCGCTTACCACTGTAAGTAACGTGTCGCGTGGTGATTAGCGTGATGACCTATACCACTCGGCTATCCGTGCAGTCATAACAGAACGCTCCTTACCGAGGAATATCCCAGTCTAAACACACTCACAGTCACCCCACACTAAGAGCGCCTGATAAATGTTTATAGCTAACTCCCACGCGATCTCGGGACGTTAGGCCGCGCCGCCCGGGTCTACTCGCGTCCCCAGACCCACAGCCACACTCTACGTGCTTCCTATAAGTTCATACTGATATTGGTTTAGGTTTAATGTGTTTTCACTGAAAGAAAAATTCACTAAACATTTGAAAGGTGAAGAAAATTGGAAGGATTTTTTTTTTGGATTGATTTGTAATTTTAATGACGCGATAAGCAATTTTGTTTTTAGTTGTGTAGTAATTGACTATTTTTACAATGATGAGTAAACGAACTGATAAAATCGAATGTACTGAAATTACAGTCTTAATTTATTTAGACAAAGGCTGCCAAAAAAAGCAACGCTAGAACAAATTAAATTACAAATATTGGAATATACTCAACCCTGCTCTATAAGAAAAAATACCTTGCCCAGCAGTGGGACTTTTACTACACAGCTATCTTTGGGCACGTGGATGACATTAACATGAGGGCGCTAGTGTGCATATTCACAACAAGAATCAACTCAACTGTCTGTCAAAAGTGATGGTTTATCATATGACAGCATTAGTTCCGATTTCGGCCACGTGCCAAAAGATCCTTGTAGCACTATAACCTAAACTTGTATCTTATAGAATGAAATACCAGACTTTAAACTACTATTCCATTAGGACCTATCATAAAATATGTATTTTATATTTTAAAAGCAACTTGAGAGCAGACTAATAGTGATGTAACAAATGTATTATCGATATTTTGCGACTTGTATACGGTAATTAGTGCTGTACATTATCGACATTATGACGTCGAGACTGCACTTTGGTGGGACTATTAGGCTAGTGTCGTGCTTTTATGTTTTGTGGTTTGTCGATGTTTTTAATGAGATTGTATTAAGTGAACTGAAATGACTATTTATTTATAGTTTTATTTATGTTTACTATGTAGTTTTAATTGAGTCTTAATGAATAGGTGTCTATTCGGTTAAGCTTTTAATTTTCAAAAAACATCGACATATTATGCTTGTTCATTACTACTTTAAGATGAAAAAGTTTCCTATTTCAATTTCAATTTATAGAAACTTCAAAATTACGTCCTTGAACAATAAAATCATAGCCAAAAAAAAAAATTATTACCATTATAAACCATGAACCACAAAAATATCGATATATTATTTATCGACTCTCCCCACCACTATACAGTACGAATGCTATAATTTTCGTACAAAATACAGCACTTACCGCGTTGGTTACTTTCGATACAAGCTTACAACCCTGCTGTATACAGGATGGTGTTTGTTAATAATTTGTAATGAAATAAAATTTATCTTGTTTTAGTGATGTTATTTTTTCTCAGTTACATATTATTAATAAGAGTTATTTTACGTTAAAATCTGTAATAGTAATGTAATTCATAATTGTTCGCGAGTTGAACTGTTTGCCGCGTCATGATTAAGGACTCCAGTTGGGTCCGAAACTAGTCGGGCTATCCCGACACATACGCGTGAGTAAACCGTTAACATATAATTATGAATCTAATGAAAAGTCTGCTAATTTCAGTTATCTTCAGAATATTTATTTGGTGTTTGGATTACGTGCTAATCCAAAAACTAAATAATTTACAGGTTTCACAAAACAATACATGTGTTAAAAAAATATATAGTCCAACAAATCTAAGAAGTACCGTTTGACAGTTATGACAAATAGGATAATAGGGTTGGGAGTAAAAAATCGATTACTATAATATCCGATTTTTATGAGATCGATTACTATAATTTCCGAATTTTAAGAGATCAATTGTCATAATGAAATAAAAGTTATGTTTAGGATATTTTATTTATACACTACTAGTACTAGAATCGTCATCGTCTTCGTCATCATCGTCATTTAAATTAATGACTAGTTGATTATCTATGAAATTATCAAAGTGTGTCTCTGTCGAAGTCATAATTTATTTTAGGGTACCTATGTATTAAGTGCATAATGCGGTCGCGCAGTAACGTGTCGTCAATTGATAATTTGAAAATAATACATTCGATTTTTCATATATGTAATCGATTTTTTTGCATACAAGTGTATCTGAAGAGTCACAACACTACAAGCAGTGACCTAACTACGTGACTTTGCAATGAGGTCAAAAATAGAACTATTAGAAATTATTTACTATGTAAATATGTCTTATTTTGCTTTGTTTGAAAGTTTTCAATTAAATTAGAATGTTAAAAATTGTAAATTTTTAGATACAATAATAAAATCTTTTTAAATTCATGGTTTTATGACAAAGGTTGTCGAAACTGAGTATTGTACGCATGAACAAAGTTGTTTCGGTTTGAAAATGATGAAACGTCAAACGGTACTTCTTAGATTTGTTGGACTATAGAAACAAAACTTTTATAAAAAGAACTAGTGAAGCTAATTTTAATTTAAAACAAAAATAAGCGTTATTATATCTAGAAATGTTAAGTCTTAAAAAGATAAATAAATTCAGTAAGTATACTAATAACTTTATGAATTGATTGAATACTAAACATTACTTCTATTTATTTAAACCGTAAAATTATTCCCAAAAACACATCCGCCCACAAAAACAACACCCTGTATACCAATAATGAGGGCGCACGTACAACCTGTATGTATATTTAAATTTGATGCGATCCGTACAGTCGGCTCTACACATATACACACGTATATACACGTATACATGTGTATACAGGTACGTCTGGTAGAAAATGGTAGAGATGGAGGAAAACGTGAGGAGAATAAACTACCATTAGATGGGGGTTACATGTTTGTATGGGATTTTTAAATGGTCTGAAATGGAGGTTGGAATATAAGTTGAGAATTGTCTAGGCAGATGTTTTGTCACATATAGAACAATAATTATTGAACAAAAAAATAAAAAAACTGCTTATTTCATAAAAAAACACAAAAACACAATCATAATTACTTAACTATTACTCTAGTAAAAGATTTTGAAGTTAAGGAGATGCAATTTAAACAAGTTACAAAATATGCTTATTGGCATTCTCAAATTTAATGTCTCTTTTCAATTGTTCAGTATTAGAGACTGTTCATTGAATCTAACACTTTAAGTATGGATGTCTAGAAAAAATCTAATCACGAATATAATAATATATTTTTGTGCATTAAAAACGCAGATTTTAAGTTCGATTAGTTCATTTTTATTATTAAATTCTAAATTGTTAAACCATCGAGGACTTATAAAACGTAAAATGATGTCAAAATAGATTTTTATTTCACAAAAAAAAACGGACTAAATAGGTATTGTTAATAAAAAATCACTTCTCGCTCTATTATTTTTTTGATATTTTCTAATTTTACTATAATTAACTCCAAAAGAGTTCAAGTTTTAAAAATGTTATGTAAACCAACTCTTTATTTCACGTTTATAGTGATCCAAAACCGATTCATCTTAAAGACGATTGAATTGATTTTTATGTAGGGGAGTAACAGTAATCTTACCATTTTGATAAGTATAAGAAATTATTTGTTTTGAGTAATATCAATTATAATTTAATAACATTATTGCCATTCAGCGTGGTAATGCGGCCAGTCTCCTGGGCACTTTTCCCGCCAATGACGGAGATGAGGATATTTTTTTTGATGCTTTTTTTTTATTTATATAAGTTTAGTTATAAATGTAGATATTTCTTGTTTTAGTATTGTTTGTGTTAAACATTAATGTATGTTTTTTTTTGTAATTAAGCATGTTTATTGAACAGAAACTATACTCAATAAAAAATATCTACATTTATAACTAAACTTATGTAACTATAAAATAACATATTTAAAACTATGTTTATTCTCGACTAGCTAATCTGTACCCACATTGGATGATATTTTCGGTTTAATGTAATAGTATGCTTATGATAAACACACAACGAAATATACATACATACATAAACGTCACGCCTCTTTCCCTTGGGGGTAGGCAGAGATCACATCTTTCCATTTGCTACGATCCTGGCATACCACTTTAGCTTCATCCACACTCATCAGTCGCTTCATACACGCCACGAAATATTTTATTTTTAATTTAATATCTAAATCATTCCTGAAGATATTGTAATTATCTCTTGTAATTATAACAACAGAATAAGTTTCCTAATGTTTAAGCTTTAATTCTGACAAATTATTATTTAGAACCTATTTTTTTATTTACCATTAAAATTTGAATTACTTCGATTTCCTACAGTCTCATCGACTGTAAAAAATCTCGTGAAAAAAAAATCGGGAAATTTTCCTTCAAATTATACATTTTATGTTTAGCTTACAATATCAGGAATATTCCATAGCAGCTTCAGAAATTTCACATAAGAAATCTACTGCAATTGTTTGGTCGTGTAGTAAGTTGTCTCACTTTGAACCAGGTAAATTTCAAAGTCCCATATTGGGCTGGATTTTCAATCAATGCCTTCAATTTTTTGTGTATAGTTAGCATATTTATTTAGCTTCAATTTTGTAAAACATTAATTTCTCATATTCTTTTTTGTTTCGGCGTAAAACAGGTTTTTCTGAAAAAATATTTTTGGTTCAATGTGTACTACCGGTGGTACACATTTAACCAGGGTGTGGTCCACATTGAGCCACCTTATTAACTATGTCTTATAGATCAATTTGTGAGGCAAATACTTTGTAATAATAAAAATCAGTCTTATATTTATTGAAATCACTTAAAATCTTATGATCCTTTGATTGGATAATTAGCCAAATCGGGTTCCAAAGGCATCCGGAGTTTCATGGCACCTGATCTGTGCAGCTTAACACTTAGGCTTGGCCTCAAGCATGTTGGCAGTCGAATGCACCATTTTATAACAAATTAAAACAATTGTAGAAAAAAAACTCATTTAACGACTTGGATGTACACAATAAACCATGGTTCAATGTGTAACACCCCCAGGTGGTTCACTGTGAGACACACCAGGTTTTGATAACTAATCTTAAAAATTTACCGGCATACCAATCACTTAAAAACTTGAATTGTAGCGCTTTTAATTGCTAAATAACCGTAGAATAGAGTGTACATATAAATAAATTGATATTAATTAAATGAAAAAAGCTAAAAAAGAATGAAATTGGAAAAAATATTTACTTTTTGAGTCAATTTGCTTTCAAATGCTCCTCACACAACCAATTGGCACGCGATCGCCACGCAAATTAGTGGGCAGTAAGGGATCGTAAATACCTCTCTTTCACTCATATTAGCGCGGTTTAGCAACGTGGCGTTTTCGAGATTCGGCGGTGGTTCAATGTAGCTGCCTGGTTCACTGTGAGACACCCGACCCTACATGTTTTTGTTCGTGACTACATAACTGAGAAAACTTATTAGTTTTCAAACTGATTACATTCCAAAGAAGAAACAATATAGACAATTAACATTAAACAAAAAGTCTTACAAGTCTTATAAACCGTAAAACTCCATACTGAAACAAAGTAATACCAATTTACTTCAATATCTTTTACTTACAAGAATACACGGAATGTTATAACAAATAAAAACTCCAAATAAAACGGGAAGTAGTCCATAATCTTTTAACTCTGGTATAAAAGTTTCATTTTATTTATAAAGGTATCGGCCACATGGGTACCGAACTTTTGAAGATTCTCTTAAAAATAATAATCCTATTTCCTCTTCAAGTTGAACAGTTTTTTGAAGATTTATTTCTCTTTTTATTGTATTAATTAAAAGCTGTTGTTGTAGCAGTGCAGTAGTATAAAACAAAGTCGTTGCACGCTGTCTGTCCCTATGTATTTATAATTTATTGACGTTTGCCTCACTGCATTTTCAGATTAAAGACTATCATAAAATAATAATAAACCAGCCCATATACGTCCCACTGCTGGGCACAGGCCTCTTTCCGTATAGGGCAGGTTTGAGCATTGATCACCACGCTAGTTCTCTGCGGATTGGCGATTTCAGATTCCAATATTTGAAATCCAGGTTTCCTCACGATGTTTTCCTTCACTATTTATCGGTAGTGTTTTAGAATAATTTAGAAAGTACATATAACTTTGAAAAAGACACATTGGTACTTGCCTGTGCTGAGGATCTAACTTGCACCTCGTGCATACAAATCTACACATATGATGATAGGTTTAAAGTCAATCAGACAGACATTAGGCACAGTTTCTTAATTTTTATGTTTCACTTCATATAGTAAAACAAAGGTCTTCCACCGTGTCTGTCTGTCTGTTTGCGAAAATGTAAGTTCTTTTCACCAATTTTCATGCTCTTTTCACCAATGTATAGAGTGGTTCGCGAAGAAGCTTCTTGTGTATAATTTTTCAAATTTTTGTATATTATTATATTTACTAAAATATAACGATAGTTGTTGAAAAGTTATAATAATTGCGTTCGATATAGAAGAATTAGGAAATGTCAGAAAAGGTCAAAAGTGGTTATTAGTCAGTTTTTCGACCATAACCGTTCGCGGGCAACAGCTATTTATAATATAAATGGAGTACAATCTCCAACCATATCTCCTTTCATGCTTCTTTAAAGGATAAACCGCCGTCTTTACTTTCAATCATCATTCCCTGCACTTATCCCAATTATTATTTGGGGTCGGCGCAGCATAACTTCTTCTTCCACACGTTCCTATCTGACGTCATCTCGCAAGTCACACTCTTTGCAGCCATATCATCTTTCACACAATCCATCCATGGTTTCTTTCGTCACCCTCTTCATTTATATCCAACCACATTCATGTCCAGCACCTTCCTTACCACGTCATGTCTAATAATGTGTCCGGACCGATTTCGGCCACGGCGGCCAGTGTTACTATGACACCAGCCAGCTACGTAGGACATAATATTATAGTGCACAAGCGTGTGCGCAAACACAGGTGCACTCTCTGTTCCTTTTACTCTCATAGCCCGACCGGACGGTAATCCGACACGACCGGAGAGAGATCAGGCGCAGGACCCACATTTTTACGTGCCTTCCGAAACACGGAAGCTGTGATATTTGTTTCTAAACGCACACAACATTCGAAAAGTTGGTGCGCGCCGTGGCGATCGAACTCAAGACCTCTGACTTAGCAGTCCTACGGTCTTGCCACTAAGCTATCACAGCTTCGTCATGTCGACGTCATATCTATACCATACCTTTCTTCCGTCTTTATTTTCAATAAGAAAAACAAAAAATACTCGTCTCGTAGCGAGCAATCTCCCAATTTCCCGGCTAACCATAAAAGTCGTTGGCAGCTGCATAAAATATTAAGACGTCCCCCCTTATGCTCAGTCGTATAGCAAGCGGAGTTACAACCCCAGTACAAGGTTCGATAGGGGGCTAATGTGTGGCGATGTTGTTTATTGGTTTACTATTAAGTGTTTCAATTTGTAAGATTGTAATTGCTGTTGTCAGCATGTATCTGTAAAGAGTCTATTGAAATTATCTCTTTGTGTGTTTGTAACCTAACATAATACCATTTATTTTCATATTTGTCATATGTGTCTCATACCTAATCACATGAAATCCTATCACGTATACTTTAAGGTGTTCTATGACAAATCCTAAAAAAAAATAACCAAATCCATTCAGTGGTTTAGCCACAGGCATTATTTTTCGATTTTTTATCATGTGTAAAGCGGAAAATACTTAAGTGTAAATGACGAAGAATTAAAACAGCTGTGTTGGTAACAAATTAGCAATTCTAATGTTTTATTTGGACGATACAAAGATTCAATTCCTTAGTGCAAGAGTCGTTATTTCTTAAAAAAAAACCCCTGGAAGTTTAAAAATTGTTACAAATAACATTCTCGTAACTCTTTTTAAAAGAAAATAATGTAGTATACTTTATTTACGTTCAAAACTGTTACAATGTGTGACAGAAACTATAATAAACAAAAAATATCTACATTTAAAACCAAACTTATCTTAAATATAAAAATTCCGTGTTTGTGACACGGGATTTACTTAGTTACCATACTCCTCCGAAACGGTTGGGCCGATTCACTTGAAATTTTGTATATGCATTCAGTAGGTCTGAGAATCGGCTACTATCTATTTATCATAACTTTTTATTAATTTTAAGTCGCGGGCAACAGCATTTACACAGCGTCAAAAAATATGTCATCATCTCGTTCAATTACGAGATAAACGATAGTTTAAGTCTTTATTCGTTTCTCCTGTTTGCAACTTAAATCATAATGCAGATATACTAGAACAACATGAATAAGTCATAGTCGCAGAAGGCTATTGTTTATTCTGCACCTGCAGTGCCTATCCAGAGCAGTTTGTAACGTGAATCAATAATGCGAGAGAGCATCGTATAGTCGCTTGCAACAGACATTTAGACTAGAATAGAATAACAATTTTACATGAAATATCTACATTTATAACTAAACTTATGTAACTTTAGGGGCTAGGTCGCCTACAGCTATGTAGAATAAAAACTTGTATTATGTACAGTGAATATATTATTTACATTGAAGGAGAAACGTGAAAATAACAATACAAGATGAAAATTTTTGTGACATGAGAAAATTTTTTATTTTTGACAGATGTCAAGTTCCAAAATCGATGATAAAATATTTACAATTAATGAGGCTGCCACCGATGAGGTTGTAAACCCAAATCTGTGCGGAGGCAGCACCGCCACATAACTAAAAAAAAAATATTTACAAAGCGTCGAAAAATATATCCTCATCTCCGTCAATGGCAGGAAACGTGCCCAGGAGACTGGCCGCATTACCACGCTGAATGGCAATGCCAATTCTTTGCGCGAAATACAGCCCAGATCACGGGTGGAGTCGACCAAGCGCTTAGCGAGTTCCTTATACAGAGCTCGTGCACACATTTTAAATGGAATTGAATACGTATGTAACAGAATTTTGGTGTATAAAGACTCTATACTATTTTTTTATTGGATTTATAGAAAGGAATACGTAATTTGGTTTTGAAAATTGAGAATTTTGAGGTTTGTAAAGGTAACACTCAAGGCGCTTTTTTATGGTATTCCATTATGTTACAGAGATGGTAAAAAATAAAACAAGTTAAGATCAGTATGCACTGTAAAGCACGTAAAATATGCGCACGCAAATTTTTTACATGTAAGTAAGGGAACTAGGGGCATGATGGGGCCATGAGGTAAGACGAGGTCACGCACTCATACGAAAATCCCAACGTTCCTATGACACGGCGCATTAGCCAATCAGAAGCTGCTATCGAACAATACTCAGTGCGGCCATAACAGTCGGTGAAAGTGCTTGCGTTCTTCGTTTATAAACTAATTACTGCTACAGTGCATCTAATAATCTAATTAATATAATATTATGTGCACGTGAACGACATCAGAAAAAGGTAAGAAAAACAGTTGAACTCATTGTGTTTATGCACTTTGTTTTTACATTTTACTTGCTGTTGATAGGCACATCCAAAATCATTCTAGTCCCAAGCACTTTTCTTAAAAATTTAAATATTTAAAAAAATAGTGACAGGGGCAAGATGGTGTAGGTCCTACGGGGCATAATGAGATTCGTCATGGCCCATCGATTTTCAAACAAGTTATTACTTAAAAATTACTAGGTTGTGTTTTGTTTTTCAATTTACAGCTAGATTGATTCACAAAAGAAATTCATCATCACAGCCTAAAATATTGACCTCATTACATTTTTCTTTTTCAGATAAAAATGGTTAGAAACTACAAGAAAAAGACAAAAAGTCTTAATAGATAAAGTTATGACAAAAAAGTCAGGATACAGGAAGGCGGCCTTAGACCATAGTACCCTAGACCCATCTTGCCGCATTTATCGTAAACCATCTTACCCCGTACGTGGGGTAAGATGGTTTTTTTATGTGTTATTAAAAAATAATTAATAATGAAAAATTGTGATGACATGTCCGTCCAAAAAATATGCCAATTTGTAGTTGATTAAGTAACTAATGTGCCATAAATAAATGAAAACATTATATTAATTAGATCTGTGTATTTTTGTAGTTTTCCCTTAGCGTCCCCATCATGCCCCTAATTGAATGTGTAATTTGGTTTTGAAAGTTGAGAATTATGCGGTATAAAAAGATAATTAGTCAATACTGTTTTTTATTGCATTTCATGTGTTACAGTTAATATTAGTATAAATAATTATGTAATTTATTATGCATTTAGTCTGTGTGTTTCATGATACAAAGAATATTACGTATGGACGTACTTCGTGGTAATACGAGAATCGCATTTCGTAGTCGTTTCCCAAATAATATGGAAACTGAAACTAATAAACCACAAAACGAGATGAGAATTTTCCTTAATAAGAATGGTTGATAGGAATATGTTCATTTATTATATTTTGTAATGAATATTTATAAAAGTTGGAAAGTTGGAATTTAGATAATTTGTTATAATAAGCTGTATAATTTATTTAATAAACATTTAAAACAGATTATTGACACAAAAGTTATATTCGCTATTTATAAAAGTTCTGTACGCCAATTGCAGGCAAAATATGTATGGGTCTGATTTATTTTTTTCTTACGTAACAAAAATACCTCTGTTTTTGTAAACATTTACCCGTGTTTTCGCAAACAATAAATTCATTAAAGATATATCTTTATAAATTATAAACAAAAGCGAGGAGATAATGTTGAAATAGACTAATTTCAGTAAACATTACTGTATATTTGATTTGGATATGCGTATTTATGCAATTCGTTTAAAATCTTATTTATAATCATATTATTCATAATAATTATCCAAATTATGTTATCTTCACAAAAATCCGTTTTTCCTGATTATCTCAAAAAATCTATTCAACTTAACCAAGTCTGGAACGAAGAATCAAAAAGAGTAATAACAGACATTACTACTAGACTGATTTTCACACTATTTAAAATGAAATACAAAAGATTTGAATTTCTAAACATCCTTTTTAAGCTATAATTGAAGTCGAAGAGATGAGAGAAATAGGTTTATTGCAAGGACAACAGATGAAAGTGCGTATTCTTGAAAACAAAAAACGATCACTGGTCTCTCTCAGATTCTTAGTTTATGTTATTATATCCACTGCATGGCATAAAGAAAGATAATTATAATCAAAGATAGTGTAATTGACTAAGTTTTTGACTAATCAATCAATATGAAAAAAGATGTTTTTTACGTAAACTTCTTAGAAAATTGCTTTAAAAACTATCAACACTCTAAGAGCTAGCTTTAATTTCAGTTCATAATTTACCCTTGTATATTATAAACAATATCTCAGCTAATTACAAACCGATTTTAATAATTCTTTTTTTGCCAAACAGCCTAAAATTTACCGCAAATTCTCATACACATTTCATTAATATCCCATACATTTTTACCTCTTTTTTTCTCGCTTTTCCAAACGAATGTACCTGAGTTACGTTCATAATGGGTAGCAGGGGAAACTTTTTAAAACTGTCTGGGCTAGACTGGAGACAAAGGCAGGAGACAGTATATGTATGTCTAGTATGTATGTTATCAGGCTGTTGAGATCGCCACGCCCATGTGGGCGGGTTGGAATATGGGCGTGGTGATGCGACTAGGATGTTGGAAATTTTGGAGGCGGTATTTTTTGTGCGATTTTGGCGATGGTATTTTTTTGTGTATACTTAAAAGTTTAATGTAAAACGATATATTTGTATTAAAATGATTCAAGGACTTTACGGTTTATATAATTTCATACATTCGCCTTGAATATTATTATATAATTTAAGCGGTAAAATAATAAACGTTTCTAATATTTTTGGGTTTCTGACGTACTAATTTGTTTTTTAATACTTACTTAAGTCAGTAAAAAAACAAATATTCTAAGACTTTATCATAATAGAGAGTCGAAACTTGCCAAAATGGTTGTCTCTAGAGCTAAACGAAAGTTGATGATCCAGGACGTGCAAGACAAATTCAAGACGTGATAAAGGAGCCTTTTCCTAATAGTAAAAGAATATAGGCTTGACATGAGTCTAGATTTAATTAATTGTTGTGCTGAATCTTATAGCTCTCCTCTGATTCTTTCCTATGTTTTTATATCATCGGGCGTTTAAAACATCTTCACTGTACGGGATCAAATAAACAACCCGCTCTTATGAAATCATTTATTTTGTAAATTTTATTGTATAATTTACAAAATAAATAATTTTATTACCCTAAGAAGAAACGTCAAAATAAAGTTAGTCTGTCTCTTTCATGCAAAGTCAATGTATGTATACTCTAAAAATTTTAAATTGTAAACTGCTCACGTAGCGCGAATGCAGCCTGACCCATCGGTCATGCTGCATAACTGTATTTGCCCATAGGCAAAGATTGTCACCCACTGGACGCCGGAGGAAGGACATTGTCGTCGAGGTCGTCCGCGGCAAAGGTTGTGTTATGATCTTATCAGATATGCAGGTCGCACGTGGCCAGAAACCGCAAAAGACAGGGAGGTTTGGAAGGAGAAAGGGGAGGTATTTACCCAGCTGTGGGATGGTAACATAAAAAAAATGCAAAATTTACTTTGTATAATGACATCTAATAAGTACCACTAAGACACTAACTTCCAATGCTACGATGTGCTGACAGACATTGGAGTCAAACCTAAACCTTTTTTCAGGTCCTAGGTTAAATAATTAATACCTCCTCCTAGCACAAATTACTCTCGTGCACTCAATTTGGAACTAGATGGCGATGTGGGAATGTTCAGGAACACATTTACGTTAAAAGAGAAAAAATACCAGTCTAATATTTTTAAAAATTTACAGATATAGACTAAATACTTTCTTAAATACACAAGTCACTCAAGTACTTTTACTTCACGATCTCTCCTCAAATACTTACATATACAGATTAAATACTTTCTAAAACCCAAGTTGTTGGAATGTTTTATTCCCTAATTTGGCAATTCCTACATTTTGCTAATTTACGTTGTTGTTGCATACCTACTTATTGTTGTATAAACTGTATTTTATGTTGTTAAAAGAATAACTTATGGAGTTTCTTGGCGGTTCTTCTCCATAAGAATGACATTTTGGTACCGTGCAACTAGAGTCAGTAACGTTTTGAAAGTGCCTAAAAAGGCCTACTCGAAATAAAAACTTTTTGATTTTGATTTTATACTTATTTTAAGACTAGATAACGATGTGGGAATGTTCAGGAATATAATATTTACGTGAAAATAGAAAAAATACCAGACTAATAATTTTGGAAATTTACATATAGGTATAGACTAAATACTTTCTTTAATACACAAGTCACTCAAGTACTTTTACTTCACGATTTCTCCTCAAATACTTGCAAATATAGACTAAATACTTTCTAAAACCCAAGCCAGTCAAGTACCCAATTATTCTACGACCTCTGCTCAACATCTTCCTACCTCCACGTCTTTCAAGTGGGCGTACTCCACAACACCATTGGACAATCCGTTGCAAAGAAAATCGATATCTCTATGAATGTTTGATCTTGTAACTTGGACATTTTATTGGCGGCTCCCTTAGATTTATCATTACGTACCTTCCTTTGGGAGAAACTTCATATTTCTTATGTCTTCGGCGAATTACGTAATACTGTTTTTGCGGATTTTTCTGTAGATGTAACTCTTACATAGAAAACGCGGTAACATTTCTTCAAGGAGAATTTCTGTATTTTAGACCATAAACGGGACTTATTTGCGATATAATTAGATATTTCTTTTCTTCCTTCATATTCCAGGGAGAAAATAAATATCGAATTAAATCGCGAATAAGTCCCGTTTGTCGTCTAAAAATGAAATATGTGTACAAGTCGCGAAAGTTTAAAAATGAGAATTTCTGTGTTCTCCAGAACCATATTTATTTATTTAATAACTTACACAGCTTGAAGCCAATTACATTTTTTTATGTAGCCTGTGTCAGATCCCACAGCTGGGTAAAGGCTTTCCCCATTTTCTTTCAAACCTTTCTATTTTATTCTATCTATTTCTGGCCACGAGTACCCCGCAAATCTGACTAGATCGTCACACCAGCTTTGCCACTGACGACCTCGACGACGAAGTCCTAGTCTTCCTCTGGCGTCCAGTGGGTGACGATATCAATTAAATAAATCACAGAAAAACTTAAAGTAATAATATAAAATACACATTATTCTTCATATATTTTTCTAATTTCAAGCATTGCTAGCACAGGCTTCCTCAGATTGATCTGGCTCTTTCTTTTAAAGGCCAGTCTAGGAAAGATACTGCATTTGTTTACTCGATATGAAAACTTCATTATCTGGACTTTAAAAGTTAGCCAGTTAGGAAAATTCGATCCCAGTGAGTTTGTATTTAAAAATAATGATATCTAAAAGAAAAGACATTCATCCTATTTGCAGAATAGTATAGTTAAACCATTTTATTACA
Source organism: Chrysodeixis includens (assembly GCA_941860345.1). Classification (NCBI taxonomy): domain Eukaryota; kingdom Metazoa; phylum Arthropoda; class Insecta; order Lepidoptera; family Noctuidae; genus Chrysodeixis; species Chrysodeixis includens. The sequence goes on along the minus strand of OW796119.1, from coordinate 4,152,765 downwards.
CAGAAAACGGCGCAACTCTTACGTCTTAATATTTGAAAGGTATTATAATAAAACGACCAAGATATCAATTAAAAACATGTAATTTTCTTTTACAAAGAGCTTCATTGAAAATCTTTGACCTGTCATGTGACCCTAGAATAATATTATTAAGTATTTCAAATAAATGCCCATACTGCAAGTATGATAAACCACTTTTGTAGTAATTATATTATGGTAACGGTTAACTCGCGCGTATGTATCGGGATAGCCCGACTAGTTTCGGACCCAACCGGAGTCCTTAATCTTGCATCAGATAGAACGTTACTTAGCATAGTGCTACAAGGATTTTTCTACACGTCAAAATCACATCTATGAAAACCTATCATTCTTTGACAGATATTTGAGTTGATTCTTGTTGCGAAGGCGTTCACCATCATCATCATCAACGTCATCCACGTGCCAAAAAATGCTAGTAATTTTATGCTAGGGTAAGATTTTAATATTCTACTAACTGTTGTCCGCGACTTTATACGTATTAGTAATATTCCCGCAAAAAAGAAATCGCAGACAAAAATTGATGTCGGCCAATTCTCAGACCGATTTCGGAGGAGTACGGGAACGAACATTGTGACACAAGAATTTTATATATATTGAGTTTCATCTCATTCTCATTTATTACCCAAATCTGTATACCGAAGTTCATCCAAATCCGTTCAGTAGTTTCATCGTGATTGGCGGACAAACATCCAAACAAACAAACTTTCACATTTATAATATTAGTGTGATATCTACAAGACTTCTACAAGAAAAACAAAAATATTACCTATTATAGTAACATCAAGCATAACATGAAGAAATTGCAATAAAATGCATGCAATGTCATAAAGTGTAGCGAGGGGTGAACCCGGGGGGCTGGCTTGTATACGATCATTGATTTTTGGTGTAAGCAGTAGTATTACAAGGTTTTTGTGATAAGTTCTGATAGAGTAATGATAGGGGAAATTATTGCGTATGGTAAGTAATCAATATGATGATTGATAGGTAAATAGATAATTGCCCAAAGTAATGTATTAAAATGCGATTGTTCATTTTGACTTTTACATTATTTTTAATACCTAATTTTTCATAAGTTAAAGTAAAAAGAGTTATACTTAAACGTTATAAACTTGTTAAACGTTATAACGGTTTACTCACGCGTATGTATCGGGATAGCCCGACTAGTTTCGGAACCAACCGGAGTTCTTAATCATGAGCTGACGCGGCGGCGGGGTCGCGAGTCGACCCCCCGCCGCCGCGTCAATTAATAAATACGCGTGAGTAAACCGTTATAACGTTTATCATCCTCACGAAAGTTATTTTATAAAAAGAGTTGTGTTTCAATTAGGATAGATAGAATATTCTTTTAAGGGTTTTTGAAAACGTTAAATACAACTAATTACTGATTCTAGTAGCAATTAGAGACATATTAAGTAAAGCTGTTGCCCTCATCTTCAACTGCGAATGAATTACCCCCTTCTGATACAGTTGGTTAAAAAGTAGCCTATATGTTAATCCTGGGTGTCAGATAACCCCATACGAAATTTCATTACAATCTATCGAGATGTTTGAGCGTGAAAGAGTAACAAACACCTATTCATCCAACTATCTACATTGACAAACTTTCACGTTTATAATATTATTATTAGTAGGCTGTGAATTTTTTAAGTTTTATATGTTTTTACCGCTTAAGCCGCTTTTAAAAGAGGCTCTTGTTTCTGATAAGTTTAGAGAAAAAACATTTTGATTATGAAAACATAAACGCATCGTTTTTTAGAAAGCAAGTCTTGCACTCAGGAATTGAATTCTTACAACGCGAGATTCACAGACAGATAAAATCTCTATCCAGGCTTATAACAATCACATTCATGTAGTTCACTTACATGCCTAATTAATTGTAGAAATTAAATCATTTTAGTTTTATGCAAATTATTTTGGTTTGGTTTATTTGAGGAACTACACATTAAAAATATTAAAAAAAACTTGTCAGTGAAGTGACAAAGAGTACACAATACAAAGAGTATGAAAATTAAATGTAATTATATCACTTTTATTACATCTTAAATATGTTTCGAGCTTGCTAGATACAAAATTTCCTGACTACCCTGAGAAGAAATGTCTCTTTTAAGTCTAGACAATTGTTGTTAAACGAGTGTGAGTGTATAAACAAATGCAGAGTATTTACTGGACTGGCCTTTTGAGATAAATCATGAATTTTGATATACTTTTTTGACTAGCTTTCCTTTGTTAACCATATCGCTATGAAAAGAAGAAAAACAAACATCCCTCCCCTTTCCATTCACGTTTTCATTTTATTTTGCATTTTTACTATTACCATATCTCATACCAACGTTCCTATAAAGTAAACAATATAAAAAATGCAGAAAAGTTATTTTAAAATTCAAATTTAATTATTAAACTGCCGATTAACTTCCAAACAATTAGTATTCTCAACGACCGTTAAGTTTAACGTTTAGTTATTACATTTTTATAGGTTTAATATCCAGTAGTTATGTGCTAAACTGTTTTTAGCACGTCTGAGATTTTTCTGTTAATTCTTATTGTGATTTTTAAGTTTGTTTGCATTTCAATGAGAATAATAGTGTGTAGTAGATTTTGCCGATTTATTGTTAGTTAAGAATTATGTCGTAGTTAAAATAATATATATTTTTAAATTATTAGTTTAAGTTTTTGTTTGATTTATATAATTAGCTTGTAGTCGTGTACATCATCAAATAAATAAATTTCGTTGTGAAGCGATGATGGAAAAAAATATTTGTACAATAATCAATACAATACTCAATTCTTTATCAGCATTCCATATGTTATGCAGGTTGTACACTTTACAGTTTAGAATCAATATGGACCCTGTAGGGCACAGCTTAAAGAAGTTGGAGTAACTTTTCTACAATCGTTAACGTCAAGCATTCAAAATCATACAAGTATATTTATCAATTGTCTAGTTTCCATATTACAAGTTTGAGACAACAGGTGTATGAGCGAAAAACACTAAGAAATGAGCTTTTAAAACAGATCTATTTAGTAAACCTGAGCGCATATTGTATTTTTTTTCCTGCTATAACCACAGTATAAATACATACAGTAGCTTATTTCAGCCGTATCTGAAAAACAAACGACTGCAGCCGCTCAGTACGTAACAGCGATAGGGCTGTTCACCAGCATTTTAATTACATCAACAACACACCGTCCGTTCGTCACTGCGACACGCTCGCGACTGTATCATGCCACGATCCGATAGTGTAGTTAAATAAATTATTGTATGCCTAAAAGGGCTGAATGTTGTACTGTATATCATAATATCTAACACTTGTATCCCACTCAATTAACACAATAAAGATTACTTTACTATTACATTACAGGACAAAATATGTTTGTGTGATGAGCACGATCATTTGTTCTGTGTCTGGTTGTGATTTATGTATAATATGAATGTATATAACATTTAGAAAGATATAATATTAAGTATGTTTATTAAATCAGCTGTCTGATTATCATAACACAACCTCTGCTTAGCTTGGGATCAAATGGCCGTGTGTGGATATTGTAAAAACCTATATTTATTAATATATTTACCTAGGTATAACTTGCGTTATACACGTTTATATTATGAAGACTTCATACTGTATTACATTAGTCTGTGCTATAACTAAACCAGCATTCACCCCAACCATCTACATCAAATCCTTCTATTAAATCATAAACTTTTAAACCAAGGAGAACAATAATAAAACACAAATCACTTCAAGACAAAGACTTTTAAAACTGAGGGAGTTCATTCCTTGAGATGCAACAAGTATAAGTATAAGAACTAATAAGAAACATTTGTTTTCTGTCTGTTTGTCCGTGGCGTAAGCCTTGTTGGTACACGGGGGTTAAAAATGTAAGGGAGAAAGGTTGGGGTGGATATGATAGATGGAAACCTCGATTTTAGTAGTATAATAAATAAATAGCTATTCCACGACTTTCACACGACGTTATCTAGTCTTAAATTAAGCAGAGCTTATGTGTGCTAGATAACTAATAAACAAACGTACATACTTTAAACACATACATCATAAATAAGTTATATTCAGACACAGAACAAATGATCGTACTCATCTTACAATCATTTGTCCTAGGTGGGAATCAAACCTACAACCTCTGGTATAGCAGTCAGGGTCACTAACCACTAGACCAACAGAAAAAAATGATGTGAATGATTTTACATAGGTTTAGTATAAATTATGGATTCACAATACAAATTATACCTGAAAAATTTTGTAAATTTTTCTAAATTCGTTTTATTTTAAATTTGGTATTACTTTTTAAAATTACAAACGGTGTAACACTTTGATTTTGTATATAAAAGTAGATTTATTCAGTAGTCCAATCATTCAATCATTTCTAACTCATCATCATTCCCCTGCCCTTATCCCAATTATCATTTGTGGTCAGCGCAGCATGTCTTCTTCTTGCACATGTTCCTATCTGACGTCATCTCAATCATTTCTATCTACATTCAACTTATTTTAAAACCAAATCTACTATTCGTATTTTTAACAAAGTATCTTTTTTCAAGTCTTATCCACAATATTCTCCACGAGCCCCAGCAGCCGGCGTTTTGCTGGGATCTGTATAAAATAGCAATTATTTGTCGCTACCGGAATATTAAATAGGTAACTGAATTTGCATAGTACACTCCACCGCACTACAGTTGTAAAAACTGGATTAAAAAAACCAAAAAACATAATGAACTCATGCGAAAGTTACACAATCATAAATGTATGTTTATCGTATGTATCAAAATTCTCGAGTCACAATGTTAGTTACCGTACTCCTCCGAAACAGCTGGACCGATTTTGCATATGCATTCAGTTGGTCTGAGAAACGGCTACTATCTATTTTTCTTCCCAATTTTTTTTCGCGAACATCAATGTAATGCTTCTAAAGTTATAATGACATAATGAAAATTTATTAAGAGACATTCGTATTTAAGCGTCTTTATTGTATTAGGTTATGATGGGGCTACCATGGTCGTGTTGTGACCAAAAGCCTCTAAATTTATAATAGATAATAAAAAAAAAAAAAAAGTTTACCTTATCTTACCTTAGAATGAGGAAGACACCATGACACGGTGACATTTTTGGATGTTCAATAGAAAATAGCTACTAATGATTATTAAGTTGAATCTGCTAAGACTAGCCTACGACAAATCTACGAAATAAAAACATCCCTTTTTAAAAACATTTAAGGTTCATTTTCATATGATTTATTTACGACTACAGTTACACCGACTGTACATTTATTAATTTTTATATCATACGCTTACAGCTTGTATTTTACTTAACCGCTCCAATGCGTTGTATTTCAATTATTTGTTTTTATTTTTATTGTTATTGTTCTAGGATTTTCTTTAATTTTTCTTTTCAAGTTTTGTTTTGGTTCAAGTTTTAATCGTATTAAGTTATACGAAACTGTATGTCTGAGTTTTACATTTGTATAAAGAATAATAATGACTGGCGTGTTGGTCTAGTGGTTAGTGGCCCTGATTGCTATACCAGAGTATGTAATAATAAGCCAAGTATATAATAACATTCCACGACTTTCACACAACTCCATCTAGACTCAAACTAAGCAGAGCTTGAATTATGAGTACTAGACAACTGATCAACATACTTATATATTTCTAAATACATGCGTATTATAGTTAAATTACACCCAGGCAGAGAACAAAATATACCTAATCGTGCTCATCACGCAAAAAATTGTCTAGGGTGAACATCGAACCTACGACCTCCGGTATAGCAGTCAGGGCCATTAACCACTATACACGCCAGTCAAAAAAGACGGTATTCATCTGAATCCAGTGAGATTCAAAGACAGTATATTGTTTGCATTAATTTTTATTTAAATGAGTATTAAAATGATGGAGTTAGAATAGAAAAAGCAATTTACGTTAACATTTTAAAGTGATTTAATCTGTGACGTATTGTGTCTGGATTATTGTGTGTTTCCAATAACTTTTACGGCACGATAGAGCTACAAGGACCATTCGCCACGTGGATGACATTAACATGAGGGCTTTGGTGTGCATATTCACAATAAGAATCATCTTAACTGTCTGTCAAAAGTGATGCTTTTCATATATGACGATATTAGTTTCGATTTTGGCACCTAACCAAAACCTTCTTGCATCATAATATCATTATCATTCCCCTGCCCTTATCCCAATTATTACTTGAGGTCGGCGCAGCATGTCTTTTTCTTCCACACGTTCCTATCTGACGTCATCACGCAAGTAACACTCTTTGCAATCATATCATCTTTCACACAATCCATTCATCGTTTCTTTGGTCGTCCTCTTCCCCTATATCCATCCACATTCATGTCCAGCACCTTCCTTACCACGTGATTCTCTTTCCTCCGCATAACATGTCCATACCATGACAACCGGTTACCACGAAGCTAGTATAATGTAAAAATCACGTGTGACAATGGAAACAAACTCCGATACTCAGATAAAGCACGCACCCGCCATCTTGTTACACCGTTTGGCGCGAAACGGTTACTATCTGTCAAAAGTGACAGGTCGATTTGGCGGGAACACCTAACCCTATCATAGACTGTAAAATGGGTGTTATGTTGTTAAATTTAATGTTATAATGATATGCTTAAGTGGGGTCTTGGTTAACTATACACATGTTTGTTGAAATACTGAAAAGTGAAATTAAATGTGTTTTAACTTTTATACTATTTTTTTTTAAAGTTCGTGACTTGTACATGTACGTGTACATATTTTAGACAGCATAGGGTTTTATTCGCGAAGTAATGCGATATTTTTTTTTCTCCCGACTTCACTTTAGGTTTACCGTGTAAGAGTGAATTATTACTATAATAAAAAGTTATTATTCAAGCAAGATACAACCTTTGATTATTAATATGTCTAGATGGAGCGTCAAGTACGCGCAGACGTGTTAAAAAGTGTCGGCCAATTGTTGGCCGACAGGTGTTTTCCCGCCCATTAGTACTTATCGTGTCGCTTTACTGTCACTACGCATTACGCGCGCTAAGTAAAAAAACTAATAACAGCGATAAAATGACGGTATGTGCTATAAAAGTGGGCCGGAATTATAAAGGAAGGGAAAAAAATACCAAACACATCACCTATCATTAGTAAGTAGGTAACCAAGAAAACTTTATAATTATTTATTTTTTGGTTTTATGCGTAACAAAAAACGCCATCTTTTTTCGTCTTATCAGTTTTGCCAGTTTCTGTTTTTTCATTCTCCCAACTTCTTTTTTTTTTTTTTTATCTTTATTTATTTTTAAATTGGGGTTTTTGTCCAACAAGGACATGCCAACCCCATCATACCTTGTTACAAGATTAAAGCACTTAAAAACTATGTATAGGTACTAGAATATAATACTTATAATAGTAGAAGACAAACATCTTATTCTAAATTTTATCACTAACTACTGAGCGACGATGCTAATTTACATAATTTTTTAGCAGCCTCAGATTTTGGGTTTGCCAGAATGCTTTGCACCAGGCCTACATCTACCCTATTAAGTTTAAATTCAGTTAAAAATACGTCGCGCTCATCTTTATTCCGGACACATTCCATCAGTAGATGCTGCACATCTTCAATTATATTACACATTGAACAGTTGGGAGAATTCGTTTTTTTCATTAAGAATGCAAACTTTGCCGATGGGAAATGTCCAGATCTAAGTCTTAGTACTAGTTTAACGCACTTTCTACTCCAGTTAATGCCATCGAACCAAGGGGCACGAGGAAGCTCGCCCTGTACACTTTTGTACCAAACGCCTTTATATCTGGATATGCTGTCAAATATTTGTTTCCAGTCATCAAAACATATTTTTTTAAATCTGGGAACTAGTTCCCAATAGTCTGGTGCGTAGTCAACTACTCTGCCTTCTACTGCCGCCATCTTAGCCACACGGTCAGCTTCCTCGTTCCCCTTCAAACCAATATGAGCTGGAACCCATTGCAACTTTATGTCTGTACCCCTATTATTCAAAATCATAATAGCTTTCAGGATGTCATAGGCTATCGATGTACCTCTGCGGCCAGAGGCGCATCGAGCCACATGTTGCAAGGCACTCTTACTATCAGAAAAAATAACAATTTTCGTCCAGTTATGATTAATTCCGTAAGATAAGGCTTCGTGTATTGCAATAAGTTCCAGCGTCATTATTGATACATCACTTTCAATTTTACATCCTACTTCATGTTGTAAGGTTTTATCATAGAAGCCAGCTCCTCGACCCAGATTACTTTTAGACCCGTCGGTAAATATTTTATGCCAACCATCATAGTTCTCATTTAATTCAACAATGACATTGTTAATTAAAATATTGGGATCGTAAAAAGTTTTAGAATGCTGAACACTAATAAGATTTACACAAATTACTTTTCCAATATCAATCCCTGTAACCCATACGTCTAAATTAAACATACTAAGAATAAGACCAGAGTTAATATTATGTACACCGACATTTCTATGGGTTTTCACAAGCAAAGGTTTTCTCTTGTTATCCCAATACCTTGTATTACAAAGAGTGGTCAGCTCTAAAATATTATCAACAGTCACATTATTTGTCCATGAAATCATTTTTAAACTGTATTTGTATGCTAAGTATTGCCTTCTCAAATATAATGGAATTATATGTAACTCGCTCTCCATTACATGAATTGGCGAACTTTTAATAAAACCTCCAATAATTCTTAGAGCCTGGTTTTGCAGCTTATCTAGCTTTACAGTATGGTTCTTAGCACTAGAATCGTAAATAAAACAACCATAATCCATTCTACTCCTAACTAAAGCGATATACAATCTACGCATATGTATTGTATGTACTCCGAAAGAGCTGCCAGCAAGCACTTTTAGAATATTTAATAGTTTTGAACATTTTTCAACAATTTCATTTATATGTTTGCCCCAACGTAGGCTTCTATCCAACCACATACCTAAATATTTTATGCATTCCGAGAATCCTAAATTACATCCATATATTTTAAGTGTGGGTAATATTCTTCTGCGGCCCCTGCTAAAAACACAATAACTTGATTTGGTGGCAGATAAATCTAAGCCCAGTTCACTTAATAAGCCAACTATGGAATCGAGAGCGCTTTGCATGTACCTTTCACACTCAAAAATATTCTTGTCCCTAATATACAGCACATAATCGTCTGCATATTGCGACAAGACTACATTAAGCGGAAAATGGCTTATGCGATAGGTTATTAAATTAAAAAGTAAAGGAGACAGGGGATCTCCCTGAGCTAGGCCTCTATTGGTCCATCTGGTAGAAATTGAGTCATTATTATTATTATTTAAATTTAATTTAATTTTTAACCGTCGTTCACTTAAAAATGACCATAAATATTTACAAAACTTTGATCCTATGTTTAGTTGGTCCAACATATTTATGGCCACATCGACACATATGTTATTATAGGCATTTTCAATGTCAAGGCAACATGCCAATGTTGGGATGTTTTTAGAAAATCCAACTTGCACGTATGTGACCAAACGGGTAATTGCGTCCAAACAGGAGTGAGATTTTCTGAAACCAACCGTATGAGGTGAAAGGATGCCATTCTTCTCTGTGTACCATTCCAAACGTTTAAACAACATTAAGTGGAAAGTTTTACAAATACATGATATTAATGATATAGGTCGAAGTTTCATATGGGTGCTATTATTATTGGACTTAGGTATAGGAATTATTTGGATATTTCTCCATTGATGCGGTACAGTACCGGAACTGAAAATTTTGCTATAGATGTTAAGTAAAAATAGTTTAGCAACGTCAGGTAAGTTATAAAGCATGGAGTATGAAATCGCATCCTCGCCCGGTGCAGAATCTTTTTTTTTGAGACAGCTTTCTAGCTCCTGTAAACTGAGATTGCACTCCAAAGTTTCATTAACCGAGGTAAAGGTGGGCATAGAGTTTAAAACATAGTCGGGAGTAAGCGAATAGAGCAATTCCTTTTGTTTATCAGGAGGAGGATAACTTTTTGATGGCCTATATCCTTTGATCCATCTCATACGTCGCCACATCTCCTGTGCAGATACTCCTTGATCAATGGTATCGCAGAAATTTTGAAAACCTAATGACCTGGCTTTACTTATTAATTTTTGTGCTTCTTTTGTCTTTTCTTCTAGCCTGCTTAAATTATCTGGCGTAGGGTTACGACGAAATTGTGATAGAGCGAGTCTCCTCTGTGCCACTACTCCTGACAATTCCACATTCCAGTAACTTTTTGGTTTAAATTTGTTAGTAGGTTTAAAACAGCACTTAATGTATGGGATGTGTATATCTCCCGCATAGTTAATTTGATTTATAAAAAAATTATACATCTCTTGAACATTGTCATTGTTATGATTGTAAGAAAGAAAACTGTTTGACAGTGTTTTACGATATTCTACCCAGTTAGCTTTTTAATAGTTTCTTTTTTTTGTAGTGCTAAAACTATTGATAATATTGATTGATATTTTAATAATTAAGTGATCACTACCAATATTTTCGTTTAACACTTGCCAGTGAAATTTAATCGCGATATCAGAAGACACAAATGTAATATCCGGAGCTGTTTGTTGCAAATTACCATTAACTAATTTAACTCGCGTAGACATTCCATTATTAAGATAAACGAATGAATGATCTAGGGCTGAATCCATTATTTGTATACCTCTTGTATCAGATTTTACCGACCAGTTGGTGTGGTGTCCATTAAAATCTCCAGCTATTAGGGATGATTTTGTAAAAGCTGAAAAAATCTCATCCCAGTGAGATTGTTGAGTATGAACAGAGGAAGGGCAATAAACGCTTACAACATATTCTAAATCTTTGCAATTCATTAATTTAACACTTACAATTTCTATTCCCGAATTAGAAGTATATAGTGGATTCAAACAAGATTGAATTGATTTATAAACAAAAATTGAAACTCCCCCATAAGAGTCAGCTCTGTCCTTTCTATATATATTATAGCCGCTAATAACCAGATGACTTTCATCATCAAGTCTCACTAATTATAGCTACATGTATATTTTCTTGATATAAAAGCTCCCTAAAAGACATTAATTTTGGGCGTAAACTTTGTGCATTCCACTGTAGTATATTTATCCGAATATTATCATGAACATTATTACCCATTTATAAAACTAAACATTTTTTCAATAAACTCTCCTTTAGAAAACATAGATACTATCACGTTCAAGAGTTCCTCTCCAATCATTCTTAAAACCGAAATAATTTTAGCTTCTAATTTGTCTTCTGACATCAAAATACCCTTCATCTTTAATATTAATTTAGTAAATTCAAATTTATACCGTAACTTTTCATCTTGTTGATTATTCTTTTCTACCTCTTCTTTCTGCGACGTTCCACTCTCCGTCTCCAGCACCTGTTCCGATTCAAATTGAGTTGCTTCACTTCTCTGCTTGACTTTCAAGGATTTCTTCAATTTAGCCGTTTCTGTTTCTAGTGCCTTCTCGCCAGACCGTTCCTTTAAATTTGTATTCAATGGCCTTGCTTCACGGTGTACTGGCGTCTTTGAGACTACATCACTATAAGTTTTCACTCCTCTTACTATACTTGTACACAAAGCTGGACTATGTGAACTTTGGGAAAAGCTCGTAGTATTTTCTCGATCCTCAATCAATGATTGAAGGGCTTTACGGTAAGGTTTTTGTTCCTTACTCATAATTATTCTAATTTGCTTTTCTTTGAGATATAATGGACATGCTTTATCTAGAACAAAATGGGGCCCTTTACAGTTTAGGCACTTCAATTCTTTTGTATCGCAGTTTTCGTGGCTACCTCCACATTTAGGACATAATTTCTTTTTTGTTGGGCAAAACTTTAATACATGTCCAAACTGCCAACATCCTGAACATTGAGTCACCGGGAACACGTACGCGTCAACTTTGAAGCGACAGTCGTATGCGTATACGTGTGTTGGTAAGGTGTTTCCTTTAAAACACATCCTAACAGTTTCACTGTCGACCCATTTACCGTCTGCGTTCAGTCTTTTAAGTCGACTAATAGAAATAATCTCAGTCTCACATTCTAATATATTCTGCAATTCGCCTTCACTCATATCTATGTCTACTCCTTTTACAATTCCGTAACATAATGACAATTCATTCACTTTCTGACACCTAAGACCCATCTCTTTAAATTTTTTACAGCTTAGTAAATTATTGGCCTCTTCTTCCTTGTTAAACTGTAGCAGTACTTTGTTAAAACTTTTATATTTGATTCTGCTGATCCCCTTAATATTCTCAGTTCTAAGAAGTTTAGCCAAGGCCATTTGTTTTGGTAGACTTACCATTGAAGTAATACAAACTTCGTAGGTATTGACGTCTTCTATTTGCTCATTCTGATTGTTATTTCGATCTACGCTCTTGTTACGCAAAAATTCTGAGGAATCACTCCGATTAAGTTTCTTGGATCTTTTTCTCTCAACAGTAATAAAGTCATCTTCTGCACTATTATCCTCTTCTCTCTCTTTTCTTTTCATCACACTACTTCTTCCTTCTTCATGAGAACATTCTTCATCAACATTATTAATTTGTGTGTGCTCATATTCTTTTTGACTGCTAACTATTGATTCCGAATCACTGGCGTCGTCACTATCAGCGATACTTTCCTCCATTGCAATGAAACACCCAAGAAGTTATACGGTAACTATTAGATCACACGGCAGGAACAACAACACGCGACCGCTTCGCGCGTGAAAAATATACAGTTTTGTGTAACTATTCGCAAAGAATCTGATTTTGCATTTATCAGCAATTTTCTTTAATCTCTCCCAACTTCGTGGGTAAATATTAGTTCGTTTATGGTTACGTATACACAATTTTTTAATTTACTTAAAACTGTAAAAAAATTATAAAAATACACTAAAACTGAATAACACTAGAGTACATACATACTACCTCTAAACATTTTTATTTATTCTATTTTTTTTCTAATTTCTTTCTTTCTTTTATTCTTTCTTTGTTATGATTGTAGGGCGACGCTCCATCTAGACATATTAATAATCAAAGGATACAACATTATTTTTTGGTAAAAATAATTCTAATTTTCTCAAGTCAATGTGTATAACGTATCCCTCTCTGTCTGTTAGTAACAACTTCTGAAAATTATAGTTTTTACAGCTATAATCGACATTTGCTCAGGCGAAGTCGCGGGCAACAGCTAGTCAAACACATAACTACTATCTACATTGAAAACTCATACAAAACTACCTACCCACACAGCCCATCAAAACACAAAATTGAAATCTAAACGCAACAGCGGAACATGGCCGCCGGAAGCGTCCGACACCGCATTTCCGGTCAACCGTTAAATTTGAATTTCGAACTGATAGCGGCATTCCGCCGCAGACTTTTGTTGTGAACGGACGTGTCGGCTAGCTGCGGGAGAACGGAAATTATCACGGGTTTTTGTTTATTAACCTTATGATTATTGGGAATATGAACTGGATATGTTAATTTACTGTGATGAAGGATTCATAAATATGTTTGTAAATTATTTCAAAAATGATTATAGAAATGTAGTAATAGTGCCGTTTAGAACTATTGAATGATTTGACTCTAAAAATTTGAGCTTAAAATATATCTTCTAAATTATGTAGTCAAAATTGAGACAAGAAATTTTCGCATTAAGTCAATTTAACTACCTATTAAGCTTACTAAGTTATTTTTCACTGCACCCAAAAATAAACTATTTTCACTTACTAACAGTATATACTTTAGGTATATACCCTTGACTTTACATTATGACTCTAAATAACCTCCTGACACAATCCATGAAATATCACTATTTACTAAACTACCTCTTGAAATAAGAAGTGTTTTTTTTTGTATAATATAGAATTATCTCACTATAGTAATATCTCAGATAAGTAGATTAATTCTGCATCAAATATACCTTCTATTTTTTAAGAGACCTCCTCTCCTCTTGCCTCTTTAAGAGATTTTTTTTTATTCATTAACCCATTATGTAAAGATTTCTTAAATCCATTCACGTTAAAGTCTCACCGATTTTAACGTGAGATGGCATTCGCCTGAATACCAGTTTCCATACAAATCCATACAACTTTAAAGCTACTGACCAAACAAAACCTGTCTATCCGATCTATTTTGAATACTCCATTGTAAATACCGTGTTACACGAGTTTAGAGGAGGTGGGAGGAAGCAGGAGGAGTTCGGAGGAGCGCGGAGGAGCGGAGGGGAGGTACTTGGCCATACGTGGGGAACATGAATGCCACAGAAACAAATGGAGAAGACAGGAAACCTGGTGATATGGTTTGTCATGTGATGGTACTAAGGGTACTCGAATGGTTATCGTTAAAGTGAGTTTACGAACGGTGAGTTTACGAACGGTGAGTTTAAGTGAACATTTTGAAGGTGGGTTTGGTGAGAAAATTATTCATGATAATAATGTGTAAATATACAGGAAAAATCTTTAAGTATTTCGTCTTATTGTAGATTGACGTGTTTAGAATGACTCGAATAGTTTCAGATTAAATGGAAACCCTTAATCATGTATTAGGCAAAGACAAAAAGGTCAAACCTTGAACTAGCTTGGATTGTTCTACTGATTTTAATAATTACCAATAATATGTAATCTCTAACGTACAAACATTTGAATACTACTTACCTACCTTACTACCTTTTAAAACTAGTCACATTAATCAACGTCAAAAATATTACTAAAGAAGTGAAAATATACATTTTTTAATTTCTCAAAAAGTATTTTATAGCCCCGTATCTCATGGATTATTAGTTTAACATAAATCACCTCAAACTCGTTCAAAATTCACTTTTATTTACACACACTCAACTAAGTGACTTGCATTCGAGTGACACAAATAGTAGTCCCCTAAACATAGGTGTCGGTTATCGGAAACAGACTTGTTTTGTGTCTTGTGACGTCACACACGAGATAAGGGGGGAAATTAAAAGGGGGGTATGTAGGTCATCTGATGTGAAGATAGGGATGTACTACAGAATATGTTAATATAACTATTGTCAGTAACCCCATATGTTATGTAAGTGTGTCAGTTATTCAAAAACTAGTTATTGAATTTCATACGTTTACATTGTAAACTCGGTATATTTCATATACAGTTTCTATGAACGGAAACGGCCAACCATTTCAAGGAATTTACATATAATTGTAAAAAGATATTGCGATAATGACTTATGACACAAAATTACTACAGGAATACCATGTCAATTATTTAACTATTTGTTTAATTTTCTCAGATTAATATAGTTTTTGATAAAATATTTGTATCATCATCATCAGTGGCCTTTTACATTTTATTTTATGACAGATATGACAGAAACAGCAGCCGTGTAATTGATTTGTATTGAATATGCATTAAATGCCAACTTTACTATAATTTAATTTTGTTATAACTTTTTAACATAAGTACATATACAGGGTGTCCAATTAAGAATGGATAATCTTGAAATGTCTTATAGAAGAACTTATGGCCGTTCAAAAAAAAATATGAAACAAAATATATCATAAGTAGTACTCAAGATAAGTTTTTTTTAACAAAGTTTAGACAGCTTGGATACCTATAAGCAATTGTATGAATACATAAGTGACCAATCATTTTAAAATAATGTCGGTTTTATGCAGATTTTATAATGGTACAAATCATAATCAAATTGTATCTGTCATAAGTAGCGAGTTATTGCTATTATTGTAGAAAAGGAGCAAGTTTGACTAAACAACAAAATAATAATACAGGAACATTTTTGAAATTAAATAGTTTCTCGCACACGACTGCAGTAATATTACTTTAAGACGTGGCGGTAACTTGCAAGTCAATTTCAGTTTTCAGAATCACCTCAAACTAATTTCTACCTGACAATGGTTAGTTAATGAATCCAGTTAATAGTTGACAATAGTCTCGCTTTCAAGTGAATCAGTTAAATAAATGGATGTTTTAAAGTTATGTTGTGGCTGGTTATACTGTGGAGTTAGGACAATATTATTTTAAACGACTCCCACACTAAGGAATTTAATCCTTGTATCGCGAGAAGTTACAGAGACATTCAAATCACATGTAAAAACACATAGACTCAGAACAAACGTTTGTGGATCGCACATATTCTTGTTTTGCACGGGAATCGAACCCGCGACATATCGCGTACAGTGGTAATTGGCGTGGTGACCTGTACCACTATACCATCCGTGAAGACAAAATTTTTACTTGCAATAGAATGCTAAATCTTTTTCGATATGGGAAGAGGCCTTTGCCCAGCAGTGGGACATTTACAGGCTGGGTTTATTGTTATTATGAGTCGATATATCAATCAATTATATATTATTATTATTTACTTTGCAAGTGTTTTAGATTTATGATTTGTTGAAATTTTTTAAACTTATTTGGGACAACGTTTTGTATATTCAAATCAGGGTTAATAATATTATTGATCGTACAACATTCAACAAGTACGTCGTTCACGATAGTGTTATTTTTTCATACTATTTTTAACCGACTTCAACTTTTTTTATGTTTGTTTGCAAATAACTTCGTCGTTTATGAACCAATTTTGACAGTCTTTTTTCAGATTATAACATTGTGTTCAAATAATTAATCTTGTATTCAATTCTTTTCAAATCTGAAAATAATTTTTAATCTATTATCCACCTCTGTTACCAAAAACTCTTTTACGTTTCACTTTACATATTTTCAATTCTTTTAAATTGCCTAAGTCCACAATTTTCGCACTCTCTGTCGGAGGCAAAACACGTTGAATTCAATTTCCACCTGTCTGCGCGTAGCATTGTTTAGTTTGTAACTTCCATACACTTCATACAAGCACCATACATTTGTATAAGATCAATGTATCACGCCACGTTTCCTGAAGGGGTGGTGCGACTGTCAATTAAAGTTTAACGATGTTTGTGTGATAATAATTTGTTGCGTATTTGTATGAGAATAGAGATGAAAACTTTTTTTTGTCTGTCATGTAGTTTAAAGAATAATAATGGATACGTAGTTCTTTTTTTTTCCACAACAAATACACAAAAATAATAAAACAGCCTATATAGTCGGGCCCGTTGGTCAAGTGGTTAGTGACCCTGACTGCTAAGCCGGAGGTCGTGGGTTCGATTCCCACCCAGGACAAATGTTTGTGTGATGAGCACGATCATTTGTTCTGTGTCTGGGTGTGATTTATCTATAATATGTATATATTTAGAAATATATAAGTATGTTTATCAGCTTTCTGATTACCATAACACAAGCTCTGCTTAGCTTGGGATCAGATGGCCGTGTGTGGATATTGTCCCAAGATATTTATTTATTTTATTTATTTTATTTATATACGTCCCACTGCTGGGCACAGGCCTCTTTCCATATAGGGAAGGTTTGAGCATTGATCACCACGCTAGCTCACTGCGGATTAACGATTTTTACTAATATTTGGATTCTAGGTTTCCTCACGATTCAATACCTATCTAAAACTGAAGACTGTCCGATATGATAAAACCTTAATAAATCATAACTGTATTTTTAACAATACATTTAAAACACAAACTTGCATATTCTACATAGCAAAACTGAATAACCAAACTAGCTAAAAACCCCGATATTTTCCAACTAACTCAGCACCCCTATCCTAAACACACTCAATTCTTTATTGACAACGACTGTATTAGGGTCGCCATTTTATTTGTTTGTCTGTTTGAACAACACCTGGTTACTTGTCCTAAACTAAAAATATTGCAGTTGTGAAAGAGATAGCGCTACGACGTAGCCCGTAGCCCGTAGGTCGTAGGTCTTAGGCCGGCGTAGCTCGTAGCAAAGTGTAGAGTAGATTTACATTCGCTCTTTTACAATGTTAATAGTATTGTGTGTGGTAGGGGGGAGGAGCGACTGACCACTATTGGTGTTTGTAAGGCTGGTATTAAAATCTAGTTTATTTAGTGCCTATTGAATGGCTAGAGATTGAATAGCAGCTGGACATGAATGTGGATGGATATAGGGGAAGAGGACGACCAAAGAAACGATGGATGGATTGTGTGGAAGATAATTTGGCTGCAAAGAGTGTCACTTGCAAGATGATGTTAGACAGGAACGTGTGGAAGAAGAAGACATGCGCCGCCGACCCTATATAATAATTGGGATAAGGGCAGGGGAATGATGATAATGAGTGAACAAAGAGTTCGTCGCTTTTTGTACGTTTTTTCGGCGGCGAATGGAGTCTATGTCTGTAAATTTTTGTTTAAGTGTTTTGGTGTCATTAATGAATATAATTTTAGATCAAACAATTGTAGAAATTACTTGTAGTAAAGTTAAATTGGTATACATTGCCACGCCATTGTTTTAGCTACAAGCATCTTTCGGCACGAGAATCAACTCAACTGTCTGTCAAAAGTGATGGTTTTTCATATATGACGGCATTATTTCCAATTTTGAGCCACGTGTCAAAAGATCCTTGTAGCCCTATTTCATATAGATGTTACTTTCTACAGGTGCACTCAATAGATGCACTAAGGAATTTAATCCTTGTATCGCAGGGGTTTTCACAGACATTCAATTCACATGCATAAAAACATCCAGACTCAGAACAAGCCTTTGTGTATCGCACTTGTCCTACGCGGGAATCGAACCCACGACACGACACGCGCTGTGGTAATTGGCGTGGTGACCTATACCATTTAGCTATCCGTGCCGTCGAGGCTAACCAAGTCATTTTGACAAACTCATTTAA
The DNA here is from genome assembly GCA_941860345.1 of Chrysodeixis includens. Lineage (NCBI taxonomy): Eukaryota > Metazoa > Arthropoda > Insecta > Lepidoptera > Noctuidae > Chrysodeixis > Chrysodeixis includens. The sequence goes on along the minus strand of OW796119.1, from coordinate 4,133,967 downwards.
CAGACGATAAAGATCGAAAGGCAGTTATATAGAGTCACGTCCACCTGTCTACGCTCGATACAGACTGTTACCTGTGCTTACCCTTTTGTAAATAAATCAGCTGTTATCAAATATATTTGATACTCATCAACCATGAAATTAAACGTACAATAAATTGAATTGTCAATAGCAGAAGTATTATTGGCAGTAATCCAACTTTTGACTCTACTTTTGTAAGAAAATTTGAACCATACCTTAATAAGCTTAAAGTTGAGATTGCAATGCGTTGTGATTGGCTAGAAATTGTGACCACTTAAGTTATTTGTTAAGAATGATGTAAGAATGCAATTTTTGTGAAAGTTAAAGGTTCTTTTAGTGAATTGTAAGGTATACAGTTTCAATTACTAAAAAGGTAGTGATGAGAAATATAATAGTTTTGTTGCTATTTATGAACAGATTTTGTCAAAAGTTTTGGTTCTCGATAGGCCTGTTGGTCTAGTGGTTCATGGCCCTGACTACTATATCAAAGGTCGTGGGTTTTATCCCCACCCAGGACATACTTTGTGTGGTGAGCACGATTCGTCCCGTGTCTGGGGATAATTTATCTACAGTATGTATATATTTAAATGTATGTTTATCAGTTCTCATAATACAAGCCTTGCTTAGTTTAGGACTAGATGGCGTTGTGTGAAAGTTGTGGGATATTTATTTATTTTGCGACTAAATAACGTTGTCAGACAAGTGCGACGTATTAAAAGTCGGTGTTAATATTCACGGCCAGTGAATAGAGTCCGTGACGTTAAATTGTGTGTAGTTCCAAAACCTTTGGATATACCACATTGTGTGCATACCAAATTTACACTTTGATTTACTTTTTCCTTCAAACCTCAGTCAAATAAGAGCCCGGTGGAGAGTCCTACACTAAGGCTACGTAGTTAACAATAATACTCTTTTCACCCCACTTAAAAATAAAACAAAAAAACAAATATAATTTCTTTCCAAATTAAATTTAAATTCACCAATAATATACAAACAAATGCCTAAGAAGGCAATATAAAATAAATTAAAGAAGAACAGACTAAAAACAGTGTTTAAATCGTCTGTTTCTCTGCCTTTGCTGTGGTCGAGGCAAAACTTATCGTAGATGGAACAGTAATAGGTAAACCAGCTGAAGATTAGGAAGGAGAGGACAATATTCATGACAAAAGTGCCGATACAGCAGTGGACCATGCAGAGGCTCTCTGCGATGCTGCCAAAGAAGAGGAGGAAGCTCCCGAATAGGAGCAAGTACATGAGCAAGTTTAGGTAGGTAAGGAGATTGCAGTAGAGCGGCTCTCTTGCGCATATTATTGCGATTTCGCCTTCTGGACCTGAAAAGAGAGGGAAAATTGAAAATGGGAGTAGAATTGCGGATTTTGGACTGTAGGTAAGTTAAGGAAAATTTTGATGGTATATTATAATTGAGAATAACTATCACATTGCTACATATTATAAAACAAAGTTCTCTGTCGTGTCTGTCTGTCTGTTCCCGATAAACTCAAAAACGACTGCACCAATTTTTATACTGTCACCAATGTGTAGAGTGGTTCTCGAAGGTTTTAGTATATAATTTGTTATATTGTATAAAATAAAATTGTCATCGTGCCCATGCACTCAAATATTAAACGATACGAGAAATACCGTGCTAGTTGCCATACATTGCTTCGTCAGCAGCTCTAATATCAAACAGTGAAGTATCATGGTCGGCAATGTATTGCCCCTCACACAATTTCCTCATCCAGTAAAATTTAACGGTACTTCTCATAATAATAGTCCGTGTGGTGTCCGGATATAAAGAATAGCACCACCCCATATTCTCCACTGGGTGTCGTAAAAGGCGACTAATGGACCTTAAGACCCAGTGCACTGTACCAAGCACCTTGGGTCACCCGAATGGTGGTGGGTAAACAACCAACAATCGTATTCCCAAAGAGGGTTAGTGTCAGGCAGGCGGCCGACTATAAAACCATAGCCAAAACTTTAAGCAATATGTCTAGAAGACGTGTTGCGCCAACCCCAAGTGAAATGGGATAAGGGCAGGAAGATGATGATTTTCATAATCATAGTCAAACTCTACAATAAAAAATAAAAGTTTCTTACTTGCAGCATAATACGATAAAGTCGCAATCGGTCCAAAAATACCCGAAAGAATAATACAGCATATTGATAGGATAAAAGCATATATACGCCAAATACCACGAAAAGTACAAAGCTTACTGAAATTACAACAATGACACATTTTCGTCACTAAAAATTAATATCACATATTTAAACTCTTCCCAAATTGAAGGATGATTTTTTTACTTCAGATTTTCACATAATAATTGTATTTAAGAATTATTTCAGTTTAGGCAGTTGTTATATTTTTGACATTATAAATCTTTTGACGTTTGTCTTGTGACAGAAAATTGTTAGTTCAGGAGTGTGTTGTAAAGAGATTAGGAATTTGAAGGTTTTAATTAGGATCTATAACTGCATAGCAGTATCCACTAGGTAAGGAACATTTTCTCCGCGATTATGTACGAAATTAATAAATAAAAAAACATTAAATTTTCCAAACAAAATTTTCATCAACCGATTATGATTTGTATTGAAAATACGAAATATTATTTGAGGAAAATTGAATTGTTTGTCTTTTTTTAGATAAGGCTATTGATTGTTTACAAAAAGGCATTTATTACGTAAACAGAAAAAATATTTCTCGTATATTGTGCAGACATTAACAGTTTATATCTGACTGGCCTTTTGATCTAATGGTTAGTGACTCTGATTGCTATACCGGAGGTCGTGGGTTCGATCCCCACCCAGAACGATCATGCCCCAGATTGGGGCAGCACGAAGTTTGCCAGGCCAGCTAGTCTAAAATAAAAATAAAACAAAAAATACCTATGTTTAAGCAACTGCTTATAATTGCAAATAACAAAAAGATAAATAGATACAATAAAAATGTATACTACTCCCATACCCAGTAGGCCTATGGCCGCAATGGAGTCATTTGACTTCCTTCCCGGCTCATGGTCGAAACAATGTGTGTCAATAAGGGTGCAGTAACATAAGAATCCAACGGCCGTGGAAAATGCTATCAACATATTGATAACTGTGCTCACTATAGTACAGATTAAACACGACATCTGATTCTTGAGTAGACCAAAAAATAGACCGATGTTTGTGATAAAATGGAGCCAAAGTAGTACATTTATTATTAGTATTAGGTATCCGAATTGTGGTTCCTTTTCTATTATTTTCAGCACGTCGTTTTTTTCATCTGAAAAAATCAAAATCAAAAGGTTTTTAACTGAAGTTTATTGAACAGAAACAATACTAAACAAGAAATATCTACATTTATAACTAAACTTATGTAACTAAAAAATTACATATTACAAAGCGTCGAAAAATATATCCTCATCTCCGTCAATGGCGGGAAACGTGCCCAGGAGACTGGCCGCATTACCACGCTGAATGGCAATACCAATTCTTTGCGCGAAATACAGTCCAGCCTTGGTTTTTATTTCGACTAGGCCTTCTCAGGCACTTTCAAAACGTTACGATCGATTTCGTCCTAATACAATACATTCTAGAACTCATATCGGAATATCGCAGGACGGATAAACGCAACGTCCTACTTCCATTGCGGCGTTATTATCGCAGCAGTGTGTAACTACATGACCATCCTAATACAGAACGTACTGTAAACAGATATTGCAATACCGCATGCAATATTATCGACCTATAACAACGCACCTGTGTAGGGTTTAAAACTTCGCAATGGATTTTGATGCGGTATTTTTAATGGACAGAATATTTCAAGGGAAAGGTTTGTATGCATAACAGGTACACATCTGAATTGCACCCGTGCGAAGCTGGGCCGTGTTGCTAGTATTACACACATTTTAAAATGGTTACTATCTTATATACAACATTTCCGTGTCACAATGTTAGTTAACGTACTCCTCAGAAACGGCTGAACCGATTGTCTTGAAATTTTGTATATGCATTCAGTAGGTCTGAGAATCGGTTTTCATCCCTATTTTTTCGAGGGCGATAGCTAGTGCAACTATAAAATGTATACTTCTTACCACCATAGCCCATGTATACAAACATTGTATTAAGAGGTCCAAATACAAAGGTAAATAAGATCACGACGATACACAAGATTAAAGCAAAGAGCCGCCAAGACAGCTTTACTAAACATAGACACATAGTCTAGAAAATTAATAAGTATTTACAGGAAAAACAACATAAGAAATATCAAACATTTAGTTTTGACGTTTTGATTTTTTTATGGATTGGAATTTGAGGCAAAGGTGTTTTGTTGTTCTGCCTTAGTTTTAAGAAAGTTTTTTTTTTATCAAATGGGAATACTAAACCCCGGTTTCTAAAAATAATGACAATCTAAAATTTGACGCTTTGCATACAAAACGTATTCAATACAAATTCTCTTTTCAAATGAATGACATCTTACTTACTACCAAAAACCGCATTTTTCCTCTTGCAACCAACCAAACAAATTTTACCTCCAAAAAATAATATTCTAAAAAACGTTAAAAAGTCAGTATAGCAAGGTAGCCGTGTAATGAGAATTTTCGAGTCATTTAGTTAACACGTACAACTGATTCTACTGCAGACAGACAGACAGACGGACAGACAAATGAGTTGAGCACTTCATTATGAGGTACAGGCAAAGGGAATTGCGGATCGAGAGTGAAAAAGATGTATTTTTTTGGTGGCTGTTGGTTATTTTTTGTAGTTTTTGTATGTAAGTGTATGTTTTGAAGATTAGGCCTGTAGATAGATAGATAGAATGTTCTTTATTGCACACCACATGAGAAACACATTTGACAAACGTAAAAGTTACTTATAGATAGTTTAATTATTCGTGCAGAATGTACTTAGTAGGGTAGGTAGAATCTACTAACTTACAAGCGAATTGGTTTTTCATTCTTTTGATTTTATGCTAAGTATATGGATATTGAAGTACCGCTAAAAAAATTTTTCAAGCTGTAGGTATAAATGTTCTATATGTAAGTTTCTTTACGCAACCAAAACTTTTTAAATGCGTCAACCTATTCTTATATACATATATTATGTGGTTTCGATAAAAAAATTACATCACTCCAGAAAAAAAGTGAGATATTAAATAACACTCTTCTTTCTTTTCTCCTTTATTTCTTATCTGGTTCTTAATAATACATTTAATTCGTATTCGAGGTTTTCGTTGTGTGGCTACATTGTACTTAAATAAAAATGTAAGTGTTTTAGAAATAAATAAATAATTTAATAATACTTACAATTAGTAATACAAAACATTACTTTACAAGATACGCTAAGAATTCCAAATTTCATATCAACAATTTGAAAAAAATACCATTTTTATCTATTTCCAATCTCGCTTGCCCCTATTCACGAAAGTATGCACAAAAATGTTCATTACAGAGGTAAGGTTAGACAAAACGATAACTGTACCGTCAGCATATGCAGTTAACTGTTGTTTTAACTTAGCAAATTGCAAATAGCAGGCTGTTAGGGTGTGTTCAGTCCGTACTGAGTTTTTAGTAATTTTTGCTGGATTTTAATTTAAGTACCTACATAAAATAATTATTGAATTAACCTTGTAAAATAAATTATATCCAAAATAATGACACGGGTATAATAAACGATAGTAAAATGTTTTTTGTTTATTGGTATTATAAAGAAACTTGTGAATGAATCTCGTGTAACAAGGTCTTAAAGCACTTTTTAATGACAAGTAACGTTACTAGCTCCTGTATAATGCCCATATAATTCACCGTTTTTTATGTTTTTATTGATTCGATAAACAAATATATGTAGATATGTAATATTTTTTGGAAATACGTGGAAATATGTATAATATCAAAATGAAATTGGTTTTATTTCGAGTAGGCCTTCTCAGGCACTTTCAAAACGTTACTGACTCTAGAAATGTCATTCTTATGGAGAAGAACCGGCAACTCCACTCGGCACGCCACAAGGCTCCAACGGCACTCCGTATAGAAACGTCATTTCGATACATACGAAATTATCCATTAATTTTCAATTCTTGCAATAAAACATTGTCTACATGTAATACCCTCTAGTGTATTCACTTACTAACGTTAAAAATCAACAAAAACACTTTAAAAAATAACTTTTAAAGCTGCATAACGTACTGCAATTGTTTTCAAACTTTGTTTAAACAACTTGAAGTATTTTTCCACGTATCATGATAGTATGGAGTGCAGGCGGAAAGGAGAGTTGTTCATTTCATTTTGTAATAACTGCTTTGAATCTGGTCAAGCGTGCTCAGATATTTTGTAAAAGGATATGAGGTCATTTTTGATAGACTGTAGAATTAATAATAGGTCGGGGAAAAAGTCTTTCCGCATTATAGTATGTATGAACTTGTAATAAAATCTTTTTGGCTATAGTATTTGTATCTGGCTGGTTTTGGTATAATTGAAAGTTAAAATTTTAAAGAACATAATTCCAAATTCCAATTTTATTAGAGAGAGAAAGATTTTATAACAAGTTCATACATACTATAATGCGAAAAGACTTTTCCCCGACCTATTTTACTAATGGACAGGGTTATGGTCTAGTGGTTAGTGGCCCTGACTGCTGAAACACAAATATTAGTGTGATAAATAAATAAATAATAATAAAAAGCCTTTAACTGTATTGACACTGTTTATAATAAGTTTGGTTTAAATGGAACTTTATTCTTAAATGCGTATGATTTATAGTTATAGAAATAGTATGTGATTTAACATTGACTTAAAATTGAGTTAATTCCCTGTATAAATATTATTTTTAGAGCTACATAAAATTTATTTAAGCCGTCGGGTTTGAACAGACGTCCAATCTCTGAATCCAGAATCTCTGTCTGTTTTACTAAGAGACTAGGAGTTGCACGCGACTTCGCCCGCCTGATTGTCGGTTATAACCGTAAAAACATTACCCACTTCTAACCTATCTGACATTACCCAATTCTTTCACATCGAACGCAATTATTATAACTTTCCTACAACTATCGTTATATTTTAATCAGTATATAAAAAGAAAAACAAATAATATACATCAACTTGCCTCAAAAACCACTCTTTACATTGGTACAAAACAGCACGATAATTGGTGCAATTGTTTCAGACAGACACGGCGGAAGACTTTGTTTAATAATATGTTGTGAAGATTGCAGTTTTTAGATTATCATGTAACTAAGAACAATATTTATTAGTTTTAATTAAAAGGCTTCAATATTTACAATATACCACCCTCTTTGTGGTTTGCTTATTCAGCAGTTCTATTAACATCAAGCTAAATAAATAAAACAATAATATTTTTTGTATACGTAAAAAACGCATATAAATAGTAATATATCACTTACTCTCATTTTAAATTCTGAATAGACAGTAATTATAATAGTATCATATCACATAAAAATGAGGAGAATAGATAAAATAATTATAATATATAATAAAACTGCGTTCTCATCAACATTATATTTATTAAACCATTGCTTTCTCAGAAAAGATGGTTCATTTTTGGAAACTAAATATTTCCTAACACGTTTAAAACCCTTTTAAAACGCCGTAACAATTAAAATTACCACACGGATCCCTATTTAAACGATGCCCGTTTAAGTTTTTTAATATTCACCTGTATTGTCGGAATGTATGAGAGTATGTGTGTATGAGAGTGTATGAGATGTATGGAAACAGTTGCAGGAGCAGCGAAAACAATTAAATTGCACGAATATTCTGAAATGTTTTCTAATGGGTTTTTTTCATTGAAGTTTCGTGGAATGTTCTTTTACTTGCGTAAAAATGATTTTTCAGTTTTATGCGATTCGTGTGTTTATTTATATAATGAATTTATAGTTATGATCTGTAAATGTTTTTTTTTTTATTTAATGTAACGAATTTATATACGCTCAGAATTATAAGTGTAATTATTATCTACATAAGTTTCATGTGATTTGATTTGTATCATTGATATAATAATAACCCAATAATCTGATTTAATTTTGTGGCTACTTAAATGATATTCTGTTCTCTAGCTATTTAATGAAAGAAAGAGTAGTATTTTTTGCCATAACGTTTAATTTACTTATTTTATTATATTTTTACTTATTTTATTTCATTACTACTGTTTTTTGTGTTTACTTGTGTACGTAAAAAATAATTGATTATGGTCTAAAACTATTATCGTAACGTGCCGGTATAAATGGTTGCAGCGCCATCTCTTATCGAGTAGCATTTACTAAAAGTATTACGTTACTCAATTTTACTTTATTATTAAAAAATGTAGTAAAATAATATTATTATTAAGGTTATACATTCACCACGTACTAATTTTAGCACATTTTGTGGCTTAAAGAATTTAATTCCACACTACTGCCATCTGTGGTCGAGTAGTGCAAAACACAGTCCTAATAAAATATTCAACGCGGGCAGAAAGTTACAATGTTACAAAAATTCATCAGCACGATACAATTTCGACCTTATTTCTTATAGATTACAGTTTAATATCATCCTAGCAGATACCACGAGGAATAACATTGCTAAAATATTTAAGGCGGACTACTGAAATGGCTGTATCGCACCTCTATTGGAAAAGAAATACTTACAAAGCTTAATTATTTTATACATACATACCTAAAACCTAGATTCAGTTCAAAAATCTAAAAAACCACTACAAAATATGTTTCGCAAAAATTAAATTGCAATGACGGAACGAAAATCAATTTTTTTCCTGCGAATTTACATCTGTCAACCGCTGTGCAACCGAGCGAGATGGCACATGTAACTGTATGGTGTTAGAAAAGGATGGATGTATTCATCGATATACCAGCCTGTGTGTGAAACAATAGGTAGTTTCGTTTAAAGCACAGAGCGACACCGTGTCAATTTTCCCGTACAATTTTTTGAGCACAGCGCCATCTGTGTTCGCAGGTGGAAAACGGAGGTCTGTGTATATGTGTGCTATAAATACACGGTTATTGTATAAATGTGTGCGTAATTTGTGTGTGTGTTTGTAAATGGAGGGTTGAAACGGACGCAGCGAGGGTAGAGGCAGCAAAACAAGGGGTTTAATATTTGAGATGGCTTTTTTTTATTATTTATATCGAGTTTTGATTTACTGAATTGGGAGAATCAAGGTTCGATTATCGTTTGCGAAAATGACTAGCAAATTTTGAGATTATTATATTCTCCAATCTTAAGACTGTTCTCTTGATGTAACTAATCATCTCTGTCTATTATTGTCCACTGTTGGTTATAGGCCTCTCGTAGAACGATACTACAATGTTTTGTTATGACAACTTTCGTCTAGGCAATATGGTGGTCATAATAAAATCACAGAAAGACAGCGTGCTGCTGTAGAGTTTATTCCCGTTATTCTTTCACAGCTAGAGCACATAGGAAACGGTGAAAGACGAAGTGAAACGGTGAAAGGCAAAGCATGGTACTGTCCAGAATAATCTTACCATCCAAAAAATTCTACTAAGCTGACTATTTTGAAAATAAATTACTTATACATATACAAATACAAACGAAGCTGTGATAGCCTAGTGTTAAGACCACAGGACTGGCAAGTAAAAGGTCTCTAGTTCGATTCCCACGGCGCGCACCGACTTTTCGAATGTTGCGTGCGTTTTAGAAATAAATATCACAGCTTCCGTGTTTCGGAAGGCACGTAAAAATGTGGGTTCTACGGTCGTGTTGGATTACCATCCCATCGGGCTATAAGAGTAAAGGAACAGAGAGAGCACCTTTGTTAGCACACGCTTGTACACTATACTCGTAATATGTCCTGCGTAGCTGGAATGTCTTGAGTATTATAAAAGTATATTTAGAGAGATACCCCGAGGTCTTTGTTTCTGCGCTAATTTTACATGTGAATCCAATCCGACCCAGCTTCTTTTGTCCAGATTATCGCGGGCTGGGCAAGAAATTATCTTAACATACCTTAGATTGGATACGATCATACGAGACTTGTCAGGAGAGAACGATGGTTCATTTATTACAGCAAGCGTAAGCAGTATAATAAAATGTTGCTAATTGGTTTCAGAATAGTTTTGTTTAAATAATAAGCATACTTGTCACTAGAACTATTTCAGCAATTATCGTTTGAAATCACTAACAACAGTAGATGAAAGCTGTATCTGATATGTTGACTGCACGGACAGCCGAGTGGTATAGGTCACCATGCCTATTACCACTGCACGTGGCGTGTCGCGGGTTCGATTCCCGTGTAGTACAAGAATTTGTGCGTTCTACAAATGCTTGTTCTAAGTCTGGGTGTCTTCTGTGGATCCAACGTGAGTCCTTAGTCTAGAGAGAGAGGGAGAGATTCAAGTCATAATATATGCAGAACAGAATGACAATAACGTAGTTATTAGTGGAAGATAGAAGAACAGCATTACCTGTGAAAGGTTTAAATATACTCATCTCTGGGTTGTTGTGTTCATTGCCGAGTAACGAAACTGATTATGACTGATTTTATTTTATTTGGGAAAACTGACGATTGTACAATGTATATTATGTCTAGATACACCTCATGCCATGGGTAAATCCACTACGTTTCCACATGTTACTATCTTATATTAGATAAAGTTTTGGTAAAAATGGTAAAATTGATTGGTAAATTACGATTTATTACTATTCAAAAATTTCAACAAACATACTACTTTTTACGCTTATTACATCATCAACGTTTGCGAATGACCTTTGAAATTAACTTGAGAAATTATTGGCGCCCAACGTGGGAGTAGCTGAAAAACTAAACGTTTAGTATTTAATTACTTCATTCGCATTTTCCTCATTTGTATAAAATTAAACTATAAATATTAACGACGTTTTGTTTAGAAATTTAAGTTTTGTCACTATTCTGTTATTTGGTTTGGGTTGCACTAGCAGTAGGTAGTTTATCTATTATGGTAAAAAAATATATCCTATATGTAGTCGCACTAATGGGCTGGGCTCTCTTAAACATAAAAATAAGAATTTTAGAAGGTAATAAAATATATCTCTTTCTTTGTCAGTTATCTGCGAGGGACTTCTGAAATTGATATTTAACTTAAATATCGTACTAATATTATAAATACACGACACGCCGACACTTGAAATTAGCACATAGGCTACTTTTTTACCGACTGCATCCGAGGGGTGTAATTTTTCGCAACTGTAATTGTCATTCGCGTGGGCGAAGTCACAGGCAACAGCTAGTAATCTTAATTCAATATAGATGTACCAATACTGAATTACATGCCTATTTGACTAAAATCAAAAATAATTTAAAGAATTCTACGATGTATGCTATTGTTATTGGCGCACAACATGGGGCATGTAATTTTTTGCTTCATTAAGTTATGTGATCTTAACTAATGAAATTATGAAGGAAATATAATCAGGTATATTAACAAAATACAGAAACTTCCTTATTTATAATATTACCCCGTTTATCAAATCTAATAAGAAAACGCCGACTTAACCTAATTTAATCAAACTTTGACCGAAACAAGAATATTTCTGGAAAAAATTCTAATCATTACATAATTAAAAGAAAAAAAAACCCGCGAAAACTTTTCCCTAATTAAATCTAACGGATTAAGACAAATTAATTTATTGTCAATCAGGAATTAAATTATTTTTTTAATATCATCTCATAAGCCGCGTCTGCTGACCGTACGCCTAATCTGCCACCCTCTCGTAATAGGCCATCTCCTTGTTGCCATAGCAACGGCAAAGATGGCCGCCGCCCCACCCCCCGCTCCGCCCGCGCGCGGGTATAAAAGGCGCCCCCAAAGAACTTTACATCAGAGCGCCACTACCTTCCGTAGCGGACGCACGTATCGCGTTTTCATTTAATCACGATATTTCGCAAAAAAATATTAATTTCTGCCTCATTTCTAACCGAAATTCACCTTTATTGAATGTTTTTTTTTTTAATAAATTCTCGTTTTCATTTTTCGATTTTTTTTATTTTTGTTTTATTTTATTTTTTATTTCTTTCTGTGGTTGCTGAGAGCGGGGGCAGCTGGGTGTTAAGGTAAGTGCACTAATCGTTTTGTTACAGGGATCCTGTTTTACCGACGGAGGTAGAATGTACATTACTCTTACCCACGTGCAATAATTATTGATTACGGTGCAGATGTGTAGGGGAGTAAAAATAGCATCTACACCTCTCGCGGTTGACGAACAAAACCAGTCTTTATACCGCAAGCGTTTAAGTCCATTATTCGCTGTCTCAACTGTCACTTAAGACCTTTAGCGAAATTTTGCCGAGAAGAATTAATATCACCTTCTTAAGAAGATTTTTGCTTTACTTTCGCGTTAGAGAAGCAGTTTCACTTCCTTCTACATAAAATAGGCTTAATCGACAACATTTTAGGATATTTTGAGGTTATCCTTGCCATACAATTGAATGCTATGGTAGAAAATGGTAGAATCCATTCGCGCGCCAACGCTACTTCAATTTGACATTTGCAAAACTATCAAAAAGGGCAGCCATATTAGAATTATTTTCAAAGTGATTTAAGAACTATTTAGTGTAAATAAATGGTAATATGATTCCTAAAGGTCAGATAGACAGTCGCTCTGAAACAAACGGTGTTCAGATGAATGTAGTCAGACTGGGAGCCGACACCAACATAGCTTGGGAAAATGCTAAGAGAAATTATGATTGTTTATTGAGAGTCGAATAGATCTACGTATTCCGAAAAATCTAGGCAATATTATATTTATGCAGAATAGCAGAATAGTTGAATTATATAGGTATTACTAGGTGCTGTTTTGAAAAATCTTAAAATGTATTTTAAAATTAAATAGTCCTGTTTTCTCTCTGATAATAAACCAGCGCTAAATAAGTTATTAGAATGCGTTGATATCTTAAAGATACATTAAAATAACAGGATTTTATTTTTATTCAAGAAATATTTGCTCTTATGTTATAAAACTATTCTTTCGATTTGAAAAACTATTTTGTATTTATCAATTAGACAAAATTATTATGAAAACAATAGGCTTTTCTACATCACATAACTTTATACTACCGATGTTTAAGAAACGTTGCCAAGTCTCTTTTACGTATAATAAGTTTATTTTCGGTGCATACCGAAAATAAATTAATTATATTAATTAAAGAAATTAAAATCGCTTCTTGATAATATAAAAGAAAAACTAAATATAAAATACAGTTATTAAAGTTACTAACAATCGAAACGAAACATTTTTACCAATACTTCAATGACGTAACGGTTTACTCACGCGTATTTAACGGGATAGCCCGACTAGTTATTTTATAATATTATAAAAAATCTTACCAATTTGCATTACTGTAAAAAAAGCTCGTTTTTTTTTTTATACCAACCAAGGCATTAATATAATTCAAAATGCTTGCCATAAGTCTTAAATATAAAAACTTAGATGTTAAATCTTTATCAAAGGCGGGTAAAACCGTAATCTAAAGATATTAATGAAAATGAAATCTCAAAACTACTAAGTACTTTATTAAAATGTATCTGAAAGGGTCTAAAGGCCTTTTTACACGAGGTAACCAATGTCTCTGATAGCTGACAACTGCAACCTCCAACGCGTGCGATACAAACCTCTATGAGTGTGTATGGCGGGAGTCTAAGTTTTGTCTTATCAAAAATAAATGTAATTTCTATACATTTTATTAACAAGCTTTTGAAAATTTAATGTTACTAATTGACTACAAGAGCTTAATAAAAGTATCAAGTATGGTGTTACATCCCACCAAAAACATAAATGTAAAAAAGGAAACTTGGCTTGACACTTGTCTAGATAAATAAGATGGCGTTAAGTATAAAGAGATAGCACATAGTAAAGATATTAATTTATTATGAAGACTTTCTTAAGACATTGCGAACGTATTTACAAAGCGATGATGGTTACAATAAAAAATAAACTTAATAGGCGGCAATAATGTACAAATTGATGTACGCTGTCTTTTATAATATTATAAATAAATACATGTTCTATTCAGCCTACAATTACATACCATCCTGTAAGTTATATTTTAAAATTATAATTATCAAAAACCCCTGTTGTATGAGGCTATTAAAATAAGGCCAACGCCTAGTATTTAATAAACTTACGTAATTCTTAAAATACTTTAAAATATACTTTACATACATAAATATAATGTAAATAAATATTCCACAACTTGTATGCAATGCCATCTAGTCTAGACAGTCAGTCAGTCTAGACAACTGATAAACATACTTATATACTTCTAAATACATGCATACTATAAATAAATTACACCCCGACACTGAACAAATGTTCTTGCTCATCACACAAACATTAATTTGTCCTGTACACATTACTAATAACTCAGTAATTGAAATCGCAATCAAATCTTATACAGGATCGATTCTCATATTACATTTTAACAAAACTTAAATTGCAAACATTGTCATCTGAAATCACCCGCAGTGAGATAGCGTGGTGATTAATGCTCAATTTTTTTCTCTATATGAGCTTCGGATTTTGCCCAACATTGGGTCATAACAAGCCTTAATATACTTACAATCTTAAACCCATCCATCAAAAACATTTACCCCATAAATAAATAAACAAAAAAAGGGTGAAACAAGATTATTTTGTATGGAAATAGGAAATAAATTCCTATAGAATATATTATGGTAATTTTATCATAGATTGATGGTATTCAGAAATTCTATTGGTTTTTTATCATGCCATAAAATCAACACTTAGTATGAAACAAAGTCGCTTCCCGCTGTCTGTCTCTATGTATGCTTAGATCTTTGAAACTACGCAATGGATTTTGATGCAGTTTTCTTTAATAGCTAGAATGTTTCAAGAGGAAGATTTACAATAATATATGTACAATACGTCAGTATTACACCCGTGCAAAGTTAGGGTGAACCGCTGTTATAATTTGAAGTTGAATACTTGCAACGCATACATTCCAACGTTGCTTAAAAACTCTTTTCTACACTAATATTATAAAGAGGAAAACTTTGTTTGTTTGTAATGAATAGGCTCAAAAACTACTGAACCGATTTTAAAAATTATTCCACCATTCGAAAGCTACATTATCCACGAGTAACATAGACTATATTTTATTTTGGAAAAAAATAGGGTTCCGTAAGATATTTGAATTTTTCGGACACAAACTGAAAAAAATCAACCAAAGTAACCAAATATACACGCGGGCAAAGCCGCGAGCGGACAGCTAGTCTCGTATATTTAAGATTAAAACCAACTTTATAATACTAACAATAGGTCACAGGGTCATCGTCCGATAGTGTAGAGGTACCTCCGGGATGCTGGATCGATAGGGACGTCTGTGCCCAGCTAGTGATGTGACACAACCGTTGTCGATGAATTTTAAATTTATATTTTTTTTTGCATATTTTTTTGTGAGTTACGCCGAGTGTCGGAATGAATTTGCTTAAACGTTTCACACTGTTTGTAAATGAGTTGAATAAATGCTTTTGATAGTTTCTTTTGCATCTGTTTTCGGATTTGAATGTTATGTTTTATTTATGAAGTTGAGTAAGACAGAAGTTGAGATTCAATTGGCCTGTATTTGGGTTTATATTTTGTAATATAGGACGCACATGGTTTTGAAATGAAGTAACATTGTTGAGATTGAAATGTTATCGACGAATGACTGGAGAATGATTTCATAACATGTAACATGTTATTGACAAAAAGTAAAATCAAAAGGTTTTTATTTTGAGTAGGTCTTTTTAGGCACTTTCAAAACGTTACTGATTCTAGTAGCCTTTTTATTTCAAACACCTCCTGTATCATATCAGCAGTTCATATTAAAAATAAACTATACCAGCCTATAGATAAATGAAAAATTTATCCAAGAAAGTAAAGTTTATCCTAAAAAACAAAACTTAAAAAAAAATATAATACACTATTTTGTATGATAAGGTATTTTTTTTTAAGTAAACCATCGCTACTTCGATAGTTATCATTTTATATAATATATAATAATGGACAGAAGTTATTCGTGTGCCATTGTTTGTAGTACTAAAAGTCCAGGCATTTTCCTAGCCCAGCCTCTTCCCTAAACCATAGATCTTCATAAGTCTGGCAGTGCTAGGCCGAAACTTATTTGTAATATAAATCACTGGGAGGCCAAAGTCTGGAGACTTCTGAACTATAATTTAGCGGACTCTACTTGGGAACTGTTCAATAAATTTTAATTAAATTAATTATGCATTGATTTAGAGGTGATTTTCGAAGTCTGAGGTATTTTAGGTTGAAAGTTTAGACTTTTAATACTTAACTTCGTGTACAAACTAGTATACCTGAGAATTCTTCTGTGGTGTGTTACCATACCACCATATGTCGTGGTGGCCTAGCGGTTCTGTATTCACGAGGTGCTAGTTCGATCCCCAGCGCAGCCAAGTACCAACGTGACTTTTTCAAAGTTATACGTACTTTCTTAATTATTCTAAGGCACTACTGACACACTACTACGTCGTGAGGACATTTGTCCAAAATGACATTTTAGAACCGAGCAACTAGAGTCACTAACGTTTTGAGAAGGCCTACTCGAAATGAAAACTTTGATTTTGATTGTGACGTGTCAACTAATTTCGGTCTAGGCTCCAAGAAAACTTAGATAACTTTGATAGTAAGAGTATTGAGTTAGTAATTTGACTTCATTGTTTGAATAATTGATAGTTGATGATATTGTTGATAGGAATAACCTAAAATTTATGAATAATATTTTTTATTGGTTATCTATAGATTCCTTGAAGAATTCTCCTCGTATTTCCATCATACAAGCATCAGTTTAGCCCAAACCTTAAAGAAACCAGCCCAAAACTCTCCCATACTTCTTAAATACAAAAATAAACGTCAATTAACTCCCCAACTCAGTTAGCTACAAGTAACTCAATCGACTTACCTGCGACTAATTTCCAAATTTTCTGGTAATTAAACAAACTGATGGACTTTAGTCTTTAATTAGGAAATGTGGACGGTAAGGGCGAGTTAAAATTGATTTAATTAATGCCGATCGAGTAACTGGACCCTTTCGCTTAGCCGCCCCGATGGCGACATCTTATAAATTTTAGGAAAGTTTGTGTATACTTTAAAGAATGTTTTAGGGGAAAAAAATTTTATTTAGAGAAGTTGCTAGAAGATTCCAGAAGAAGTTATGATGGTTAAGTAATATCACACTAATATTATAGAGGCAAAAGTGTATGAATGCATGTAAAGTATGATTGTTACTTTTTTACGCTTAGACTGCTCTACCTATATAGCTGGGATTTGATATTGAGTTATCTGATACCTTGAATTAACACATGGACAGGATTTTACTCTATCCAAAAAAAAACAGATTTTTTCAAATCGATTATCTAGCGACGAAGTCAAGTGTCACAAACAAAGAAAATCTACAAACATCCGAATTGAGAACATTATCGACAATATTTAACCTGGGCTGGGCAACCTTACTTAAATTTTTTAGTTTAAAGGAAAAGGGGGGGACCCTTTTCCTCTTTAAACTTACTTCTCAAAAGTCCATACAAATACTTTCCATAAAATCCAGTTCAGAAATGAAACATTAACTGCGACTGGTAAAGGGTGTTGTTAATTTGATTTATTACAAAGGCCTCTATTTCAGCACGAATTAGTTACTTGACAATTGATTTTTGCCGTCTATCGGGAAGGCTTTTGTTTTATTATTATTCAATTAGAAAGCTCGAAGGAATGGTGGCTCAGTTGTGGTATAGTGGGATTGTAACATTATAGAAGATTTTTTGTGAAGTTTAATGAGGTGGTGTTTTGCTTTTTCTTGAAAAATTAGTGCAAGTAATGTACATTTTAGAAATAAATAGTTACTGAAAGAGTTGTCTTTTGCCATTTTTTTTGGCAAATAATATAGTAAACTTAATATACCTACATATATTACAAAAGGTTATTTTCTATGAAATATTAAAATAATCACTTAACCTTGAGAAACTTTTTTTCATACAAATTTACAACTGTTAAAAAAGCAGGTATTTTTAAACACAATTGTTTATATATCTCGCCTACTAATATACTTTAATTTTATAGTTTGCCAACTACCTAATCCATTCGCATTCAAGTAAATATTTTTACAAACCAATTCAATTTTAACACCTCTAGATTTTAATTTTATAATTAAATTTGTAAAATCTATCCAATTCAAAATAAACACCCATCTTGAATTTAATATTATAATCTGTAAATCTCTTACAAACTAAACACCTAACAAAAACATCACAATTTTAACCCACATAAAAGTTATCGACACTCCGCCACCACTAGCGCGTCCCCTATTCGTTATGCACACACTACGCACACATCAACGTGCGTGTGTGTGTACAGGAGGGCAACATATTTGTATTACGCCGTCATCCCGCGCAGGATACATCAGATTACTTGTATTTAGATACTTGTGATTTGAATTGATATTTTGTGGTGTATTTGAGACGAAAAATTATTCAAAAAGTAAGGTATATTTTTCTAAAGAGCTAGAGACGCGATGAAATGTAATTGGAGTAATTGGAATATTTGTTTATCTTGGAAACTACAGTCGATAGTCAGAATCAGAATTTATTATTTTTAAAACATAGGTAAACAGAAAATACAGATCTTAAGTGAAAGTTAGTACACAGCGAAATGTTTTGTCTTTAGTAAGACATACAAATATACCTATATTATGTTATTTACTATACAAAGTTAGGTATTTTTTTCTGAAGGTTCAGAGACACGATGAAATGTAATTTGAAAAGCTAATGACATAAAATCGTACGATAAAAAGTATATATCTGCTAATCTCTATAAATTATAACTGATGTAGATATTCATGAAAACAGATACCTTTAAAAAAAATCTCCGTACTTGAGAAATAAGCTTTAAAACTTTACACCAATAATTGATGTAGACATTCATGAAAATAGATACCTTTAAAAATCTAAACATAACATTAAAACCACTATCAAACATTAAAAACGCTAAAAACACGACTCCCTCAAAGGGCATCGCAATTTCACCAAGAAATGCTTGCAAAAAGACTTCGGTATAATAAAAATGGGAGTTCCCACCCAAATTACGTTCGTAACAAAAAGAGGGGCGCCTTTCATAGCCAGGTAAATGAGAGAATCGATTAAAAGATAAACGCATTGTAAAAAAAGGTATTAAAAGTAAAAATGTAGAAAAAAAATCGTGTAAAACTCTTTGTAAAACGTTGTATGGAAGTGATTCTTTTGCAACTCTTGTTGTTGATATTTTTAATCTGTGACTGAGGTATTCTGATGCGAATTTAACGATGTTTTCGATATTTCTTTTGGTTGAAGTAGATTTTTGGGTGTTAATCCGTTGTCTTTTGAATCTTTAGTGGCAATAGTTATTGTTATTAAGCACTAGCTGACATGGCAGACTTCGTACTGCCTCAACGATAAAGAAAACATCAAAACTTTTGTATAGGAAAACAAAAAGGGCTGTTTTTAGGGTTTGCCCGCCAATTATTCGATTTTTTCAAGACGAAGATGAGATAAATTCGTTTAGCCGTTCTCGAGTTTTATCGAGACTAACTCACAGTAAGTCAAGTTTTGATTTTGATTTTGATTTTATTATAAAGCAAAACTGAAACTGTTTTTAGACAAATAATCAAAAAAATGTGACACTTTACTAGATAGGGCAAAGTCTCTGTCTCTGTTGATCTGTCTGTCCGCTAACATTTAAAACTACACAACGGATTATGAAGCGGTTTTTTTAATAGATAGATAACATGATAAATAATATTCTTAAGTGTCTATCTCCATATACCATTCTACAATAGCAAAGACTTACACTTAACCCTTAAAATATCGTTATTAAAAACTTACAAGTCAAAAATACTAGACACATCTATTTTGCTATTCGTACCTCTAATATAATAATTTCGTAGCTTATAGGTTGTCGTGGCATTTCAAAATGGCATCGACCTATAACTTCCATTATTAATTTGACATTCAAATGTCATAAAATGTCAAATACACTCATGTTTTGCACTAGGTAGTTGTTTTAAAAGATATATGCTGGAAAAAGTGGTTATTGTTTAGTATATAAAGTTAGACACCAGCGCAAGTGTCACAAGCAAATAAATTAACACGGCTGCTGTTTCAATCATCTGTCATAGATGCTAGAGGCCACTGATGATGATATAGTAAAACGACACGTTCCAATTACACAATTGCGCAATACTGATATACCTATTAGGTACTATTATACACATAAACCTTCTTTCTTGAAGTGTTCTAAATATTAAAAACTCGCATCAAAATCCATTGCGTAGTTTTCAAGATCTAAGCATACACAGATACACTGGGACAATCGGAAAACTGCTGTTTTTTACCGTGTATTAATTTATATTTTGTGCAAAATGTTATACGTTAGGTCTGTATAGGAAAATATCTATTTAAAGCTTTAAAGATCAATGTGGTAAATATTGGTAATAAAAACAGTAAATTTATGAACGGCTTTTTGATACATCAATGTTTTGTTAAAAATACTACAGAAGCATTTTTTGCTTATAATGTTAAGTTTAAGTTTTGATACATTGAAAATCATGAATTAATTGCGGTCTAATATGCATAACATAAGTTAGTTCCTAATGTAAATCCAAGTTACGTCATACAAAGAATCCTAAAAATTTTGGAAGTTATTCTGTCGAAATTCATGACTAGGTATTTCCCTAAAATATTCCACTAGATTTCATCCTAATTCCTACCGCATAGTCAACAAAAACCATAACTTGCATACTTCAAATCAATAACTAAATTCCAGTCTAAAATTATTCGCCAAATTCGCTTCCAAACATTTTTACCGTCTATAAATCACAGCATTCTAAGCCAAGCTATTCGCGCTATCCGCCGCTAGATGGCGCTGTACACAAATTCTGCAACAACCAACTATTTTGAATAGCATAGTTCACGTTCTCGTTTAGGCGAAAACTTCAGATTTACTGTATAGCTGCTTTCGACGTCTAAGTTTGAGTTTGGCAACTGTTGATTAAAGTTTTGGTTATATTCATTGTGCTATATCCAAAATGGCGGTCGGTTGTGGTTGGAGATAACAAAAATCTGTTCTGTGGTCCGTTTTTGGATTTGAAACTGTTGTTTATTTGTGTTTAAGATTAAATAGTGGTTAGTTTGAGTTGCAGGTTAAGCTTATTATGAGATTTTCGTTGTGGTTTGTAGTTTGCATGTTGCAGTATATGAATTTAATAAAGAAATATATACTTGTATGCCGTACATTTGAAGGAATTGTAATATTTTTAATTATGCAATAATGTAGGGAAGATAGGGAAATATGAAAGTACTTAGGGGAGGTCTTTGCTCAGCACTGGGACACTATAGGCTACGAAAAAAAATACCACTTTTTCCACTATAATGTCTGTCTACTTTAACGATCAGTGTGACTTGATTTTATTTATCTATTTAATGCTTCTAACAAACTAACTTGAATATATTTGATATGGACTATTTATAGTATTGAGACAAACATTAATATTAAGACAATTGTCACAATACTATTTTTACAACAGAACAAAATTGATTACATTTGTGGTACCTAGACCACAAATGTACTCAATTTTGTTCTGTCCAGAAATGCACTGTCTTATAAGCCAAGCATAGCAGAGATTTTAAAGAGGCTTAAAAAAATTATAGGAGTCTATTAGCCAATATATTGGTAATAATTAGATCAAAACCAAAAGCTCTATACACAATAAATCTCATACAAATAACACATAAACACAAAACAAGATTTAATTCTCAAACGACTCTAAACGTCCATTTAAATCTACTACAGACCTTCATAATTGAATAAAACCTCTTTTAAAAAAACCAAACCGTCCATAGAGATCCGAGTCTACATTCACTAATGACATTTGGCCGTCAAATGTCAGATTTCCCGCCAAAATCGATATTAACTGTCAATTGAGGCATTTGAAGCTGTATTCTAATCTGGCAGCCATGTTGGATTCCTTTTCAGGTTAAATCGGTGGAAACGTTCATTTTATCGAATTATCCGAATAAATTCTTGAGATATAAATTGAATTCGAAATGTTTGACTATTTATAAATTTGTATGTTTTGTAAAACTGTTATATCAATGTTTCTTTTTAGTCTCATTCCGGTTTAGAATAGATACAGTAATATAATACCTTGCTTATTCAAATAATATCCACATGACGCATTGGCAACAAAGTTTTGTTGCCAATATAATACAAAAAACTTCCTTCATTTTTCAACGATACTTTCAACGATGTATAATAAAAGCTTAATATAGCGCCATCTATCGTCGAATAGCAGAAACTCTTTAGAAATAGTGACTGCATTATCAACTTCCACTTGAGTTGTTTTGCGAGCGCATGCAGCCCGCAAAAGATTACAAGGATTCGCGTTTAGAACTACTCACGCGTCAGTGCACACGCTTGCCTATTTAAAATGTCTAGAAAATGAAAAATTCTTTTAAATAAATATGCAGGAAAATACAAAAAGATAAGCCTTTTGAAACGAGTTTACATTGAAAATTCTTAGATATAAATGGAAACAAAAACGCAAAAACAAAGGTAATTTCAAACTATTTATTACTTTCAAAATACTTATTATTTTCAAAATAAATAATTAATATAAAAACGCAAAAACATTCACGGAATCTGATAATGGAGGCGCCGGGTATCGATCCCGGTACCTCTCGCATGCTAAGCGAGCGCTCTACCATCTGAGCTACGCCCCCGGTACTAATGTGGTCGAAATAGTTGACCGGTATCTAAGAAATACTTTTAACATAATTCGTTTTATGTTGCTACGCTGTTTATGGGTATCAGAATAGACTTAATTTTATGTTTGTCTTTAATAAATTTTGCCTGTTTAAATTATTAAATTCTTAAACGAAAGCAAAACTACACATTATAATAATAATTATTTATTAGTTGTCAAAAAGAGGCAGTTTGTTACGAGTTATAATTTAAGCCTAAAGCTTTTTAACTATGATTACCAAATATTACTTGAACAAATTGAAAAATATCCAAACATAAATAATTTTTCATAAAAAAATCTCCAGCCAAGTCTCGAGATGAAAAAAAAAGTCAACCAAATAAAAAAAACATACCTTCTTTTCAAAAAATCCCAGCGAAACCTGAGTTCTAGAAAAAAAACAGCAAAAATCAAACCAACCAATTAATTTAAAAAAAACACAATGTCAACTTAAAACTCCTTGATAATTTGTAGTTCTTTACCTATTAATCAAAACTTCTTAATTGGCATCAAAAAGGGGTTGAAATCTAAAAATGTCCGGTATTTAGGGGCTTAAAGAGTCTTTAACGGGTTGAGTTCGAATTTCGTTCGATTTTTTATTGTTCGAAATTTGTACCTGAATTCAAAATGGCTGACTTTTGTACTGTCAAATCAGAACTCTTTTGAGCAATGATTTTGAAACTTTTTCCGAGATTATAATTTGAATAGTATTTTTATTAGATATGGGTATTAGGAATATAGCTATTTATGTATAGAATTATTAGGTTTATATTCAAGTATCTTAAATAAATGGTTTCTTGTTTAATTACCTATTGGCATTTGACTAGACCGGGTATTGATTCTCAGTATTTCTTAGGTATTAGTTAATGAATATCAAAATCAAAAGGTTTTTATTTCGAGTAGGCCTTTTCAGGCACTTTCAAAACGTAACTGACTCTAGTTGGTATAAATTATTTTGGTTTATACCTACTCGTAAGAACAAATAATACTTTGGTAGATATCATACCTAGGTATCTGCTTGCTATTAATTATTTTAGAGAAAGAGAGAGAGAATAAGACTCAAAACAAACAGAATCACAGCAAAAAACACAAACCACAATACGATTCTTGAAAACAGTACTTAAAGTTACTAAAATTGAAAATTAACGGAATCGCTGACATCAAAGTGCCATTGAGATCGGTTTGAATCGGTTTGCACCGGTCTGAAGCGGTTACAGCCAGTTATTACCAGTTGGAACTGACCACAGCGGGTTGTAGGGTGACCCTTCTTTTTTATTGAAGCTTTTAATGCTCGCTCTAAATGTTTCTGGTATAAAGATAATCAGGTTTCGTGTAATACGGGTTTATTTCGCAAATGAAAGGGTTGTTTTTGTGGAACAAAGTGTGGGAATTTTGCTAACTTAAGTGAGGTTGATTTTAGTCGAGATGTAAAGCGGTGTTTTGCAGATCAACGTTTGAATTCTTTATTTCTTTTTAGAACAGGATAGAATACTCTTTTGTGAATCATAGTTTCAGCTATTGAAAGTTTATTTATATTATAACGTTAGTTAAAACGTGTTATGTTATAAAGTATTACTTGAAACTAAGTATGGTAAATTGGGTCTAATCTTTACGTCAGTTAGCTTAACATTTCAACAAGTTGTTTTCAAACCAATCAGGGTCAAAATTATAGTATCTAAGAATAATAAAAGAGTTTATAAACGCAATATACCGAGTAAAACTCAGTGTTTCGTCTTGCTATGTAGGTAGGTATATTGGTTCACCATCCAGTCTTGGATTCATCTGAATATCGTTTTATAGAGAGCACTGTATATGCTACGGGTTTGATCCCCGCGTAGGACAAGAATTTGTGCGATCCACAAATTAATGCTCTGAGTCTGGGTGTCTCTGTGCATGTGAATTGAATATCTACGAAACCCCCCGCGATACAAAGATAAAATTCCTTAGTGATCGAGTCGATTTTTTGAAATTGTGACAGTCTTTCTTTAAAATGTGCTACAGTATACTAGGTCTTTTAAACCCCACAGCCCATATCACTAGGTAACACATTATCTTATAGTCTTTAGGAAATATCCTTATATATTCATATTTACTATATTTAAGAGTACTAACCGCCCCCTCTTTGTTTACAGATCGTATCCACATAGAAGCATCCAGCTTGGTAAGTCTAATTTTAATATTTTCTGCCTTTACAATATGACAACATACTGTATACGTTATTTTTTTGGTCTGGTAATATTGAATTGTTAGGTCGAGTGATTGTTTTAAAGTTGGATTAGTTTAAAGATGGATTAGTCTACAATATACAGCGAACTTTAAAGCTCATACATATTTTGAATAGAGATTTTTAATCCATTTATAGAGTTGAATACTAAATATTTTTTAAACACAAAAGGTGATAAAAGACTTAGACCTGAGCCAAGCCATATTGCCAATAAGTAAAGCAGCCATCAACAAATACTTACTAACATAATAAACAAATTGCAAAATAGAAAACGAAAAATCTTCTATTCAAAAATTGAAAAATTGCTTCTTATAACATTAGCTACATCTTCTCAACTGCGAATATATCATATATCGCAGTGATACTTATAAGGATTTAAACAATAACCTTAACTAAAAATTTCATAGTCATACAGAAAATACATTAAAACTTACATACGCAAGTAAATTCTTTACACAATTCTCCTATTTCGACAGCATTGTAATAAGTACAAAAATTCTCTATCCTTTAGTTATTTAAAACAACACTCAGTATACCGACCTTAAATTTACATTACCGCTAAAATTATTTAGATAAACCCACACAAGCCCACCATATTATTTATTTATAATTGCTGTACATTTTATAATCTGTGAACATTACGTCACTTCCGGTTACCCGTTAGTACCTTTATCGCATTTCCGTACCCTTTTGTAAAGGTTTTCGTACCTGAAAATATCAAGCTGTTTATCTTTGAGGTTATAAGCAGTTATACTAATATTATAAACGCGAAAATTTGTAAGTATATTGTATATACGTATTCGCGTTTTACACAACTCCATCTTGTCCCAAACTAAACAGAGCTTGTATTATGAGTACTAGACAACTAATAATACGTACTTAAAAATACATACATAATCTCAGACACAGAACAAAATTAAATGCTCGTGCTCATCACACTTACATTTTGTCCTGGGTGGGAATCGAACCCACGAGCTCTGGTATAGCAGTCGGGGTCACTAATCACTAGATCAACAGGCCAGTCGAGTATGTGTGGATGGGCGTTTGTTACTCTTTCACGCTCAAACGGCTGGAGCAATTTTAACGAAATTTTGTATGGAGTTAGCTGACACCCTGGATTAATACATAGGTTACTTTTTAACCGACTGCGTTGGCAGAGAATAATGTTTTTGCAGCTATAACCGGCAATAGATAGTCTTAAAATACGTTTACATCGTTAATAACATCGCTTTATATGTCCTATCAGTATTAACAACTTTATCTAATACTGTTTCGTCATAGTATTTATATGATAGGAGATAACAAGTGGTACTCAAAGTTTTTAGATAAGACTGGTATTACATGTGGTTTAATTCGTATAAAATGCAATGTGTTGTAATTTGCAAAAAGTAGTCTAATTTTTGAAGTCTTGGATTTACAAGCCTTATACTACATTTATATCCGAATTATTTAAAGGGTTTACTTGTTATAGCAACAGACTGATAAACAAAAAATCCTTACAAATTTCTAACGTCAATATGGATTCCTTCTTTACATCCAGTTAAAATGTTACTACACTTGATTTAATTATTTGAATGAATAGATTTCGATTTTCACTAAAATTAAACCTAATTCCAATGAAATTAGAAGCGGATCCAACTTAATGTACAGAATCTTTTGTAGAAAACACAAAAAAGTCCGTTTTTTTTTCGCTCAAAGAAATCAATAATCCCTTATTACTAGTACATTTTCATTTGGTAGCCTTCAATATCAATAAAACGTGTGCTACAGAGCTTTACGATAATTCTAATTGGTGCGTGTGCTCGCAAAATTTTATGTTACCACTCTTGTAGCACAGTATAAAATACATACAGTAGGTTAACTCTGCTGTTTCTAAAAAATAAATGCCTACACGCGCAGTTCGTAACAGCGATAGGGCTGCGTAAGTATTTGACATAAAATTGGGTTATGTAAGAAAATTATGTTAGATCATTTAGAATATATGTATTAAATATAATGTATTTTTAAGTAAATTACGTAATTTTTTAATAGAAAAATTCTGTGTCTATCTATTTCTCTCTGTTTCTCTTTAAAATAATCAAAAAAATTTAACATAGTAATTATTTTTGCTTAAAATACACCCAAAAAATACCCACCGTTTTGCTACAAAACCGTGAAAAGATTAACTTTAATCATTATTAAAATAAGGAAGACTATACACCTTTTTACACCCTTAATATCTAAGTTATTAAAAAGAAAATATTTTGTTTGCCCTTCATTAAATAAACCACCTACTGTGTTGTATTATTAAAACGAATTTACTATCCTAAACAGATTTTTTTAACTGACCAGTAAACAGTGTTTTTTTTAACCGGGACATTCATAATAATAAATGTTCCACGACTTTTATACAACGCCATCTAGATTCATGAGTACTAGACAACTGTGGAACATACTTATACATTTCTAAATACCGATATTATAGATTAATTACACCCAGATACAGAACTAACGCTCGTGTTCATCACACAAACATTTTTCCTGGGTGGGAATTGAACCAACGACCTCTGGTATAGCAGTCAGGGCCACATTATTACTAGCCTAAAATCTCCCCAATTCGGAAAATACCTGCGCACTCTGTTTCTCATTTTCTTCAAAAATAAAAATAAAAGTTATTATTACACAAAATATCCCATTGGGCCCTGATGGAGGCATTACCCTCATAGTGTGAAAAAGGTTATCATTATCACTTTTCTAAACTACCCCACAACTAGGCAAAGAGTATCCCACTATCCTCTCACACCAAATCTGACCAACAACGCAAAATACACTAAACATATACTCGATACGAAGTTAAAAGACTCATGACGTCACTATTATGACGTAACTCCGGGCGCATTAAGCCTTATTAGAGAGCTGAGCACATTTGCAAAAAGACAAAGGGTGGCGTTAAAAGACCATACAGTGATATGTAGGTCGACGTGAGCGATAGTGGCGAGCGGAGCGAGAGCGGGTAGAAATTATGGCTGGTGTGTTAGTGTGAGAGGGATGGGTATATGTTTGTCGGCTTTGTTGAAGTTTTTGATGCTTGTGTTTTGAGGTTAGGTTATTAATTTTTTTATTGTTCTACTCTTCTTCTGAATTAAAATCTATGTGTTTAATAAAAAATCTGCAAGCAGAATCTAAAATATTAGAAAAACCGCTACATAAACGCTTACTTATTTGATATTAATACAAAGAATTTAAAATAATTGTTGCGTCCGTCTTTGTTTATACTCCAAGAAAAGACCTAAAGTACATTTTAACCGACTTGAGAAAAGAAGAAGGTTGTTACAGAAGGTTATTTTAGTAATATCCACGTGACAAAAAGCTAGTTTAAAAAAAAATCATCTCCGCTACAAGTAGGCAACCCGCTCCTCCCAGCACTGTATTTCAACCCCATTTTACAACCCAAGAGAATAATTACGACGCAGCTTTTCAACAGACATTGTATTTGCTTTACTCAGTTTCAGCGAGTGTTTTTAAATGAAAATATTGCTTTTTAAATACAATTTTGTGGGTTGAAATACATAGTATACAATTATAATGTATTTTTTAATCATAATGAGACAAGACATGCTGTGCCGACCCCAAATAATAATTGGGATAAAAGCAGGGGAATGATGAATACAGTACAATGTGAGACAGAAACTATACTAAACAAAAAATATCTACTTATATTTAAAACTGAACTCATATAACTATAAAATAACATATTTACGAAACGTCAAAAAATATGTCATCATCTCCGTTAATGGCGGAAAACGTGCCCAGGAGACTGGCCGCATTACCACGCTAAATGGCAATACCAATTCTTGAAATTAAATATTTGTAAACTTAAAGTTGGTGTACAGGTAAATTAATAGAACAACTGCAATATTTAGGAATAATATTCGGTATAAATGACACGGCGTTCATTCGAGACCACGGTCGTATAAAAATACGAAATACATACCTACCTATATATTTTTTTGTACTGTGACACAGAATCCAGTATATTTATTCTGCTTCAGATAAACAGTCCCATATAAAACTGTTGATATTTACGTAACACGTACAGATTTGAAATAAATTCCATTCAACTTAAATGTTTTTAACTAGTGGTACCTATGTGTAAAATTACTCGATTCCTAAAAAGGGTTGCCTCTCGAGTTATAATAATATTCCATTCACCTTTCATTGTATATTTCGCATTGTGGATTTTAATAAATACTTAACCTGTTAAAAAAATCTAGCGGCGTTTACAAGTGAGAGTTAAAAAAACAACGTATGTCTGGCGCTATTTTATAAATCACACGAATTGTAATAAAACGTAAAATACGACAAAAAAAACTCCAAAAAATATATGTCAATTTCAACCCACTGCGAAAGTTTCACCCCCCTTATCTCAACCCATTACAGCATTGCTTTCAACCCACAAAAAAGCCGTTGAATCAAACTCCTTAAACTTCATAACATAGGAAGACACTTAAATGTTTCCAGAACATGCTTTCTAAGACGTTTTTTGACCGGCTATCGGCTAGCGGCTATTTTTTGTAAAAAGTTTTTTGAGATTTTTTTTCGTGTCGTACTTTTTTGCGTAGTCTGTCGTACGATTGTTAGGATGTGTAAGATGTTGAGTTTAAAGCTAGCTAGGATAATGCTCAGCCAATTCAGTTATTAAATAATATTGTAAATCTGTATTAGAAAGGATTTTCTTTCTAAATATGTAAAATAATTGTCATTAATAAACTATAAATGCTGTTAATAACATCATCCGTTTTTGACACCGATTTGTAAAAGGATAATTGGAACTGAAATAACCATAATGCTACTTTTTGCCGTGATTATCAGCCACGTAGGTAAAATCGCGGAAAAACTAATTCATAAAAATATGTCTAAAACAAAGCAAAATAATATAAAAGCCTTTTTGAATAAAAAATGAAAATTTTTAGACATTTAATAGTTCTACCAAGATCTTTTATCACGTCGCCAAAATCAGAACTAATACCACAGTCTAAGTATCATACAGTCGTCCGACGCCTTTGATCTTGTGAAAAATGCCGACAACGACTTGACAGTATCGCGACGCCAAGGGTTGTCAAAATTAAAAATATTAATAAAATTATTTATTTATTGCGGATAGAAAGAAAGAAAGAAAGACAGTTTATTTAGCGCAAACAGGAGGCTACAAATATTTAAAAATAGTAAAAAATAAAATAAAAATAGAGAACAAAAAATTAAACAACTTAAGCCTAAAAAAAAAAAATCAACATCGTTAACATTATAATCATTAAAAAAAGTGTAACCTAATATTATTATAACTTGCTGAGAACTAATTGAATAATATTAAATAAAAGAATAATTATAAATGGGTAACTGACAAATATTTTCGGTTTCTAGATTTAATAGATTTGAAATTTCTATTGCTGAACTTAATTATATAAAAAATCCTCATCCTAATAAATAATTTCAACAAAAAATTTACTGGGAAGCAATCACATGGTTTCGTATTATACTCCACTAAACTCAGATGTTCAAATAATTTGAGCCCAATATTGTTTTCGTTAAATGTATTTTTTATTTTTCTAAAAGTCATTTCAAGTAAATCCGGTCTTTTACATGCTTCCACCCATAACTTACATCTGAAATATTGAAATACAATACAAATTAATAAATTCATTCTTCATCTATATTTTTTCATGTAAAAATATTTAATAAACTTTGTTATAATTTTAGATTTAAGTTATTTAGGTTTCATTTTTGTAATTAGCACTTAATTAGCGTCCATTTTCCAGGATTTTCCATTTTCCTTCAGGTACCTAGCCTACCTACCTATTCGTACTTCTTTCCGTCCATCATTCGGCCTTTTTGTTGGCGTTGTCAACTTTGACGGGTATGACAAATATTTTTATTATTAAATTTACGTATTCACTCTACAATAACAAAACATTATTTATTTACCTTTCTTCTGTTCGTGGAAGCTGATGAAACCGCAGATCCTTATTAATACGAGATGAAGACTTGCAATCTCTCACAGCACACGTCGTATGCACCATTTTATAAAATAATTACGAAAACAAACACGCGTAAGCCCTGAATGACGTGTCCCGACATGCTAACATTATTTTGTTTGCATGTCGGGCTCGGCCCTCCCGCGTCCCACCCCTCACACCCCGCACGATTGCCCTGTCTAGATGCCTTCGTCGGACGACTGTATGACAATAGTATATTTAGACTGTGCTAATACCGTCATATATGAAAACCCATCACTTTTGACAGACAGTTGAGTTGATTGTTGCGAATATGCACACCAGCGCCCTCATGTTAATGTCATCCACGTGCCGAAAGCCGTAGTTCTATATTATTGAGATAACATGACCCACTTCGAAAATACATTTTCAAAACAAAAACGCATCTTTCGAGAGAGAATTCAAAAAATGCTTTGACAGCCACAATGTGTACGTTTGCAAATTCTTTTCAGGATCAAAGTATTTTAATAAAAATTAACATACATGTGAAACAAGCTAATGACGCGAGCTATGTATGAAGAAATTTTTGTAATTTTGAGAACCTTTTGTGGAACATTACACAGAAGTTTACACAATACAATTTACAAAGAGCTACTTTATATTTTGAGTATTTCGTCTTGTAGTTATATGAAGGGATTTCTATTCACGAGGTGCAAGTTCGATCACCAGTGCAGGCTAGTACTATTATGACTCTTTCAAAATTATCTTTACTTTCTAAAATAATTTTAAGACATTGACAAACAGTGAAGAAATACATCGATTCTAAATATTGGAATCAGAAATCGCCAATCCGCAGTGAGCTAGCGTGGTGATCAATGCTCAAACCTTCCCTATATGGTAAGAGGCCTGTGTCCTGCAGTGGGATGTTTATAGACTGGTATTATTAATATTATTGATATGATATCCCACACATCAAATTCGGATAACACATTTAAAAGTTATGATAGAATAAAGGTACTTATATACTTACATAGATCCACCAGATCTGAGTCCAAGTTTTACATCAACCAATACATAACTTGATTTAAAAATCTGTTCGTTTTAACCGAATTCTGTTGCTAACTGTCCGCGAAAGCCAGACAAGCTCTTGTGGAAAGAGACAGAGCACTACACTGCGTATAACGGCATCTTTGTCACACAGCATCATCTGACCTACTTCAAAAGCTGGGGTTGAAATCACCGCAGCTGCTTGGGCTCAGCGCTTATTATTACAAGTCATTGTTATTTAGGTACTGGGTTCAATGCTCGGTTGTTGCTAACCGTATTTGCAGAGGGGTGATCGATTTTGCTTTTGAAAAGTTCGCGACCGGCCAACTGGTATTGAGTTTCAATCGTCGTTAAATTTATTATTATTCTGGTTTTTAATGTCTGGGTGATATGCAAGTTTGTGCGAATTGAAAGAGCTGTATAAATGCGTATTATTAATAAAAGCCGTTATTTGTCGTTATCATTAAGTAATGCTGATGGATTTAGGTTTAGTAAGTGGCTTACAGCTTAAATTTGTCTATACGACTAGGTCATCTTTAAAAAATATTAGTTTAAACACGTGGTTTTGACCACGTGGATACAAATGTATATAACTTAAGTATATAGCTTAATCCATAAGACATGTTGTCGTCTAAAACTAAACTAAGACAGACCAAAATTTGTTCAGGCGTAATTTAATAAAATACTATTTGAAGCTAAATGAATAATACAAAGCATTTGATTTTGTAAACAAATCTCGCTATTTTAGCAATATCTCTAGCCCATAATATAAAAAACCTTTTAACTTGATTTTGTAAAAGAATTTCCTAAATCCATCCAGCAGTTCCTGAGATTGCACATACAACGTTACAAACTCACAAACGTTACATCTTTATAATATTAGTTGAGATTTTGAATTACATAAATATTCAGTTTGAAACTTTAAGATTCGCTGTAACATGCAGCGCTGACGCGATTGGGCGGCAAATGTTTTAATTTGTAAGCCTAAAAAGCGCTTTATTAACGATTAAACCGCTATATGCAGCGATGTCAGAATTTTCATAGGTAGATTTTTTGTTAGGGAAAAAATGTGTAGGTTTTAGATATCTAGGTGTTTGACTTATTAAATGATGCAGTTATAAATAGACAGGTATAAATAAGAAAAAGAAATATTTTGAAATGTACTGCGTAACTTTTATCTAACTATTATCCTTAATCATCCGTATTACAACGAATTTTAGTTGACGTTCTAAATATTCTATTAAAAACAAAAATATTTGTGCTTTATATTTAGCAAAATAATTACAAATATTACAACTTACTCATACCATTTTTAAATTTGACAGTAAACGTCAAAATTGTACTTCAAAATATACCCGTCCTTATTTTACATTCAGTATTGAAAAGAGACAGATAGAATCCATTTTAAATTGTGATACATTAATTAATTACAAGTAACATTGTCTATTGTAACTTATCTAAGTGGTATAGACAATAGTTTCTTACTTACTTCTAAATTAAGACTCTTGATGTTGTGTCACGTGACAGCGCACTACACGGCGTAGCGCGGCGTCTCTCGCACACAACTGCGGTAATATTACTTTAAGATATCGTGGTAGGGGGAGAGCTAAGATATTGTGGTAGAAGCTTTCTTGTTAAGTAATGATTCTATTGTTTTAGGTTTCCTTTTATACTTTACTAGATATACAATAGTACTAGGTATCATTATGAACTGTTCATTCGATTTGGCACGAAGACAGGGAGATATCTTCTTAACAAGCTGACAATTCAAAAACTTGATATGACAACTAAATATTTGAAAGTACGTAAAGAAAATAGTTTGCTATATAAATAGCCAGTATTACTATCAATAATGTGCGACTTCTAATGATATCTTAAACGTCAAATCAAATAACGAATCCAAAATGTGCAATAGTATAAAAAAAAACTTACACACGTAGATAAACAAAAAAAAAACAAGTACAGTAAATTCTAGTCTTATAAAATCACTAACAATTCAAGCTTAAATTCAAAACAGTGTGTTGAAAATTTGGTACAAAAGTAAATGTTTAAAACTCCAGCGCTTGTTAACTGTCAAATTCGCTTAAAGCGCTGCCACCGCTGCTACTCGATCGCCTCCCTTCGGCTATTTCTCATAGTCATTGACTGTTCCATTCAAATTACATTTCAGTGCGTAGTTGTTCACCAAACGGGACGGACGTGCGTTCTCCATCAACATAAAACAAAAAATTGACACTTATTTTCTGAAATTCACAATTCAAGACCCAATTCTCGCGCGTGTGCACATTTTGACGTATTTCAAACAAAATGGCGGTCGTATTTAGTGTTTTTTTTTTTGAGACGCGAGTGTTTAACGTTGTGTCTGTTATTATAGTTGGGAAACGGTGAGTAAGTTACCGAAATAGTTTTTATTTTGTTTGTAATTTTTTTTTTAGAACGATTTTACGCGCAGTTGCTATGCAGTGAGCTAGTGTGACCATGAGATTTAATATTCGGGATAATTATTAATTGAGTCATTTACAGTTTTGTATAGATGGAATTTTATCAGTCGTGTAATGTTATAGATATATTCGTTGTAAGCAAGCGCGGATTATTAGTGTTACTGTAATATTAGAAATTGTTTTCCTTAAAACCTTATCTAATTATTTGTAACGTAAATACGCTTTGACTCGTATTTGGATCGCTCGTTCTATAATAGGATAAATAGCTATGAAAATAATTTACTATGGGATAGAGTAATGTGATTGTGAACAGTTTTTTTTTTAATATTTTAACTACTGTTCTTTCGTAAGTTATAATACGTCGGTTTCTAATCTCGCTGGATTCAGCTGAAAAAACATACAAAACGACGATCTATCTGATTTCCGTAGTACTTTTATTGGCTAAAATGAGTAGGTACCTAATCTTACTATAGCTAGGTTGATTTAAAAATATATTCACACATACATGTTCAATCACATCAAATTGACCCTTGTCTGAACATAATATTGAATAATAATCTTCCAGACATACACACATACATACATACAAGCACAACTCATACAACATATAATTCGTTCTTCACAATGCGTGTCTTGACGTTGTAAATTGGGTATAAAGGACTTGATGTCACACTTTCCAAATTGTATCTTTATGTTCGGATATTATACGATACTTTAATATACCTAGTATTTATTCTATATTCAATGCTTAAACTTTTCCTCTATAGGAAGAGGTGTGTGCCCAGCAGTGGAATACTTATGGGCTGGTATTTCTTTTAATTCACGGGATAACTTCTAGGGAAGAAGTCCGGTTCATTTTAAAGGCGTGCATGGGGACACAGGTCCAACATGCAGAGGCCTTGTTGATAACTTTAATCTTAAATGTGATGAGGCACCTTATTATAACTGCAGTTGATATTGGCAGGTTCAATTCAGTGACATTTATTTCATAGTCATATATTGCTATTTTTAACTTATACGAGAAAAGGTAGTATTCGCATGGCAACAAGACTAAGTTATTTTTAAACTAAAGATTACATATAATATAGAGGATTATAAAGATATACAAAGATAAATTAATCACTACGCTAAATGAATACCCAATTTTATGAATTTTGAATTGCCAATTATCAAAATCGATAGAAAATTAGGAATCCCTAAATTTGAAGCTCACAAAACTCCAAAAAAATCCTTAGCCAAAATAACATTAATCTACTAAACTTGCGAATAAATATAGGGGTGCAAAAATTTGGCAAAAATCATTGCTATTCAATTATTTACTGAGTTATTTTAGGACAAAAATCAATCAATGTTCAAACCTTGCCTTTATGTGAACAAGCCTGTGCCTACTTTTATTTGGGGACAAAAATTAATGATCATTGCTTAAACCAACCCTATACAGGGGCACATTTATAAGATGGTATAATAATTATAATTTGATTGTTATTTAGGGACGAATATCAATGATCAATGGTGTAACCTTCCCTATATGGAAAGAGGCCTGTGTCCAGTAAAAGGAGCTAAAGTCTAGTATTATCATCGTTTATTCTTCGGGAACTTAATTCATCCCAGTAGCCAAAAAAAAAAACAAAAAAAAGTCGATTTGTTTTCTAGCTGTTGCCCGCGACTTAGTTCGCGAAAAAAAAATAGGTATGAAAAATAAATAGTAGCTGATTCTCGGACCTACTGAATGCGTAAACAAAATTTGAAGAGAATCTGTCCAACCGTTTCGTAATAGTAACTAACATTATGACAGGGGAATTTTGTATATAAGATTTGCAGACAAAAATCTCATAGCAACCAAAAAAAAAGTAGTTTTCTAAAACAAATTACTAAAGTAAAATATAATAGTTATTTTCTGGACATTTCTACGTTAGTCACGTGCCTGTATTATACTTAATCAAGGGTTGCTTTCCGTATTTCCCAAGAGTACCGACTTAGAAAAGAAATTGGAAGGATTTTTATGTTATTTTGACGTCTCATAATTTGATAGGCTGGTTGGCCGGTATTGAATGAGTTTCTAGGTAAAAAATCACTGGTATAAAGCTTGTAGGATCTTTTAGCACGAGGATAATATTAACATTAGTTATAGGGAGTTGGTAAGCATATTTGCCATAACAGTCAACTTAACTGTCTGTCAAAAGTGATGGTTTTTTACGGTGGGCCAGATCAACTTCTATGAGTTTATTCTATTTAGCCTTTCTCGTATCAGTGCTGTACAAAAATCTACCTCCATTCATTCCAGTGGTCGTTCTTTTGCTGATACAATATTCAAAATCATTTTTACATATACCAGTCTTGTTTTCTTATTTTCAAACGGGAATTCACCTTTAGGTCAATCATTCTCCTACAATTTTTATCTCAATTAGTTCTCCTAAAGATTGAAAGAAAAAATATTAATTAATACTTCTATCCAATGTTATTCCGAGCTTAAATAAGCATACATCAATATCACAATAGGGTAAACGCCCTAAATCACTCTTTCTATAATAATTTCCAACAAAATCGTTTGACATTCATTGAGTACTTTCTTTTTAGGTCCATACCTTTTAGACTAAGTAGTAGGTTCTTCTAATATCCTCTTGAATCTAAGCACACATCTTAAATTACTCAACAAAGTATAGCTTCCAATGTATCAAAAGCTGAATACCGCTGATTTGCCATCCAATTCCTAGGAATGGCGCCTTGCTGTCGCCTCATTCTCTTGCCATACGATATTGTACTCTATACGTCATCTGATTCCTTAGCTATAATATTACAGTGTCTATTAAGCCATTAGGTTCATATTCCTTTAGATTGATTCTGTTATTAATTTGTTTGTCGTGAATGAGACAAGTGTCTTGTTAATATAGAGGTTTTGATGTTCGTGTTGGATTTTTCATATTTTATTCTATTTGTCTTAAGATTTAAATACAAAAATCTCAATTATAGCCATGGTATTCACCATAAAATATAATGTAATAATGATGATATACCAGCTTATACAAATCCCACGGCTGGGCAGAAAGATGTTGAAGGATTTAGTTTATGAAAAAGCGATGTAGAATATTATAATACGGTTTGTAAATGCACCATAACTAGATCTTTTCTCATATTGAAAAGTATTCGAGGATTTCATATTCCATATTGAAATCGACTATTTTTCTTACCATGGTCTAGAAGACTACATTTCTACATGATTATTTTTGTAACCATACCAAAACGACATTCATTGTTACTTACCTACTAACTAGCCATCTCATACATACAAATTCGTCCATTCAAACACTAACACGAAACGCTCCAAAAAATAATTACTTTGACGCCAGGCCCAGAAAACACTTACGGTAGGAAAATCAATTTGTTTAAAAGTTGAAGCTACACACGCATCGCCCCCTATTCCCATCCATTCCCATGGGTGTCGTGATAATCTGTAATAGATTACAACTACCGTGGGATGTCCCATCGAAATACTATAGTCATTGCACAGTGGAAAACAAGATTTTTTCGAATATAGGTGGAATAGTCATACATATTGTCTACGATCATCTGTCATAGATGTTAGAGGCCACTGATGTGGAGGAATAGTTGTTGAAAATATACAGGAAATTATGTATTTCAGATGTCAGATTTGCGGGGCGCTCGTAGCCATAAGTAGTGAATTAGAAAGGTTTGGAAGAAAATGAGGAATGCCTTTGCCCTGTGGGATATCAGACAGGCTACTAAAAAATTGCAAGGAATATTTGTGAATTCTTAGTGTTTTAGTGCAAAGTTAAAAGTGTAAGGATTATGCTGCTAGAGCTATAACACTATCATCTTTTCAAAGACACGTAATATTTTAAATACATAACAACAGTTTAGTAAATCGACATTTGAGATATGTATATGATTTTGTAGATGAAACACTAATCTTATCTAAACACAGATATAAAATAGCTTATTTCAAATTGAGCAAATAAAATATCAAAATAAACTCCATCATATCATAATTTCCCAAAAAAAAACCATCAAAAATTAAAAGCGGGGTCGCCCTAGTATACTTTTTTAATTTAATCCTTCCCTCGAGTTATAACAAAATAGTTGAATGTTTAATTTCAAAGTCGGCATGCGGAGTATGTTGGGTTGAAAAGGGGGTTGAACAGGGGCGCGGGGTGAAACAGGGGCTACCGGGGATGAAACAGGGTGACGTATGAGGTTGACGTGAATACGTCGGCTTGTGAGTACGTACTGTGAGATGATGTACATTTATAGTATTATGAAATATTGTGAGTGAATTTTGTTGAACGATTTAGTGAGAACTGTTAATTGTGTGCGTTTTGGATATTAGGTATGTTGTAAACTGGTGTTTTTGTTTTGCGTATGTTACTATTAAATTTTGTTTTGTATTTTACAAGATTGCTTGAAAAATGGGTAATGTTTCTATGTAAATGTAGCGGTAATAACGTTTTGAAGTTACTTCAATAACTTTTCTTATAGGTCGAAAAATTTTTCGTCATTGAATTGATTTTTATTTACACTTTTTATAGTATAAAAAAAACTGACAAATTGGGAATCTCCTTTTAGGAGTTCGTTAAAATTATAAAAAAATGTCATGACTAAAGCTGTCTAGTTCTTTTAATATTTCATTCAATAACATTATCATTGTGAATGAGTTTTTAGTCCCCAAAGTACTGCGATACGTATTGCCCTCTGACCCGTAGATAAACATACATACTGACGTATTTTTATCATGTTTTATGAATCAATGAACTGAAATCTATTTACTGGGTTAGTCACTTCATCTCCTTTCATTAACATTCCAATATAGTAAAGAATTTAAAAAGTATATAATTTTGATTCATACCCATATCCTACTAATGTTTAAAATATTATAAACGCGAAAGTTTGTAAGTATGAATGGATGTTTGTTACTCTCTCACGCTCAAACGACTGAAGCAATTTTTATGAAACTTTGTATGGAGTTAGCTGACACCCTGAATTAACACATGGATTACTTTTTAACCGACTGGATCAGAGGAGTATAATGTATTTGCAAGTATAACAAACAATCACTTTAGCGAAGTTAAATCAACAGCTACCTAATAATTTAATAAAAATCTAACTACCACTTCCATTGCATATTGTAAAAATAATTACCTACTACAACTGACCGTAGACGTACAAAATACTAAAATTCTATAGAAATCTCTTTGTGAGCTTACCCTTCGGGATTCTGCGTCCCAATAGCTCGTTCCCGCCATTCCCATAGCCCCCATGCTTTGTGCGAGCACGTGCAAGGCAGATGTGCGCAAGAGTTTATTTTAGGTCCGTTAGAGTGACCATGACGTTTTTTTTTGTAGGATTTTTTTTTCGTTCGCGGAATTTTTTTGGTTACTGGGTGGTTGGTATGTTGGTTGGTGTTTTTGTATTATTTGAGGACTGTGCGTATTAAGGAATTTAAATATATTATTTACACGTTAATAGTATGTTCAATAATATAATAACTAAAAAAGAACCAAAATATACAAAAAACTGCTCATAG
The DNA here is from genome assembly GCA_941860345.1 of Chrysodeixis includens. Taxonomy (NCBI): domain Eukaryota; kingdom Metazoa; phylum Arthropoda; class Insecta; order Lepidoptera; family Noctuidae; genus Chrysodeixis; species Chrysodeixis includens. Next base: position 4,093,947 of record OW796119.1, on the reverse strand, counting down.
CTACAATACTAAATCTATACTACTCATAGTTTAATCAACTGTTATTATTTTTTTAGCTTTTGACCAGTTTCTTCAAAAATACTTAATTTATTACCTATTAAAACATGCATACAACTTTAATCTCAAGCAATATCTCCTCTTTACATACGTAATAGTATAGTAATACAATATTAATACTAAACTAAAACAACAAATATTATCATTTGCCTTGTTCTTACAATTATAGATAACAATATAACTGATAAAACTACGTAATCTTAGTTATATAATAAAATGATATTCACTATCTGTACATGTGTATTTAAAGATCTTTAAGACTATTGGCTAATGATACACATGATTAAAGGAATTCCAGTTAAGAAAATTTTTGTATATCATTCTCTCTATTCAACATCAGAATAATTCATTAATTCTTATATAATATCAGCCAGTAACTAGCCCACTTTTAAGCTAAAACCTTTTTGGGTTAAAAAACGTTACGGTACAAGGGTCTTTCGGCACGTGGTCGAAATGGGAACTAATGCCGTCATAAATGATAAACTATCACTTTTGACGGACAGTTGAGTTGATTCTTGTTACGAATATGCACACCAACGCCCTCATGTTAATACCATTCACGTGCTAAAATATTGCAGTTTATCACAGTCGTAACGAGATGGAGATAATTTGGAGCTATCTCCATTGATATACCTAATGAATTAGTGAATGTATAAGCATTTTCATTACAAAACTCTTCAATATCAAAAATCTGTTGAAAATAATATCTCGTTGTTTAAAATGACACAAAACCACGACATTAAAGGAACATACAATTAAACGTGTTCACATTTTAAGTTCAATAACTATTACAACTAACAAAATTTCCAAAGTAACTCTAAAAGAGAGTCCTACAATAAAAAAAGAGACGGAAGATGACCAAATGCCTTTAGTCCAAAGTGCGACAAGGATAGAAGATTTAGAACTGACTAAGACAGGCGATTCAGAGCATTTGAGATAAGACCGGACACAGCTGTGTGTGAATCAACATTCCCATGTATGTCTATCATTTATATCTAATACATATGTTTTATTGCGGCTAGTAATAAAAACTTGGTAGGTAGACTAGTCTGGGTCACATTAATTTTAGGAATTTAGTTAATTAAGAACACGTTTTTTAACGTACTAAGGAATTTAATCCTTGTATCGTGGGGGATTTCAAAGACATTTAATTCACATGCACAAACACACCCTGACTCAGAATTACTATTTGTAGATTGCACAAATTCTTGTTCTACGCAAGGATAGAAGCTGCGACACGTCGCGAAGTGGTGATTGGCGACGTGACCTAAACCATTCAGCTATCAGTGCAGTCAAAAATCTCAGTGCGAGAGTAGCAAAAAATATTTGACAGTTATATAAGATTCAAAATGGCTGATATTAATACCTAATTCAAGAGCTGTGATTGTTTGTTAGTCATGTCACTAAAAATTGCAAAATTTTAGTCATTTCTGATAACAAACCACACTACATAGGAAGTGGGTTTTGGTAGTCAAATAAGTAACCCGATGATTTGAAAGGCTGCGTCATTACTTTAAAAAAAATACTCAGAAAATCGCTATCATCATCTTCCTTTCTTCTTCCTGCCCTTATCGCATTTATTTTTTGGTGGTTTATTTATCAGAAAATAAACCACTAAAAAGTCTAATTTCAGAAACCACATTTCACAAGCCAGACGCAACAACTGGTCACCATTAAAAAAAAATCTGCAAGTAGTAGGTAAAAAAAAAATCTGTCCTCTAAAAACAGGACCATATTGTCACCCTACCGGCCAGCTGCAGATCCTAACATCCGGGTGTATTGTGTCACACAATAGGACTATATCCTTAGTTCATATACAATTATACTTACCCTATTCATTCAAGATTTTTTTTCATGTACCTACCATATATTTTTATCGGTATTAGATTTTGAACTTTAATGTCTGGACTGTAGGGTCGTTTTTCGATTGTAGTTTTGTTAGGTGGTATATGTCCATGTTTGAATAATGGAAAAAAAAATATGTAATATTTAAAAATATATGGCAATATACGTAACTATTAAAAATACCAAATGAATTGTGAACTTCCTACTTTTTGAAGTCGGTTTTTAATTGGAAAAAACCATGAACTAAGAATTAACGAAACGAGAGTCTGAAGTTGTTGTTATATTTTATGGAAAACCCATTATATTATTATCACTATTATAATATAAGGGCCAACTTCATTTTTCGCCAAATCATTCTCTAAATGGTTAATATCAAATTATTATAAGTGGCTACTACCCCTAAAAGAAAAGAAACTCACTTAAATTCATACTTACAATATTGCCTATATCTGATTGTTTACCCAACTACAACAAAAAGAGGGTTATGTTTACAATATAGATTTTGATTGCTTATATTGTTGCTTTAAAAAAAAGACTCCCGCACTAAGGAATTTAATCCATGTATCGCGGAAATTACATAGACATTCAATTCACATGCACAAAGACACCCAGACTCAGAACAAGCATTTGTGGATCGCACAAATTCTTGTCCTACGCGAGCATCGCACCCACGACACGTCGCGTACAATGGTAATTGGCGTGGTGACCTATACCACTCGGCTATCCATACAGTCGATGTTGATGATAATGTTAACAAATTCTAACAAAAAATACATAAATATGTTTCTAAAATTTCAATAACTGTGTGGTTTTATCAAATACAAGATATACACACAGGCCGCATTTGACTGATAAGGGGTGGCCTTCATACAGTGATAACAGTCCGATTGATAGTAAAATTGGGTAACTTTAGACAACCAACCGCAACACTGTTACCTAACTGTAGTATAAACAACGTTTTGGAGACCCCAGTTGTGCATTAAATACGGGAGAGGACCAAGGAAACGATGGATGGATTGTGTGAAAGATGATATGGCTACAAAGAGGTTGCTTGCGAGATGACGTCAGATAGGAATGTGTGGAAGAAGACATGCTGCCATCTAGTTTCAAGCTAAGCAGAGCTTGTATTATGAGTAGTGGACAACTGATAAACACATATATACTTTTAAAAACATACATATTATAGATAAATTACACCCAGACACAGAACAAACAATCGTACTCATCACACAAACATTTGTCCTGGGTGGGGATCGAGCCCACGACCTCTAGTATCGCAGTCAGGGCCACTAACCACTAGACCAACAGGCCAGTCAAAATAATATAACTTTAAGAGGTGGTACTTCAAAATGACATCATCTTATTAACTTATGAATGTTAATTAATTGTAATACCAGCTGAGAATGACGTAATCAGCCGCCATTTTGTATTCCCCATATGTCAAGAGGGTAACGCGTTTTATAAACCTTTAACACATGTGGTTGTTATATTAAAAGAGTTAAAACTTCCTGTTAAATTGTAGAACTCTAGTATGGATAAAATAAATGTTACTATACATATTAAGCCTACTAATATTGTAAACGCGAAAGTTTTTAAGTGTAAATTAAAGTTTGTAGCTCTTTCACACTCAAGTTTGTATGTATTTAACAGCACAATTTCTACACGACATTCTTAAACAGACTAAGCAGGAGTCTCAAAAATTAGGTCGCGGGTTTTCAGAAAAATTTAAACTGTATCAAAAGTGCTTTAAGGAAATCGATGAAAGCCTTTAGGGATCCGTATCTTAAGGTTTTCGAGGTGAAGGACAATTTAACTGAGGTTTTTATACAACTTCCTCAAGTTTTTTTTGGTATGGCTGTCAAATTTGCAAGAACGCAAAACAATATTGGCCGCCTTAAAAAGAGTGTTGGTTGAAATTTTATAGTGAAGACGAAGAGAGAATAATAAAGAAGACAGATGATGATGAACGGTAAATGGCATACAGTATAGTTTATACTGAATCATTTTCTACAGTCAGGGAAGAGACTGTAATAATTTAATTTCCAAAATAATTGTTCTTGTACCTAAAAAACTGGCCTGTTGGTTGGTCGTGGGTACTATCCCATCCCTGGACAAATGCTTGTGTAATGAACGCGATTATTCAATCCGAAACTGAGTGTAACTTATCTATAATATGTATGTATTTAGAAGTACATAAGTATATTTATCAGTTGTCTAGTACTCATAATACAAGCTCTGCTTAGATTGAGACTAGATGGCGTTGTGTTAAAGTCGTGGAATATTATTATTAACTTAACCTCTTTAAAATTTGAATATAGATATTTTATACTCTTCTCCCGTGCTACGAAACCCGTGGTGCCCAAGCCCGTTTCACACTTGACCGAGTTTTTTTGTCGCTAAGCCCAAAAAGAGGGTCTTCAACGTATTTCGGTGTATCGAGAGCTGTCCTTTGTGGCTTTTCTTACATCTTATACTGTACCAGATTTACAATATTGCCTCTTTAAAATGTACCTTCAATTCTCCCGTTTTTGAATACCTGGTTTTACTCTTGAATCTGTAGAAATTTCGTGTCTTAATCACTACGTGGTTACCTAACGCATAAATTTGTGTGCTAGAAGTGCAAGATCGATCCCTACGCAAGATACTAATGTGGCTTTTTTAAGTTATATGTACTTAGTATCTATTCTAAGACACACAAATGATGAAGAAATACATCGTGAGGAAACCTGGATTCCAAATACTAGAATCAGAAGTCGCCAATCCAAAGTGCGCTAGCATTGTAACGCTGACGAATCGCTCCAATGTATTGAACTGACAAAGTCACGTCACTTGTCGACAAGGAATGTCACTCCCATACATTTTAGGCAAGTTTAGGCCCTTATTTGAAAACCAATATTGCATTTTCTGATTGTGATTTACAATACTTATAAACCATCCTCTTGAAATATTCTATCTACAAAAAAAACCGCATCAAAATCCATTGCGCAGTTTTAAAGATCTAAGCATACATAGGGACAGACGGGGCAGCGACTTTGTTTTATACTATGTATTGAATTGTTGTGTGAATATTCGGGGATCACCTTTCTTTACATTGTTGTAATGTTTATAAGCAACGACTGTAGTCAAAACTAGTGATAACATTTGTTTCATTTTGTATCGTGTTGCATTTGTCAGCTTAAAGTAAAAGGTATTTGTTATGGAATATAATAATGCGTTACGAAAAGTTTACGAAGAATTAACATTAATATTTTTAATTATAAAAAGGAGTAAATGATACTGTGACGTCTGATAGGGGAGAATGGGAGAAAAAAAACGTGTCGTGTGCAAGATGTGTAACAGACCAAAGATTATTAAAATTGATAAATGTTAAGCAAAATTATCCCGGTACCTATAATTTATGTAACCAACATTATTTAAATTGCGTTTCCTTACTTGGGCCTAAGCTTAATCCGTACAAATTTTCATAAAAAGGATAATAAATGACTTAAATTGAAAATTTTACTAGTGGACTTAGCAAACTATACATTACCCTAAATAACTACGATAGTCATCATTGCCCAACTACCAGACAGACAGACAGACACACAGGCTGAATTCCCAACCCTTCTTTCCATTTCCCGTTAAAATCAGCTAAAAAACCAGTTTTTGAAATTCAATAAGCAATTTGTAGGTACTTTAGACCCCTACCGTTAGTCGCGACTCGATCAGAACACGATAGGTGACTATTATTCACTTACAATATAATATAAAGCTCGGTCTGCAGCTGCAAATAACACAATAGTAGGGACTTATTGTGAAATAACAAAAGACTGCAACGGCGTTTTAGGGAGGTCCTCAAATATTATTATGTAGCAGTAAATCTCGTTGCGAAGCGAGATTTTTTAATAACTATAGTTAAAAGGAACTTAAATTTGAGATGCCGTTAAATTTTATGATGCTTCTGTCGTTTTAAAGCATACATGCTTTAAAACGACAGAAGCAACAAATTGTGTAGATTTGAGGTGTTTTGCTAATGGCGCCCCACCGTGGGGCAGCTCACAAGCATGGTGATCAATGCTCATTCTCTGTATGAGAGGCCTGCAGTGAGTCAGTTACAGGCTGGTGTTATTATTATTTCAACTATTTCTATTGCTATACAAAAATATCAATTTTTCGAACTATTTCCTCGTTATTAGTGGAAACCAGGATACAAATTAATTAAATGTACACCATTAAAATTATCTTAAACTAAAACCTAGCTGATTGTGGTAAAACATATTTTCTTATCATTTTTTTTTACTCTGTAGGTAACAAACATATTTCAAACTCAAAGTACCTTTAGACTCCCGACTGTCATACGTTGATCGTTTGACAGTCGTTAAGTCATTACAGTTCTGACGCGCAGTCTTACTATGGGCCACTGTGTTACCCAGTAACATGGGTTGTGGAGGTCAGATAGACAGTCCCTCTGTGACATACGGTGTTCAGCTGTCGGTGAGACTGGAAGCCACCAAAAAGGCTACAAATGATTAAAAATTATATCTCTTAAACTCTCTTAAACTTACTACAAATTCAAATACCAATAGGTAAGGCGAAACCGCGTGCAAAAGTAGTATTGTTTAAATTAAACGTGCTCATCTTGAATCGAACTTTGGACCGTCCGTGATTCTATTGAAGTTCATTGTATGTTATTAATATTACATACATAGCTATCTACGTTATAACGTGTTATAACTGACTCTAGAAGGCTTTTTAAAGACTATTTTTATAGATATTAACAATTTTCTTCAAGAATGGCATGGAAAAATATTTCTGTCTTTATCATTCTCAAATGAAATATAGAGATAAAAATACTTTTTTAATTTTCTCTTAGCTAAGTGACGTTCTTGCTAACTGTTAGCGTATTTCAAACTATACCTACATAATAATAATATAATAAAAAAATATTGAGAAAACGTAGCACAACACTGTCTATTGTCGATTTCCAAAAAGAATTTAACAATAAAACAAATAAAACCCACAAGTCACATCACTACAAAAAAAAAAGCAAATTAATAAACCCAACCACAATTGGCATAACACAGAATACCAAACACATCATTGCTTGGCCACTTAAAAAAAAAACGCTCAGCCCTAACCAGCCAATGGGAAGCGTTCCCGCTAAAACGCGTTCCATTTCCAAATTATTTCAGACATGGCCGCCGCGTAACGAGTAGAATGGGCAAACAACAGTTGACCCCAATTTTGCCGCTAATGGTATATCTAACAGGGACGGTGGCCTGTATTAGAATATGCTTGTATTACATTATGCAGTGGCTAACAAATTTGTTTGGTAATTTTAGATATTAGCAAATTGGAGTTTAGTGTAAGAATCTTTGAAACTAAGAACTATGTTGATTTATAAATAACAATACAATATTTTCTGCCTATAAATGGCCCATGTCTAGTTACAGGCCTAAATTGAAGCATTTTATTACATTCAATAGATTTTTGCAAAGTAGCATGCTATTGCACCTAAATGCAGGGTTTGAAAGCTTTTTCGAACTTATTTAGGTTACAGTTCTCTGTCCCGATTTCCGAATAGATGTAATATAATCGCAAAGTAAATACTACAAAAAAAAAACCGATACATCTAAAACAATAATTTCATTACATATCTGTTTGTTTCCTAATCTTAAATTCTTAAAGAAATTTCGTCATACCTACTATAAAAACATTCATTTTAGCGTACTATAATAGCGGCCAGTAAAAAGGGAACGTCTGTGACATTTATATTTCGATACAAAGAACGCTGTTTGTATTGTCTTTATTGCTATTTAGTTGGTTTTATGTGTTATATTAAATTAATAGAGCTTAGTAGCCCATTTTTCTATTTCCTATAAAGTATGCTACAAGGATCTTTCAGCACGTGGATGACATTAACATGAGGGCGTTGGTGTGCATATTCGCAACAATCAACTCAACTGTCTGTCAAAAGTGATAGTTTTTCATATATGACGGGATTAGTTCCGATTTTCTTGCGTTGTTTAAAAATCTAAGTAGACATAGGGCAGAAAGTGGGAAGCGACATTTTTATACTACCTATGTAGTCATAGAAAAAATAAGGAAACGAATTTCAACTTTAAAATCAATTTAATTCCCGAACTACAATTCCATTCACAAAGTTATCTTAAAAAATAATATCAAATGGACCTGCCAGTAACATTCCCAACAATTTATCTTTCCCGCCAACATTGATTCGAAATTCGAATCTTGATTCTGTTGCAGACGTTCTGACAAATATCGGCTAATCTCGCCAATCGGGTGGTCGAGAACGGTAGCCATCTTGGATCTGTATAGAGTTGTTATAACAGGTCAAAAGCGATATCTGTTCTTCCTGTTCCTGTTCCGTAAAAATAACAGTACACAATATCTGTTACTAAATAACAGTCAGTTATTTTTCTACGTACTGTTTGTCATTGTCATGGGGTAACATGTTATAAACAGCTTTCTGAAGTTAATTTTGTTTCACTTTTCAAGAGATTTCTGTATTCATTCTGTATGAATCAATATTTTTACTGGCTTGTAAATCTCCCAAAGCTGGGCAAATGGGGTATTCTTATATATTTTTGGCAATAAATTTATTATTATACGCATATTATTAGAATAGGAAAGACCATTAATCACCACACTTGTGTTTTGACGATTCAGATTCAAATTAAAATCGATTAATAACCGATTTCGATTATTCTCGATTTACAATAATTTAGTTAGTTTATTGTACAAATAAAACTTCAAAATCCCAACGCCATCCGGTGTATGAAAACGTTTGAATAATAATATACATATATTATTTATGTATGTATGTTTGTATACCGGAACACGATAAAGATAGGAAGGGCTGACCTCAAACCGATAAGACTTTAGGCCTTGAATAGCTTTACGAATAATTAAAAGAGTTACCTAAATAATATTGAAATATTAAATTTACAAAAACTTGAAACTCAGTTTGAATTTTTTGCTAATAAGTCGGTATTTTTTTACTTGATATTTGAAGTTACTTGTATTTAATTAAATATCCCACATTTGGGCATTAGTTTATTTTCATATAGAGGAGATATTTATAAACATTTACCAAACATTTTTTTCCTTGCCTATAGTGTCCCATTGCTGGGCAAAGGCCTCCAAACAATATAAAAAAAAAAATATTTTAGTAACTTCATATCAAAATTTTAAAAAGAATCTGAAAATAACTACACAGGCAAAACTGTAAACAAAAGCTAGTTCCAAAACACAAATAATTAAAAGAAAGTACATTTTCAGACGACTTGACCCCACTCGGTCCCGGGAAAACCCGCGAAAGCCACCAAAACAGTCCATTCTCATAATTACCAAAGCCAGTAAATATTCCCGCTAAAAAAGTAAATAAAAAAGTACCGGCCAAGTGCGAGTCGGACTCGCGCACGAAGGGTTCCGTACTATCATCTATACACAGCGAAAGTTTGAAGCGTCTACCTGTTACCGTTCTTAATTTTGAGCAAAAATATACGAAAAACACGTTTATTGTTTTTAGACACTCGTCACTTTTTTTTAATTTTAAGTGTTTGTTGTTATAGCGGCAACGGAAATACATGATTTGTGAAAATTTCAGCTTTCTAGCTATTACGGTTTTTGAGATACAGCCTGGAGACAGACAGACAGCGGAGGCTTAGTAATAGGGTTTCGTTTTACACTTTGTGTACCCTAAAAAACCAGATGACAAAGCACGATCATAGCGTAGAACGACCTTTTTAATTAAAAAAAAAGTCTAATTTTCAAAATGGAGGCCGCATTCGAGATTCAAATTTGAATGTGTTCTCTTTTTAAGAAGCTATTGTCAACGGTTTTTCTGTAAGTAATTGTTTTTGGTTTGATTCGTTTTTTGAATTGCTATTATTTTTATATTTTTCTTTCTTGTGTAAGGGTTGTAAGCAAAGGAAGTTACTGGTAAAGATACTTTTGTTTACTCTTTATAATTTCTCTATATTTAAAATTTTCGTATCTCAATGTGCGTTCCCGTACTCTTTCGAAACGGCTTGACTGATTCTCTTAAAATTTTGTGAGCACATTTAATAGGTCTGAGAATCAGCCAACGTGTATGTTTTATCCCCAATTTCTTTTTTTTATAGTATTAGTATGAATTTGTTTTGCATATTTTTAACTTACAGTTTAAATTTACCAAAAAATTCTTTATCTACCTAAGTAATAAATCTAACAAGCTAGTAATTATTTTAAGAAACATCGTTTTAATTATACTCGAAAGTGTAACAAATTGATATTATTAGTTATGAGAGCAAAGGGACTATTAAAACTGTCATTTTGAGCTAGAAGATAAATTGTCGCCTATTTGTTAAACTTTATATTATTTACAGGAAATCGGTACGTTCAGGTATTTTGCCCACGTTGCCCATAGCTGGGATTAGGAGATGTTTATATAAGATTTAAAAAAAGGTTAAAAGAAGGTTTAAAAAAAACCTAGCTTTTGCCCGCGACTTCGTTGACTAAAAAATAAATAATAGGGACAAAAAATAGATAGTAGCCGAATCCCAGACCTACCTACTGAATGCATATACAAAATTGCAAGAGATTCAGTCCAGCCGTATCGGAGGAGCACGGAAAGTAACATTGTGACACGGGAATTTTATATACATATAAGATAATTATTATAAACGATGTCACTAAGCCCACGGGTGGGATACACTACGATATCAAGTTGTACATCAACAATACGTTAAGCAGATCACCAACCAATCGTTTCCCATGCCTTTTCGATCCACAGACTACAGTCCCATCACTAATAATGTTTTAAATACGCGACAATGGCGGACATCCGTACAACTCAATTTGCCGGCGGATGCAGCCAATCGCGACCGTTCCCGCCATCCAGAGTGACGCATAACTCGGCTCCCAGACTCACGCCGCCATTCAAATCCGTGTCAATCACTTTTAAGTTCAACATTTTTGACAGCTGTCAAAATGACAGCTCTGTTTTTGGTGGGAAATCAAAACCTTTTTATTTCGAATACCTAGACCTTTTTTTAAACACTAAAGTAACTAATAACTCTATTTTATGCGGTTCTAGAATTAGGAACCTTTTGTTTTAGTTAGCCATTTCTTAGTTTAATATTTATAATAATACAAGTATAGAGGAAATCGAAAAAATAGTCAATACGTCAGGGAAATCTTATCAATATAGAAGAATATACGTAACTGAAAACTAAATCAAAATACAGCGACAGACTGTTGCAACAACGGATGAATAGAAACGGCTTATAAGGAAATAATCACCGCTCTGTTCTCTATTTCCTATACAGCGAGTGTGTTTTCAATTACAAAAGCGATTCAACATACTTACACATTCAACAACAAGAATAGCTCCTGAATATATTAAAATGATCAATGAAAACTTACAATCTAATCCAGAGATCTTTAAAAAAAACTACTGAATAAATAAACAACTCCAAACACATTCAAATCTTACAAAAAAGAACACAAAAAATCCGTTAAAATTCAATAAAAAACTGGGGCACAAACACTTTGAAATTTCAAATTCAAAAATCGAATGCCAAACGAAGAAATGGAACTTAAATTCGAAAATATAAGATCGAATTCGTAACGTACGGTGGACTACAGTGTTCGGGATTTGAATTTTAAATTCGAATATGGAACGTTGATAACCGTCCGTTGTCAGTTAGTTGAATACGAGCATTGTGAGTCGACCGATTTCTTAATCATTATAGCTGCGCCGGAGTTTACAAGGACATGATTTTATCAATATACAGGATGTTACAAACATTATTAAAAAAAAAACTGTGATACAGAGTGTAACAAAAACACGTAAACTTAAAATATTAGAAAAGACTTTTTCTACACATAAAAAATAACCTTTTTTTTATTAATAGAGTATACCGAACATTTTTGACGTGGTTAGGAAGGTGCTGGACATGAATGTGGATGGATATAGAGAAAGAGGATGACCAAAGAAACGATGGATGGATTGTGTGAAAGATGATATGGCTGCAAAGGCTGTTGCTTGCGAGATGACGTCAGATAGGAACGTGTGGAAGAAGAAGACATGCTGCGCCGACCCCATATAATAATTGGGATAAGGGCAGGAGAATGATAATGATGATTTGTGCGTGCGTGGATTCGAACCCAGGAACATTGATGCACTGAAAATATGTCTTTTCCTCAACACCTTTTATTTAGTATACAGGATAAATCTGAATTCTCTTTTAGTATATTATTATTTAAATATTCACCTTTTGAACTGGAAATTTAAATTTTAAATACAGTTTTGAAACATCCGTAGATAAGGCGTTTGAATTCAGGTTTTTTTTTCTTTTAATATATTTAAAGTTATTTGTGATTTGTCCGGGAATCTAATTTTGTTGTATTGTTTTTTCGCGAACAAAAAAATTTACTATAGATTAAAAGAAAGTACATTCTACTACTACTTAAAGAGCTACCTTTTTACATTCTTACAATATTTACAATTAGTAATTTATCTTTCATAAACAATATTATAATTAATTATCACACTTTTAATTGTATTTCAAAGAACTTCTTTATCAATGATTTTCAAAGTCAACGCACTTATTATTTTTATACTACTTTATCACTACAATAACATTATTATAATACTAAAGTTTATTATCACAGCTGATGGAACTTTGTACCAAGTAATTAGTTATTTTATCAAAAGAATTGCATTTATTAAAACTGCAATTATTACTACGCTTGTGAGCTGCCCCACGGTGGGGCGCCAATAGCGCTGTTAATAACACCAGCCTGTAACTGTCCCACTGCAGGCCTCTCATACAGAGAACGAGCATTGATCACCTCGCTTGTGAGCTGCCCCACGATGGGGCACTATTATTTCTTATAACACCAGCCTTTTAAAACTGTCTGAAAATTTTCAAACTTTAAAACAGATTTAAAATGACATACATTTTGAATACTCATTCAAATTCAAATGTATTCCATGTCAAATGTCAAATACGTTGACATCACTTAAACGTTTCGTATCCAAGCTTCCATTTTAACGTTTTAGAACTAAAATAATATTACTTTTACAGAAGAAATAGTAGCTTCATAGAATAATGGTTAATAATAAGCTTTATAGAAAAATAAGAAAAATAGAGCAATGGTTCTAAATATGACTTACACACTTACTAATATTTTTCACATTATTAACGAATACAATTTTTTGTTTCAGGTCGCAATAACAAGTTCCAGACATCAATTTAAACTACAGTTGAAAATTCGAGATTATGTAAGTACACTATACTTATAACAACTACACTTTACTATAATATTAAAGTCGTCAAAACCACATTTAACCTTAAAATCAGAAACTTTCTTTCTAGAAAAAAATAGTGGCAATATCTAAGAACAAAATAAGTCACTCAAAGTATAAAAAAAATTCACAATGTTATTTGCCTAGGTTGCTATCGAGTCTGCACCTCGTGCATACAAATCCATACATAGTACCACAAAACCACCACGACATTTCGGCTTTTAATTAATAAAAGAATTTCCTAAACTTGATTCACTAATTCCTGAGATTTACCTCTACAACATGTCAAAGTCACAAATTTTACGTAAATATTAGTTTAGCTAGCGGGGTCGACAGAGTTTGCAAACCAATTCGTCAGTAGTTTAGGCAGGCATTCCTATTTCCTGTGTGTTATAGAAAATATTTGTACGATTCTAGATATAGGTTTACTAGATATGGCAAGGGAATTAAGACAGCGCAGTGCGCACTACACGGCTTAGTTCGACGTCTCTTGCACACAATTATAATTATCTTGCTTTAAGTGCGTTATAGTAAACGTAAGTTTCCCGTGACTTCACCCGCGTTAATAGCGGTTATAGCTGCAAAAAGTTTACCCCACTCTGACAGCAGTCGGTTGAAAAGTAGCCAATGTGTTAATTCATAGTGTCAGCGATTTTCATACCAAATTTCATGAAAATTGCTCCAGTCGTTTGAGCGTTAAAGAGTAACAAACATACATACTTAGAAACTTTCGCATTTATGTTAGGATAGGAAGTAGGGTTGCTCAAATTGTACTGACAAGTCAAAGTCACGACACTTGTCAAATAGCAATGTCATTTTTAGACATTTAAGGTTTTATATCTAGAACTAATAAAGTAATACATTTCATTAGACGTGCTTCATGGTTTTGCCTGTATAAATGAGTTTATTTAAGAAAAAAAAATCTAAAGTTCAAAACCTTTCATTAACTATCTCCATGTAATATTACATCTAAATCGGTTCAATTATTATTCCATTACAGAGCAACAGACATAAATTGAATTATTTTCCAGTTTTAGCTTCAAACCTGCAAGCTCCTATACAAAAATCCATCCACACAACTACGCTAGCACTTCATCTGTTTTAATATTAATAGAATATCATCTATTCTAGTTATAATACATCTGTGTAGGCCACGCCTGTTAGGGGAGAGGTCACTTTCGCGCCAATGTGCACTATTACGGCTCTATAAGGGGACAGACAGTGTTGTTCTTAACGTTTATTTTATACTAGCTATTGCCCACGTGAATGTCAGTTATAGCTCCAAAATCATTACCCCTCTGACGCAGTCGGTTAAAAAGTAGCCTATGTGTTAATCTAGGGTGCCAGCTAACTCCATACCAAATTTCATTGAAATTGCTCCAGTCGTTTGAGCGTGAGAGTAACAAACTTACAAACTTTCGCGTTTATAATATTAGTAGGATGTGTTAAAGCTGTTTCAAATATCAATAATGAAGATTGGTGGAGGGAATAACAGCCAATTTTGAATAAGTCTAAGTACGTTACTATCTGAAAACATCAAAATTCGACAAAGATATTGGAATTCAAGCAAAATAACTAAAAATATCTTGAAATATGCAATCAAAATAACTTCTCCGAAATAAAAAGAAAAATCCAGCAACTCAAAAAACATCTCATTAGCTACTACATCAAAAATAAAATAACCACAATAGCTTGTTGCGAAATAACAACCAAAAAATAAGTAGGTACGTTCGTTACACCCATGAATTACGTACAACATAATATGTGCCCATCAAAGGCATATCTGTACTGTGTATATAATTCAGAGAGCCCTGCCTACCCCCCAAGAGACGAGACGCGACGTAATGTCTTAAATATTAATTAAAGACTTCCACTCCGCTGAGATGGCTGATGGGAAATTATGAGACGGTAACGCCATCTAGCGGCGAGTAGCGGGAGTTTTTTTTGTTTAGCAAGTCGTAATCTTTTTAGGTCGGAGCTTTATTTGATTTTGAGGAGTTAAGTTGTCTGCGATTTAATTTTTTTTTGAGTAGTTGGTTATGAATTTTACTTGGATGTTTGCGGTTTTGAATTTCCAATGCTCTTAAACGCTACAAACATCTGGACTATTTAAATGTCGTAGTGAGAACATATTTAAATATTACTAACAACCAATGGGCTTTTAGATACAACATTATGAAGTTACGTATCTACATAATATCAATGACTTTTATAGTTTAACAAAATAATAATTTAAACGAATAAAATGCCATTTAATATTGAAGAAACTTGGTATTCAAAGGCACATATTATTATCACTATTTATAATGTAGCAAGAGATTCTGAAAGACTTAATTTGCCAAAACTAATTTCAACATAACCACAGTCACTTAAGTCCAAACTGCTACACTAACGCCATCTACTATCGAATAGCAAAACTACGCACCCTAAAACAATTCACTATTTTACTAATCAGTACTACCCGTATGACTCATCACGAGATTAAAGCTACTAACGTGATCATACAACCCTAAGCCCTTCTGAATGCGGGTTGGACCCCTATTGGAACGATTACTTCATATTTTTAACCCCTAGTAATTAAAATTAAGAGGGCCACTATTGAAGTACAATGCAGTTTGGAGCTTTCAATTGTTTTGTATCGAAAACTCTAATTGGTGAATGTTTTGGGAGATATATGGCTGGATATTGGAATATCAATTATTTTTAAGTTGCCTTAATATGTCGTACTGTCTATTCAATTTTAGAATGTAATGCACAGACGAAGCTATGCATCTTATAATGTTTTTTCTTTATTTAGGCGGATACAGATTTAATTTGTGGATATATTTTGATACTACCTACTTTTCCTTTTTATAGCTCTGAATACTCAGTTGATGTCTATAAATATTAAAACAGTGTTATAAAATTGGACTGGAAAACAAATAATGATCTCAGAAATTTTTATACCCGTAATTTTATTTCATGTTAATATTTATTATTGCATTTTCAATTTATTAAATGCATAGTTTGATAGTAACGTATAGGGATTATACTTATTGTATCCAATGAAGTTGATTATACCTATTTGGTGTCAGAGTTTAAACCACCCTTAGGCCTCTAAACAACACACACGTTTCAAAATTCTCAGATATACCAGTCTCCTCACAATTTTCCTTCACCGTTACAAAAAAAAACACCACCAACAAATAATAATTGCTATTACCCCTAACTTTAAGTCTATCCAACAATCGCTTACCTCAGCTTGCTCTCTTACCCCGACAGGCGTGAATGTACGCACTCAATTATAACTGGGATACTAAACGTTAGGCCTGGGGCAATTCGGAATCAACACGGCATAAAGGTTACCCTTAATGGGGCCAGGACAATAAAATTTCAAAGTTAAAAATGTTTGAATAAGCGGTGGAATAGCTGATATGTATGTGTGGTCTGTTCAGTCTTGAAATGATATTTTCTGAGAAATTTGGAATGATCCTTACTAATAAATGGTTGTTTTGTGACAAGACAGTTGAAATTTTCGAGTGTTTAAGATAATATTTTATATGAGTAGGTATTTAAACATGTTTCTGGTGATGAAACCAAGTTTAGGTTAGGCAAGTAGTATATATCATCATTTAATACATAATAACAAAAAATACATTAATGAAAATCAATGAAAAACGGTCAATATAAGATCCACGTACATTTTTCGCTGTCATTGAGGGGGGATAATATATTTTACAGCTATAACCAACTATCGCGCTGACAAAATCACAGTCAACACCTAGTTCAAAATACAAAAATCTCAACTGATTACACTCGTAGGTAGCAAAACCACACAAATTGTTTCACCAATTCGAATACAGTACAATCTAGAGAAAAACTTAACCACCACAAAGGCCCTTTCACAACATCTTGTTATTTAAGTTGAAGCGTTGTCTCTTTGAGCGTACCTGTTCCCTGTTTCCCTGTTCCCTGTCCCTCCCTGTTTGTTTGACCACACCCCGGCCAGTAATCACCCTGTCCTTTGCAAATAACATAAAATTTAATACACTGCCGCTGTTTGCCGCGGTTATCTTGTCACACAGGTCGGCAACTGGGTTAGCATTGTGAAAATTTAGATTAAACTTTCTACTTTGCGACGTTCTAGGATTTTAATTTGTGTTTATTAATTTGTTGGTATATTTTCAGTTTACTGTAAGGTACAAGAGTAATAAGAAGAGTAGTAATATTAGTGTATTAATACCTACACTAATAAACACATAGTTTACTTACAAAAGTATCTTAAAACATAGTTTAAAAAGTCGCTTCTCCCGTCTGTCTCTATGTATGCTTAGATTTTTAAAACTACGCAATGGATTTTGATGCCGTTTTTTTAATAGATAGAATGTTTCAAGAGGAAGGTTTATATGTAATACATCAGTATTATATGTGCGAGGCTGGGGCGAGTCGCTAGTAACAAATAAAATACAGGTTAAAAGACAGATAAACATTATTTTTCGCGATTTATTTCAATCTCTTGATAGTAAATGATATCCACATGTTACCTTTTGACGTTAATACATAGAATAGCGAGAAATACATACGAAATCAATGAATTTCTGTGTTCCATTCCGTATGTGTTACATTTGCTAAATATTCAGAGTGACAGCGCTTGCAGCGTCAAAGTGATGTCAGAACTCGTTATTTTTTTTCACTTCACACCTAGTACGGTTGGTCGTTAGTAAATTCTACCTAAGTCAAAAACAATACTAGAAATGGACCTATTTTTAGACTTCTATTGCGTTTTATGAATAGAATATTGATATATTTGTAATATTGTAACAATAAGTGTTACATAAAATAAGGTAAAGTTTAATATTCTGTTTAGTAGTTTAATATGCTGTTTCCAGCATCCAAATATTTTGAAGTCTAGAAAGAAAATAGAAAATTGTTATACAACGTTGATAAAAGCGAGAGGCATTAAATGAAACCACATATTCTGTATATCATTATAAGGCTACACAACAAAAATCAAATCAATGGAAGCAATAGTTTAGTCACAGGATATTTTTGTAGTTTTTTTTTAGTTTGAACATGCTGTATCTTCCTGATTAGGTGACTAAGTTTTATAGGCATAGTTATCTAGTTGGCTCCGGTTGGGTCCGAAACTAGTCGGGCTATCCCGATAAATACGCGTGAGTAAACCGTTATAACGTTTTAAGTATGAATCATCCTCACGAAAGTTATTATAAAAATATTGCTTACATTGATTTGATTTTTGTTGTGTAGCCTTATAATGATATACAGAATATGTGGTTTCATTTAATGCCTCTCGCTTTTATCAACGTTGTATAACAAAAAGCGTTTTAACTAAACTACATAATTAATAAAAGTATTGAACTGAATACATGGCAACTTTAGTTAGGCCCTACATTTAATCATACAATTCAGTCTATTTAATATTGTTATTTCGATTACATTTCTCTCTTATCATCATCATCAGCCTATCGCAGTCCACTGCTGGACATATGCCTCTCCAAGTGCACACCACTGAGATCTGTTATCTCTTATCCCACCTCAAAAATACATATTATATTACCCCAAAAAATACAACACAAAAAATCTTACCCCGAAAAATCACTAAATCTTTCGAAAATCCGTGCAGCTATTTAAATCACTTTCTATACTTAAGCTATGATAAGCTTTAAATACGTTGGTATCCAGTAAATTGTGTTTTTGAGGCTCAGGTGGGGCCTTTATGGCGACGTAAGACCGCCACTAATTATAGCCGGACAAAGCAAGAGATATAAGGAACAAATGTTTGTGTTTACCGCTTTTTTAGGGCATTTTCACTAATGTGGTTAGGTATTTTTTGGATGTTGTAAGTGTGTGGTATGGTTTTCTAATTGTTTTTGATTAATTTGATGGTTGGTCTTGTGATATGATGGCTGTTTTTGTGTAATGCCTGATTGTTGTCGGGTTTTTTCGACTATGTTACAAGGAATGTGTAATAAAGTAATAATATTGATATGTTTAATTCATATTAGGTAATATAGTATTATTAATAGTCGATTGGGCTAAACTTTCCCCTAGCTAAAACAGATTTTTTACCACGAAACAACTTACTTATAATTTTTTAAAAAGACTTAAAATCTACTGAAATAAATGAAAACGAAAAATCGAAAGGTGAGATTAACATGCACAACAATAATTAAAATTGCAGTTTTCAATTTTACATCACAAGAAATTTCATATCTCTGAACAGAAATGCAAACGTTAATTAAACATCCGCTAGAGTCACGGTACATGTGTAAAAGCGCAGAAAATGTAATAAAAATTGTTCTCTATAATCTAAAAATTCTCGAAACACGTTTCGACGTGATGAACGAACGAGTGAACTCAAAAAAACAATAGAAACCAGATAACAGTACGACCTTTTGTTTTAAAAATCATTCCGACGTTTTAAAAAATTCGTAAAATTTTTTTCTTTCCCCGCAATCTACGATGGAAGCAAGAAATGCCTTTCATGTTATAGTATCGAAGTTTTTTTATCACGGCACTGATTTTTAGCGAATGAAAACGCTTTTTCAGCGACCCTCCGTTCCGTTTTAGTTTTTTTCATTCACTTGTGTATCTGTTTCGTCGGTAATGAGATTACGTGGCGCGCGCAGCGGCGAGTAGCGGAACTAAAATTTCATTATTGATGGCGGTATGATGTAATTGGATGGAACTGTATGTTTAAGCGTTAATGAGTTTGGCTGAGCGCAATATTATGACAATGGGGACATGATTGATAGTCCTTGTATGTGCTCACGACGTATTGTACATATCTCTCGCATAATTGAAACTAAATGTAACAATGCGAGGTAGAACTATACCTATTCTCATTGTAATTCGTACTTACAAATATATTAAACCTAAAGATGACTTTACAAAATTTTAGTTCCACCAAAATCCCCAACGAACCAGTTCTCATTGAACCCACAACAGTTAGCAGAATATCAAAACAATTAATCACGAAAATTAATACGAAAACCTTCGAAGCCAAACCTCAAACCGCACACAGCAACACGTAACTACATCTACCGTCGAGTAGCGGAACAACAGCTTCGGCTACTCGCCAACAGATGTCGCTGGCTCGCCGTACACAATTGACAAGACGTCAATACAACCCCCATGCATATTTTAGCACGGGCAACGCATCATATCATGCTCCCTAGGCGGGATATATCATCAAATTGCTAACGCTTTTGCTCGGAATGACTTGTAAAATATTCAGTAACTCGGTAACTGCTTTTGTAGCGCCCTAATGAAGTATAGCCAACGTCAGACGAGCTTTTTCTCGCGGGGTTTCATATATTTTATCTGTGCTATCATTGTTACGCCGGTAGTTCTGCTATGATGCTACTTGTTTTAGAATTGGACGTGAATCTTTTAGTGATGTACCTTCGCTCTAGTGATGTAGTTGCGGATAATCGGATAAAATATTGTTGGGTATATGAAAATTACACGGTTTATTATTAATAGGATTTTGTGAATTAATTAACTCTTTCACTCGGTAGTCGGTTGCGGATTACTAGACATTCGTGTGGTTTACGGATCATCCTTTTTTTAATCTTCAGTCCTTTATTCAAAGTTTCATTGTTACTTGAAAATAAAATCCTTTTAATTTTGTAAAAAGTTTTTCTGAGCTAAGTTACCTACACAGGTACATTACAAGTTTTAAACTACTTTTGAATATTATATTTGAATGCTAAATAGATTTTTCGTCTGTTTAAACAGATCACCGCAAAAGCTGGACTGATTTTAATGTGATTTTACTTACTTACTGATAAATAACTTAATGTTGCATAATTTAGATATGAACATTATTTAATAGTTCAATAAACTCGCAGGGAACATCTAACGTTCAAAATATAATGATTATTATTATTTATTTACAAGAAACATCATTTAAATATCATTATGGTTCGTATAAGAAATTTTTATGGCGATCGAATTATCATTTGACGATTTTATGGGACTTTTATAGAAATTAGAGATCATTACGTATTTAATATGAAAGTCATTTATGTTTCTTCAAAATGTTTGAAATTTGTTATCAACAAATATTTATACTGATACTTAACAGATAGACGGATGGATGGAGTTGCTACTACATTTATAATAATACTACTTACTTATTATTAGAATGATTTCAAAAACTAAAGGTTTTAATATAATCAAAATTTAAAAACATTTGATCAGCATTACATAAAATAATTTAACTTAAATTTTCTTGATAAAATACTTATCTTCAAACATACTTATATTTAATACCATTCATAAAAAACTTCGATTATAATTATCTAACATTAAAAAAGACATAACAGCATAAATTGCTGTTCATACATTAATAAGAAAACACAGCAATATTAGTTAGGTACTCAACTAGCACAATGCTCTTGAGTACGAATCTAGAATTTATGTTAATAGGTATTCACAACACTAAGCTAGACCTAAGTCTAGAATCTAGACTAGATCTAGCTAGATAGACATCATAAATTCATGGAACAAGGGACGCTTGGTATGATACAATGACGCCCAGTTTCTAAGATCAATGTAAGCTGTTATCAAATTAACTCACGACTGTGATTGGTTGAGTATAAATCGGCATGTGAATTAAACGCAACTTAATACTGAGTTTTTAATATTTTCATTATAATTGTACACTTCTAACGTAGTAGTTTTAAACAAAGCGTTTCCATTTCATTAATGAATATAATTTTGTGTAATTATCTCTCTCTAACTTGGGCTAGACAAATATACACAAATTCATTATTATCAATATACTTTCTTAGCCATCTTATAATTACAGCTATCTTACTCTAGATAAATAAATAGAATATTCTTTATTGCACACCACATGAGAAACAGACTTGACAAACATAAAAGTTACATGTTGCCACAATGGGCGGTCTTATCGCTAAGAGCGATCTCTTACAGACGACCTTGGGATGGACTTGGTACTGAAGGAGTAACATTTGTGCAGGTAGTCAGCGGTCCACAGTTTTTAGATAAACAAGAATATTATATGTAAACGAAAAGACTAAATATAGGACGCAAATATCATTCAAAAGCATTACCATTAGAAAACTCATCCAAACCTAAATACCTAACAAACAATTCATACACACAATCCCATACAAATTTACAGCCACATCAGCTCAACCTCATAACAATCGTGTAGAATCGAGAAGTAAACTCGCATACACAAAGACAATTGGTACCTTATACAGTGGTGATAGCGTTCAAATTTGATTGGCTTTTATCACAAAAGGGCCGTACCAATTGGTATCTGCCTTGTGCAGCGCAGACGTGTTTGTTTATTGCTGTGTACGGTCAGCAGAACTCATACATATTGTTGTAGGATAAGTGTAGTCGCGTGTAGGATAAATGTAGTCGTGTGTAGGAATCGTGTTGGACTGTAGGATAATTGCTAAGTGCCTTTGTATTGATAATATTGATTGGTTAGTAAGCTTGCACTATAACATGTCCCGCGTAGCTGGCTGGTGTCAAAGTAACACTAGCCGCCGTGGCTGAAATCGGTCCGGTCACATTATTATGTAGAACTATTGATTTGATTTGTTAAGGTATGGCTAATATTCTCAATGTTCTATTTCAATTGGATAATCGAAGACAAAGATATGGGAAATGAAAAAAGGAATGAATGTTCAATTCTTCTTTAAATTGGATTTAACAATTGCCCGTAAGTGCGGTATTTAGAAGCAGGTCTTATGTATCAGAGGAATGTCTAAATGAGTAGAAAACTCTTAAAACACGAAAGAACTAATTAAATAACAGTTAAATTAACATGTTTCAGTTACTTCAACTGTAACTAAATAGACTGCAGTGCAATAATGAGAAAAAGCTTCCCAACTTTCAGTTTTGAATTGCATCTTAATTAAATTTCGAAAAACTTTCACTAACGAATACTCTTTGATACAACTTTACAAACAAACAAAAATAATAACTAGTTTAATTTAATATTTTATGTTCACAACTCCATTCTATTCTGCTATCTCTACCAAACGGCCGGACATGTAAATGGCTATTTATTGAGTACAACACCATCTGTCGGTGAGTGGACAAACTAATGTTGTGTGCTATCTGAATATAGATGGCACTAGCATATGTGTGGATTTAGACGATTATGGCACTTACAGTCTGAGTGGTTTAGATAATTTATGTTGTGTTGTGTGTACGTTAACTTACCTGTTTTCTGCTTACATTAAGTTAATTATAAAGTTAAAACATTAGATGAAAGTAACAAACAATGAAATTACACTTTTTGTACTAGCGATTTCGTTACGTAATAAAATAAATATATTTGAAACATGTATTCAATTATTACAATTATAACTTTCACCAAACTATCTTACACTTCAATATCTTTTATTCTCACAATATGCATTACATTTTTGTTTAATCATTCTACACAGTTTTTAAAACCGTCCTGTTTTACCGACAAGTTCATCGTTTGTAACGCATTCAGCTATACAAATTTAATTAATATATCATTGTTGATACTCTGTATAAAACAATACACAATAGAGCTATTTAAACCCAGTATTCCGATGAACTACCAATACAGATGTATTATCAAACGGTGTCATAGTGGTTTTGTTAATTAAAGAAAAATAACGTATTAGGTACTTTATTTGTCAGTGAATATAACTTTCAAAAACCATCATCATAGGGACTTGTATAAGGTTAAAAAAAAACAACCATCATTTTTACGACTTCCACGTAAAAAGAACTAGAAAACCACTACATTTTACACAGAAAAAAACAACTAATCGCTCCATTACTTACAAGAGTTACTAAATTAATAAAGTACATGAACAGCGCTAAAATTAAAAAGTGATTTAGTGTTGTTTCGCCCCAATAATGTATCTAACGGCCATTTCGGGTCATTTCGGGTCATTCGGGTCAAAATAACGGCCTCTTATGAGTTTTATGTCACTCCTAACTACTTTATATTATTAATTGAAGCGATAATGTTTTGGAAAAATCTGCGCTCTTTTTAATTGGTTTGTTTTTCTTAGTCTGGTGGTGTGGTTTTCTTAATAGTTCAAGTTAATTGTTTTGAAAGATTGTGGGGCAATTTTTGAGGCATGTACAGATATACAGTAAAGCGTACTTTTAAGAAAGTATTTTCGTAGTTGATGTATTAGAGATTAGTCTATCGACTGAACTACATCTTTCATTTGACGAACTAGTTGTTTGGGCACTGGAATATGATTGTTTGAAAAGAAACATAATACAAAACCTGTTATTCTATTTATCAATATCTTGCTGAGCTTACAAGATAACTTATGTTACTATGAGTTCTATACTAAGTCATCTGCAGAAAAAATTGCACTTTGATCTACAAGCACATTCTAAACTTAACTTCAGCCATTCCCATACCTTTTTTCATAGAAAGGTACCGCCAAATCCTCCAAAATAACTCTTAAACAAGGAAATCCACACTAAATTAGTTAGCCCTCCCTAAGTTTCCGTCCAATAATGAGCAACTTAGACGTCAAACATCATTAATCTCATCATGAACGTTCATAACCGAACTATAGTAATTTTAAACGCCGTGAGTGATGGCAGGGGGGTCGAGAGGTACAGAATTCAATTCCCGACGAGTCGCTGACAAGGGTACAGTTATCTATCAACTTTGGCTAATGGCGCCCAACGTGGGACCCTGTCAAAATGCTTTGAACTCGCCTTAAGAAATTGTCTTTAATTGTTTGTTAAGTTAAAAGTGTGTTTGAGATAAGTTTGTTGTAATTTGATTGGTGCAGTGTTTTAGGGTTAAATTTGATGGATTCAATATTGCATTAAGCGTCAATCTTATTTAAAACAAAAGTTGAATTTACCTGATACGAAATTATAAATCAGTTCTAGGTGTATTAAATCAAATGATATAAACATAAAACTTTGATACCAACTTAGTAATATAACAGATTTTGACAAGACAAGAGCAGAAAAACTATCAATTCCTATACAGGAAGACAGGTCTTATAAACTGAAATCAGTAAAGATTGTAGCTTAGCAGTAGCTTAACGTTAAACGATCAAACGAAAGCATTTTTCTTCTCTAATCACCACAAATAACCCTTAAAACATATTTCAAAAAAACAATTTTCAAACCACCAGCTTTTCAAGCTATTCTTTAACCCTCAAAAACCGAGTTAAAATTGGCGTGAGACCGACGTGTGGTCAAATGGACCACGGTTAGATTTACGAGCGGTACCGGCGACCACTCCGGTCGAGCGTTAATACCGGGTCTAATCGACCGCTATCGAGAGTTTGTGGGCACAATTGATTTTTTTTTCGGTTAGCAACACTGTAACTGTTGTTTATTTTCGTTGTGCCTGATGGTTATTGTAGATTTGTTGTGATTTGTAAGGATTGTGAGGAGTTTGAGTTAGTTTTTTTTAATAGAGAGAGATTTTTAAAGCCGATTATGTTAGTGTTAATCATAACTTGTACGGTGTTGAAAAGGGTCCGAAAGGCAGAAAATCTGAGAGAATTTAACTCTAATTATTATCTTTGCTCACCTCGATTACATTTCAAATTCTAAGCTTAAAAATCAAAATTACAATAATCTATAAAATACTACGTATGCTTATATACGAGTTAACTTAGTATAACTAACAAACTTCGACCATTAGTCAATTGAATTCGGATTTATCCCTTCACCTAATTCTATTACCAAAAACTAAATTTAAAACTTAGTACCTATCAAAAACCAAACAACTAAACATCTTACAAATCAAACTTAATTTCAAAAGACGTACCGTCATTCTACATTATCACTACTAAACAAGTGGTGTGACACAAGCAGGCTCGGTCGGTCAAATGGTACGGACATGAAAAATCAGCCCGGCCATAGTCGAGTGAATTTATTTTTATAAATCGTGCCCCTGTCCGGGACATAACGTAACGAGTAATCGATTCTCGACTCGATTCTCGAGTTGTATCGATAAACCGTTTGCGGTCTTTAAATTTTAGCGAGTTTTAATTTGTTGGCTGTTGACTGCTTTTTGTTTAGTGGGGTGGTTTTATGCTGTTTAAATTGTCTTTTGGAATCTGAAGTCTTTGAAGATTTCTATATCGGTTAACTGAGACTTTAAATCACTAACTTGTGTTAAGAAGTTGAGTGGTGTGGATGTAATTTTCTTAGGTACAGTTAACGATGAAATTTGTACCTACATATTTAATTTCTTCATAATTGTCTTTTCTTGAGGATCTTCAAGGAACTATATAATTAACACACCTAAATAGGATTGAACCCATTATCAGTATTTTTAAAGTTTTTTAAACAACAAAATAAAAAATAACAACGAAAACACACTAAAACGCCTAGTCAAACCACAATTGACCACTAAAATGTCTTAAGAATCTTACACAATAGCCTCATAATAGCCTTTATAACATCGCATATTAAAATGCCAAAGAAAAACGAAAAAAAAACTGCTTTTTTTGACAAATTTAATTAAAAGATGGTTTCTTACCAGCACAATAGGTCCCACGTTTGGGCGCCATTTAGTTGGCAGCCATTTATTTATTTATTTATTTATTTATTTATGTACACACAATTTACATACAGAAAATATATATATATATAAACAATAGGTACAAAGGTACTGCTTATTTCTAATGAAATTTCTGCCAGCAGACCTGCGACAGGAAAAAACAGGAAGAAACATAGACACAGTGTGTAATATAACTAATAAATGTATAACATTGAGAATAAAAAATAAAATAAAAACAACAAGTATAACAATTATTTAAAATGTACTATATAAATAGTATATTATAATAGGCATGGAAATCAACTAATGTAAAGAGGAAAGAAAGTGTTCTTTTACACGTCGTTTAAAAATAGCAATGGATTTAGAGTCACGAATGTTAGACGGCAACGCATTCCACAGTCGGGCTGCATGTACAGAAAAGGAGTAAGAATAGAAGTCTGTGGAATGGGGTTGAATTTTAAGGTGGGATTTAAGATGGGATCTGCAAAGGACGTCAGGAGGGCGGATATAGGAGAAGCGCTCACGTAAGTAGGAAGGATATAGTGGATTGTGAAGAATATTATATAGGAGACAAAGGATGCGAGTGTTCCTGCGAAGGCGAATAGGGAGCCACTTGAGATCGTTGCGAAATTGAGAGACGTGATCGTATTTTTTGAGCCCAAAAACAAAACGGATACACAAATTTTGCAATCTCTCAAGCTTATTTAGTAGCTCCTCGGTAGCATCCAAGTAGCAGGCATCTGCATAGTCAATGATCGGCTGAATAAGGGTTTGCGCTAGCAAAATTTTGGTCCTGAAAGGTAGGAAAGTCTGGAGGCACCTCAGAGAGTGACAAGAAAAATGAACCTTGCGACTTACCTCGTTGACCTGGTCGCGCCATGATAGATTCGAATCCATCAAAACCCCTAGATTTTTGACGGTATCAACGTAAGGAATCACCACACCATCAAGACACAGCGGCATGAGGGAGGACAGATCAAGTGCACCACGATAATGCCTACTACCAATGATAATTGCCTGTGACTTTGCAGGATTAACTTGTAGACCATAGGACCTAGCCCACTTGCCGATGCTAGCTAGGTCGTGGTTCATGTCTGCAATGGCAGAACTAGCTTCAGCCAAGGTAAAATGTCGATAAACCTGCAAGTCATCAGCGTATAGGTGAAAATGAGAAGAAATGGCGTTGGTAATGGAATTAATGAAAATAGAGAAAAGGAGAGGGGAAAGGACGCCGCCCTGAGGTACGCCCGCAACAAGATCACACCAATCGGAGTACATCTCATCAAGGCGGACCCGCTGCGAACGACCCCGGAGGTAGGAACCAAACCAGGATAGGGAAGAGGAAGAGAAATTAAAGGATTGTAGGGTACCTAGTAGAATATCGAAATCCACGGAATTGAACGCAGAGCTAAAGTCGAGAAGAACAAGGACAGAGAGAGATTTGTTTTCCATAGCCCAGCGGATGTCATCCGTGACTTTGAGGAGAGCGGTGACGGTACTGTGGCCGGGACGGAAACCAGATTGGAAAGGAGAAATAAGGTTGAAAGACGTCAAAAAATCTGAAACTTGACGGTGGACAATGTGCTCAAGTACTTTGGAGAGAAAAGGAAGAATGGAAATTGGCCGGAACTGAGAGAGCGAGGAAGGATTAGAAGTTTTAGGAAGAGGAACAACGTACGCAAGTTTCCACGCTGCAGGAAAGGAACACGATGATAAAGAGTGGTTAAATATATGTGTAAGGATGGGGAGTAATTGTGGGAGAATAGGAAGGATCATACGAGAGCACAAGTTGTCGTTACCTAATGCTGAGGAAGAGATAGCCGTAACAGATTTTTTGACGTCATCTTCAGCTAGAGGAGAAAAGTAGAAAAGAGGACAACGAGGTGATGGTAAACAGGAAAGCTCAACTAAAGTAGATGATTTAGTAGAGGGATCAAGAGTAATAGGAGGAAGAGAAAAGTGATTATTTAGAGCTGTAAGGTCAATGTCTGTACCTGCACTTAGGTTACAATCACCTATGCCAACCGACCTCAGAAATTTCCAAACATCGCCCGAGCTGCGATCGACAAGGTTGTCGTGGAAGTATTTTCTTCTGGCAGCCTGGCACAGGTGATTGCAGCGGTTACGTGCGGTCTTATATTGAGAAAGGTTGTCAACAGTGGGTCTGCGTTCATATTTCCGTTTTGATCTGTCCTTCCTAGCCATTGCATCCAGTATGGTGGGTGATATCCAGGGAGCCGGTTGACGACGGACTTTCACTAAGCGAACCGGAGCGTGGAGATTAAACAAATTGAGCACAGCATTAGTGAACCGGCACACTTTGTCGTCGATGTCGGAGGCGTTTGCCACAGGACTCCAGTCAATACGAGCGGCATCACGCTGCAATGCCTCCAGATTTATGCCCTTGTAGCTCCGTAAGTGCAGAAATTTAGGTTTGCGTTTAGGGGTATTAACGCGGTATGATAGATAAAGGAGATTGTGGTAAGAAAAGCTAGCAGGAAGTTGACCATGGTCGGAAACATTAGAGGGAGACAAGACAAACATGAGGTCAAGCAAAGAGGGAGTAGAATTAGGAGAGAAGTGAGTGGCAGAAAGGGGAAGAATATGCATGTTGAGAGATGACAAGAGATCTTGTAGTCTGCGAGCTCGAGAGTCGTCCTTTAACAGGCATGTATTAAAGTCCCCCATTATGATCATCTTCTTGGCAAGCCATCTTCTTTATAATTTTATTTAATCGTTTGTTCTTTGTTACAGGTACTTGGTGTTTATGTAAATATTCGAGTTTCGTGAATCAAGAACTGTTTGGCAGATCGTTTAGTAAACTATTATTGTTATAAAATTGATAGACGGATGTATGATATTTTTTTAAATTGTTGTATTGTATTTTTTTCCTAGTCTGTAGTGTACCACTGCTAGGCAAATTGTATTACTTAAAATAATTATTAGTTTTAATTACGAAAATTTCTTGTAATAATGTAATGTAAGTATCATAATTTAAACCTAAATCTTACCATTATGTATCTACTATGTCTATGTTCACAGGACTCGACGAATAGAAGAAATCAAACCAAAAAGGCTACATAACTCAGTTTCTGCATTTTATTCTGTGACAAACTCGCAATTTGCTCACACTTAGGATGCAGTGACTTGAAAGCGCCATCTTGTTTGCAACGCCTGAACTATAACTTGTTTGCTACTTACCGACAGATGGCGTTACTAGTAACTCTGTTAAATGTACCAGATTTTTTTTGACATGAAGAAAGAAGGTTCTAGAAGAAAAAATAATGTGTTGTGTCGTGCCCTTGTCATTCTTCTTGCCCGTGTGCTTAAGACTACTGGACGGAGAACTGATAAGGGCATGCCCAACATACAATCGTCGTGAGGAGTTTGTCAAGACCGAAAAATGGCGCTGGAAGAATGATTATGTCTTTAATTTTGTGTTATGATAAAATATTGTATTACTTGTGTTACATGTGTCTTTTTATTTAGGTGCATTCGAAGAAAAATAATTAAAAGTTTATCTTGTGCTTAGAATAAAAATCTACCTACGTGTAATTTATTGTACATAATTTAAGTAAAAAAAATATATTAAAAACTATATTACAATAATAACAATTACTTTAGATACTTACTGTATCTACTTATTTTAGTGTATAAAATTTATTTGTCCTGTTTTTAATCAATTTAATATTGTCCTTTTTCTTTGTAATCTATAAACGTGTTTTATTGAAAATAAAGACCTATTTATTCAATAATATTTTGTATCATTATCATATCCTTAACCCTAGTTACCTATCGAACTTAAAGTTACACATTTTTCTAATTTACATAACTTACCTAAATAATGTTTAGTTTGTAATAGGATCGTTTCCTATTACTGTAAGGTACATACTATTACTATAACTTACTACATAAGAATAAAAACACAGTAATTAATATTAAAAATTTAAAATGCGATATCTTTCTTGAAAATTGAACAATGAGTTCTTGCAAAATAGAGATAGGTTAGATAATGTCATTTGCAGTAATATAAAGGTTAAGACTATTAGACTACAGATGGTGTCTAACTTTCGCTAAAGCATACCTTACAACAAATTCGGTTTGGTTATTCAGAAACTATAGTGAAATAAAAAATCTAACATACATAAATACTCGTAATATCACGAGAAAAAAACATGTATACACGACCATACAGTTGCAGTAGATTTCTTATGCGAAATTCGTGAAGCTATTATGATATATTCCCGATATTGTAAGCTAAACATAAAATGTTTAATTAAAAAAAAATTACAATTTCATAAATCATTCGACTAGGGCTTAAACTTCAATTGTTTGTCGTGTATTTAGTCGTGACAGCACATAGGCAATGTTAATGATGAGTCCTCAAAAACCTACACTTCTTTTTTGGGCAATCTGTAAAATAATGTATTACAAAGCTGTGTCGCCAGAAGGCAAACTGTCAGCAGTCGACTAAGAATGTGGGGTATTTAGCACAGTCGTAAGCAAAAACATGAATACACGACTAAACAATTGTCAAACATAAGTCAAATGATTTACGAAATCGTGAAATTTTCTTACAAGTTTATGTTAAGCTTTCAATATCAAGAATATTCTATGACAGCTTCAGAATTTTCGTATAAGAAATTGACTCCAACTGTTTGGTCATGTATACAAATGTATATTTTTGCTTATGAACCTTCCATATATTTCAAATGGAGCCACAGTTTACTAGTTTTGAACTCACTTTACGCATTTTGCAGCGTTTCGTGTGCCGACTATCTCAGTAAGTAACAGACTCACAGCAAAAGCAATTCAGTTTGCTTGACGGTCAAAAATTGATTCGAGTTTGCCGCTGACGCGAACATCAGTTCGCCACAAATTTTTCACCTCACTCACTGCCCATAGTTTGTCTACAAGGGACAAAGCCTAAAAGCATGGCTCAAAATAAGACCAATTATGTATAAGCTACAGGTTCGATGCCTGAAGGAATTTACAAAAATACTAGCTGTTGCCTGCGACTTCGTACACATAAGTCCACCGAAACAATATTTGTTGAATTTAGAGATAAAAAAGAATGTTGGCCGATTCTCAGACCAACCCGATATGCACACAAAATTTAATAAAAATCTGTCAAGCCGTTTCGGAGACTTATAGTAACTAACACTGTGACACGAGAATTTTATATCTATACAAGACTAGCGACCTGCCCTAGCTTCGCACGGGTAAAATACTGATATATTATGCAAATAAACCTTGCTTTTGAATCACTCTACCTATTAAAAAAATCACTTCAAATTTTTTTCTTAGAGATTGGTAACAGACAGTCAGACAGACACGGCAAAGGACTTTATTTTACAATATGTATTGATGTATACAATAAGTTGTCTAGTAACCATAGTGACACAAACAAAATTTATTTTCATAAATCCAAAAGAAAACCCTTTTTTTCTATTGATAGGTCAGGATTCATTGTACCTACACAATGTGTCAGACGATGAAGGGCTCCATGTATGGTGCAGCTAGACAGAAAATCATGTACAGCAGTGCTAAATTTAGTAAATTAATATAGATGAAATAGAAAAGTAAATAGAATAAGTATGTAAGTACGCAATCACAACCAGAATAATAAAGTTTCTTGCCGGTTATTTTCCATAAGAATGACACATTGACTGGCCTGTTGGTCTAGTGGCCCTGAACGCTACACCAGAGGTCGTGGGTTCGATCCCCACCCAGGAAAAATGTTTCTATAATGAGCACGGTCATTTGTTCTGTGTCTGGGTGTAACAACATGCGAAAAGTCGGTGCGCGCCGTGGGGTCGAGCTAGACCTTTGATTTGGCAGTCCTGAGGTCTCACCACTAGGCTATCACAGCTTCTATATATTAAAGCTTTATGATTTCAATTAGCGCTAACGTTTGTGAAAATATCACCTGTTTATGCAATCAAGTTAAAAAAATATATTACAGAGTAAAGCCTTTATTCAGGTTCAAATCCTGAAACAGAATCCTACTAATATTATAAATGCGATAGTTTGTAAGAATGTATGTTTGTTACTCTTTCACGCTCATATGGCTGGTGAAAATTGGATGAAATATGGAATAGACTTATCTATTATATATATATTTTATTTTACAAAAAAATAGGGTTCCGTAAGACATTTGGATTTTTCGTCATAAATAAAATGATAAATTTCATATTATTTTTGTCAGCGAAACGAAGTTTGCAGGGACAGCTAGTCTGCTATATTTATGTAGGTATTTAGAAGTATATAAACTTGTTTATCAGTTGTCTAGTACTCATGATACAAGCTTTGCTTAGTTTGAGACTGGATGGCGTTGTGTGAAAGGCGTGGAATACTATTGTGGCTTCCTAACAAAATAAATGATGTGATCTCTTTATTTGATTTTGCTACTACTACACTATTCAATATGCCTACAAAATTTCAAAAGAATCGGTCAAGTTGTTTTGAAGGAGAACGGGAACGAACATGACACGAGAATTTTATATATCTAGAAAACATATTTCGATGTTATCTTTACATAGTAAAATATATTCAGCGATGTTATAAAAAAAAGCATGTATTTGGTAGAATAAAGACAATTTTAGTTACTCGTGTATAAATTTAGGTTTAATACAACAATAAACCAGCATACGTCCCACTGCTGGGCACAGGTCTCTTCCTATATAGGGAAGGTTTGAGCATTGATCAGCACGCTAGCCCAATACAGTATGGCGATTTCAGATTCCAATAATTATTTGAAATCCAGATTTCCTCACGATGTTTTCTTTATCGTTTATCAGTAGTGTCTTAGAATAATAAGGATAGTAAGTACATATAACTTTGAAAGAGACCCATTGCTAAATGCGCTGGAGATTGAACCTCCACCTCGTGCATAGAAATCTACACATATAACAACATGGACACCACGACATTAGGTAGATCTATTAACAGTTATTAAAGATTTTACATTTGAAAATTTAAACTAGATAAAATCCCACCAATTAGAAAAAAAACTCGCCAAGCTAAAAATTCCGACCCTAAATTCATAATTAAAATCTACCTACATATAACTCGATACAATAAATGTTTACAACGACACCAGGGCTGCCTCACCAAGTTTATTCCCTACCCTATAACAATGCAGTGTTTGAACGGATGCCCCTAATTGGTACACCCCTAGGCGGTCGCGAGTCAACGGAAGATATTTTTCTGAATAACGACTGCGTATTACAAGTTATAATGATTTTAGTTTTTAAAATGGAAAGTTTTTTCTTAGGTTTTCTAGGTTTTTTTTTAGATTTTTAGGCTGAGAATTTTGTGGAGTATTTTTTAATATTTAACTTTTTGAAAGTTTGAAGAATGTGTGAGATGTTTTTTTATATGTGGTATAAGTTTTGTTAGGCGAAGACGTCGTTATTCAAGAATGGTATAGCTGCGAAAATTGGTAAAGTATAATCAAAAGGTTTTTATTTCGAGTAGGCCTTCTCAGGCATTTTCTTAACGTTACTGACTCTAGTCTCGCGGTTCCAAAATGACATTTTTCGATAAGAATGACATTTTGGAACAGCGCAACTATTATATCTAAGAGTAATTTATGGAGTTTTCGCCGATCCTTTTCGATAGAAGAACCTCAACATCTTGGCTTGTCTATAAGCTCAGATTACCAGTGTGTGATAAATTGTATGACCAAACGCGGGAGACGTTGCACGGCGGTTCAGGTCAGGTCAGTAAACCTTACAGGTCACTTAGTCAGTAAGAGTCTGATACTAACCACTTCCTCCCCCGAGAAAGTAGGTAGCCATGATATGGTAGGTTCCTTATCAAAAAAAAGCTCTGTTCTGCCTTTGATAATTTTGCCCCACGATGGGCGCCATTATCGAAGCTGTTAACAACACCAGCCTGTAACTGTCCCACTGTTTCTTTTACAACGACAGATATTTTCTCATTTATAGGCAAAAAATCTTAGTTAAATTTTATTATAAATAAACCAAAGCTACTTACCCAACTGTAACATACTAGCGTTATAGTGCAGATATGAAGTATCACAGTTAAAGTAATATAACTGTGGAAGCCTTTCCACTGGCAAATATACAAATACGCAAACTTTTGGCATTCACTCCATATTAGAGGGTAGTGCGGGGGCACTGTCGATAAAATAGTGAGATATTTATCGATAAATCTGATGGTAGTTTTAATAATAATGTCTGGACCAATTTCGACCACGGCGGCGACTGTTACTACTACACCAGCCAGCTACGCGGGTATATTATAGTGCAAACCATGTGCTTACACAGGTGTACGCTCGAATCATTTACTCTCATAGCCCGACGGGACGGCAATCCGACCCACATTTATACGCTCCTTCCGAAAATCAAAAGCTGTGATGTCGTGGGGATCAAACTCAAGACCTTTGACTTGGCAGTCCTGCAGTCTTACCACTTAGTAGTTTTAACTATGATTGTTAAACCAAATTTGTTTACCTACTACATACGTACTAAACACGGATTCGAATCCCTCGAGTTACTTTTTGTTGAAATATTACACCTTACCTAATAAATTGACTAAAAGGTAAATATCTAAAGGCTTTTATTTGAAGTAGGCTATTGTTTTAGACACGTTTGAAACGTTAATTTACTGATCCCAGTTGCGCTATTCCAAAATGTCATTCTTATGGAGAAGAATCGGCAAGAAACTTCCCTTATCCTTTCTTCATTCTTAATACAATACGCACAACGTCATCTCACAAGATGGGTAGATTTAGGTATAGGTTTTACATTTATTTTATTTAATCTGTGTTTTCAATAAGATACCAAGCTTTAAAAATTATGTTTATTGTAAAATTCTATCACACCTTGAGAAACAGTTTAAAAAGATACGACCACTAGATGACCTTACTTTAACCTTAAAATATCAGGTTACTATTCCAAACATTTTTTGAAACACACGCAATCAATAAACACAACTAGAGTGCCACAATGATCTTTTATACCTACATCAAATTAAATCATCATCATTCCCCTGCCCTTATCCCAATTATTACTTGGGATCGGCGCAGCATGTCTTCTTCCACACGTTCCTCAAATTCAAACGTCAAATCAAATTCAAGCTTATATCGATAACCAAACACAAAACTATCGACACATTCCCAACCCTACGCCTCTCATCTACGGGCGCGTTCGCAAAATATATTCATTCACTATTTTAAAAATAAAAGTCATATTTTTTAACATATTTCTACACTCGCCTGTCTATACTCTTTATACAAACACTTTTAAAATTAAAAGTAAAAAATATTTTTTTCGAAAGTGCCTTTTGCAGGTATTTTCGCGTTTCTCTTTGAGTGTTACGGTAGTGTATGGATGGATATTCTATATAATAGATAGAAGCTGTGATAGCCTAGTGGTAAGACCGTAGGACAGCCAAGTCAAAGGTCTCGAGTTCGAATCCCCACGGCATACACCGACTTTTCAAATGTTGTGTGCGCTTTCGAACTAAATATCATTGTTTCCGTGTTTCGGAAGGCACGTAAAAATGTGGGTCCAGCGCCTGATCTCTCTCTGGCTTAGTAAATAAAAAGGGCGGGGGTGTTTTTAGTCAGTGGAAGTCCGACATAAATCTTCACACCATCAGCCCTCGGTGTGGGTTAATTAACAAAAAAAGGCCTAGAATTTAGCGGGAAGCATATAGACAGCAGAAGAAGACGTTCAAAAAGTGCTACATTGTAGTCTAATTTGAATAAATGGTTTTTGATTTTGATTTTTTGATTTTAAAGGGATGAGAGGCCTTTGGTCTGCAATGGCTAGTAAATACGTTAAGTACATTGCTGCCTAGGTATCGATTTTTTCTTACAAATAATTTAATAAGAAACTTGGTTAATTACAACATTTCCCTATAAAGTTGTTCTTATAATTATATGGTGTAACTTAAGAGCTGTGTTTACGCGAGAAAGGACGAGTCACTCAAAGTGTATTAGCAGACACCTGAGCAGGGCTAGTGACGCTGTGGTGACTAGGGTTAGAGGACTGGGTTAGGTAAGGGTTAAACTTGGTTTAAGATTAGGTATGGGGTGTTAGTGAGGTGGCTTGAAAAGAGTGATATCGATGTATAATATTGTTGAAATTTTGACAAGGACTTATTTTTTACATATCTTAATCTTATCAGTAAATTTCTCTATCATAGGAAATCCAAGGAATTGTCTTGTAGTTTTCAAAAAGGGTTTTTTCTTGCAAGTAATGTATTATTATTTTGACAAATACCAATAAAATTCTGTATCATGAAGAATTGCAAAAACTGTCTTGTAATTTTTAGTAGGGAAGTAATATTAATTTTAGTACCCATTTAAGTAATTAAATCTGAAATCCTCCTTCATTTATTTTAATTTTTAACAACAAAAACCAACTACAACAATAATTTGAGTTCTTTTCTCTACCTCTTAATTCCTAAACCAGTTAAACCTTCAACCAAGATACTCTTAAACAACCTTAACCACAGTTATCTTACAGTTAACCAGTAACAGTTTAACCGGGCCGTTAAAATGACGCTGCCAGGGGTAAGATGGAAAAAGTTCCGCAAAGTTTTTGTTACGATATTTATTTCGGCCATTAATTAAACATAAGTAAATACATAAACCTTGGTTTATATATTTATAAGAAAGTCATTGTAACAGATGTAGGAAAAAGGTGATTTTAGACAAATGGGGTTATTGGGGACTAATTTCTCATCTATTAGACATTTCTTTAATTAGAATCTAACAAAAATGGAGTATAATATTTTCGGTGTTCATGTATTTTAAAAGTAATTCTTTATTGCGCTATTTATTACTATGGGATCGGGTAGAAAACCAAGAATGAAAAACAAAATTATAAAAGTGAAATAAAAACAACAGAAGAATGAACAGAACATATCGCAATTTAAACAAATGTATTTGAAACAGTTTTTTATGAAAGTAACTTAACTAAAGTTTATAAACTTAAACCAAGATCAAGCCAACACTGTGACATCAACCCATCGACTTTTATTTCAAGCTTCACACATTTCATCAAATAAACTACTATAAAGCTTGTATGAGATTAAAGTCGAAAGACTTTTTTGTTACCTGTATGTCACGGCGTCTCATTTAGCACGCGGGCTTGCGGAGTCACGTCCCTAGCGACTAGTGTTGCGACTCACCTCATCGATTTCATTATATTAGTATGTTTAGGTTTTTAGAGCGTTAGAATATGTTTGGTTAGTAATATTAGTGAAAATTTTATTAATTGCATTTTCTTTTAAGTTATGATTTTGAGTTATCTTCATGTGTGTAAACATATCTCTATTAATACTAGCTTTTGCCCGCGACTTTGCCCGCTTGAAAAACCATCACTTTTGACAGACAGTTGAGTTCATTCTTGTTGCGAATATGCACACCAACCCTCATGTTAATTTCATCCACGTGTCAAAAGATCCTTGTAGTTCTATACAGCGCTTTAAGAAATAAAACTTAGAACTAAAAACAGACAGAGTAAACAATAATAACCCTTTCGCCTAAGTCGGGTAAATATTAGTTACTAAGACTTGCTAACGTTTCATTCTTTCATACAACCATTCATATTTCTCATTGTGCATTTGTATGAGGCCATCAAATTGTGAGGCTTCGTTCTGCATTCTCAATAATGCCCGGATCATGAGCTGTAATACGGGATATGTGGCCGTGTAATGCGAAGTTAGAGTTTTGGGAAAATGACTGCCGTGGTAATTAAAAATTGTAGTTAATTTTGTATGGTGATGTGAATGTATGATAACTTGAATAAGAATCAGTACTAAAAAAACTGACTCTCAAAAGGAGGAGGTTCTCAATTCGTCGTGATCTTTTATGGTTTTATATTCCTGTTTTTTACTTCAGTCAGTACCTAGGTAATATGATAATATATTTTTTAAGTGCCGCTGTTTTTGAATTCGTTAATAGTCGTAATAATGTTTTTCCCACTTCTGACCCATTACCCAATTCTTCTATATTTCGAACGCAAGTATTGTAACTTTCCAACAACATTTTCAACAACTATCGTCATATTTTAGTCAGTATGTACAAAAACTTAAACCATAATTAAACTAAAACCTTCCTCGAGAACCACTCTTTACATTGGCGAAAACAGCATGATAATTGGCTCAGCAACTTTTGAGTTTATCGCGAACAGATACAATGACAGACACGGCGGAGGACTTTGTTTTAAATAACATGTAGGGATGTAAGCAAACCTTACTGAGGCGTGTTGGTTTCGAAATTTGCATGACGTCACATTATTTCACTTACATTTTCTGTTCAATCATGACGACATTAGACCCCACTCTTGTGCTAATAATATACTTACAATCTTTTCTGCATTTTCGGCACCTGTAGAAATGATCCTATGAAGTAAGGTCTTGCAACAGAACTCCTAAAGCTTACAGTGTCCAGTAGACTCAAAAGGAAGGAAGTCTATTAAGAAGTAGACGAGGCACTGGCCTCTTTACCTTACCTGCCTTGAAAAGTCTTGCACATCAGCTTATAGTCTTGCGACTGATAGCCGATAAGAACAGAAAATAAATCGGCATTTCTATATGGCCCAAAACCTAGCAAAGTGACAATGCTTTAAAATAATTGAAATACCTAAATTACTAAAAAAATGAGTAGAACAGGACTTTTTAAACGCATCAACGCAAGTGTAAAATGCATCAAAATGATTTAACAGATTCCTAAATTGTTGAATTTCAGTTACAGCTGCAAAATCATTACTCTCCTCTAACGCAGTCTGGTAAAAAGTAGCCTATATGATAATTAACTGTATCAGCTAACTCTATACCAAAATAAATCCTACCGTAAAAAAAATCTAAAATATCCATCTATCCATCTTTACTTACAAACTACATCATCATCATCCCC
Source organism: Chrysodeixis includens (assembly GCA_941860345.1). Lineage (NCBI taxonomy): Eukaryota > Metazoa > Arthropoda > Insecta > Lepidoptera > Noctuidae > Chrysodeixis > Chrysodeixis includens. The sequence goes on along the minus strand of OW796119.1, from coordinate 4,054,323 downwards.
CCTGCCCTTACCCCAATTATTATTATTTGGGGTCGGCGCAACAAGTCTTCTTCTTCCACACGTTCCTATCTGACGTCATCTCGCAAGTCACACTCTTTGCAGCCATATCATCTTTCACACAATTCATGCAAATTCTTTGGTCAACTACTACTTATCAAAGAACCTTGGCTTCAAAAACTTTGGCTATAGTATTTGTATCTGGCTGGTTTTGGTATAATTGAAAGTTAAAATTTTAAAGAACATAATTCCAAATTCTAATTTTATTAGAGAGACAAAGATTTTAATACAAGTTCATACATACTATAATGCGTCAAAACTTTTTCCCCGACCTAATATTGAAAGTCAGACGTTTCTCTCTTTGCCCTGTCTTCGCACTGAACCTACGACAGGTATATACAAATCCAGTGTTATTGCGCATTGAGTGGCAACCAGCAAGTGGTTCTACTACTGAGTACCTTCGTTATAAGGGAGCAGAGCTGATAATACCACCTAGAGTATTTCTAAGGTATTTTATTATAAAACATTTGTAAGGTATGTGTCTGACCTGTTGGTCTTGTGGTTAATGGCTCTGACTGCTATTCTAGAGGTCGTGGATTCGAGTCCCATTCCAATGTTTCTGAGATGAGTACGACTACCACATATTATAAAAAAAGTTCTTCACCGTGTCTGTCTGCCTGTTCGCGATAAACTTAAAAACTACTGCACCAATTTTCATGCCTTTTTTTCACTATAATAATTTGTTAAGTTTTTGTTTTTATTTACTAAAATATAGCGATAGTTGTTGGAAAGTTACGTCACTTCAGTACACTGAAGAATTAAATTGTGTCGCGGGGATTCTACAAAAAAAATAAATAAATGTACAGAAAATACCCTACAATTAGAACAAGCATAAAACATATTATAATAATATAGTATTATAGTAATAGTTGTCCTGTAAGCTAGTAATCGACTTTGCAGCTTTTCACGGACTGTTTCCACTGGCGTGCCTTTCCGAGCAGTAAATTTAAAACAAAATATTTCAATTATTGTTTTAAGATCTGCCAAAGATGACATGGCTGCAAAATGCAAAGAGTGTTACTTGTGAGATGACGTCAGATAGGAACGTATGGAAGAACACACGCTGCGCCGACACCAAATAATAATTGGGATAAGGGCAGGGGAATGATGATGATGAACTGCCAAAGTTACTGATACTTTACAGAATACTTAGATACCTACTCATCATCATCATATTCTCGCCCTTATCCCATTTTACTTGGGGTCGGCGCAACACGTTTTTTCTTCCATTCTCCCCTATCAGACGACACCCTATCGTTTACTCCTTTTTCATTCATATCATTCCTTATGCAATCCATCCATCTAATCTTCGGCCTACCCCTGCCTGTTCATCCATCAACATTCATACTCATCACTCTCTTAGTCACATGACTCTCATCCCTCCTCATCACATGCCCATATCAAGACAGTCGACATCCTTTTATTTTTTCCGTAACCGGTGCTACTTTCAAACTTCCCCTTATAAACTCATTCCTTAAGGTACCTTCTAAAGTAACTTACTTTATACAAATATCTGATTAACAGCTCTAGAGAGATACGCACTGGTAATAATTTAGGATTAAAATATGCATTCCCAGATATTATGTTTCTTTCAGACCTAGTACTTATGTTAGACCTGTGTTAGGTCTAGATCTTCACGCTTAGCTGGGGTAAGCAGAGATTGCAGTTTGTAAAGTATTTGGTTAAGAGATTAGTGTGGTAGTAATAAGAAAAGGAGTGTTTTGAAAGTATTTATGTTGGTATACTTTTCTTTCGTATTAATAATCTGAACCTATTTTGTTTATAAGTGTATGATATATTGAAAGCATTTACTGTTTTTCGTAACGGGGCACGGGAGGTAAAAATATCAACGCATTTCCTAAATCCAAGCTTTGCTTAATATTTTTCCACAATAAAACCCAGTAACTGTTTTTGTCTATAATCGGGTCAACGGGTAACTACATAACAATATTTTAACAAGTTGGTAAAAAAAAATATGAAACTGAAAATATGTTATTTATAGACAACCAATTGAAAAATACAAGTTTTAGTATTGATATTGTGTGAGAAGGTATTTACTAAGACGAAAAAAAAATGATAAACGGGCTATATTTAATAAATAACAAAAGGCTTTATGAGCGCCATCTAATTTTAGTTAGTTGAACTGGTATAAAGAAGGGTCTTGACAGCGACACCTATGTTTTTATTGCTGAACTTTTACAGCTAAGTAAATGTTAGTGCGAGCACCATTGCTTCAACTGTTTTAGTTGCCATATACACCAACAGATGTCAATAGTGACGCCTAATTAAAAAAAAAAAAAAAAATTGTTTAGAATTAAACTGTTTCAAATTTTATTATCAAATACAATATTCTGCATCAATTTTCAATAAGTCTTGAGCCGTACATCAGAAATGTGTATCATAGCGTAATATCTCCAGGATTACTAAAGGAAAAACTGAATACGTATGAAACAAAACAAGATACTGCTTTACCCTCACTAAATGTTTGTGGTGGCCGGTCTGAGTAGGCAGTACCTACTGATCAACTGAGTTATACTCGTCATAAGGAGTGGTGCGCTCTCACACACTGCAATGAGTGATGACACTGAAGCTTACAGTGGGCAGCGGTAATTATAACGCACTCCCAGAACCACAAAGGCGTAAGTGCAGATACGTCAATTTTTTTTATTGCATATTTAAATAGTACAAGTAAAAATACATATGGCAAATTTTTTCCGTGAATTTTTGATGTAAAATTAGGATTTTATAACAAAAAAAGTTTTTTTGACGTTCTAAAATTAGATTATTTTATTAATTAAAGAAGTCGATAAACCAGCATACGCACGTAAAATTATAAGAAAATAGACCTAATCGTATCTACTTAAGCTGTTGTTTCATTTGATAATACAAATATTTAATAAATGTAATCCCTATTATGCTATTTCATACTTAATAAAACAAGCAATTTCCTAAAATAATACTGATTACATCCTATCACGCTTAGAAACAGTTAAACAAAAAGTGCCGTATTCCCTGTTGAGTAACACATTCGTATTACAGTTTCGAAATAATCATGCTTATATCTTTTTCCGTTCATAAGGTTTTTTTTTTTTTTCATAATGTTAGGTTTGCTTTTTAGTAAGGTTAGGTTAGATTCGGTTTTTAGTTAGGTTAGGTTAGGTTTGGTTTTTAGTTAGGTCAGGTTAGGTTAAGTTTGGTTTTTAGTTAGGTTAGGTTAGGTTAGGTTTTTAGCTAGGTTGGGTTAGGTTTGGCTTTTAGTTAGGTTAGGTTAGGATTGGTTTTTAGTAAGGTTAGGTTAGGTTTGGTTTTTAGTTAGGTTAGGTTAGGTTTGGGTTTTAGTTAGGTTGGTTGGTTAGGTTTGGTTTTAGTTAGGTTAGGTTAGGTTGGTTTTTAGTTAGGTGAGGTTAGGTTTGGTTATTAGTTAGGTTAGGTTAGGTTTGGTTTTAGTTGGGGTGCTGATGTGCTGAGAGACCTCCCCGTGGTGCACCCTGGGCAACGGCTCCTGTTATTATGTCAGGGCCGGCTAACATCTCGCACGGAGGAAGACAACCTCCTTAAAAAATCACTAGGTGGGGCCCTACCTTAGTGGGCCGGCGACTGCGGTCGCGGGTGTGCCCGACCAGTGTCAACTGCTGGTCGGGCATAGTATACCGTAACCCGGCAAGTAACTGTCGGAACGGGGGCCGTTGCCCTTTTAAGGGCGGGGGCTGCGAGGAAGAAAACCTCTGTAAAAAATTACTAAGGTGCGCCCTTTTGGGCGGCGACTTCGGTCGCAGAGGCTCCCTCTCCCATATCTCCTCTTTAGAGGAGAACGGGCAGAAGGGAGCAGGGCGAGTTCGGTTGGCGGCTTTTGCTGACCGGACCGCAGCCCGCCGGCGTCCTGGACGTATTCCGGGTAGCGGCGGCGGGCGGGGGTAGGAAGAGGGCGGCGGGTCCGATGTGCACTCACACTGCCTTCGGACACGGTCTTATTAAGACCACCGCCGGCCGACCCGTAAGCCGCAGCGAGGGTCAGGGTGGACCTTACGCGGCCCGGGGGCCTTACCTTAACCGGTTGGGTCACGAGGACGGAAAACCTCTATAAAAAACCCCCAATCCTAAGCTTGGTTGCCACGGCGAGAGGATGAATGGCTGGAGGGAGTCCAGTTCCGAGTGGTATCCCCGACGAGGTACCGGTCGCCACCTCGAAGGGTTACGCTAGACTTTTCCCGGGTACAGGGGGCACTGCCCGGGAACGACACATTATTTCCCCCATAATCGTGGGAACAGATATGGAAAATTGTACACAAAAAACCAAAACTGACGTTGATGGAGGACGTGTGACTCGGTCGGCCTCCCGATCGAGTCTCGCTGAGAAGGCGATGTTAAAATCGCCTCAGGTATCGCTGGAGCGGATTGTTGTTCGCGACAGCGATATGGAGTTGGTGGAGTCGGCGTCGTGCCGCTCCCAGTCGCGCGGCAGCTCTGCCGAGCGCAATCAGCGGAAGCGTCGAAAGCGCAACGCCTCCGCTGAAGGAGTATCGGACTGCGAGAGTGTTGTGTCTCTCGCGTCCTCGATGCAGTCTTGTGGCCGTGTCGCTCACGGCCGTTTGGTTAGCGGCGAAGGGGAAGAGAGGGAGAGGCGGGAAGAAAGAGCAGTCGTCCAGGACCTGCTCAGGTCCGGCCTAAACCCCACAGACCCCTCTACGGCCAAAAACCAAATAGAAGGTAGCCTAATGACAATCTTGGAGGTGGCGCGCACCTCCAAGAACATCAAAGGTACCTTTATTAAAAGGCTGAAGGACGCCGTAGAGGTGATCCAGAGTGGAGTCCGGGCTCTAACGAGTCCCGAGGCCATGGAGCGACTAATGGCCGAGAACAGCCGCCTCAGCAATGAGGTTAAAGAGCTAAGGGCCCAAGTTGCGGCCGTTCAAAAGCAACTGGCCCCACCTACCCAAGATTTGGAGGAGCTCAAGCGGTCCATCATGGTCTCCGTAGGCACCATGATGGAGGCCAAACTTGACTCCCTGAGGGGTCGGCTCCCGCCGGAGCCGATCCTGCGTCCGCCCTTAGCGGCGGACCGAAGAAGGGCAGAAGCAGAGGCGTCGGGCAATGGGCCCACGTCCGCCTCTGCCACATTCGCTAGGCCAGCTCCGAGGCCTGCTCCTAAGGCTGCTCCAAAGCCGACCCCGAAACCAGCGGGGAAGGCCCAAAAGGTGACGAAGCCTACCACGGGACCGGCCTCCAAAAAGCCGGCCCCCAAGGCGGCCACAACACGGCCGACAACGGAGCCGCAACCTTCAACCTCGTCGGCGGAGGAGCCGATGGTCGAGGGCGACAGTTGGGCCAAAGTTGTTGGCCGCAAAAAGAGGGCCAAAAAAGCTAAGCCAGCGGCTCCAAAACCGCCACCGGCTACAGCGAAATCGGGCTCCGCGTCGTCGAAGAAGAACAAGACCAAAAGGAAGAGGGCGCAAAAACAGCGTGCTGCAGCACGCAAAGCCGCCCTCGTCCTGACAATCGACGCGGAGGGCGAGGAGAAGGGCCTCACATACGCAGAGGTCCTTGCTGATGCGCGACGTGAGGTCGACTTTTCCGCGATGGGGATCGACTTGGCGGTCGACCCCATCCGAATACGGAGGGCGCAAACTGGCGCGCGGGTGCTCGAACTCCCCCGCAGTGTGAGCCACGAGGCGGCGGATCAGATGGCCGAGAAACTCAGGGCCGTCTACAAAGGAAGCGTGAGGGTCTCCCGACCAATTAAGTGTGCGGAGCTCCGGGTGTCCAACCTGGATGACTCCGTCACTAAAAAGGAGATCCTCGATGCCGCCGCCCGCCAGGGCAAATGCGCTCCTGGCTCGGTCTCAGTGGGGGAGCTGCGAATTGGCCCGGGGGGCACGTTCACTACAATCGTCAAGTGCCCCCTAACAGCAGCCCAGCTGCTAGTCACCAGCGCCACCAAGAAGTTCCTGGTGGGCTGGAGCTCGGCGCGGGTCGTGCAGTTGCAGGCCCGCCCGATGAAGTGCTTCAGATGCTTGGTGCTGGGGCATACAAGGCCCGTGTGCGCCTGCCCGACGGACCGCAGCGGACTCTGCTACCGCTGCGGCGAGCCAGGCCACAAGGCGGCAGCCTGCACGGCCTCAGCCAAGTGCGCCATCTGCACTGAGCTGGGCCGCAACGCAGCCCACCAGATGGGAAGCCGGGGATGCGCTCCCCCGGCCCTCACTAAGCGGGTGGCGCCTATAAAGGCGCCCAAGCCCGCTGCCGCTAAACCGCAGGCCACACCCTGCGAGGAGGAGATAATGGAACACTAATGGACCAAGTCCGACCACATCTCCTCCTCCAGGGGAACCTGAACCACTGCGCCGGCGCTCAGGACCTTCTCCTGCAGACGCTGGCGCAGTGGTCCATCGACGTCGCAGTGGTGGCGGAGCCGTATTTTGTTCCCCCGCGATCAAATTGGGCGGGGGACATCAGCGGCTCCGTCGCCATCATCGCTGCGACCGGACCCGGTTCCCAGCCCCTACACGTCATCCGTAGGGGCGCCGGGTACGTTGCGACGCACTGGGGCCCGTACGCAATAGCGGGGGCCTACTTCTCCCCGAACAGGGGCCTCGCCGAGTTCGAGTCATTTATGGCCGAGCTAGAGGCCCTTGTTCGTTCGTTGGCGCCGCGTCCGGTGATTGTGCTGGGCGATCTCAACGCCAAGAGCGCGGCGTGGGGGAACCCAGCCACGGACGCGCGCGGGGAGGTGTTGGAGGAGTGGGCCCTAGGGCTCGACCTGGCCCTGCTCAATAGGGGCCGGGCCCATACGTGCGTGCGTCGCAACGGAGGGTCCATCGTCGACGTGTCGTTCTGCGCCCCATCTATTGCGGGGCGCGTCGCCGATTGGCACGTCGAGGAGGTGGAGACGCTGTCCGACCACAAGTATATTCGGTTCAGCGTCTCGACTCCTGGAGGTTCTGGGGCTCAACCAGTCACGAGCCCCGGAACTCCACGATGGGCCCTCAAACAGCTCGACCGAGAGCTGCTGGTCGAGGCGGCCATCATCGCCGATTGGTGTTCACCGCCGGCGGGCCGCTCAGTCGACACCGAGGCAGAGAGATTCCGCCGCATACTCACAATAATATGTGATGCGGCGATGCCTCGGGTCAGGAAGCGGCCGAACCGCCGGGCGGTGTACTGGTGGTCGCCGGAGATCGCAGCTCTCCGGGAGGCGTGCCTGGCGGCGCAGCGGGTATACACCCACCACCGCTCCAGGCACGCTCGTCGAGGTAGGGACGAGGCAGCGGAGGCCCCCCTTTACAGGGCCTACCGTACGGCGAGGAGCAATCTCCGTATCGCCATCCTGGAAGCAAAAGCAACAGGGTGGCAGGAGATGCTGGAGGCTCTCGACAGGGATCCGTGGGGGCGACCGTATCTAGCGGCCCGGAACAAGCTCCGGGCCGCGGCGCCCCCGATCACGGAGACCATGGAGCCCCAGCTGCTCCGAACCGTCGTCTCGTCCCTATTCCCAGCAGGGACTGATTTCGTTCCTCCGGTGGTAAGTGCGACACAACCACCGTACGAGCCACCGGAGGAAATCACTGAAGGAGAATTGAGGGCGTCCATTGACCGCCTTCGCCCGAAGAAGACCGCCCCAGGGCCCGACGGCGTGCCGGCACAAGCGCTGGCACTGGCCCTGGGACCCCTCGAGGACCGTCTGCGGGGTCTGCTCAACTCGTGTTTAGAGTTGGGCAGATTCCCTAAAGTTTGGAAGGGAGGCAGACTGGTCCTCCTCAGAAAGGAGGGGCGTCCGGCAGATTCGCCGTCCGGTTATAGACCGATTGTCTTGCTGGACGAGGCGGGCAAGCTCTTTGAGCGAGTCATTGCTGCCCGCATCGTCCGGCACTTAGACCGGACGGGTCCGAATCTGTCGGACTGTCAATTCGGGTTTCGGGCGAGGCGGTCCACATTGGACGCCTTGCAGATGGTGAGGGAGTTCGCCACGGATGCGGCGGCGCGAGGGGGAGTGGCGTTGGCCGTCTCCCTTGACATTGCCAACGCCTTCAACTCGCTGCCGCATCAATGTATAGTAGCGGCGCTCCGATACCATGGGGTGCCGCTCTATCTACAGCGTGTCGTGGCGGACTACCTCGCCGAACGAAGTGTCTCGTTCGCGGGGCAGAACGGCCTGCAGCGCCATCAAACGGGGCGCGGTGTTCCACAGGGGTCAGTCTTAGGACCCCTCCTGTGGAACATCGGGTACGACTGGGCCCTGAGAGGGGCCCTATACCCCGGCATGCGGGTCGTCTGCTACGCGGACGACACCTTGGTTTTAACCCGGGGGACAGACCCCCGGGAATGCATGCGGATTGCGGCCTGCGGCGTCCAATTGGTCGTGGGTCGCATCCGCATGCTAGGTTTGGAAGTGGCTCTGGGGAAGACCGAAGCGCTAATGCTGCACGGTCCCCGGAGCCGGCCCCTGCCCGACTCGTGCCTGACAGTGGAGGACACACGGATCCCACTGTCGGGCACGATGAAGTATTTAGGTTTGGTCCTCGACGGGCGGATGAGCTTCCGGGAGCATTTCAAGCGGCTAAAGCCAAGACTCCAGGCCGCCGCTCTCGCTCTCGGAAGACTCTTGCCAAACGTCGGGGGCCCAGACGTTGGGTGTCGCCGACTCTATACAGGTGTCATAAAATCGATGGCCCTGTACGGCGCACCCATCTGGTGCGATGCGCTCAAGCCCC